>CM035620.1:28292914-29542914 GCA_020496765.1 Gossypium stocksii
TAATACCCAAATCCACACCGTGGAGGTCACGAAACCACTTCAAATTAGCCCTAAAATTGCCATTTAAGCCACCGTAATAGTCCCTAACATTTTCCTTATCAAAGTACATCAAAAAATAATGATTTTCCTTCACTTTTATCGTTTAAAAACCCTTAAATCCCTTGGGTAAACATACGCACAAGACTTGTCAGAAATAGAAAATTTCAAAATAAAACTATGTAGACAATGTTAGATTCCCACACATGTTTTGACGTCGAAGAGATCGACAAAGAAGTGCAACTCTGGGAACCGAAGACTGGTCATTTTAGAGAATTGTTTTGACAAATAAAAAGTAAACAGAAGGGAGAGGGATGAGGAAACATGAAGAAGAAAAAGAAGGAAACATCCAAACAAAATAAAAATAATAAATGAAAATAAAATAAAAATAATCACATGCTAATATAAATAACCAAATAAAGTTAAATAACTATTTTCACTTAAACAAACTGCTAACTATTAGTATACAAAATAAATCATCCAAAACGTACACACTAGGACTCGAACCCACAACCAGGAGGTTCACTAACACTTACACAACCACCTGACCAGGAAGCCCATTCTGTCACTAAACCACACAACTAAACAGATGTGTGCAGCCTCCTCTCTGTTCCTGTGCTCAAATCCCAAAACTTCTAAGCCCAAAATTCAATGCGTTACAAAGTCAACTAATTTTACAACTGCTAGAATTTATTGGTCTTTACAGAAGCTTGCCGAGGTTTATATTCAGGAAATTATGAAATTACATGGTATTCTTATATCTATTATTTCTTATTGGGATCCATGGTTTACATCGAGATTTTGGAGGCAATTACATAATTCTCTAGGTACTTGACTTAATTTCAGCACTTCATTTCATTCGCAAACAGACAGACAGTCTGAGCGGGTAATTCAAATTTTAGAAGACATGTTACAGGCTTGTATCATTGACTTTGAATCAGGTTGGGAACGTTATTTACCATTGGTTGAATTTGTTTATAATAATAGTTTCCAGTCTAGTATTCAAATGGCCTCGTATAAAGCCGTATATGGTAGAATATGTAGATCGCCTGTATGTTGGATGGAATTGAATGAAAGAAAGGTATTTGGCCCGGAATTGATTCAAGAGACAAAGGAAACAGTTAATAAGATCAAAGACAGATTGGAAGCAGCCTTCGATAGCAAGAAATCTTATGCGGATTTGAAACAGTGAGACATAGAGTATTCCGTTAGTGATAAAGTGTTTCTTAAGGTTTCACCTTGGAAGAAAGTTTTGAGATTTGGCCGAAAGGGAAAATTGAGTCCATGTTATATCGGGCCATATGAGATTGTGAAAAGAATATGACCGGTTGCCTATTGATTAGCTTTGCCTTCAGAGTTACTGAAGATTCATGATGTTTTTCATGTTTCTATGCTTCAAAGATATAGATCAGATCCTTCTCATATCATTTCCACTGAAGATATTGAAATTAGACTGGATTTGTCTTATGAAGAAGAACCGATTTAGATATTAGCACGAGAAGTGAAAGAGTTAAAAAATAAACGGGTTCCTCTAGTATATGGAGAAATCATAATGTGGAAGAAGCGACTTGGGAACCGGAAGGGACAATGAGAATACAGTATCCTCATCTCTTCTCAGGTAAATTTCGAGGACGGAATTTATTAACGGAGAGAAATGTAATGACACAAAATTCACAAACATCGGAAAAGTACATTATTGGGCCTCTATCTTAATAAATCGAATTCATAAATAATTATTAAAAATATTTATGAGTCTAGTGGTGTGTTTAATTAGGTTTTAATTAAGTGAATTTAGCTTAATTAAGAGTAATTAGTAAAAAGGACTAAATTAAATAAGGGGTAAAAGTTGACTTATAAATTAAAAAAATAAAAGGGACTAAATAGGCAATTAAGCATATTCCATTGAATGAGGCGGCAATTTGCATAAAAATCTTTGATTTTTATGTTGTCTAATTCTAAAATATATTATCATTATTATTATTTTATCATATTATAAATTACATTAATTATATTATTATATTATGGAATAAATTAAGTAAAGACAAGTGTAAGGTGATGATAAATACAAGTGTATTAATTAAAATATGTATAATTGTAATAAACATAATTATTTACTTTTTATTTAAGTAATAGATTTTTTTAATTATATATTATATATTATATTATAATTAAATAAGTAAATAAATAAATTTCATGCCAAATGTATGGTAATAAAAGTATACATGTGTAAATATTATATTAGTACAATTGTAATGTAACACCCCGAATTTTGGGCCTAGAAGTATTGGGCCTTGAGTTTGGGATTGGTTAAAAGGCGGCTTAAATAATTTAGATGCGTGTGAAAATTTTAAAATTTCACGTTTAGTTTAATATTTAAGTGAATTATGAAGGATTGGTAGTGTGGGAAAAATCTTGGGCTCAATCCAGGGCTCTAGCAAAAATTTTTATTTTTGCCTTAGGGAAACCCTTGTCTCAGGTATTAGGCCTCTTAAACAAGTTAAGGGGAAATAAGACACAAATAGGCCTATGGCTTAATGGCAAGGTAACGCCACTTAGGGAGCTATAGGTGGCGTCACTATCAGGTAAGGGGTCCAAGGTTCGAGGCTTAGAGTGGTAAATTTGGGGACTTTATTTTTGCACCATGAAATGAAGGTAGTGGTGCTGGAGTGGACTCTGGAAGGGAGTGTTCGAGAGAGAAATTTAAGGTAAGAATAATGGAGAGAAAATAGGAGATTGAGGAAGAGAAGTGTTGGTGCCGAATGGGACTTTGGGAGAAGGTAGTTTCGGCTTGTGGTTATTTAAGGGGGTGCCAAATTCCTTTGGAGGGTTCTTTAGTTTCCCATTATTTTTCTTCTTCTTCTTGTTGCCGAATTCTCTTCTCCCTCTCATTCAATTCTTCCATTGCCGAATAACAATCATTCCTTTTTGTCAAAATCCCTACTGGTGTTGTGTTCTTCTTCTTTCTCTAAAAGTCGAATACTCCCTTATAATCGAATAGCCCTATCTTTTTGCCGATTCCTTGTTATTTTTCCTCCATCACAAATCGGTTGTTGTTATCTACTCTTAATCAAGTTTTAAAAGCCAGATCTCGCTCAGTAGCTATCTAGGCCACAGGATCAAAGGTTAGATTCGGTAAGTACTTAGTCAAACATCCTTAGTGCATTTTGGTAAAAGCCGGAGGGCTATCTAACTCTCTCTTGTCATTAACCCTGTATTAACAAGGGTAGGGTTCAAATATCACAAACGTGATAGGGATCTACAAGTCTCTGCCGAAAAGCTATCCATTCGTTTCGGCTTTTGGGTAAGTGTTCTTGATTTTGGGATATGTTGGTCGAATAGTCTATAGTAAGAGAAAGGGTGACTTAAGTGGATACAAGTCACCTATTATTTTGTCTTTAACAATTGAGATTAATACAGATCTAAGGATAGTCGGGAATAGTAGCTAAGGAGGGGCTATTAGAACTGGTGGCAGACGGTAAGGTTAAGGTAAGGCTTCGGTTTTTGGTAAATGTTGTGATTAAGTATGGAATTGATTCGAGGTTTGTATTGATTGTAGGTTGAGGCTGAGGATAGTGTAGCACGGGTCATTAACCAGGTGTGTACATACACGACACACACGACAAATTGGCAACAGCTAAAATCCCGTAAAGCCGGAATGTCGAAAAGCCGAAAAGTCGGAAGGTTGGCACCGGCAATCACACAAGTGTGTGAACATTTGTGTGGAGATACCCATATGATTACCGAGGCCAAGAGAACGATCTCATGGTCTCGGCCCACTGTTTGGCCAACCGGGCTAGACGGGGCTAAATGGGCCTGCCGAGCTCGTGGGCCCAAATAGGCAAAAGTTAAAATGTGAAATTGAATGATGGATTGATATGGATGATTGTATGATTTGATTATGATAAGGCCTATTGGGCTACATTAACATGATTGGGCTTAATGGGCTATATGGACATGATTGTGCTTAGTGGGCCTTATGGAAATTTTAGAAATGCATGTTAAGGTTTTAATGGACTTTAGGCCTAGCTTTGATGAATTCTCAAATAGCATAAAACTTAATTAAATAATCAAATATGTCTGTGGACAAGTCGCTAGGCTAGGGTATGGCAATATATGTATGCATGTCTAGGATTAGATCTAGGAAGAGCTTGGTACTTAAGCGGTCCTAGTGACCCACCGCCTTTTCTCTTAAATCCTACCTGGTGCATAGTGTCCGTTCACTTTAGGCGCGACGACTTGTTGATGGGCCAAAGTTCCTAATTAAAACCCGTACTATTAGAAAAGTATAAAAATGCCCCTGTAGGGTAGAAATTACAGAAATACCCCTGTAGGGTAGAATTACGGAAATGCCCCTGTAGGGTAGAATTACGGAAATGCCCCTGTAGGGTAGAATTATGGAAATGCCCTTGTAAGATAGAATCACCAATATAACCCTGGGTAGTGAAATGACTAAAATACCCCTAGGTGCTTAATGTGTGATGATATGTATGTTGCATTCATGAAAGGTATGTTGCACTTGGATGGGTTTAATGGTACGAAGGAAGATATGTGAGGATCGTATAGTCGCTTGACGACTGTGGATCCACCGGTGGCTTTAAGCCCATTATATAAATAGCAGCCTTGCTGCAACGTTTGAGTAGTGCCGCTGTTGGTGCTACCTTTGGAGTGTAGGGATGGGTGGGTTGATATTTATATCCCCAGATATCAAAGATATCCTATGAGGGTAACACACTTATGACAATGTTACTGGACGAGCACTAAATAGTTGTTTTCGTAATGGTATATCGTTAGGGAGAGCTTAGTCATGATATATAGTGGAATAAGTTTGGACTAAATGAGTTTGTAATTAATAGGTGAAAAGTCAAAACTTAATTATAAATCGTTTAAGCCTCAACTACATATGTCCAATCGGTCTCTTTGCTAGCTCGTTGAAACCAAAAATGAATTGCGTGTTTGAATAAAAATGAACGGAATGAATAGGAAAAGAGAAATGGGAAATACACAAGGATGATTATGACTTTCTCTGAAATTGAGAAAGGGAATAATTTTGAAATTAAGGTATGTTTCCAAAAATGGAAATGGAAATGGAAATAGAAATGAAATGAAAATGGAAATGATCCATTTGCAATCCTATATGGATTACTTAAAAAATGATTGGAAGAATGAGCTTATATTTTTGGACTATTTTGAAGCCTAAAAATGTAAATAAATCATTTGGTCATAATAAACATGTTGAGTTGTGAAATATAGAACATATTTTCTTGAAATTTTACCAGGGGCAAAATCGTTAAAATTTTACTAGGGGTAAAATCGTCAAAATTTTATTGGAGGTAAAATATGGATGAGAAAATTATTTTATATATAAATATTAAAGTTTATTTTGGGAATAGAAAAACTGAATAGGATTGGATCACATTACAGAGTATTGGGTCAAAAAGCCCCAAGAAGTACTAGTAATTGGACCCGATGTGAGAGAAGCCTAAAAACCTCTCATGAACATGAAGGGGACGACAACCTTAGTAGGAATACTAGGGTGTGCTGTCCACCCTAGTCCTGTTCTAAGTAAGATGTTGTTTTTCTATTTGAAATAAATCACTACAACTCAACAAGGGTTCTACATTCTCTTCCTATAAATAGATGACACCAGTAGAGCTATTAAAAACAACTTTGAGAGGTTGTTATTCTACTAAAAAATAGAGATAATTTATTCTCAACTATTACAATATTTTTTAGAATAATAATTCTACCAGTTTATATTAAGAAGAGAGAATTTTCATTTTTACCCCAAAAGGAGAGAAATCTTTTCTAGTTTTGTGTTTCAATTCAATTGGTTTGAGCCCACACTCGAAGTAGTTCATGATACAAGAATAGCGTAGAAGGTCGTTTGGTTGAAATCTAGGAACCACAAACATTTGCTAAGCCAAAAACACATGTATGAATTCGGTTAAGGTTTATTGCCATAAATATCACAAACCAGGTTGATTTTTAAAATTTTAATTTTTCACTGCGCAAAAAAAAAAAACTATTTTCAAATCAGGATTTTTCCAACAGAGCTTAGAACACAAAAATAACACTAGTACAACAATATATGTTTAATGACTAGCCTTGAAACACCACTAAAGGTTCAGCCAAAGCAATGTTACAAGCACGGATTTTCAAATTCGAAAACATCGAGGGATGATAAAGAATGCGTGTTGAACAGGATCGTAGCTTGACTATGTCACAGATTTGATTTAGGGCTTTAGATGTTGGAAAAAATACTTGGATTTTGACACAACCTAAAACGCAATCAAATCCAAGTCAGATAAAACAATTAAAAAAATAACTAAGACAATTAAAATATAATAATAAATCTACAAGTAGAACAATAAGAAAGAATGTAAAGAAGATAGATGAAAAGATAGAACTTGGTATGTAGAAGTCCTAATAAGCCTTGGAAACACGAAGAATCCACAACCCCCTTCAAGCGGCTCTAATTTCCCCTCTAAGAAAGTAAACTTGGTAAGAAAAAGTTTGAAGATGACCCCTACAATCTGAAATGATTGTTAAAACTCTTCTAAAAAAACTCAAGAGAAGTTTTTGAAAACAAAACCCAAAGAGAATTTATTATCTCAAAAGAGAAGTTGAATAATAATGAATTGAATGATTTGTGTACAATGCAAAGGCCTATATATAGGCTAGCTAAATAAATCTAAATTAAACTCTTAACTATACTAGAACTCTAATTAATCTAAAGAAGAAGTAGTTTTAAACTGAACTTTCTTGTTGACATAAAACTCCTAAATAACTTAAACTACTTAATAATTATTAAAAATTCAGAATAATAAAATAATAAGAGCTGATAAATAGAATATTAGGCTCATATATAATAAAAATTAAGCCCAAAACTGAACCCAATATGATTTAAACTTGAATTGAGAGCCTAAAACTTATAAATCCCATCATAATCCCGTTCAAAAATTTTGCTCACACAGTCTTCACTAAAATAGTCATAGCTTGAGCTCCTAAACTCAAAAATGAGTGATTCAAAGTGCATTTTGAAGCTAAGAGATAGACCATCGAAATGTATGTGGACATCTAAAGCTAGAAATGTCAGGATTCCATCTGAAAAACCATTGCCAGTCTGCTGATTTTCCAAGCTTGAAAGTTGGTAGCTTTGGTGAATGAAATTTAATAAATTTCACCCCATCCATGCATGTATCAATCCCCCTTTACTCGAAAAGATTAGTCCTTGAATCTTGTATTTGATCAAATCTTGGTTTGATGTGCTTGACCTTTAACATTGTTGTTGTAATACCCCTAACCTGTATCCATCGCTAGAATAGAGTTACGAGATATTATAGATCAATCACATCATTAAGCATACATATCACTTACAATAGTTATTCATACACATGAGTTATTCAAACACAATCATATTGTCCCTTATAATGGACTACAAGGCCTTTAACATGCTTTAGAAATGGTTCGGGACTAAACCAATAACATCCAAAAACTTTGGAAAACTTAGAAATTTTTCATGAAATCAGGGGTCACATGCCCGTGTGAATAGGCCATGTGCCTCACACGGTTATGGACATGCCCGTGTCACAAGCCGTGTGAAAATAGGGTATACATACTGACTTGGGTCACACAGCTAGTCACACGCTCGTGTGTTTAGCCCGTGTGCCAATTTGAAATGACTTCACATGCCTGTGTCGAGGCCGTGTGCTAGGCCGTGCCAAACCTGTAGGGTATACTGACTTATGCTACACAGCCATGCGTACGCTCGTGTGTGAGGCTATGTGGTACATACTGACTTAATTCGAATTTCAACATCAGGGGACATACGACTGTGTACTAAGGCCATGTGTCATATATGGTCAAGCCACACGCCCATGTGCTTAGCCATGCGGAAGAAAATAGGCTAATTACAAGCCACATTTCTCACCCAAATTTGGACACCTACAACAAGATCAAAGGATACCATTTCCATACACAAATATGCATCTAAAACATCCTCAAATTTTCACATTATAAGCCATTTCAATATGACAACCACCATACTCAACATTTACCATAATTCACCTATCAAAACATGACCATTTGCCTAACCAAAAACATACCCAAATCATCATGATTCATTGGCCATGGTTCACATATAATACCTAACCTATGATCAACCCAATTAATCATCTATATTAACCTTACCTCATATATATATCATATACCAAAACATCATACTTTATTGGCTCAATTAGTATCCAATTACTAAACCAAAATCAAACATATTTCAAGTTAATGCACAACACAAACAAGTAGCAATTTGAGTAATGCCGATCATAAATCAAATAGACCAACAATGTTTTCGTCTAATAGTATGTTTAGCTAGCGTTCTCATATGATAAGAATTTCATCTAAAAATATACAGTTATAAATATATACCTCTGAGAATGGATGAATACATAGAATACCCAGAAGAGAGCATCATAAGCTATTTGACTATACTACTGTACTCAGATATCTTTACAATTCAAACATTATTCCACTGCCTAATTCTACCATTACTGATTTCTTATTATCCCATCACTAATAGAAATCAATTCACTAGAACTTTTAGTTAATACATTCTCTATATATCATACCTGAATATTTTATTTCATCGAAGTCAACTTCTTCTTTAACAGTGACTTTGCATAATCTAAATAGCCTTCAAAACGATCCAACTTCTCTTCTAGTACTGTCTTTACTTGCTGACTCATTCTTTAATTTGATCACAATATTAATCATTCAATTACGAAACGCTGTAATTCTACACTTGTGAGCTTATTCAATATAAATCTTACGGATTTCATTGTAACACTTTACTTATGAGGGGGTGAAGGTCATAAAGCTTCAAATTTAACTCTAACATATACATGCACATAACATAACATATATAAATAACAAAATATCATGCACCCTCATTCATACCTTTATGATTTTAAACTCACCATAAACACATTTTCACTCAAATATTTGAGTATCACCTTCTGCACTATCGAAATTAGCTCGGTTGGAAAGCATATCTATTTAATTAAAATAATTTTCGTTAGAGTCGGGAGATATCATACTATCACAGGTTAAATATGGCATGTCTAGCTAGACTCACATATGCTATGTTAGTCTTAGAATCAACTAAACCGTAGCTTTGATACCAATAAAATGTAACACCCCTAACCCGTATATATCGTTAGAATAGGGTTACGAGATGTTACAGATCAATCGCATCATTAAACATGCATATCACCTACAATCATCATTCATACACACGAGTTATTCAAACACAATCACATTGTCCTTTATAATGGCCTACGAGGCCTTTAACATGCTTTAGAAATGGTTCAGCACTAAACTGATAACATCTAAAAACTTTAGAAAACTTAGAAATTTTTATGAAATCAGGGGTCACACACCCGTGTGAATAGGTTGTGTGCCTCACATGGCTATGGACATGCCCGTGTCATAAGCCGTGTGAAAACAGGGCATACATATTGACTTAGGTCACAAGGCCAGTCACACACCTGTGTCTCTAGCCAGTGTGCCTATTCAAAATTACGTCACATGCCCGTGTCCAGGCCGTATGCTGGCCGTGCCAAACTTGTTGGGTATACTAACTTATGCCATACAGCCATGCACACGCCCATGTGTGAGGTCGTGTGCTACATACTGACTTAATTCAAATTGCAACATTAGGGGACATACGGCAGTGTACTAAGGCCATGTGTCACACACGGTGCCACACGCTCGTGTGCTCAGCCGTGTGGACGAAAATAGGCTAATTACAAGATACATTTTTCACCCTAATTTGCACACCTATAACAAGATCAAATGGTACCATTTCCATACACAAATATGCATCCAAGACATCCTCAAATTGTCACATTATAAACCATTTCAGTATGAAAACCACCATACTCAACATTTACCACAATTCACCTATCAAAACATAACCATTTGCCTAACCAAAAACATACCCAAATCATCATGATTCATTGGCCATGGTTCACATATAATACCCAACCTATGATCAACCCAATTCATCATCTATATTAACCTTACCTCATATATATATATATATCACATACCAAAAAATCATACTTTATTGGCTCAATTAACATCCAATTACTAAACCAAAATCAAACATATTTCAAGTTAATACACAACACAAACAAATGGCCATTTAAGCAACTTTAATCATCATCAAGCATACCAAAATATACCATATCACAAGGCAATATATATATACATCAATGACTCATATCATTTGAACTATATCACATAACCACAACCACATATCAACTTATAAATGAACCAACTTATAAAACCATCTACATATCAAACCTTACATCGATAACTAGCCAAATCTCATGGCTAATACATCAAACATATAGACATCAATTGCCAAGATTACTTATACACTTCATAAACCAACTAGCCTATACATGCCATATAACCAAAATCATAAAACTTTTAAGTATCGAAACGATAGTTGGATAGTGTGATGAAATCTTTAATTACTTCCAACTCGAGGAAGCCTCCGAAACACTATAAACAAGAAAATAACACAAAGTAAGCTATAAAGCTTAGTAAGCTCGTATGATAATAAACCATCTTACCAAATAAACACATGTAAAACAATTAGATATATTATAATGTAACTTGTATGATTTCTTCTATGTAACATGTATTCATTTACATGGTTAGCCATGAATTTCAAAAATTTATTCATCTCAATGCCTGTATAGTTCGAGTACATCTTATCAGTTCATTCACATTTTATACCATTTCAATATCAACAACTACTATACTCAAAATCACTATAATTCATCTGTTTTACAATATACCAAAATTACATGCTTTACTAACCATGATTCACATATGAATTCATCAAATTCCTTCCATTTGATATTCATATAGGTTTCGTACATACATGTATCACTTAACTCTATTGTACTTTCATTCTCGCCTTGACTATGCTTGTTGAACCATTCGGAATCGCAAAGGATACTCAAAAATCACGTATAACACATACAATGCCATATCCCAGATATTGTCTTACATGTTATCACATATCGATGCCAATAGCCCTGCTATGGTCTTGCACAAAATCTCGTATCGATACCATGTCCCAGACATGGTCTTGCACGTAATCTCATCTCAATAATCCTAATGTCATGACATTTGTATCCTACATTATTCCTAAGGTTCGTATAGGACTTTCGGACGTCGTAATTTTGTCGATTTTGGCTCTATTCATAACCATTCATCATTCAATTTAATTCAATGATAAATAAACATTTATAACGTAATTTAAGAATGTTTATTAGCATACGAATTTACCTCGTTCGCTGAAACGACGAATTAGGTCAACTAATTCGATACTTTGTTTTTCCCCCGTTCTAGATCGTAATCTCGTTTTTCTCAATCTATACCATATCAAAATTTACTTATTTAATAAAAAATTCATTCAATTTAGCATAATTTACACTTTTTGGCAAAATTACACTGTTACCCCTATTATTTCACATTTTTGCAATTTAGTCTTTATCACATAAAATCATAATTCATTCAATTTAATACCAATTAATGCTGGTCGAATATTACCCATTCTCATATTAACTGATAGTTGGGTAAGATTGAGAACAGATGGTTCGGTTAGACTCGACGAGGGTTTTGCAGCAGTTGGAGATTTTGTGAGCAATCAGAATGATGGGTGGATTATGGGGTTCTACAGATATTTGGGTAATTGTACGATGTTAGAGGCTGAGCTTTGGGGGATTTTGGATGGTTGGGTAAGATTGAGAACAGATGGTTTGGTTAGACTCGATGAAGGTTTTGCAGCAGTTGGAGATTTTGTGAGCGATCAGAATGATGGGTGGATTATGGGGTTTTACAGATATTTGGGTAATTGTACGGTGTTAGAGGCTGAGCTTTGGGGGATTTTGGATGGTTTAAACTTTATTTTAGACAGAAGTTTCAAAAGGGTCTTAATCTAAACTGACAGTAATGAAACTGTTAACACTATTCAAAAAGGCTCTTCAGGAAATTTCAATTCTGCACTTGTCAGAAGAATTTAGCATATTCTAGCACAAATGAAGCAGTGGAAGATTCATCATATATCTCGAGAAGAGAATTTCATTGTTGATAGCCTGGTTAAGTCTATTCATTTTAGAAGATTAAGCTTAAGATTGGTCAAAAATCCTCTTATGAGGATCTAATTTATTGATTTTGTAACTTAAAAAAAAAAAAAAAAAGCTTCCATCAAAACATATCTCGCCATGTATACCATATTTCCCTAAATTTGAAAAGAAACCCATTTAAATCCCTAATTATTTTAAAAAATCGGCATATTTGCATGATAATCCGTTTATAATTGATTAGCATGTGTGGGTTTAATAAAATTAATTTTAAATTTTATATAAAAAATCATCAGTTCTCTCTCTGCCGCCGCACATCCCAAGTCTCCAGCTTTTTTCTAAAGATCTCTCTCCTTTGTTACTTTCACTCGTTTAACTATTCTCCCTTTTTTTTTTGCCCCTTTAAAACACTTCATTTGTTCTTGATTTTTAGCTGTTTAGTATAATCTATTACCGCATTTGAATTAAAAGAATCATTTCGGTATATTTGGGCTAAAACAAAGAGATGGTTGCGGCCACAAACGGAGCAGAGCAGATCCCTACAGAAACAATTCAGGATATAGTTGAGGAACTGCTTGAGGTTTTAAAACAAGTTTTTCTTATTATTTCTTCCATCCTGTTTTTGGGTTATTTCCACTATCTTATGAAATTGTATGCTTGTTTTTATTTTTTTTTTGGTATTGGGAATGATAGAATTTTGAAAGGAAAGGAAATTGCATTTTCTTTACTAGTATACTTGGTAGGAACATATTGTCTGTTTAGTGTTTTTAGGATTGCAAAGGGAAAGGAAAGGAAATGAAACTGAAAATCATGTTGATGCGACTTATTATTAGTATTATGCTTCAAATCATTACACTATTAGTATTTTCATTCACTTAGAACTTCATACTCAAATTAAGTTCTAGCATATTCTATGATTGACAGGCTGCGCGGTATGATGATCTCGATGATCTTATACGACTAGCATCTATAGGCGTCTCTCTTGATTCTAAGGATTCACAGGGCCGAACAGGTTCCCTATTGATTTTATGGATTCTATGCTCTCTCAAATTACTTTATTTATCGACCAGGTCTCTTGTTCACTTCTTATTAGTTTCATGTTAGACATAATTGTCTTAAATGCAGTTTTCTACCTTTATCATGATAAGGTAAAATGTGGTCTGTCTGGTAGTTCTATTGGGTCAATTTTGTCTCAGCCTGGGACATTTCTTTATTTGTTTGAATTATCATGTTGGGTTTTGTTGAGAAGATTGGAGTCTATTATTTGACTAGGAGCTGTTTTACACGAGGTGAAAAGGATGCTGTAGCATGTTTTGAGATCTTGAATCCATTTATTGCACAGTCTTTTGGTCTAGGTGGTGGTGTAAGGGTCTAACTTAGCTATACAATTGCTTGACCTAAGGTTTCCAGAGTTTGATGTTGAAACACAACCCACTAGGTATAGTTAATGAAAAATATTAAATTGAAAAGTACTTCAATCAAAAGCTTTTTTTTTTTTTTTTTTTTTTTTTTTTGTACATATCATCTTATGAAAAAGCTTGCAAGAGTGTTGTGGATGCTTCATGGGCCAAACCTGTGCTAGAAAAGGTTATTAGTTTTGATTCTCTAATTAATTCTTAGGTTTTTTAATTGTGATTTTATTGCGGTTTCTTTCTTTTCTATAATAGGTTTCTTATTTATGTAAGAAGATCGATCAAAGGGAGTGAAACGTATGTTAGGAAAGTTTTGATTCTCTAATTAAAGGTGAACTTATGTTAGGAAAGGACAAATGTAGTGATCTTTCCTACTCTGTTTGTCGCGGCAACCATCGTTTTGGTTTAGCCCAAATATTCTAAAAGGACAAATGTAGTGATAAATTATACTAAACAACTAAAAATCAAGATCATTAAGGGTCTTTAAAGGGATGGCTAAAAAGATATCAAAATGTGAAGTTAAAATATTAAATGGAGACAATATTATCTAATGCAAAATAAAAATCAAATCATATATATGATACATATATCATTGCATTTGATCAGAAAAAAGATCAAATTCAAAGTTTCCTTTCAATATATTTGGGTTGGGCTAAAACAAAAAGATCATTGTCGCAACAAACAAAGTAGAGTAGATCCCTACAAAATCAATTTAGGTTACCATTGAGGAATTGCATGAGGTTTCACACCCTTTTACTGACCTTATTACATTAATGCGAAACTAATGGTCTTTCCTTCATATGGGTTCACCTTTAATTTAGGATACCATAGCTTCGCCTTTAATTTGTAAGGCGAGCCTATGTTAGGAAAGACCATTAGTTTTGATTTCTTTCCTTTCTATAATAGGTTTCCTTTTAGTTGTGATTTTATTTTAGTTGATTTTTTATTTCATTGGCGATTGATGAGAAAATCACTCAAGCTTATGAAAAGGAGTGAAACTTTAAGGACTTGTTAGAGAAACTAGATTCCTTTTAGAATTTTGATAAAAAATTGAGTTAGGTTTTATTATTCAATTTGCCCTTAAGGATATATTTTATTACATTATTAGGAAACCTATAATTTAAGCTCATCAAAACGAAAATAAATTACCAATGTTGTAGAAAGGAAAGAAATCAATTGAAACAAAATCTCAATTGAGAAACCTAAAGAAAGAAATCTAGTGAAATAAAATTACAATTGAGAAACTTATTAGAAAATCAAAACTAATGTCCTTTCCTAAAGAAAGAAAGAAATCACCACTGCCTTCTCCTGTTTCCACTAGACCAGTTGTCTCCACTCAATTTAGCTCATTTGTCCAACTTGCTCATTCATCATCAGATGGTTTTGTAGCATTCAAGGGATCCACAAAATGATTGAGTCTATCACTTATGGTCAAGAGGAAGCAAAAGGGGCTTTGTTTTTGGTGTGGAGCCAAATACCACATTGGCCACAAATGTATCAAAAGTCAATTGTATTAGATGTTGTTGGAGTCACCTTGTGAGGAGGAAGTGGTAGAATTTCAAGAATGCTCGGACAAGCTAGATGATCCTTCTGGGGAAGGAGAACAACCTCAAACACCTACACTATCCCTACATGCAATTAAAGGGTCACAGGGCCCTCACACTATGAGATTTGAGGTAAATTAGGGGTCAGCTAAGGCCATTTTCTTAGTGGATTCATGGAGTACTCATAACTTCCTAGTTACAATACTAGTAACTAGATTGGCTTTACTTGTCTAGCAGTAGTGGCAGATAAGGGTCACTGTAGTTGATGGGAGGTAACTCTTTACTAGGGGTACATGCATGGGTGTAGAATGGGAGGTTCAATGGATGAGTTTTACTGTTGATTTCATGGTTTTACCAATTAAAGGGTGTGATGTAGTCCTAGGAATACAATTGCTACTTTCCCTATGATCAATAAATTGGAACTTTGGTTCTATGACCATGCAATTCTCTTCTAAAGGAGTTCTCTGCACTATTCAAGGCAGTCTACCAGGCAACATTTAAGAAATTAAACATGGACAGTCAACCAAATGTTTGTCAATGATTGGTAGGGAGATGGATCCTTGTGCCTTGTTCATGACTCAAGCTGACCAAGTGACCTTGTCAGTAGTCTCCTCTCGAGCCACACTTGAGGAATTGCAGTTACTCCTTGATGAATTTGGAGATATTTTCCAAGTTATTACTGGCATACCTCTTCCTAAGCTCCAAGATCACAAAATTCCTCTTAAGGATGAAGGGGCAGTTGTCAGAGTCAGACCCTACAGGTACCCCATGATTCAAAAGTCTGAATTGGAAAAATTAATCAGAGAGATGCTTTAAGCTGGCATAATCAAGGACAGTTGTAGCCCTTTTGCGTCTCCAATGGTGATAATGAAGAAAAAAGATGGCAGTTGGAGGCTCTGTAGATTATAGACAACTCAACTAGCTGACAATCAAAGATTGAAGACCTTCTTGGTGAATTGGGACAAGCTAGGGTGTTTTCCAAGCTGGATCTGAGATCTGGCTATCTCCAGATTAGAATGAACGAAGTTAACATTCCAGAAATGACCTTCAATGCTCATGAATGTTATTATGAGTTTTTGGTGATGCCTCTTTGGAGAATAGTTTTGGTTTTCTTTGATGATGTACTAGTGTGTTCTACCATTTGGTTTGAGCACTTGGCACATCTTAGAGAGGTCTTTATGCTCCTTAAACAACACCAACTTTTTATTAAAAAGAATAAATGCTATTTTGATAATGATCAAATGGAGTACTTGGGACACATTATTTCTAAAGGGACTGTTTCCATGGATAGGGTTAAGGTAGAATGTGTGGCAAATTGGCCTCTTCCTGCTATGGCATAATGGCCAAGCCTCTAACAAACCTGCTTAAGAAAGATGCTTGGAGCTATTATGACCAAGCCACTTCTGCCTTTGAGCAACTCAAAGCAACATTGTGTTCAGCACCTGTTTTGGTCCTTCCTAACTTCCAATTGGAATTTTGTGTAGATACTGATTTATCCCGTTATGGAGTGGGACAATGCTTCAACAACAGGGTAGACCAATGGCCTATTTCAATAAGGGCTTGGGAATAAGACACCAAACCTTATCCATTTTTGAAAAGGAAATGATGGTTGTGTTATTAGCTGTGAGAAAGTGACATTCCTACTTAGTAGGTAGACATTTCAAAATTAGAACTGACCACCAAAGCTTAAGGTTTTTGATTGGTTAGGTTGCTACAACCCCTTTTCAACAAAGATGAGTTGCAAAAATGCTAGGGTATGATTATAAGATTATCTACAGGAAAGGGTTAGACAATGTTGCAGCTGATGCTTCATCAAAGAACTAGTCTTTAAAGGAGGGGTAGTTGCTGCAACTTACTAGTAACACTATCAGTTCTCATTTACTTTCAAAAGTGCAGGCGTCTTACCAAGTAGACTCCAAGGTTCGAAAACTGTACTTAGAGGTCTAGTAGCAAGGTACTAAGCACCTTAAGTATGTCTGGGATGGCATTCCTCAAAAGAAGGTAAGATTGTGGTGGGGGATATGAATAGTCTCAAGCACAAGCTTTTCTAGCATTTCCACTCTAGTGCCATAGGGGGACACTCAGAGGTTCATGCAACCAAAATAGGATGGCAAGTCTTTTGTACTGAAGAGGACTATCCAGTGATTTTAAGAGGTCGTAAGGGAATGCTTTCATATGTCAAAGGTGTAAATCAAAGAATGTTGCTTCTTCTGGACTGCTGCAACCTTTTCCTATTCCAAAAAGGGCCTAGTCATCCATATCTATGGATTTCATAGATGGACTTCCTCACTCTAAAGGTAAGAATGTTATCTTTGTGGTAGTTGACCGCCTTACTAAGTATGGCCATTTTCTGGCCCTATCACACCCTTATAATATTGTTGTGGCTCAAGAGTTCATGGACCATATCAATAAATTGCTTGGCATGCCAAATTCAATAATATCAGACAGAGACAAGGTGTTCATTAGCAATTTCTAGTAGGATCTATTTAGAAGGGTGGGTACCAAACTCTATCTTTCCATTGCCCATCATCTAGAGACAAATGGGCAGACTAAGGTTCTAAATAAGTGCCTTGAAGGGTATCTCGGATGTATGTCTGGGAGAGGCTACAAGATTGGCAAAACTGGCTTCCACTAGCTGAGTGGTGGTATAATTCTACATGTTATTCAACCATCCAGCTCACCCCCTATGAAGCACTTTATGGTCAACCTTCCCCTCATCTTATGCCCTATTTAGCTGGAACTTCACTGGTGGCTATTATTGACAGAAGTTTACAGCATCACGAGGCTGTAAAGAAATTGCTACAATTCCATTTAAAAAGGGCACAAGATAGAATGAGAGAACAAGTAGATAAGCACAGGACAGATAGACGACCTGAAGTAGGGGACTTGGCTTATTTGAAACTCCAGCCATATAGGCAACACTCAATGAGAAAGGTATTAAATTAGAAGCTTGCACCAAAGTTTTTTTGGCCCTTTCTTGGTGGAGGGTAGAGTGGGAGAGCTTACAAACTTCAAGTACCTCCAGGATCTCGAGTACACCTTACTTTCCAAGTCTCTCGGCTCAAAAAGCATGTGGGAGCAGCAGCTGTCTAGGCCGCCTTACCAGTGATTGATGCTCATGGTGCATGGGCTAAAGAACCTATTAGAATCATGGATAGGCGAATGGTGAAGCGAGGAAACATTGCTATCACTAAAGTACTGGTGGAATGGGCAAATTCTTTCCCTAAGAATACTACTTGGGAGTCACTTGAGCAATTAAAGGATGCCTTTCCCTATCTTAATCTTTGAGGATAAGGATCCATTTGAGAAGGAGGTATTTGTTATGGGACGAAACTGGAATAATGAACATTTGGTTTGATAGGAAAATGGAGTGTTTTGGAATAGGTTTTAATGAAACAATGTGTAGCATGGTTTAGTGAAACAGAGTGTTTAAAGGTTGTCTGTATTGTTAGTTTTACCATTTGTTTTAACTAACTTTTAAGCAACAATTCTCTTTTATTTTTACCTATATATTCGGATGTAATTGGATAGGGGTGGTTATGTAAGGAAACTGTTAAGCACACAATTTCTCTTCAATCAATTTCTTCTCCTTTTTCTCTCTATTTTTGTTTTTGCTTTCTTCTTCCTTCCTCTAGTTTCATTCTTATCCGCAGATGGATTGGGAAATTGCTTGTTCAACTTTTTAGGGTTTGTGCCCACCGTTACACCACAGGGGGAGAGAGAGAGATTGTTTAAGGACCATCTGAAATCCTTCTCCTTTACTAGTTACCTTTAGAGATTGATTGTGGTTAGGCAATGAAAAACTGATAGATAAGGCAAGAAGGGTTTGGGAGAAATCAAGAGTTGATTTTATGATTAAGTGCTTACATAGCAAAAGGGTACCCTATTTTCAAGATTTCCACAATAACATCATTGCTAGGTTAAGATTACATTAATATTAGTTTTTTTAGATGCTATAATATGATTTTTTTAAGAGACCATATATTTGTTATAACCCTACTTAACAAAGCAGAAGTCAATAATTCATGTATTATAGGATTTCGGGTTAGGCTTTTAGGGTGGGTTTAGATGGACAGTGCGTTTACCTGTGGTTAATGTAGAAACAGTAGTGGCGGTGAGATTAGATACTGTAACCTGAGACTAAAAGTAAGTTAAATGCACCGTACCGCCCATCTAAACCCACAATTAATGTCCGTCATTTTGTCATTGTTTAGGAAAGTATTGTAGTTAATCCAAAATTTTGGATTTGGAATTCCTTTTTTGTTTTTCCTTTTTTCACTAGTGGTCAACGTTGTGCTAATTTATAGAAATTTCTTTTGGCATTTTAGTCTTCATTTGTGCTTATCAGTTGTTGTCTTCTCTTTGCTATGCTTTTTGAAAAGAAAATTTGTGTATATTTCACTAAAAACTATGATTTTCTCTTGCAGCACTTCACATGGCTGCGGCTAATGGACATCTTGATATTGTGGAGTATCTCATTGGTAGAGGAGTGGTGAGAAAACTATCTTATGAATATTTTGTGGTTATTTAATACATACCATCACTCTATTTACTGAGTTTTCTGAAAGACCAGCATTGTGACTGAATACTTGAATAAAAGAAGATGCATGTACTATGTTTTTGAGGCTTAAATATAATTTAAAATAAGAGGGAAAAAGGTATATTATTCAATTAAGTTTAGAAATATAATAAACTATTTTGATGCTCGTAGCAGAGGCAATATTCATGTTGTAAATAAATTTGGATTAAGAAAGAGTCATTTGACTTCGAAACTTGATGGGTGGTTGGATTTGGTGCATAATGTAAATGAAAGATAAAATAAGTTATCATCAACTTTGTTCTCTTTACACCAACTTTTAATGGACCCTAAAGATAAATACTTGAAATCATTAGTAAGCAAAGTAGAAATTTACATTTATTTTTGAGGAAAAATACAAAAATAGTACACTATGCATACCAAGGTATTTTCTCCACAAGTTCCTAATATGGACACTTTTATTGCAGTAGGAATTTTAGTTTTATTTATTTATTATATCAGGTTTTATTTAGAGTTTTAGTTTTACTTAATTTCTCTATTATATTAGGTTTTTATAAATTCTAAGTTAGGAATTCTATTAAGACTCTTTCCTTTGTTATTAACAGTCTATAAAAGGCTGCCAATATGAAATAAAGAGGTAAGCAAATATTCTATAAAAAAGAAATGCTATTTTGAGAGGGGGTTCAGTCAAGGACGAATCTGCCTTTTGAGTAACCATAGGTTGAAGTAAGAATTCCTTTTTGTCTAGACCTGTGACTAGATCCTACGCCAAGGCGCATAACAACTTGGTATTCAAGCCAGCTTTCATGGGTGACGAAAAGACTTTGACAGCCAAGTTAGAGGCTTTCATGGAACAAATGGCTACAAGGCAACAAGCGTTAGAGAAGCAGGTGGCTATATTATCTCTTTCAGTCCAAAAGATATCGAAAGGAGATTCAGAGAAGAATAATGAAGAACAGAGCAGCAACGGAGGTAGAAAAAGGAATTTAGACTTGCAACACGGTGGGTGCATGGTGTCACGATACTCTAAGATGGAATTTCCCACTTATGATGGTGTTGGAGATCCTTTTGGGTGGTTGAAATGATGCGAAAATTTTTTTGGCAATTAACAAACTAACGAAGAAGACAAAGTAAGCTTAGCATCATTTCATCATTTAGGAGAGGCACAATTGTTGTTTGATCAAATAGAAGAAGAGGAGGCAAATCTTGATTGGGAGCGCTTCAAAGAGTGTTGTCATGTAAAGTTTGGGCCACCTATGAGTAATAATCCTTTGGGAGAACTTGTCAACTTGAAACAAATTGGGACTGTAGAGGAATATCAACTTCAATTTTAATCACTACTACTGATCTTAAACCTCGATAACAAGTAAACCTCTTTATTGCCGGGTTGATAGAGGAACTTAGAATTGATATTGAGATGCAACAACCGAAAAACATTGGAGTTGCAATGAATATGACTCGAACATTGGAACGTAAACAAAATGTCTCTTCCAAATTGTCATCTCGAGCCATCTTGAATTGGCCAACTTCCCAAAACACTAGCAGCAATTCAATCATTCCAACAACTAAAGGCATTGCAAAGGGAGGGGGACAAACAATAGAACCAACAAGGAACAACGGCAAAATAGGTTCTTCTGCACCAGTTATTAAGAGATTGACACAGATAGAAATGACGAAAAGAAGGGCTAAAGGGCTGTGTTATAATTGTGACAAGTCTTATTCCATGGGACACAAATGTAAAAGGTTATTTTGGATAGAAGTACCAAATGTTGAAGGCAAGCAAGATGATGATGAGATAGATGATTTTGGATAATTCTAAATTTTATTTTGAATTTGAGCTTGAGGACAAGCTCAACTCCGAGAAAAGGAGTAATGATATGGACGCTTTTATTGCAATAGGAATTTTAGTTTTATTTATGTACTATATAAGTTTTATTTAGAGTTTTAGTTTTACTTAATTTCTCTATTATATTAGGTTTCTATGAACTCTAAGTTAGGAATTCTATTAAGAGTCTTTCTTTTGTTATTAATAGTTTATAAAAGGTTGCCAATATGAAATAAAGAAACGTTATTTTGAGAGGGGGTTCAGTCAAGGATGAATCTGCCTTTTGAGTAATCATAGGTTGAAGCAATAATTCTTTCTCGTCTAGACCTGTGACTAGATCCTATGCCAAGGTGCATAACAGTTCTCTGTAGTGCAAGCTACATGGGTGAGGAGGGGACAGGTAGTAAAGCAATTATTTCTTCCGTCTACAAGAAACAAGACAAACATGTTACTCAGTAACCTTGTTAGGACACTTTCAACTTTCATGCATGCCAACCTAGGGCTTTTGGCATTTGAGGTTAAAATTAAGCTGTAATTGATGGCTCACTTTTAGTCTTTTCATGAAGATAGAAGATTTCATTGTTAAATTCCTTTGCTAGAAGTCAGGGTTGAGTTGTTTAAAAGGGCTGGGTCATTTCTTGTAGAGACTTGATAAGCTTGAGCTGCACGTTTGATTTTTGACCTCAAGAGGCCCAACTGTAAAATTCCTTTAACTTTTTTCCTTTTGCTTCTTCTTCCCTTCCAGTTTTGACACCTGTCTCCATAATTTCTGATCCAAGCTTTTGATCATCGTCTTCACACTCTTGATTAAGAAGTCATGTCTCCTTTTTCTCTTGTGTTGGCCAGAGAGCTCTCATTTTTTCTTTCCAACATGATGGATTCTCTTTGATGTTTCCTTCGATCACCCTTGCTCACCCTGCTAGATGGATTATAAAAACACAGCAATTGCTGTTGCTTTTCTTTTTCCCCCTTTTCATTCTAATTGAGTTTGGATTCAATGTGTTCAGTTCCTTTAGTTACATATAAATAGCCATTCATATATGATGAATATGAACAGATTATTGTTTATCTAGACATTTTCTGAGATCATGTTGTTACCTTACTCTAGTTCTAGACCTTCCTTACCCATATTGATGCAATGATTTATATTGACTTTTCATTTTGTTTTGTCTAGACAAATGCTGCCAATAAGGTGTCTCTTATTTATGTTTGGCGAACGATAAGCATGCACGTAAGAATATTGTTGGGTATAATTTATCTATAAAAAGTAATGAAACTTTCCTGATTATCAACAACGTAAGCATTTTCCGTGAGTGTATAAACATGGGTTTTATTTACTTTCCTGTTTGGATTAATTTCCCTTATTATGTTGTTCTGTTGGTTGGTGCCATTTTATGTCTTGGTTAGAATAATGGTTTCACTAGTGAAATCTTCAAAAGCAATGATCCAAGAGTGAAGTTGAAAGTTTGCGACTTGAACTGCAATATCAAAACGATATAAGAAATTTTTGCATATCTTACCCTTGCTCAGATTTCTGGCCAAAAGAAAAACTACAAATTTAGTTTAAGGATCATTCAGGACTCAAGGTTATACAAATCAAATTTGGTTATGAATTAAAGTTCAGGCAAGGTTTGTTGAGAAGAATTTATAAGTTAATAAGGTAAATTTTATGGGGATATTTAACGATGTGATTGTTTGGTAATTTTTCATTCTCAAAATGCCTTTCTTGGGCTGGTTTAGGTTTCTGATGGTATATGAACTGGTCTAGAGATTGTACTCTTGGATTTGGGCCTTTGGAAACTGGATACAAGAAATAGGCCAATGACCAATTGCCGAATAAGTAATCATATTACAAATCATTCAAATAGGTATTCCTTCCTCAAGAGATTTGTATGTATATCCTATATGTTCGTATATGTACATATCACAATAAATCACAGGACTTCTGATAATAGAACAAAATTCTGCTAGGATACTTTTATAGAAATGAGAAGAATAGGATGAATGAGAAACTTAAGGATCTTCATACCACTATCAAAACGGGTAGGATAAAATAAATAGATCGCAAACAGGCTTTTGGGGGTTGGGAATAGATGGCTTTGAACCCTCAAGTTTTAAAATCAATGGATTTTCCTCTTACTATGAATTTTGCACTTCATTGGAGAATGTTGGCTTTGGAGCAAGGTGGTACAAATTAATTTAAGGAACTCTGACTTCTCTAGTTGATGTTCAGGGGTTGACAGTATTCATGATTCTTGCTAAGAGCTTTGTAGCTAACTAGCTATCTAACCAATAACTCTCTTTAAAATTTCGATATGGAAAAATATCAAAGAAGTTAGAAACCATTTGGTTAATTGGATTTAAGATTGTTCTCCAATTCAATTAGTTGGCATATGAGTGAAGTGTGGGTGAATATTCAAGGATTAATTTGTATAGCAGTTTTTCTTCTTTGTGTGTGTGTGTGTGTGTTTTTTTTTTTTACCTTTTCGGGAGCATCTTGTTTCTCATTTTGAAGCTTTTACATGATCAGGATGTTAATGCTTCTAATGTGGAGAATAATACCCCTCTTCATTGGGCGTGTCTCAATGGGCACGTTGAGGTAAATTATTGTTGCTCCTGTTTGCTATAGTCTTTCATTTTCGCTGTTCTTATGCAAGGTTTGATTTCTGCTATAAATGCTGGTGACAGGTAGTTAAGAAATTAGTTTCAGCAGGAGCAAATGTAAGCCTTCTAAACAGGTGAGTTGCTTGTGATGTCAATATTGAATTTTCTAGTTCTTTGTTTGCTCTTCTTTTTCAACTATTAAGTACATGGTTTTTTATGGAACTGGATATGAACAGTCATGAGCGGACTCCTATTGATGAATCTGTCAGCATGGGAAAGATGGATGTTATCGATGCAATTAATGCCACAATGGCAGAATTGGAGCTTACTGGTGTCAATGTTTCCTGATATCGGGCCTCCTAATGGAAGCATTGGTTTATAATCTGAAAAGTATGTGCCTTTTCTTATACAAACTTACGAGTTAGCTTATAAATATAATTGTCATCCCCTCTTGGTCCCTGATAGTACAATTTTTTGTTGATTGTCATATTGGTCCATTAGTGGGTGCCTTTCAACTATGCCTAAATACTTGATGCTCTTGTAGTTCTTTGATATGATAGATGTATGTTTTAACAAGAATTTTCGTCTCACCCTTTGCGAACAGAAGCATCCCATTTATGCTTGCCAAAAGTGAGTGATGCTAATGGAGGAATAAAGGGTAGAAAAGATACTCATTTCTTCCCCTTCCCCTGATAAATTAACTAATAATTCAAGATACTTTCCCCTATTTGCATTTTATGGTGGCATCAAACTCTTGTTTAGTAATTGAAATACAGAATTATGCTCCATGAGGCTTCTCTTTATGATAATATATATATATTTTCCTTTGTGGGTGCTTCCAGTAATTAGCTGTTATATGTAATATATTATATAAGATAAAAGTAGTTGTGGAGTTTGTGCTTGAAGGCACTGTTTTCTGCATCTCAAGCAATTAAAAAGCCACTTCTCATTCCTTTTGCCTAAACATTTTAAAGTATCCGTGTCTGACACAATTTTAAATATATATATATATATATATATATATAAAGCTTTAGAAGAAAAATGAGTATATCTGTGCCGGATACATACACGTATTTGACACTCGACCTTGAATTTGGGTAACATAGCACTTGTCAACGAGCAACAGTTGGGTGTTCTCATTTTCCTGGGAAGCATAGGGAATAATTGTAGTGGAGTTGAGCGACCTAGATTTGTTGTTGAAGTGGACATTCTTTTAAGTTGTGGAAAGCATTCATGATTGCATTTACACCCGCAACCCATTAAAAACCCTTAGTTTATAGTATATAATCTGTCCCACCAAAAGAGTGGTCATCTTTATGAAGAAAAAGCGGTTTAGGTTTCTACTATTACTTGAATGAATATGTACTCTTTCGAATCAATTTCTTTTCCGGGGTACATAAATTATTTTTTATTTTCCTTTGAAAATCTTGGTGCTATATTGGATGAATAGAAGGAATCTCGTTTATTCCAGCAAGTTGATCTTGCATCAATTTATTAAGCTGAATGTGTTGATTTTTAAAACTTTTTTTTGATTAATTTGTGTTAATTAGGAGTTGATTAAGAAAAATCAAAATCAAAATTGTTTTAGTAAATGTAAAGCTAACGAGCTAAATATTTTTTATTTTTTTAATTAATTTACAGTTAAAATATTATTCATCTTTTTTACTTGGAAAAAAATACACGTTTTCTACATCCTTTTCTTGGTAAACAAATTTAACCTACATGCATGAACTTGATAGTGCCTTCGCATGGCAACTTTTTTTTAGTTCATATTTGAGACTGGAATTTTCTTTTGGGAATAGAGATGTTTCTCAATAACATGCTCATCCCTTCTAAACGTTAGACATGCTTTCGGTAAATATAAGTGCAATGAGTAACAAAAATGAAGTACTACATAATTATGTAAATGGTATAAATGCAACTTTTTTCTTATTTTTGCCTTTGTTTATTAGTGTAGTGAAAATAGGTTAATAAATGGTGCATCACAGCATTACCAACCCAAAAAGAGACTTTTGAATATGTTGTACCCAAACCCCTTTAATTTAATCGGTATTAAGTAATATATAGAGATAGACAAGCATCCCACCAGACTTTGCCTTCTCATTGCCCACACTTTGATCCAAGTTTTATAATAAAAACAAATATGAAAAAAGGACATGGTACAATCCTAACGTCAAGAAAATCGAAGCAGATGTTAAATTGATGTTGTTATTTTTGTTTTCTACTTCTATCGCTCCAAAGAAAGGTTTAATTGATTTTGAATGTATTGCACCAATTCGAACAAGCTATAACTACCAAATGAATTCATCCACCTGACTATTATTATTATTATTATTATTATTATTATTATTATTATTATTTCACCCCTATTTACTAATTTCATATTAAAAATTGAAACCAAATCTTTGCATGTGCATGTTCTTGCTTACATTATATAACACAAGCACAATGCATGCCGTACGTGTATAGAAACTTAAGTTTCCCTTCTTTTAGATTCTGCACAATCCTACACTAAGATCTTTAAAACTAGATAAATTAGTAAAATAAATAACTTCAAGTGCCGGAGTAATTGTTTTTTAACCATCCTCTTGCTCTGGATCAATACTCTAACCGATTCCTAAACCATGTGTTAGTAACTATATGAAAACTGAATACTAAGAGAAACTTTGAAATATTGAATGAATGATTAAATATTGCCTGTATTATTTTTTCTCTTTTGATCAATATAGGAATAGGACTTATATACTTGAGAAAGAGTGACTAACTGTTGCTAACCATAGTATTAACAATATACCAGACTGTACAACAGAATGATAACAACCTAACTTATTCTTATACTCTAACATTCACCCAGCTTCTCAATAGGTAAGACCTAAAGCAAACTACGAAAATGAGTAAACATGGAGACAAACAAGGGCTTCGTGAAAATGTTAGCAACCTGGTCGCAGGTTGGTACCTCACCGACAATGAGCGAGCCTTCAGCCACTTTTTCTTGAACAAAAAACAGATTAAGTTCGACATGTTTGAATTTAGAGTGTAAGATCGAATTGGCAGCAACTGCTACTGCATTAGAATCATCACACCAAACAGTAGGTGAATCGGCAGAAGGAATTTGTAACTTCGTTAGCAAAGAGACTAACCATGTAATATCACTTGTAGCAGTAGCCAAACTTCGATATTTAACCTTAATGTCGAACGAAAAATAACTTGTTGCTTCTTTAAACACCACGAGATGGGCGTATCACCAAAATACACATAATATTTTGTCGTAGACTGACGATCTTCAAAATCCAATCCACAATTGGCATCAGCATAATCGAGAGATAGTATTTTGGATGGAAAAAAAATTAGCACATGATTAATAGTCCCACGTAAATACCGTAAGATTCTTTTTAAGGCCGCCAAATGAGCTGAAGTAGGTGCATGCATAAACTGACAGACACAATTCACAGCATAAGCAATATCAGGTTGGGTCAGGACCACATATTGAAGTGCGCTAGCAAGACTTCAATATTCTATAGGATCAATAAGATGATTGCATTTATCTTTATACAACGCGAACGAACTGATCATTGGTGTATGGACACTCTTTGCATTAGTCAAAGAGCTTCTGTCAAGTAGATATCTGATGAACTTGTGTTGGCATAAGTGTAAACTCCCAGTAGAAGACAGAGTGACTTCAATACCTGGAAGTAGTGAAAATCTCCCATGTCCTTTAGGGAAAACTCATTATGTAACAGCTGAATAAAGTCGTTTATACTGTCAACCGTACTTCTCGTAACAATAATATCATCCACGTAGACCAGAACATAGATGACAAACTCGATCATTACACGAACAAACAGAGACACGTCAGATTTAGACACGAGAAATCCGATAGAAACAAGAAACCATTTCAATTTATCAAACTAGGCGCGTGGAGCTTGACGCAACCTGTATAATGCCTTTATCAAACGACACACCAAGTGCTCACTAGCAGGACCCGACTGAACATAACCTAGAGGTTGATGCATGAATACTTTGTCAGTGAGATCACCATTTAAAAAGGCACTGTTGGCATCGACTTGACGAAGTTGCCAACCACGAGAAACATCAACCGTCAATATGGTTTGAATAGTCGCAGGTTTGACCACTGGGCTAAACGTTTCCTTGAAATCACACCAGGGATGTAACGGCCTAAAATTTACGAGCATCAGAAATGTGTATGGGTCTCCGTTTTAATAAAACGGATTCGTAAATATTTATTAAAAATATTTACGAAGTTCATTGTGTAGTTAATTAGGTTATGGATAGGTAAATTAGTTCGAATTAAGAGTAATTAGAAAAAATGACTAAATTGAAATAGGGGTGAAAGTTCAATTATAGATTAAAGAAAGTCAAAAGGACTAAATAGGAAATTATACCATTATTATAGTTGAGGCAGTTTATAAGTATAAATATCAGCAGATTTTTTTTAACTAAAACTTAATAAATTATATTATATTATATTATATTATTAAGCTAACTAAATAAAAGAAATTAAGATAGAAAAGAAATAGAATTGAAAATCGAAATAGAGAGGAAAGAAAAAGAAGGGAAAAAGGGAAAGAAAAAGAAGGAATTGGGGATTTTAAAGGTTCAAACTCAAATTGGTAAGTCAATTTAATTCATTTTCTTGTAATTTTTGAGTTTTTATGATCCTAAAACAAAATACTATTAGGTATATGTTGAAAATTTGAAAGTTAGTAGATTTTTTAATGTAGTTTATATTGAATTAATGGATGAATTAGAGATTGAATTGATGAAAATTCACATTAGAATTGGGAAAAAGATTAAATTGTGAAATAAGTTATAAGTTTTATAAAATAGAGACTAAATTGTAAGAAATTTGAAATTAGGGTTTTGTGGTGGAAATTAGAGAGTTAAGTTAAGTTATAAGTAGAAATTGAGTGAAAATAAGGTATAGATTGTGATAGAAATAGAAATAATTTTAGTTAAGGATTAAATCGAAATTGAGGTAAAAGTTGAATAGAAATTTAAAATAATTGATGTGAATTAGTAATTGTATTGATGATTATGAATTATTTTAATTTTCGTAGCTAACATCGTACCGGAAACATCAACAAAGAAAGGAAACGAGAAAGTTGACGAGGAGTGATTCGAAATACGGTTTGTATTACTATAATTCGAATTTAGTTATTATCTATGTTTTAACTTTAATTTATATGTGTGGTAAGTGGAATTGAGGTAAGAAATGATATTGAATTATGAATTATGTGAATATTTGAAGGTATATTGATTGGAAATTAAAAGTGATTTGAATTGAATCAAATTTAATTGAATGATGAAAATATGTGATTATTTGAAATGTATATTGATTGAGAAGTGAATTGAATTGAATTGAATCAAAGTATGATTATATGTGATTATTTGAAATATGTATTGATTTGATACTGAAAAGTGATTTTAATACCCTATTAACTAGCCAGGCTGAGTCAGATAGAGTTGGCATGACATAGGATTGAAAGTGTACAGGGATACTTCGACCTTGAGTCGATGAGACACTGGGTGTCATACTGTTACTTCAGATAGATTCGATTAGGTATTGGACACCAACTTGCTTCGTCTTGGCCGATGAGACACTGGGTGACATACTATTACTTCAGACTATCTGATGAGACACTAGGTGTCATACTAGTGTGTTTTGGTTGGATCTACATATCTGCCAAAGTCTGAGTCACGTTAATAGGGGTAAACGAACAAATAGGCAATAGAATTGATATGGAATGAATTGATAAATTGAATTACCCTATTTATGGAATGGAATGAATTATTGAAATGGGAAATGAAAATAGAATGAATTGGAAATAATGAAATAATGTATGAGTTAATTGAATATAATCTTATGAATTAATTATAATTATTATTATTATTGAAATATGTTGATTTACATGTTTGAATTGATTATTGAAAGACTAATGTTGTAAGATTTTAGATATGAAATGGAATAATATATTGAATTGGGATATGAAATAATAGTTTTATGAAATGGTTATTGATGAAATGTATGAAATAGATATTGATATAATGGGATGATATGTAAATCAAAATGAAGAAAAGCTATTTAAGATAAATATTATTAAGAAAATTTAAAGTTTAAATGCATGAATGATTTATTGAAAGTAAAATGGTGGTAAGATTAAATGTGCATATTTATTGTTTTTACCTTAAGTATTTGAATTATAGTAATACCACTGGATGTACACTCAGCGTACGGTTTGTTTCCGTGCGTAGATTAGGTACATAAATTTTGAAGTGTTGATTTTAGATTGCGAGCATTCATCTCATCACATCTTCAAGTATCAAGAGGGTATGTTTTAAAATTTTAAATAGAATGGCATGTACTTAGGAAGATCAAGTATGTTCCAAGTAGTATTAGGAACTAAAATATAAATTATTTAAATTTATTATTTGTTTTTATGCGTTAAACATATTAGTGATTAGCCAAGAATAACTTTGGCACCAAATGTAATATTCTTATATCAGGTTCCTTGGGTCGAACATGGTATAGAGGTATTACACGAGAATCTGTGAACACCCATTTGCCACTAATCGAGCTTTTCGCGGAGCAATAGTCCCATCAGGATTTTTCTTTGTTTTGAAGAGCCACTTAGATTCTATCACCTTCTGCCCGTGAGGTAGAGAAACAAGTTTCCAAGTAGAGTTAGCTATTAGAGCATCAAACTCAGCTTGGACTGCTAGTTTCCAATTTGGATTAGCAAGCGCTTTATCAATCGTGCGTTGTTCATAGTCAACAGCTTCAACAGAGAAAATTTTAAGATTTAAAAATCTCGGCCTTAGATCTAGTAACCATAGTATGAGTATTCCCTAGAGGAACAAATGAATGAGCCAAATGAACCATGTTTGAAGAAGACGAACCACCAGCATCCGTGGAGACCGAGAGACTGAACTCCTTACGAGCAGAACCTAACTCGGACGATGAACCACCTGATATAGACTGTGTAAAGCTACAGTGAGGAGTAGATAACAAAACAATATTGGGTCTCCCGATTGTCGCAACAGGACGAAAAGTAGTAGACTGAACAAGAGGAACATACGTGGAGACATACTGACTAGGCTAAACTATGTTCATGGTAGGCGAATAAAATAAGAATCTTCGACGAGAAACAATTACTTTACCATCTGGTGTGAAACAATTATAACTTCTATGTTGACAACTATATCCTAAAAATGTACATGACTGAGAACGAAAATCCAACTTGTGATGCGTAAACGGTCGCAAATACGAGAAACAACAGCACCCAAACACCCTTAAATGATCATATATAAGCCCACGACCATGAAAAATCTGATATGGAGACTACCCTTTCAAGACTAGAGTAGATAGATTTATGAGATGAACAGCACTACAAAAAGCATAACCCCAATAATTCATGGGCAGATTAGCTTGGGCTAATAGAGTAAAACCAGTCTCAACAATGTGTCTATGTTTTTGTTCAGCAACTCTGTTCTGCTTAGACGTACGTGGGCAAAAGAGACGATGAAGTATCCCAAGATCAGCCAGAATCGATGTGAATGCATGATACTCACCGCCCCAATCACTTTGAAAACTTTTAATATCTTTCCCAAACTGGGTTTTGACCTTCCGAAACTGAAGAAAACATTCATGTAACACCCTATACCCGGCCTAGACGTTATGGCAGAATCTGGCGACGTCACATAAGAGTGACTTTGCAAACTATTTCGATACTTTAATATCATTCCAATTATTATTTTATCTTAAGTCAGAAAATCTTGATTAACTTATTTGCTAAAACCCAATTCTTTATGCGGAAACTCTTAATTAATAATTTTTTTAGGAAAAACGCAGAAATGGTGTTTGCAGTTAAGAGATCATAGTAACAATTTAAAACCCAAATGTAAGTCAAAAGCAGTCCAAGTCCAAAATTACATCAAAAACTGCCAAAATAATCAGAAATAATAAAACCATAAATAACTAATGAAACCATGAAATCCAGTAAAGCGTCTAACAGTGGTCACCCTTAAGCCCTTTGCTGCACCGATCCATCTACTATTAGGGATTACCTGATAGATAAATAAAATAAAGGGGTGAGTTTTCGCAAACTCAGTGTATATATCCCCACAATAAAGAATGCATATAAATAGGTATCAGTCAATCAATCATAAATCGAGCCTGAGTTCTTAACAGAATCAGTGTGCACCGTATCCCACTCAGTACAAAATTAGATCAGATATAATCGGGCCTTAGCACATACAAAAAATGCATGCAAATCAAATCAGATACAAATCATGCCCACCAACCCTGCACACCATCTCCGTCCACCCTACACACCATGTGGGGATAAAATCGACCCATCCAACCCTACATACCAAGTATGAGGATAAAATAGACCTATCCAGCCCTACACACTGTGAGGTACCATAAAACAACACGAAATAAATAAAGGCAGTGTAGCGGCCAATCAAACGGCTAGAAGCCTTTCAATCTTCCTTCTCTTCAATAACCACCCCAACCCAATGCAATGTAACATAAAAAGTGTCATGGCATGCTTTCATACAGTGAACAGATCACACAGATTTATCATAGCAGATACAATACACATGCTAAACATAACATGCTATCACACACATTTACTTAATCACATTTCAGAATAGCAGTCTTAGTGTCGCTTACCGACCCTTTAATAGGTTACAGTCAACTAGGGCGACTCGTGCAACGTTTCAGAACAATTAAGCTAAATGGGCTCACACGCCTATGTGGCCTGCCCGTGTGGCCTACACAGCCTAACTTGGCCTTACCCATATGGACCACACGGCCAGGCCCAAAACCCCACACGCCCGTGTGGCCCACACGACCTAATTGGCCTAGCCTGTGCCTCGTACATAGCCTAGCCAGCCTCACACTCCCATGTTCGTCGTACCCGTGTGGCATGCGTACGGCCTAACTCATCGACCACACGGTCGTGCCTCGTCACATGGCCTCCACATGGGCAGTCCACACACACGTGTGGTATCAAAAGCTTCAATTTTTACTTTCACCGAAACGTAATTTCGAAGCAAATAAAGTACACACCTGGTTTCAATCGAAGCTTAAACGATCATCGAGCACTCCAAAACCTATATTTAACAATCTCGAGTCTAAAATCAGTCACTTAATACTAATTGTTACGAATGGATAAATCCCGAAAGTTATCGGTAACATTACCTCTACGAAAATTAATTGACGATTCCTCGCTGTTAACTTGTTGTTTGAGATCGTACAACCCATTGATCAATTTGTAATCATCCAAAGAAAACTCTCTTAAATCCAAACTAAAAACCCAAACCAACCACGAAACTCAAAACTTACCGAAAGTGTAGAACAATTATTACTATTGGAATGGAGAATGAAATAAAGATAAAAAGGGAAAAAAATCGAGAGAACAACAGCAAAGAATGATAAAAAAAATAGGCAATAGGGAGGGAATTATGGGGAAAAATGGTAGAAAGCTTTTGGAAAGAAGAGGGGGACCGATTTTTCTGAAAAGATTCCATAAGATTTTTCTCAATCCCCTAATTCTCTCCATCCATCACTCTACTAACAGAATTTTAGTCCAACACAACCACTCACACGGCATTAGCAGTAAAAATAATGTCCCCACACAGACTCGAACCCAAGACCTCCCACTTATTAACACTACACCTATCCTCCAGACCAGCATGCCCATTCTGTTATGTTTTTACCAATTTTTCTTAAAAGCCTAATTACCAAGAGTTAAGCTTTACTCAATAAAAACTCAAAATTTTATACAAGCTAAGGCTTGAACTTAGAACCTCCCCTACACACTCAAAGTACATATCCACTATGACAGACAATTATTTATGTCAAACTATTGCAGGAACAAATTCAGAAAATTTTCATGCCACAATTTCCACAAAAGCCGGAAAAAAAATTTTGGGGCCTTACAACTCCACCCACCTTAAAGAAAATTTCGTCCTCGAAATTTACCTGTTCAAAAGAGATGAGGATACTGCTGTCGCATCGAATCCTTTGGCTCCCAAGTTGCCTCCTCAATGCTATGATTCTACCACAGCACCTTCACTGAGGGTATAGATTTTCTGCGTAGGACTTCACATCATGATCTAAAATCTGCACTAGCTCCTCATCGAATGTCAAATCTGGTCTAATATCAATATCCTCCATTGACATAATGTGCGTTGGATCAGAGCGCTAACGTATCAGCACTGAAACATGGAATACATCATGAATGCGATCCAACTCTAGAGGTAGCTCCAACTGATAAGCGACTGGCCGCTCAGCTTGCCTTTGCGACCGAACCTTAGAATCTTCTTCCATGGCGAGACCTTAAGAAAAACCATGTCCTCCACAGAATACTCAATGTCTTTCCTCTTCAGATCAGCGTAGGACTTCTGCCTATTCGTAGTCGCTTTGAAACGCTCATGAATTAATCGAACTTTATCCTCAGTCTCTGATACCAACTCCGAACCTAGAACATGCTGCTCACCCAACTCAGTCTAGCACAACGAAGTGCGAAACTTAATACCATACAGTGTCTCGTAAGGTGCCATATGTATACTAGACTGATAGTTGTTGTTGTAAGCAAACTCCGCTAGAGGCAAGTACTCCTTTCAGCTGCCTCAGAAATCTATCACACAGCTCCTCAACATGTCATCCAATATTTGAATCACCCTCTCTGACTGACCATGAGGATGAAAGGTAATACTGAAGTCAAGTCGTGAACCCAAAGCCTCGTGAAGCTTCTGTTAGAATCGAGACGTAAAACGAGGATCCCTATCGAAGATGATTGACATAGGAACCCTATGTAGCCTCACTATATCAGAAATGTATAACTTAGCCAGTTTCTAAAAGGAGTAGTCTGTTCTGACCGGAATGAAATGAGCAGACTTAGTCAATCTATCCACGATGACCCATACAGAATCCTTCTCAGTGGGTGTTAGAAGCAACCCACTAGCGAAGTCTATCGTCACTCGCTCCACCAACTGTAGCAACCCTGAAGGCAACTGATGCTCAGCCTTAACCTGCTGACAAGTCAAACATCGAACAACAAAGTCGATCATCTCACGCTTCAATCCTAGCCACCAGTACAACTCTTGAAGATCTCTATACATCTTATTCCCACCAGGATGCATAGCATAAAGGCTACTATACGCTTTCTTCAAAATCAACTGTCTTAAGTCCTCATCATTTGGCACACAAATCTGACCTCTGAAGTACAAAGCCCCATCATCATTCAGCCCAAAATCAGAAATAGTCCCAGTCTCAACCTAATGGATTCACAACTCTAGAGTCTTATCCCCCATCTGTTTATCTCTAATCTGAGTGATCCATGTCGGTTTCACTTGTAGCTCTGCCAACAAACTCCTATCATCATATAAACTCAGTCGAGTAAACAATGCTCTCGGATCGGACACAACCCTATGGCTCAACGCATCAGCCACCACGTTGGCCTTACCAAAATGATACTCAATGCTTCAGTCATAATCCTTAAGCAGCTCTACCCACAGGCGCTGCCTAATATTTAACTCCTTCTGAGTGAGAAGATACTTGAGGCTCTTGTGATCAGTAAAAATGGTACACTTCTCACCATACATATAATACCTCTAAATCTTAAGAGCAAAAATCACTGCAGCCAACTCCAAGTCGTGCGTCGGATAGTTAACCTCGTGAGTCTTGAGCTGTTGAGAATATAAGCAACAACCTTACAGTCTTGCATCAGAACACAACCCAGGCCCACGTGTGACGTATCACTATAAACGACGAAGTCTTTCCCAGGCTCAGGCTGTATCAAAACTTGAGCCTGGGTCAAAACTGACTTAAGCTTTTCAAAGCTCTTTTACTGGGCATCGGTCCAAATGAAAGAAACTCCCTTATGCAATAGTTTAGTCAATGGTGCTGTGATCAAGGAGAACCCTTTCACGAATCGTCTATAGTATCCTGTCAACCCCAGAAAGCTACGAATCGTCGACACAGTCTTCAGCTGTTTCCAATCCAACACAGCCTTAATCTTACGAGAATCCACTCGAATCCCCTCAGTGGATACCACATGCCCCAAGAAAGTAATCTCTCGAAGCCAAAACCCACACTTAGAGAACTTCGCATACAATTGTTTCTCTTGGAGAGTCTGTAGAACAACCCTGAGATACTCATCGTGCTCATCCTCTAACTTAGAATACACCAAAATGTCATCAATGAACACTACCACGAACCGATCCAAGTAGGGTTAGAACACTCGATTCATCAAATCCATAAATGCTGCTGGTGCATTGGTCAACCCAAATGGCATAACTAGGAACTCGTAATGTCCATACCGAGTCCTAAATGTCATCTTATGCACATCGGCCTCCTTTACTCTCAACTGATGATAACCTGACCGCAGATCAATCTTTGATAACACTAAAGCCCCTCTGAACTGGTTGAAAAGATCTTCAATCCTTGGAAGTGGGTACTTATTCTTGATCGTTAACTTATTCAACTGACGGTAGTCGATACACATCCTTATCGTACCACCTTTTTTTCTTCACAAACAGAACTGGTGCTCCCCATGGAGATACACTAGGACGAATAAACCCACAATCCAAAAGCTCCTGAATCTGAACCTTAAGTTTAGTAAGCTCCTTTAGTGCCATTTGGTAAGGGATAATAGACACCGGAGTTGTACCAGGAATCAAGTCAATCCCAAACTCTACCTCTCGACTCGGAGGCAAACCCAGTAGTTCATCAAGGAAAACATTAAAAATTCCCTCACTGTACGAATATCCTTAATCGAAGAGTCCACAGAATCCAAAACACTTATGTAAGTTAAAAACGACTCACATTCTTTTCTTACCAACTTCTCTGCTACCAACGCAGAGATTACATTACTCAGATAATTCCATCGTTCCCCAATCACGACTATCTCATTATCCTCCTCGGTCCTCAGAAAAATCCTCTTTTCAACACAATCCAGATTCATATGATGCTTCACCAACCAGTCCATGCTCAGAATCAAATCGAACTTCCCAAACGGAAGCTCCATCAAATTAGCCAAGAATACCGTCCATTGGACTTCTAAACGTATATCTCTGAATAGTTTACTGACCCTCACCAATTGCCCCAATGGACTCACCACTGATATCTCACTAGAAATACTCTTATACGTAATACCTAGAGTCTCAGACACAAAACATGCAACATAGGAATGAGTAGAGCCTATGTCTATCAGTGCAACATAAGGTACATTAAAAATTAAGAACGTATCCGTGATAACGTCCGAAGCATCTCCATCCTCACAACGACGTGCAGCATAAACCAGTGCAGGCTGCCTCGCCTCAGTCGGCTCAGCACCTCTGTCCGATGCTCTCTGACCTTGACCCACACCATTACCACCCCTAGCCTATCCTCGACCCCTAGGTGGCTGCTGTACCCCTCTCGGCGGCTGTGCAGTCTCAACAACCGAAGCTTGCATTTGATTACCCCTCAGTGAATAATCCTTAACTTGGTGCTCAATAGACCCGCACCTCAAACACACTCCAGTAACTCTCCAACCCTCGCCTAAATGGCTCATATTACAGTGCTGACAAATAGCCACCCTAATAGAAACAACCACAGTAGGCCCAACTCTCACGGGTTCGTCAGTCCTAGCCTTTTTCTTAGGCCTCGCAGCAGCATGAGAGGGTTCTAGATCCCTCTTAACCTGTCTTTTATCACGATTCTGACACTCAGTGCGCTTCATCTCCTCGGCTATCTTGGCCTTCTCGACCAAGGCTGAGAAATCTCGCTCCCTCTGTAAAGCTATCAGAACACGCAGGCTATCGCGGAGACCATCCTCAAACAACACACAACGCTCATACTTAGTCATCACCATTCCCCTCGCATAACGGTTCAGTCTCAAAAATTCGGCCTCATACTCGGCCGTAGAACGGTCCCCTTGTGTAAGATTTAGGAACTCACATCGCCTAGCATCAATGTAGCTAGCTCTCACATACTTACTCTGATAGATGGTATTAAACAAATTCCAAGTCAACCGATCAAGCTGAGTGCCCTCCTTAACAGTCAACCGCCACTGATACGCCTCGTCCTAAAGTAGAAACACAGCCCCCTTGAGGTTCTACTCATAAGTGAAGTCTAAATTATCCATAATGCACTCTGTAGCCTCCATCCAGTACTCGGTCACACTTGGAGCAACCCCAACGATGCCCCTAAACAATTCAACCCCATTGGATCGGAGTCATTCCATAACCAACCTACGACCCTCAGATCTAGTGTTGGGCCCAACGATCCTCTCTAAAATCTGAAGCATGGCCTGGAACGATGCGTCGTCCTTAGCCTACGATTATATGGTCTTGTCCCAGCATCAGTGACAGGCATTGACGGTGTCTCACTAGTATCCTCCACCAGTATCATATCAGAAGCGAAGGACTCAGCTCGAGCCCCTCTACGGGCTCTACCACGGCCTCAAGTACCCCGTCCTCGAGTACCACATGTGCTCATCGTATCTATCGAATTAATCTGTATTTAGAAGTTTTATACAAATCAGTTTACAGTTCCAATATAATATTAACAAATGTTTTATGCAGTATAGTTATCAGAGTATTCAGTGTCAGTTATCGCGAGAAAGTCGTCTCACTACAGTTTCAGTTTACATTACCTAAAGTGTTTCAGTAAAGTACTACCTAAGTAATCTCATAATAAAGTTTCAGTCAGATTAAACAGTCTTTCAGTACATACTAAGCATGTTTTCAGACATTTCACTTACTTGGATCAGCGCCGGAGGCTCGGTGTACTATTTCCTTAGTATCAAAAGTATTTCAAAACCATTTTCAAATTATTTCTCAAAACCATACTTTAAAACCCAAAAACCACAGTCGAGTTTGACAACCGGGCTCTGATACCAATAAATGTAACACCCCAAACCCGGCTTAGATGTTATGGCTGAATCTAGCGACGTCACATGAGAGTGACTTTGCAAACCGTTTTAATGCTTAAATATCATTCCAGTTATTATCTTATTTTAAGTCGGACAATCTTGATTAGCTTATTTGCTAAAACCCAATTCTTTACGCGGAAACTCTTAATTAATAATTTTTTTAGGAAAAATACATAAATGGTGTTTGCAGTTAAGAGACCATAGTAACAATTTAAAACCCAAATGTAAGTCAAAAGCAGTCCAAGTCTAAAATTACATCAAAAACTTTCGAAATAATCAGAAATAATAAAACCGTGAATAACCAATGAAACCATGAAATCCAGTAAAACGTCTAACAGTGGTCACCCTCGAGCCCTCCGCTGCACCGATCTATCTACTATTGGGGATTACCTGACGGATAAATAAAATAAATGGTGAGTTTTCACGAACTCAGTGTATACATCCCCACAGTAAAGCATGCATATAAACAGGTATCAGTCAATCAGTCATAAATCGAGCCTGAGCTCTTAACAGAATCAGTATGCACCGTAGCTCACTCAGTATAGAATCAGATCAGATATAATCAAGCCTTAGCCCATACAGAAAACGCATGCAAATCAAATCAGATACAAATCATGCCCACCAACCCTACACACTATCTCCGTCCACCCTACACACCATGTGAAGATAAAATTAACCCACCCAGCCCTACACACCAAGTATGGGAATAAAATCGACCCATCCAACCCTATACACCATGAGGTACCGTAAAACGACAAGTAATAAATAAATGCAATACAACTGCCAATCAAATGGTTAGAAGCCTTTCAGCCTTCCTTCTCTTCAATAACCATCCCAACCTAATGCATTACAACATAAAAAGTGTCATGGCATGCTTTCATACAGTGTACAGATCACACAAATTTATCATAACAGATACAGTACACATGTTAAACATAACATGCTATCACACACATTTACTTAATCACATTTTAGAATAGAGGTCTCAGTGTCGCTTACTGACCCTTTAACAGGTTACAGTCGATTAGGGCGACCCGTGCAACCTTTCAGAACAATTCAGCTTAATGGGCTCACACGCCCATGTGGCCTGCCCGTATGGGCCTACACGTCCGTGTGGCCTATACGACCCAACTTGGCCTTGTTCGTGTGGATCACACGGCCTAGCCCAACACGCCACACGCCCTTGTGGGCCCACATGCCTGTATGGCCCACACGATCCAATTGGCCTAGCCCGTGCCTCGCACACGGCATAGCCAGCCTCACACGTCCGTTTTTGTCGTGCCCGTGCGACACACGCACAGCCTGGCTCGTCAACCACACTACGTATCTTGCCACACGGCCTCCACACGGGTAGTCTACACGCCCGTGTGGTATCGACAACTTTATTTTCAGCTTTCGTCGAAACACGATTTTAGAGCAAACAAAGTACACACCTGGTTTCAATCGAAGCTTAAACGATCACTGAGCACTCCAAAACCTATATTTAACAATCCCATGTCCAAAATCAGTCACTTAATGCTAATTGTTACAAATGGATAAATCTCGAAAGTTATCAATAATATTACCTCTACAAAAATTAATCGACGATTTCTCGCTATTAACTTGCTGTTCAAGATCATACAACCCCTTGATCAATTCCTAATCATCAAAAGAAAATTCTCTTAAATCCCAACTAAAAGTCCAAACCAACCACGAGACTTAAAACTTACCGAAAGCGTAGAACAACTATTACTATTGGAATGGAGAATGAAATAAAGATAAAAAGGGAAAAAATCGAGAGAACGACAGTAAAGAATGACAAAAAAATCGACAATAGGGAGGGAATTATGGGAAAAAATAGTAGAAAACTTTTGGAAAGAAGAGGGGGACCAATTTTTCTGAAAAGATTCTACAAGATTTTCCTCAATGCCCTAATTCTCTCCATCCATCACTCCACTAACAGAATTTTAGTCCAACACAACCACTCACACGACATTAGCAGTAAAAATAATGTCCCCACACAGACTCGAACCCAAGACCTCCCACTTATTAACACTCCACTTATCCCCCAGACCAGCATGCCCATTCTGTTATGTTTTTACCAACTTTTCTTGAAAACCTAATTACCAAGAGTTAAGCTTTACTCAATAAAAACTCAAAATTTTATCCAAGCTAAGGCTTGAACTTAGAACCTCCCCTACACACTCAAAGTATATATCCACTAAGACAGACAATTATTTATGTTAAACTATTGCAGGAATAAATTCAAAAAATTTTCATGCCATAATTTTCACAAAAGCCGAAAATAAAAAACTTTGGGGCGTTACAATTCAACTGCCTAGGACTTACATTAAATGAGATAAACCTAAGTAAACTGACTACACATGTCGATGAATGAAATATAATACGAATTATTACCGCATACATCCGACGCTGGCCCCCATAAGTCAGAGACAACCAAATAAAAAAATCCTTATATTTAGTAGCAGAACTTGAAAAATGTAATTTATAAGATTTCCCCTTTTGACATGTAATACAAACATTATCAATGCACATTTTATTGGAAACAAATTTACATCTATCAAGAACAATCTTAACAATTGAAGCAGACAGATGACCAAGTCTGCAGTACCATAATGTAAAAACATCATCACCATCATTGTGAGTCTGTAGTCTAGTGTTGTGAACAGAATGAGCATCGATAGATGAAGCAAAAGTAATCAACGAAAAATAATAGAGCCCGCCACGAATGTGGCCCCGCAGTAAAATTTCTCGAGTCAAGATGTCCTTAACAACACAATAAGATGAATGAAATTCAAAAAACATGTTATTATCCTTAGCAAACTGAGAGACAGACAAAATATTCTTCCGTATATTTAGAACGCACGAAACATTAAACAGATGAAGCATCTTGTTGTAGGTAAAATAGAATTCCCACTACACAAAATTTTTGTAGGAGTCCCATCACCCATGAGAAAAAGAGATGTACCTAAGTACGATGTGGATTCATGCAAAGCAATAACATCACGACAGACATGGTGTAGCTCCTAAATCAAGACACCAAGATGTGGTCCCTACGGGCATAGGAATATAAGAGTTGTCATTATCAAAGTTAGACCCATATTGAGTTGTATTGACATTGGACCTAAAGGTGGTAAAAAAATCAGATGCATAAAAATCAAGGATACGTAGCAACCTAACGCACGGCGAGGCATCAAAATCATGAATACATGCCCTCGATTTAGTTCGCCATGGCATACCGAATTCATGATTTTGTACTGAATTATTACTTGTAACTTCAAGCCCAACAAAGGTTGGCATTCGGCCCATTATTCTGGCCAGCATTAGGGTCCGCACTAGCCAGCCTACCATACGGCCCAAAACCATGGCCTAAAGTATGTGGCTTAGACACACCAAAATAGCCAAAGGCGTTCGGCCCATACTGCTAACCAAAGACTAATGGCAAGAAAAGACCATGGACGGGCCTGAACCAATAATAGGCGCAAGTAATTGGCCTGCGTCAGTAGCATAAGAAGAGGTAAAAGGGTTAAAAACCTTAATAGATGACTAAGTAGTCACAAAGAAGCTATTTTGCAACTTGCCCCACGAAGAGTCATACAAAAATGCCATCAAGGCAATTGCTGAAGGACCGATGTATTGCCCAAGTCTACCGAAGGAGATTAGACCACCGCAACTAGATGAACACCAGCCAGGGTCTCCAAAGTTGTCTTCATAGTCCTTGACCAGCATATTGAGACGGTGTCGGCTCCATGTTCGAAGCAGAGGAAGAGCCACTGTATTCACGGTCAAATCTGTAATAACATCGCTACGCCATATATCCATATCGATCGTAGATTTGACACTAAAGTTGAGTTCGAAAACCTCACCCACTAGCAGTAAAAGTGGACAGCCACCACGTATTGAGTTAACCACCGATGGCATTGAAGCGACCTCTACCAGATGCGCATGAAACGACAAGTCAATCACCGCACGAGCTTGACGACTCTCAAATTCCATAAGCACATCAATAAGTTTCTGTAAAGGAAGGGTTTCAGTCAAGAACGAGGCCAAGGTGAGGACAGTATCAAAATTTGACAAAAATCCGACAAAGATTATTTCCACCTTCTCTACCTCCGATACCGCAAATCCAAACACCTCGAGCAACGCACAAGTATTCTGCATTTTAACAATATAATCTTTGACAGACATTACTCCTTTCTTGACGGAATGAAGTTCATGCTTTATTCGTGATAACTTTGCTCCAGTGGCAGCGACAAAGAGGCGATTGGTCGTGCTCCAAAATTCACACACTGATTTCGCAACTGTAAAACAAGATAAGCAAAAGCTAATTGTAGAAAGTAACCAAGAAGCAAGAAGCTTATCTTGCTAAACAAATAGAGAGGCATTGGGATTCGGAGTTAAAACTCCATATAGAGAATAGACAAATCGAGGCAGAGTAGATAACGTCCCTTCTAAATAACCGATCAATTCATATCCTTCAATTATTAACCTAATATGCTGTTGCCACTGTACAAAATTTCCTTCATCCAACTTCATCGTACCATGATGTGGAAACGTCTGAACCAAACGAGAGCTAGAGAATGCGGGACTACCACAATCAGTAACTATAGAATCAGTGAAATTAACCATAAATCGACAGCGGGAAAAACCTCTAAAAAATCAAGCGACTGATACCATGTTAATAACTATACAAAAACTGAATACTAAGAGAAACTTCGGAATATTGAATGAATGATTGAATATTTTCTATATTATTTTCTCTTTTGATCAGTATAGGAATAGAACTTATATACCTGAGTAAGAGTGACTAACTGCTACTAACCATACTACTAACAATATACCAAACTATATAACAGAATGATAACAACCTAACTTATTCTTTTACTCTTAACACCATGTAAAGCATAACAGAGGGTGCTGCAATAATTTTTGTTTTAGCCGAAAGTGAAAGTACGTGCGTTGAGAGTTTTGTCCAAACCCTTAATATTTTTACACCTGGCATGGAAAGGAAAGCGTACAAAAGAATGTAAGAGATGCAACTCAAGATTCATCACATTACACATTTCACGACCATTCAAAAACGTAGTCCGGGAGGGTTCTGTACTTGAAACGATGGGAATCGTTTGGAGATTGTTTATTGCATAAAGCTTACTTGGTCATACGTACATAATAATATTTAGAAATTATTTATAAGATAATTACCATTCATTGTATAAAGCCTACGACTTGTCATATATGCATTTATTGTATAATGGTAATATTTAGATGGTCAATCATGTGCATTAATTTGAAGGGGGCATGCAACAGTATCCGACAAACCACCCAACTTAGAATAAAGCTAACACAAAATATATTACATATATTACAAGTTGCGACGTCAAAGGCACTTAATGGACTTGGAAGACTAGTATTACTTACCAACACAGCAATTACAAGATGGAATCTCTCCCTTAACAGCTGCATTGCGTAATTTCAATCAATAATGTTCACTACATTCATACTCTACTTAAAAATAAATAACCACACACTAAAAACACATGTTGATTCATTATATTAATCAAAAGCATAACGGAATCAAACATTGATGAACTTATCACTCCTTTTATCAATAGGCACTAAAAACACTGAATGCATGTGATGTGAGTAATTAATTAATTTGAACATCACCAAACAATTCAATGTCCCACTCTTATCAATCAACAGGTTGAAATGAAGCAGATGCTTCTACCATGTGCTGTCTGAATTTAGATTTATATAAAACAACTCATTAAGAATAGCACTCAATCATAATTATGTCAGATGTAGATAACCATCTCTAATGCCAACATAAAGGACAAAACATGTAAAACCAAAAACAGACATTATAGTTGAATACCAATGTGTATATATTTTTATTTCTTTTTACTAACTTTTTCATTTCTCTATATACTCCTTTCCGAACAAGTATCAAACACAAGTGCTTCTCTTCGAAGCATTTAAAGGTTGACAAAGGAAGCTACTAACCTCCTACAGCATTTTACATGTGCATTTAAAGGTGGGAAGCACTAAATCTTCTAAATTCTCAAAGCACCGACCTGTAAAAGCGTTGAGTTTTTTTAGGCATCTTGTTTACATATGCAGTAATGAGAGGAAAGAAACCAAAAAAAGAAGATTAATTTTGAAAGTTGAAACCCTTCATAATGCTTTCAGACATTGATGGATAAACAGAAGCCAAAACCTTAATAACATAACCATTGCAGTTGCATGCAAACGGATTCCTACGAAAACATGAAAGCTAAAGAGGAATATAATTATATAAAAAGGTAAAAGCCTAGGAGAATAATATGATATTTGATGGAAAGTTTCCGGAAATATAGTGCACACTCACTTCATAAATCATCTAACTTGCAAAATCTTTCATATCTAAAGCAATCTTCATCATCTGACAATATACAACTTAAGTCGTTAGATATATTTAACTCGTAATCAATAAGAAATCTGGAATTTCTTTCCCTTCATTGTAAATGTAAGAGGAAATTTGCATATTTCTGGATACTTCAGCTTGAGTCATATGTACGGACAAAGTAGCAAGGATCAACCATGTCAATGCAAGTTCTCGACGGACACAGAAATAAAAATAAAGAAGTGGATACGGTCATGTGTGGTAGATGTTTAGTTGTCTGATAAAGTGAAGTGCTTCAAACAACAATGCGACTGTCTTTTTCGGAGCACACATGGTTTTAAGAGGCGGCATTTTAGATTAGCATAAAACAAAATACAAGTAATATAGAAGGAAATAAGGATAATGGTAATCCACATGATGAAATCCACTTATTACGATAATGTATCTAAAAGGGGACAACGTGCCAACGGGCCGAAAGTAAGAGCCAAACAAACAATTAAATACAGGGTTTATCTTATTTTAATCCGTATCAGTCAACAATTATACACAAGCCAAAGAGATAGGTTACAAAATCTTGCACAACTCTAGGGAAAAAAAGAAAAAGTATGGCTTGAAGCCAAACAGACAAATCCGTCGCAAGTTATACACTTCAAGACCAAGAACAAAACCGACATATGCGGATAGAATATTGAGTAAATGTCCAGTTAATTGCAAAACGTATTAAAAGTACGACACACATAGATTACATTGAGGTCTAAATTTGGGTAAGGAACATTTCTAATACTAGGATGACAAAAGAAGCAAGTACATCAAACATTCATGAACGCATGCAACTGCAGGCTTGTCCACATTGCAAAAATGCTATAGCATGAATTGGACCGACATCCGACTAATCATGAATTCCACAATTGCTTCTGTTTCATTACTAATCATAAAACTAAACTAGTAGGATTAAAGAAATTTACCACTCAAGCATTGCACCAGCAAATTAAGCAGTGTGTGGATATTCATGGCACTGTCTTTTGATGATGGAAAGCACTTTGTACTGTAGATTTCACTTTTGCCAAACACAACTCTAATGATAAAACGGGAATAAGAAAAAAGCAAACAGGTTTTATCAACACAAAATATTCAAGAACTACAATTGTGTAGAAATGCAGGATCTCTAGATCTTAGCTTTATTTTATATGATCTGTAAATTCGCTATAAAACATGTCCTAATAGGGTAAGTAAATGTGAACTCATTGACAAGATGATGAGTATGACCCACTTGAGTGTAATTTTAAAGACAAATAAACAGGAAAAATCGAAGGCCAAAAACACAGTTGAAACCCCAGAAAAGGAAAAAAAAAATATTTAATATGGATATTGAATCTACAAAGTGAGAATTTACCAAACCATATGAATAATTAGTATGCAGCTGAAAAAGGAAGGATTTTAGAGGAGAATGAAACTCCATATCAATCAATCCACTATTGTTTACTCCTCAGTTTATTGGATTACCATAAGTTGAACCACCAAGCAAGCCACCTCCAGTGGCGGCATAAACCTGAGAAGGATCAAGAACAGGTGAGGATGATGAACCCCCATTTGTCCCACTGCCGCCGCCAAGATGCAATTCAGATATATTTGGAAACCCATCTCTTCCTTCAACTCCTTGGTCATAAAGGAACCCTTTGAACACATGTCCACCAATCTTAACAACTGCTTGATATGCATACTCATCTTCACCATCCTCCACTGCTGTCACTCTTACACACTTGAATACCGCCGGTGCACATACTTGCCCCGGCAATGTCTCTTTAAAGCCTGCATCTGCATAGTAAAAAGAAAACAGAAAAATTCAGTCAAAACCCTACTCAAATTCAGCCTCCTGAAACAACCCTAACAATTAAAGAATAAACCAATCTTGCTAAATAAATAAAGCCATGAACTAGAAAACCAAGCAACAAAAGAGAAGGCAAAAAGCAAACCTTGGTGACTTGAGCTAGTGTCTAAGCTTCTTGGAGTAGTGTTTGAAGTTGATGTATGAGGAGTGGTTGTAGTCTGTGAAGTCACAAGTCTCGGCTTCTTAGCCCCAGAAGTAGACCCTGACGAGCCAGCACAGGCAGTAGTAGGGGCGGCCGCCATCAGCTGGCGCTCTCTTCTCCTAGCAGCAGGTACCCACGTGCTCTTCACGTGAGTAGGGCAATCAAATCCTCGACTTTTACAGCATGTTCTACATCTCCTATGACTACAATCTTTCTTGGCCTGGTTCCCACAATCTTGACATGTAGTCCCTGAGCTTGTACCTGAGCCACCACTCCCACCTCCCATCCCACCGCCACCACTGGTTTGTATCAAATTTATGGAAGAATTGTTATTGTCAAGGATTGAAGATGGTTTTTTAAGATAATTAGGAGAGGTTTGGTTCTGCCATAACTGCATCCCACTGAGTTTGTTACGACCACTGTTATTCACTAAATCAGAATCTTCCATATTTTGAGGAGCTAAGCATGGAGATGCTGTAAGGAGTGGGAAAACACCAACGCCAACGCCAAGTGCCGTGGCAGCATTTTGACCGTTGATTTGATCATTTCCGATGATGGGATCTTGAGCATGGTGGTGATGGTGATGGTGATGATGGTTAAAAGACGCAGGAGCAACAACAACGAAATCGCGGAGACCAACCATCCCCATTTCAGAGGGAAGCCCGTAGTTGAGTGGACGAGCTGAGGGTGGCCATTGAGCGCTGGTGGATCCAGGTGGAGCAGCCACCGCGGCAGCCGCGTTTGCGTTGAAGCCAAGGGACAGGTCATCGGGGCCAGCTCGGATTGCTGCGGACGATGACGTCGCCCAATCTGCAAAGGCTCCTGAGTCTGAAGGTAGCTGTCTTCTTGTGGTAGCCACAATGACAACGATAATAACGAAATTATATAGATAAAGACGTCTCCTTCAATTGCTGAAAACTCAATCTTTACAAACATAAAACATACACATAATCAAGAGTAAAAGTCAAGTTTCAATATGAAAAAGGAAAACAAGGGAAAAACCAAAAAAGAAAAGATGGAGAGATGTGGAGAAAGAAGATATCTCTCTATTTAGGTGTTATATGAGTTAGAGAGAAGGGGGAAAGGGTGGGGTCGAATCTCTGAAATTGTAACAGAAGAAGATAAAAAGAAAGAGAAAGAGATCTTCTTTGTTGGGTGGCTTTCCAATTAGTGAACAACACAGCAAGCAGAATTGTTTATTTCTTTTTTTTTTTTGGCTCTCCTTTGCCTTCTGCCATTAATCTGCTAGCTATACTGAGAGAGATTGCGAGTTTTCTGTTAGCTTAGCTGCGGCTACTGCTACTGTCACTTTGACTCAGTTCCCATCTGGGTTAACTAAAACATATAATAGGAAGGAGGAAAAAAAATTGAAAGGAAATCAAATGAAAGCCCCAAGCCAAGCTGAAACTACTGGTCTTCTGAAACTACTGCAGTCTTGTAGTAATATAAGATAACAAAAAAACATATGTATTAGGATGAAGTAACGAAACGAGCCTTTTCTTCTGTTGTCTTTCTATAGTTCTTATATATATGTATGTTTCTTCTTCAGTAGTTGTTTGTTGCCGACCTTTCTCTTCCAGTCCACACCTTTTCCTTCATCAGCTACATGTTCTTTGTTTATTTTTAATTGGGTTTGTTCCTTTTATTTACTAGAAAGCAACACTGAGGTGGGTTCCTCTCTACCTCTCACTTCCTTTTGCTTTGCTTTCTCTCTCCCTCTCTCTCCAATAATCACACGCTAACTATAGAATGAATGATGAGAAAAGAGGGTATAAAGACTTTTGTTTTTTAGTTTTTGTAATTTTATGCGCCCTCTTTAAACTCGCCTCACTATCCACTTTTCCATGGAATGCTGGGTTTTATAAATTCGACCCGGATTACACTAAATGCTTCAGTTAGAGCACAATTTTTCAAGGGTGTCTCATTTTCAAAATAAGATGTACAACAATTGAAAGAAAATTAAAGAATAAAAACATAATTTGAAATATGTTCTTCAATAATCGAGAAACTCTTATTTGAGCAGTTTTAAAAAGGTTTAATTTATATTTTAATATTTTCATAACGCTTGACCTTTATTTAAGTATTTTTGTGGATATTAAATTTTTATATGATCATTTTAAAATATTTGAATCATATGTGAGTAATTCCAATTTAAATTTAAATAAAAATTATTTTATAATTTAATTTGATTTCATTAATAATTTTTTATCTATATTTTAAATGGTAATACAAGATTTGAAATTAATCTAAATGTATTGAAGTGACACTGGCCTTGTTTTGCCCTAGTGCAAACACAAGTTCAAATTCTAGCGACCATACATTTGACTTAATAAAGAGTAGTTTGAAGTTGAGGTGTGCATGGGCCGGGCCGGGCCGGGTTTGGGCTGGGCCCAACTAAAAAATTAAGCCCGTTTGTCGGGCTCGGGTCGGGACGGGCTTAAAAAATGGGCCTAAAATTTTGCCCAAACCCGACCCAAATAAAAATGTTAAAATCCGGGCCCGGCCCGGCCCGCCCATATTAATTTTTATATTATTTTTATATAATTTTAAAATATATATAAACCATCAAAAATACTAAAAACATCAAAATAAATATTTCTCAACAAATTAAAAATAAATTTTAAAAAATATGTAAACTTAAATAACAATAAAATAGATGCAACTTAACAAGTAAATGCCTCTAAGATAATAACAAAATTAACAAATGTCTTTAAAATAATAACAAAATTAACAAAAAAATAAGTTTTATACAATATCTAAACAATAACAATAAAATAGTAGCAACATAATAGTAAAATGGTAACAAAATAGGGAGAAAATAATAAGAAAATAATATTAAAAAATATATTTTTTTTTGTCTTTAGTGAATTCGGGCCGGGCCGGGCCGGGCTCGGGCCAAAAATTCATTACCCGAGCCCGGCCCTTTTTTAAACGGGCCTTATTTTTTTGTCCAAACTCATTTTTCGGGCCTATATTTTTGCCCAAACCCTCCTACATTTCGGGCCGGGCCGGGCCGCCCGGCCCATGCTCCCCTCTAGTTTGAAGTTCAAGTCAACACTCAGGGTAAAAAAAAAAAATGAATCTATCTAATTTATAAACTCTAAATTTGAATATCATAGTAATCCTTCTATTATATTTTAAATTGTCTAAAAATTAAATAAATTAATCCTTTTATATTAGATGAATGAGCAAAGTAAACTCTCCATTAAAATTTTATTTCAAATGTTTATTTTTGTTGTTTTATATATAAAACATAATAATAAATTGAACCCTCAATATTTACACATTTATTCAATTTGACACTTACCTCAAATTCATTATTAATGTGACACTATTTTGTATTATTTGCCACCTCAAAAAATAATTATAAAATAAAAATAAAATTTCAAAAATAATAAATAAAAGTTATAATTCTAAAAAATGAAAAAGCTCCTTATAATTAAAAAAATAACAAAATATTTTTTAAATTTATAATAAAAATGAAAAATAATTTTAAAAATTAAAAAATCCAAGATTTATGAAAAAAAATCTTCAATGGTATTTTAATTCGATATCCAATAAAAACATTTCGAAATTTAAAATTAATTAAATTGTCCTCAATAGATTTAAGGACGATTTAGTTCGTCTCCAACAGTTATTCTTTAAAATTTTATCTTTGGAAAGTTAAGTGAGGAATATAAAAAATCGTCCTTTATAAGGACGAATTTCGTCTCTAAAATATTATCCACGAATATCCCCAAATTCATGGAAACATATCAAAATAATTAGGGACAAATATCAACCCTAATTCTTTGGAGATGAATATCATCCCAAAAATTAATTAAAAAATACAAAAAATTTTAAGGATGTTATTTCTCTCTAAAAAAATTCTTTATAACACATTCTCAAAATATTAATTTTTATTTAATAATTTAACTATTGTAATTTTAAATCTAGTAGTACGAATTCTTAAGCAAAAAAAAAAAAAAAGGGTAATTATCTACATTTAAAATAAAAATAAAAATAAATAAAATCCACAATATTAAATTCTATTGAAAATTTAAATATAGTGTTTATAAAGATCTAATAATATCTTTGTGCGAGTATACTAGAAAAGCGCAGTGGCTTGAGAAGATTGATGTTGAAGAAGTTGTGAATGCCTATTGCCTATTGCCTATTGCCTGTGCCGGACTTAATTCATTATTGAAACAGAACACACTCATTATAATTTCGAAGAATTTAACTGTAGCATTACCTAAGAACAAAGTGTAATGTAATGTTCAATCTATCATCCATCTTAAAGATCGTGATTTATGCCTCCATTATATACAGAAAGCCCAATTTATGGATGCAAAAATATTCTCATTTGGTAAATACATTTAACAAAGAAGCAAAATAAGTTGAAACATTCATTTAAAAGCTTCAACCAATTGATGAGTCTAAAAGGATAGCAAAACCAATATCAAGGTGGAGTTCTCAACGTCAAATATGACGGATCTTATACAACTAACACGCAAAGCAGTTATCACTATTCACAAGCAGCCCTATAATCTTCTTAAAAAGGCATACAATATAAATATATAAATATGTTAGAAAAATCCGGTTAAAAAAACATTTATTTAGTTTTTAAATTTTTCTTAAAATTGAACTATTGTGATATTTATAGCAATAAACCTAAATTAGAATTATATTTGTACCTTCTGTGATGTGAGCTGAAGTTGATTTTAACTTTTAACCGAATAACCTTCTCGAGTAACACAAATTACATCATAGAATAAAAATAAGTTGCTTACTTTCAATAGGATTGTAAGTTATCTCTATAAACTAGTAATTATTCATAATTATAAAAAATATAATTTATTCTTTGTAAATAAATTATCACTATTTTCTAGTAAAAAAACGACCCAAGGAATGTGCATAAATAACTCTAGCTGTGCTCTTTATTTATAGAAAAAACTACAAGAGTTGTTGAATAAGTCTGAAATAAATAATATTATTTTAATAAAAAAATACACTCTACTCTAATTAGAGTAGAGGGGGTGGCGACACCCTTGTAATTTTACTAGGGTTGCCACCCCTCATGCTATTTGAGAGCTAGATTTGAACCTTTTATTTATTACATCTAATTATATGTGTTTCTTTAAACTTTTGATCCATCACTTATAATTTTGTTTAACTCAATATGTATTTTCTATTACCTAAAATAATTATTAATTAATTAATTAATTTAATAAATTAAATCAATTAAATTAATTTCTCAATCAACTATATTTCCAACTCAATCCTAATGTTGTTAAAGTTACAACAACTTTTCAGTAATAAAATCTATGAGGAAATATTTTTAATTTCCTCATTCAATAAATCCATAATGACTAATTAATTTAATTCTACATTTAAACTTCAATTATTTCATTAAATAAATAAAATTCAAAGAACCTTAAATTTTTCTCAAGTCATTTTTGTATTTAACAAGAAAACGCATTCACTGCAGATAATGATACATGCGGTCTATTTCTCTTACTTCATCATTTTCATTCATTGGTTCTACATGCAATTAGTTTTTGACTATTTCGAGCTAGTGAAGGGATCAATTGGACATATATAATTAAGGCTAAATTAATTTATAATTAAGTTTTGGCTTTCACCTATTATATAACATTATTTAGTCATAAAGTTATTCCACTGAAGTATCGTAATTGAGCCTTCCCTTATTATATACCATTATGAAAACAACTTAATAAATACTCATCCAATGACCTTGTCATAAGTGTGTTACCCTTATAGGATATCCTTAATATTGTTGGGATAAATCTATTCTTCCAATATGATCCTATTTTATTTTATGGTAACCATTATATCTTCGTTCATGAAAAATCAATTACTATCAATTATTAATTAAATCATTTACCACAAAGACAAATGACTTGTGGCCACGCTTACTTTTCATCTATCATGTAATGTCGATGAGAGAAAATCATTTACCCTTCATTGGGCTATGAATTCCACTATTGTAAAGGGTGCTATATATTGCAGAAGCTGTATACCCAACATAGTAGCTTTCAGTTCCTTATCTATTTAAACTCTAGCTTTTATTTACATCAAAGTATACGAATCACGCATACACAGTCTATCTCCATTCAAGATTAAAGTATGCTACATTATAAAAGTCACAAGTGAATAAATTCATAAATGAATTTAAGATCTAATCTACTTGGGTCATGTACGATGCATTTACAATTTAGTCAATCATATCTATGTCTTTTTTGGGGGGGGAGGGAGGATTCCTCCGCTCCAATACCTAAGATAATGTATCTCCTCAATGGGACTTAATAGACGAAATATTAGTCTTTGAATCGGTTTGTTCGTTTCTGATTAGACTAACGACATGTTTAGGTTATCTACTAAATAAGTTGTCTTTTCATATTATGATCCGGACACATAATGCCACTTAGTATTATTTAATTGTTAGATGATCAATGAGTCAATATTTACTTCAATTTTGCTTTGTATGCAAAAATCATTAAGGAAAATATGCAAAAAATATTTATGTAATTTATGGATATTTTATTAAACCAATTTCTTCAAAATATCGAGAAGAAAACTACTAAAAATCACAAAAAAGCAATCTTACACAAAGAAACTGACTCTCAGAGTTGAAATTTTATTAACGAATAAAAACAGTTGTGTATCTAATGAACAATAAAAGGGTTTTTATGAAGGCTAGCTAAGTATATCCAAATAAAACTCTCAAGTATACTGAAACTCTGGTTAATTTAAATAAGAAATAGTTTTAAACTAAGCTTTTGTGTTGACTAAGAAAAATAAAACTCCTAAATAACTTAAAATACTTTTAAAAAAGCCAAAATTCGGAATAAATAAATAATAAAATAATAAAACCTAATAAATACAATATTGGACTCATATAAATAAAAATTAAGCCTAAAAATCAAACCCAATATGATTTAAACTCGAATTAAAAGCCCGAAACTCGTAATTTCCATAATAATCTCGTCCAGAAATTATTCTCACGCAGTTTTCACTAAAATGGTCATGACTTGAGCTTATACACTCGAAATTGAGTGATTAGAAGTGAGTATCGAAGCTAAGAGATAGATCTTCAAACACGATGAAGACATCTCAAACCAAAAATGTCTAAATCTCATCCAAAAAGTCGTTACAAGCCGACTGATTATTCAAACTTAAAAATTAATAACTTCGGTAAATGAAATTTAATAAATTTCATCCCATTCGTGGATAAATCACTCAAGAATTAAATTTAAATTATATAAAATGTATTGGACTTTAACTTTACAGGATGTTTATGATATTTTTTCAATCACTTTTTATTCTGAACAGGAGCTATCATTGCCATAATTTTCCATGCAAATGAATTTATAGTTGTAATAATTTTGTTCAATCAACCTTTTTTTATTTGAGATTTGAGTTCATTTTAAATTTAATTATTTAAAATATAGATGCTTATGAGTTTGATTAATTTAAATACAAGCCGTTCACTTTTTTATTTGATTCATTCCAAATTTAAACAATTATGAGTTGATTACATTTATTTTGAATTACATTTAGCATTTACTTATTAATATTTTATTTTTTATTGATTCAAACGAAATTAAAATAAATCTAAAATTTATTTAGACAAATTTTCAAGTTCAATTAAGTATGAAATATTTTATTATTTACTTCATAGAATCAAGATCATAATTATTTTTAAAAAATAAATGACAAGCTTTGAGTAATTATTTTTTATGAAAAAATAAAATTTAAAAAATTAAAAAATAGAATTTAAAAAATATATATAAAAAATTTCAAAGTTAATAAAAAATATTATACATATTTGTATATCTATAATTTTAATATTTTTTTCGTTTTCTTTTGGAATTTTCGTTATTTTTTGTTTTTTGATGCTTTTAAAAAAGAAAAGTTGATGTTTTTAAAAAGAAAAGTATATTTTTTAAGTTCTGGAAAGGTTTTATAATTTCCTTAACTTTCTGATTTTTAAAATTCTTAGAGATTTTTTTTCCTTTGTTGCTTTTTTTTTTTTTTCTAAATTTTTCCTTTTTTTTTTTCTAATTTTTTGCATTTATTTTAGAAAAACAAAAACGTAACAATAGTAATGACTAGGATAACGTGCACGTTTTAAAACTTCAGGTATCAAATTAATAAAAATATTTCTTTAAATACTAAAATAATAATTGAGTTCAACTTTGAAGATAAATACTACATTAACCATATTATTTATGATATTTTTGTTCAAATATTGTTAATGACATTAGAAAATGTGTTTAAGAAAACGCGTTTAAAAAAATTGAAAATAAAAAAGTTCTACCAAAGCACCTTTTTCACTGGTGACATTTTGACCAATAAAATTCAAAAGTGTGATTTTTATGATTGTTTTAGAAATAGAGAATTTATTTGACATTATAAAAAAAATATTTTTTCATTTTAATTAATTTTTTATTTTTTTAATTTTTGAATATGTATTATTTATCAAATCATTCAGAAAAGTTAACATCAATTAATTTTACTGATGTGGCATCCACCCAGCATTTCACGTTACGCCACGTTAGAAATTAATTAATTTAAAAAAATAAAAAAATACATTAAAAATATTTTTTATATAATTTTTAAATAAATTCTAATTTTTAAAGTAATTTATATATATTTGAAAATTTAAAATTTTTAAAAATTAATTAATTACTAATGTGACACCCACATCGTAATTCGTTGTAGTCAGCAAAGTTAACAGATATTAATTTTTTCATTCATTTTTGGATGATTAGACAAATATCACAAGTTAAAGAGCTAAAAAGATTAAAAAAATTAAAGAAAAAATTAAAATGTTTTTCTTTGTAAAATTAAAAGATCAAAAAAGTAATTATGCCTTTTAGAATTGATGTTTTGAAAAAGAGCCCTAAAATTTAAGCTTTTTTTGAAACTAACCCAAAAGAATTGATTAATTACAAAAATGACCCAAGTGCAAAATCTTGTATGAGAATGACCTAATTTCTACAGTGCACATTGGTGCCACCATACCCATTGGCGGCACCACCCCTCATCATGACCCAATCCTTGGACGTATTAAAGAATATATATTTTCTTGGTGTCATCATTCCTCTTGGTAACACCAGTATGTATTTTTGTACATACCCGTTAAAAATACAAGTATTCTAAGAGAAAAGAAAAAAAATGTTTTAAGAGAGCGACAACACTAGATAATTTTTTTTTTTAATTTTTGGTGTCACCATTCTCGTTGGCAGCACAGGTGTTAGTAAATTTGAATTTTTTTGTGCCGCCAGGTTGTGTGGCAGCACTGGTGTCAGACAAAAGATTTTGAATTTTTTGGTGCCACTAGGTTGTGTGGCAGCATCGGTGTCAGGAAAAAGTGAAGCACTATGGCGGCACCACCCATTATTTAGCTGGATTTTGTTGAGGTTTGCTTACTTTAACTATTTAAGAGAGAAGGAGAGAAAGAAAGAAAAAAAAAGAAAAGATTAGTGTTTAGTAGAAGAGAAAACAAATTGTATTGAAGATGAATAATCAAATTTTTTTTGTATACGTTCAATTCGATGGGGCAATTCTACCATCAACTGAAGTTGGTTGTGTATTCGAAGGTCACCACAAAGTAGGGCTGAGATTCAATAAGACTAAAGGTGGAAGAAATGAAACGAAAGATTAGTGCAAAAATAGCTATTTGTTCTGGGAAGATGATGCCATGATTATTCTACAAATTTTCAGTTTCCTCAGATCTGTTGAAATTTATAGAGATAGAACTTGTAGATGATGATGACCTGGCCATTATGCTCACAATTTATTGGTCGACTAGGAACGTCAACCCCCGACCAGTTGAGTTGTTCATTCAGTTAGCCGATTTAGAACCAATTGAAAATGTCATTTTGATAAGTCAACATCATAGGTTTTACTTTGATCTTAATGTTGGATGGGCAGATTAATTTGGTTGTGGAAAGACATCGCAATGGCTGGAAAAACCAAACTATGGTGGGAATTCATATAACAACCCTATCTTGAGTTCTCGTTTAAAGATATGTCTGGAGGTAATGGGCACCAATGTAGATGGTGAAGAAGGATCCGATAATGATGATCATTTACATCAAGATAGTGAAGATCTTAATGGCCCTGATCCAAATGAGGTCCCAAACGATATCGATGATGAAGGCGTGGAGGAGGGTGAAGATGTACACCCTCTCTTTGGTCAGGAACCCGAGTCATGACATTGTTACACGGAAAGACCCTAGGCCCACATGTTGAGTGTAGACCCAGATGTGGTGTTTGCACCCAAGTTCCTTAAGAACCCAAATATAATACATGCTCATTGGTTAGCGGCAGATTCTGAGTTTAAAGGGTTGTTTGTAGGGAAACAATTCAACAACAAAATAGATTGCATATTTGTTATTAAGCGGTACAACATGAAGGCATTGGTGGACTTCAAAGTCACAAAGCCTACAGCGACATTATAATTAGATTTGGTGCCCGAAGTGTAGTATTTTTGTATAATTACGTTTGTATTTTTTTTAACAAATTGATTAATAAAGTTATTTATGAATTACATTAATACTTTGTATATTGTCCTCAAATGGTTTTTGCACGCAAAACAAAATGGAAGCAATTGTTGCTCATTGGTTATCTAATGTTTAACTAATATTAAGCGGTTTTACATGGTTGGATCGTAAGACAAAAAGACAACTTATATTAGTAGACAAACCTAAACATGTCCTTAGTCCAATCGGAAATGAGAAAACTAATTGAAAGGCTAATATGCCAGCTATCAAGTCAAATTGGGGAGATGCTTTGTCTTGGAAATTGGAACGGCTGACTTCTATAACAGCTCGTTTTTAGTGAAATCGGAACAGTGGTTTCAAAACCACAAATTAGATATCAAAAAATTTATTTTAATATATTTTAATGTCTACAGCATGTTAGTAGTCTAGTATAAAAATTTTGTGAAGAAATTTTGTCGTTTGCATGCTCAATTTGATAAAAAAGACTAAATCGTGTAAAGTGCAAAAGGTGGGTTCTAATAGCTAAAGGTGTCTAATAGCTATAGAACTTTAAATTGGAGGTCCTTATATGGTAACTAGATTGTTAAATAAGTTAGTGGATGTGCATGGCTTGGTAATTGAGTAATTTTTAAAGTTAGGTAAGGGTAAAATGGTAATTAGGTAATTAAAAGTAAATTAAATAAAACAAAACAAATGGCCATCTTCCTCATACATTTTCCATTGAAAAATTTAGCAACTTAGAGCCATTGGAGAGCTTAAAAATTTTAGCAACATAAACCTCCTGCATGTAAGTGAATTTGATGTTCGTTTTTGTTGATTTTTATGTTTTTGGAATCGTTGTTGCTTAACCTAGCTAATTAGGGGATTAATTTGCAAAATTGTTAAAAGTCTAGGGTTTTGCTATGAGAGCATTCTTGTTGTTTTTGAAGTTTAATGGAAGAAAATGAATCTTTGTTGTTAAATAAACAATTTTTGTTAAAGGAATTTTAATGAAATTACTAATTAGGGGTTAAATTGTAAAATGTGAAAATTCTGTGTTCAATGTGTGAATTTGTGGAGTGTGTGGGCTGCTATAAGCATATATAAATTTGGCTAGGCTAAGATATGGATGAAATTGCATGAATTTCATTTTACAAGCCTAAGGACTCATTTGTAAGGAAGTCAAAAGTATAAAGGTAAAATGGTAATTTTTCCATAACATGAATTTTAGATTGAATTGAGTAGAATGCGAATTAAATCAGGTAAATTTGCTATATATAGATCAAGAAAAGCAACATTCGAAATTAAATCGAGTAAAAGACAAAGTAATGGATTAATCGATCAATTGTCTCTATACTAATTCGAGGTAAGTTCATATGTTTAATAAGCATTAAATTGTATGTGTTTTAAATTCTTAAGTAATATAATTATGGTAATACGACATCACAAAAATTCTTGATGAGGTACTAGCAACGTATGAATCCCGGTTGAACCTTATGAATAGGTAGGATACAAATGACATGTCATTAGGGGTTACCGTGTTTTGGGTGCTGGTCTCGTACGTCCTACTAGTGGTTGAGTTTTCAGCATATGTTGTGGTTACTTTACAATTTGTGTGAGCAGCACCGTGTAGCTACGTCTTGACTGACAGCTTGTATAAGTAAACCCAGTGATGGCTCAAGAGTGAGCATCTATATGAGATATGAGATAGAGGTGGTTTCGACCATGTTTTGGCACTTAGTGTGCGAGATACTCGAGTATCCGATAGTATTCCAAATGGTTCAATAGGCACAGTGATGATTTGAGGTTACATGAGTTCGGTTCGGACTAGTACATGTATTTATGTGAAATATGAGAAGTTATATATATTTGATATATAAATACATGGCTAATATGATTGTGATTGTGTGATAGGCTTTGGGCCAACTTAAGTCGCATCTATGCTTTTATTTTTATTCACCTAAACTGTAGATGATTTGGTAAGTTGTATTTATTAGTCATACAAACTTACTAAGCTTGATTGTTTACTCAGTTTTAATTTTCGTGTTTTATAGTGATTCGGAAGCTCGCTCGGTTTGGAAGTTGTCAGAGATCGTATCACACTATCAAACTCTCATTTTGGTACTTTGGACTTTATATATTTTGGTTAAATGGCATGTATAGGTGTTTTGGCTAATGTGGCCTATATGTCATGTTGTGTTTTGGCTAGTGAATTAACTAGTATGGTGGACATACATCTTGTTATGTAAATATGTATAAATGGCCTTATGATATTTGGTATATAGTTGCTATATGAATGCATTACTTGTGAATTTGTGTTTTGGCACTAAATGGTTAAAATTGAGATGTGTATGTATGCTAAGTTTTAGGTACAATGTCTCATATATATAATTTACCATTTAGGTAGACTTTGGAACTGTATTTGATATGTTTTAAAGTGATCAATTGATGTGCTTAATGAAGTCATGTTGTGAGTGTGGATATTACATGTTATAAACTTGATATTGGTTGGCTTTGAATACCTAATTATGCTATGGTTATGTGGGAAATGTGGTGTCAAGGTTGGTACTTATTTGAGTGAGAAATGTGGCTTAGAAAATAGCCTATTTTTGTCCACACGGGTAGAGACATGGGTGTGTATCTCAACCGTGTGTGACACACAGCCAGTTGACACGGCCATTTGTACCCTGTGTTTTCTAATGGTTGCAAGTCAGTAGCTTCACACGGCCTAGCGCACTAGCGTGTGGCTTGACCGTGTTGCACAAGTTAGTACACCCTTTAGTTTTCACACGGCCTATCACACAAGCGTGAAAGGCCATTCCGAAGGGTACACGGCCTGGCACACAGGCTTGTGGTCTGGCCGTGCGACCCAAGTCAGTGAGTTACACGAGTTAGGACACGGGTTGGGACACGGCCGTGTGTCTTCATTTTGAATACCCACACGGCTTGAGACACGGGCGTGTTTCACACGGCCTGGCCACATGGGCGTGTGTCCCCTACACTTTAAAAAATTTCAATGTTTTTCTAAAATTTTTTTGAGTACTCAGTTTAATCCCGAACCATTTTTAATTTCTATTTGGGCCTCGATGGCTCGTCTTAAGGTCTGTATGAATGTATTTGAATGGTTTTTTATTTGAATGATAATTGATTATGAAATGTATGATTATTTAAGTTGTAAGTCTGGCAATGCTTCGTAACCCTGTTTCGGCGTTGGATACGGGTTAAGGGTGTTACAACTTCCACAAGATAGAGATATAGATGTGACTAAAGTAAATCTGATTGGACCCAAGAATAATAGATCCTGAACCCATTTATAGATTTATTCACTTGTGACGTTGATAGTGTGACATACCTAAATTCTGAGTGGATTATGGACTATGTATGCGTGACATTTACACTTTGATGTAAGTAAAAGCTTAAGTTCAAATAGATAAGAAACCAAAAGGTGGTGCATTAGGTGAACGACTTCTACAGTATGTAGCATGATTCACAACAGTGGAATTCATAGCCCGAGACATGCGTAAATGATATCCTCTCATTAGTATTACATCATTAATGAAAAGTAAACGTGGCCACCAGTTGTTTGTCTTTGTGATGGATGACTTGATCACTATTTGGTAGTGATTGACATTTCATGAAGGAAGATGTAATGGTTACCATGAGATAAAATAGGATCATATTGGGAGAATGAATATTATCCCAAAGAAATTAAGTATATCCTATGAGGGTAACACACTTATGATAAGGTCATTGGATGAGCATTGTTCAAATTGTTTTCATAATAGTATGCCATTGAGGAGAGTTCAGTCACAATTCTATAGGGAAATGAATTCATGACTATATGAGTTCATAATTAATAGGCGACAAGTTGGAACTTAATTATAAATCATTTGAGCTTTAATTGCATATGTCCAATCGGTTCTTTTCTAGCTCGTTGAAATAAAAAATGAATTGTATGTTGAATCAAATGAACAAAAATGAATAGAAATGGTGAAATGGAGATATATGAAACATTTGGAAATGATTAAGGTTTTCTCCAAAATCTAAATGAAAATGGAGAAATGAATTCATTTGGAAATGAAAGTGGTTTTCTCCAAAATGGAAATGAAAATGAGAAACAAATTCTTTTAGAAATGAACAAAGATTTGTTAAAAATGATCAATAAGATTGAATTTATGTTTTTGAGCTATTTTAAAGCTCGAAAATAAAAATAAACCATATGATCATAGTGAACAAGTTGAATGGTGAAATATTAAATATATTTTCTTGAAAATTTTAATAGGGACAAAACCGTCATAATTTTTCTAGGGTAAAATTGTGCTGAGAAAATTATTTAATTAATTATAAATATTCAAGTCTATTTTGGGAAATAGAAAAACAGAATCGGGTTGGATCAGATTACAAAGTACTAGGTCAATAAGTCCGAGATGTATTTGTATTTGGACTAGATGTGCAAGAGGCCCAAAATCCCCTCATAGAATATAAAAGAGCAGCAAACCTAGGTAGGAATCTTAGGGGTGTGTCACCCACCCTAGTCCTACTCTAAGTAGAAATGTTTTTCTATTTAAAATAAACTTCTCTAATTCAACAAGGGTTCTCCCTATAAATAGATGGCACTAGTAGGGCTATTAACACGACTTGAAGATATTGTTACTTTGAAAAAAATAGAGAGAACTTATTCTCGACTATTAAATATATTTTTCCGGAATAACAATTCTGCGGTTTCTATTTGAGAAGTGAATTTCTAGTTTTCAACCCAAAAGAAAATAAAACTATTTCTAGTTTTATGTTTGATTCATTTTGTTCGAGTCCACACTCAAAGCAATTTGTGGTACGAGAATAGAAAAGAAGATCGTTTGGTTGAAAGTGAGGAACGATAAGGATCCTTCTATTTAGAAACACAAGTATGATTCTGGTATAGGGTTTACTGCTATAAATATCACAAATAGGGTTGGTTTTCAAAATTTTTATTTTTTGTTGTGCAAGAAAACCATTTTCAAACCAGATTTTTTCCCACAATTATATGTTGGAGAATGTTGGAAGGCTGAAGAATGGTGCAACTGGTGGGTTTGGGCTGCATTTGTAATAGTTCATTTTTAGTGGTACCGAAAGTAATAGTTTCGGGACCACAACTCCAACGAGTGAGTTATTATTTTAATATTCATTTATTGTCTATGAGATTATATTAGGGTCGTATTAAAATTTCGTTAAAAAATTTTGAAGTTTAAATGATTAATTGGGTAAAAAGGACAAAATAGTAAAAGGTGAAAAAGTTGAGTTCTATTAGTTAAAGGGGTCAAAAGGCTATGAAATTTTAAACTAATGGACTAAGATAGTAATTATACCATTTAAAGGGTTAGTGGATGTGCATGGACAAGGTTTTATTGAAATTATTGATTAATGATAAGGGAAAAGTAGTAATTTAGTAATTAAAAAGAAAATTATGTAAAGTAAAGATGAAACAAATTTATCATATTTCTCATTACATTTTTTATGGTGAAAATTGCCATTGAATGGGAAAAAAGCTTCGGTTTTGAATTCTTCATTGCATGGTATGATTTTGTGTCCTGTTTTCAGTGGATTTATGTTTTTGAATTCATTTTAACTTAATCTAACTAGCTTGGGGGTTAATTTGCAAAACTATTAAAGGTTGAGGGACTTACCATAGATGTTTATGAATATATTTTGAAGTTATTTGATATATGTTTGGAACTACTAAGAGATTACAATTTGATCATTGATTACTATCCAGGAAAAGCTAATGTTGTCGTTGATGTTTTAAGTAGAAAGTCCTTATTTGCTTTCCGAGCTTTGAACACTCAGTTGACATTGCTTGATGATGGTTCTATTATAGCAGGATTAAAAGCTAGACTGACATTTTTGCAACAAATTTGAGATGCTCAGAAAAGTGACTCCGAGTTGATAGCTAAACGGGAGTAAATTGAGTTGTCACCTTGTAACACCCTGAATTTTGGGCTTAGAAGTTTTGAGGTTTTGTGGCTAGGGTCAGAGAAAAGGGTGTGCTATTGTGTTTAGTTATACGTTTAAGAAACAAAATAAGCTTGCTAGTCTAGTGGTAGAGAGTGTTAGAATACCTCAAGGTTTTGGGTTCGAGTCCTTGTATGTAAGTTTTGAAAGATACTTTATTTTTAGTATTATGTTTTGTTGATGTTTTCATTTAAAGGTATATAATTGTTAATTTTTATTTTATATAGGATTTTATTTTATTTTATTTTATTTTATTTTTTCTTTCTTTCTCCTAGAAACGTCCTCCTCTTCGTTTCATTGTTTCTTTTCTTTTCTTTTTTAAAAACAGTGGCATGGGGTTTTTGAGGAGCTATTGATTTCCTGTTCGTCGGGTCAAGTCTTGGGCGTCTCTGATCACAAAATAGGTGTGGGTTTCATATCTTCTTCTGTTTTACTTGTGAATTCTTTTTCAACTTATGAAAAGCCAACATCATGTGTGTAAGTGTTCGTAAACCTATTAATTTCAATGTTGTATCGCTTTGTAATGCTTAGAATTTGCATGATTTGGTGTATTCTTGAACTATCGAGGGTGGAAAAGTGTCGCGTGGCTGAAGGCACGTTTTTCGAGGCTATTTTAGGGTAGTTTCATTACCACATAGGTGTCAACATAGGTGTATGTCGATTCACATGGCTGTGTGCTTTTGGGAATTAGGGTTTTAGGCAAAATATGGGTGCCACACAGTTGTGTTGCCAATTTGGGGATTCTGTTCATTTACACGTGGTCGTTTCCCATGGTACATAGACTTGTGTGATTGGGAATTAGGGATTCAGTGATTTGGTACTACACGGACTGGCTACATAGTAGTGTGGTTGATTTGGGGATTAAGGATCCCACAAGGGCGTGTGTTTAGGACATAAGGCCATGTCTGGTGGGGAACACGAGCATGTGAGACCTTCACACGGCCATGTCTGCCCTACACTCTATTTTTGCTAATTTGGACAGTGAGTTACACGGCCTGTTCACACGGCCGAGTCCTTGCATCACATGATCGAGTGCCTCTGCCACACAGTCGTGTGCCATCCTCTATACGGGCATTTGGACCCATACACGGCCTAGGTTATCCTATACGGGCGTGTGGCCCTATCTCGCCCGATTTTGTTCAAGGTCAAACTAAAGCTTAATTGTGACTCCATGTGTTCTGTCAATTAGTGAGGTCTAAGCAAGGGGGATCGGGACTTTGGCTCAACCTAGAATGTGGTGTGTTGAATTGATATACCTCTATTTAGGTAAATTGTACGATTGTTGCTTGTGGTTGCTTTGTAATTGAGATTGAATCCAAGTAAATGAACAATTGGGAAAAAACTCTTAGTAAAAATTGATTGATTTGGACAATACTTAAGGGAGATTCCACCTAGACTTCACTTGTTATCAACTCTTAATCTAGACGATTTATTCACTTGACTTGATCCGTAGAAATCTCTAATTTATGTTAATACCTCCGTCGAGGATAAGAACAACTAATCCTAGGTTGATTAACTGAAATCTCTTTCTAGTTAAAACCCTTAGTTTTGCATTAACTCGATTTATGGATTCCCTTATTAGGTTTGACCCTAATCCGGCAGATTTATGTCGCCCTATGTCTAGGGTTGCATGCAACTCCGCTTAATTGTGTTGGATCTACTCCTATGCAGGGACTTTTGCTCCTCTATATAAGCACATTCGACTTAAAACAATATCCCAAAAATATCAATTTAAGGGTTAAAAACACAATTAAGAACAAATCAAATATTTATCATGTAATTCAAGAGAAAATAATAACAAGATCTGTCTTAGGTTTCATCCCCCTCAAGTATTTGGGGGATTTAGTTCATACTTATAAAGGAAAACATCTCAGAAGACATAAAATAACAAAACATAAAGAACCCAAAAACCCCTGTAGGAATTTGAAGGGAGATCTTCAGTCTTGAGGTAGAATTCGGCTTCTGAGATGGATCAATCGGCTTCCCTTGGAGTAATTCCTTGCTTCTACTCTCTGTGTTGGCAGATATAAGGCACTCTTTTGTGGGAGAAAAAGCACACCCTTGGAGTTGCCTCTTAGGGTCTTTATATAGAGCTTTGGAGTGCCTTTCTTAGCCCCTAAGTAGCCTTTTCCGAGTGAAATTACACTTCCTCACGACAGGGACACGCCCGTGTGCCACGACCGTGTGGATCGAGACCCAGGCCATGGTCAGGTTTGTTGATGGTGGCACGGCTGTGTGAGTCGAGGTTGGGCCGTGTTCGAGATTTAGGATGGCACGGTCGTGTCACACGGCTATGTGGTGAATCTCTGGGCCGTGTTGTTTTCATTCTTTGGCCCATTTTCTCCGTTTTTGGCCCATTTCTTGCTCTTTTCTCTTCCTTAAGCTCACCTGGGCATAAGACATGAAATAAAAGGATTAAGAGCACCAATTTCCACAAATTTAATGATAATTCATCCAGAAATTAAGCTAAGTATAAGGTAAAAATATGTATATTTTATCGTTTATCAAATATATATTCATAAGAATTCTCTTATCTCTTCTCTTTTCTTCTTTTATTTATATTTCATTGATTTGTCCAATTAATTTTTGTAGAAATATTAGAATAGATTATTGTGCTTCACTTATATCTTGCATGATTTGATTATTAAACTAATTTATCTGTTAAGTAATTATTTATCTGATGTTGGTTGTTTATTCAAAAGTACTTAGTATATTAGAGAGTGATACCTCTATTATAATAACGAGACAAGTGGGACCAGAAAAGTATCCTATCGTGTATAACCTGTGCCAAGCAAAGAGACTGAAAGGGTATCCGTATGTCTAGGAAGAGATCGAAAGGGTGACTTAGATAGTAATCTTTATTGAAGATGACATCGGAAGGGCATTCTTAGCTATGAGTGATAAATAAATCAATCGGGGATAATTAATTATTTAATTATCTAGAGATTTAATCAATCATATGTTGAGGCTCACATTGTCAGCACTAGAATTATTTGTTTGAATGTGAAATTTGTAAGTCGTACAAACATCTACCTAGAATTATTTGTTTAGCAAATTTTCCTATTTTCATCACTCCGGTCCAATCTCGTTTACCAAGCATGGTCAAGTACTCTAGTTTTAGTGTGAGTTTCTTTTTGTTTTGATTTTATCTTGTTTGTTTTGATTTTATTTTTCATTTTCTTGAGGACAAGCAACGACTTAAGTGTAGGGGTATTTGACCTACCACAAATAGCAGTGACAATTTAATTACTTTTTGGCACATAACGAGCTTATTTTTAAGTCATTTCATGTTTAATTACTGCATTTTCAGTTTTATTAGCTTAGATTCAAATTATTACAAACTAAGCATTTTTACGCAATATTTCGAGTTAGTTGACCTATTGGGTGAATACTGAACTTAAGGTAGTTTTAATGCTTTAATTGAGTGTATAGGACATCAATTTTCAAGCCTAAAAGAATAAAACACAATAGCGAAGTCACAACACAAGCTTTCAGGATCGCAACAAAACAAGACGAGCTCTGAATTTATACTCGAAGTCATGTCATGACACACACTAGGCTGTGTCGCAACACAGGTGTGATGTGGGCCAGAAATTAAGCAATGGTGTTTTCATCATACAACTCATATTTTGTAACACCCCTAACCCGTCCCCGTTGTCAAATTAGGGTTACGAAGCATTACCATACAATCAGAAAACGTTTAACATCATCATATTTAACTAAATTAAACATATTATAATCCATTTAATCATATGCATTTTGTCCCTAAATCGAGTCGTCGAGGCCTTTAAAATACATTAGAAGCAATTCGGGACTAATTTGAAACAAAACGGAAAGTTTAAGAAAAAGCTACAAAATTTGGAAAATAGGGGTCACACGGCCGTGTAACATTCGAATAAGGGACACACGGCCATTTTTCAACTCGTGTAACTCACCAAGATGCTACACACACCTGTGTGCTAAGCTGTGTAACTCACTAAGTTACAACACACACCCGTGTGCCAGGCCGTGTGCTAGGCCGTGTAACTCACTAACTTGGAGCACTAAGGAATTTCAAATGACACATGGTCGTATGATAGCACATGTCCCAAGCCGTGTATGTAACATCCTATTTTTGGGTGGTGTCCCAGGTCTGCGACACGGCCGTGTGTATTAAGTCAGTGTATTACACGACCATGTGTTTCCTGTTTTTGAAAATTTTTAACTTTTTCTTAAAAATTTTGTTTTGTTTCAAATTAGTCCTGAATTGCTTATAAGCAATTTTTAGGGCTTCGAAGGCTCGATTTAGGGACCAAATGATTATGTTTGATATATTTTGAATGAGATTAAATTATTGAATGTTATGACGATTAATGTTTTTTGATTGATCAATAATGCTCCGTAACCCTAATTCGATGACAGAGATGGGTTAGGGGTGTTACAGTGTGAACCTAAAATTTACCTAAGAACAAGCCATTTCAAATCCATTTCTTAACTAACCATTCAAACCATTTGGGCACACCTTCAAGTGATTCAAACACCATCCAAACATACATAAATATACAATTTCAAACATCCTAATTCATCTAACCAATATGCCATTCAAAGGCACCTCAATTGTATCAAAACATTATGGATTAAACCAAACCAAAATTGACCATATCATAAGCATCTAACCTAATTCAAACACCTACCAAAACATATCAGAATGACCATTTTCAATCCATCACAAACATACCAAAAGACCATACATTTCAATTACCAAAAGGTGGTCAAAAAGACCTAACTTAATAAGCATTACAAGTCCATCAACCAAACATAAACTTCAATGACACAAACATACCAAAACTTATATTAATACGTTCACAAAATACCATTACAAAATAATATATACATGCATTATTAACCTTGGCCAAAACACTCAAAAACTACCTAATTAAATGCTGGATAGTGTGATAGGTCTCTGATAAGCTTCCAACCGATCAAGCTTCCGAAAATCTATAAAACAAAGGAAAATAACTATGTAAGCAACGAGTGCTTAGTAAGCTCATATAAACTTAAACATAACTTACCACCTCAAGAACACATTTCATAGATTAAGCATAAACCATTACCAATGCCATGAGCTTAGTATAAGCCTATTCTAGCATCATCAAGCTCACATGTTAGTAGGTTCATCAACATCACATAAAAGCTCATTTATATCATAAGTAGATTTCATATGTATCAACCTTTACATAAAGTCATGAACATTTCCATTAACTTACTTACCGTTTCATTTCTTTTCTTACTTGTTGAACCATCTAGAATTACATCAGATACTCAGGAAAGCTCGCACATAGTGTGCCTTTACAAATAACCGTAACATTTCCTTTACATCAATGCTTACACGAGCTATGAAATGGGTCTGCTCACACGAGCTGGGGGATGGAATGTAAGCTACACAATGCTACTCACACGAGCTATAAAGAATCGACAACAAATACAGGACCTCATTCATTGGAAGGACATTCAAGACTGGCACCCAAAACATGAAATCCCTAATGACATGTCATTTGTATCCTAAGAATTCTTAAGGTTCAACCGGGACTCATTATTCGTCAATTCATCACAGGATAAATACATTAATACTCAATTTCGTTTATGTCACAATAAAATAAGAAACATTCAAATTTAGCTAACATTACAACGATCACAGTTCATACGAACTTACCTCAATAGCTAGGGCGTAGTAGTCTAGTCGAACTAATCCGAAACTTTAGCTTTTCCTCGATTTAAGTCCTATTCATGTTTATCTTGATCTAGACAAATAATTTCACTAAATTCAGTACTTCTAGTACTCAAATTAATCCATAGTTCATATTTACGCATAATTATAAAATTACCCCTAATACTTTGACTTTTTACAATTTAGTCCTTAAGCTCAAAACTTAAATATAACTTATTTTAGCCTAAATCCAACTTAACGAATGTTGGGACCTTGAAACAACTCATAATTACCAAAAATTCACAAAAAAAACCCATGGATTTATACTTTTAACAATTTAACACTTATTTCCAAAATTCAACAAAAATCACTTAACAAAACATGTTTATTTTAAAACAAAGATAAATAATACATTAACTAACATCAAAAAAATTAAAAAAGCATACATGGAAAGCACCTCAACCTTTAATAATTTTGTAAATTAACCCCCGGGCTAGTTAGATTAAGTTAAAACGAACTCAAAAACATAAAAATCATTAAAAACGGGACACAAAATCATACCATGCAAGGTAGAGGAAGAAACTGAATGCTCTCCCCCCTTCAAAAAAGGGGATTTCGGCTAACCAAAGAGAAATGTGGAAGAAGATAGCATTTTTCATAGTTTATTTTAGATTTAATTATCAATTTACCATTTTACCCTTAATAATAATAAAAATTTCAATAAAACCTTGTCCATGCGCATCCATTATCTCATTAAATGGTACATTTTCCATTCAAGTCCTTTATTTTAGGATTTCATAGCCATTGGACCCCTTTCACTAATAGAACTCAACTTTTACACTTTTACGATTTAGTCCTTTATACCTAATTAACCATTTAAACATCAAAATTTCTTAAAAAACTTTAATGTGACCTTAATATAATCCTCTAGACATTAAATAAATAATAAAATAATAACTCACTTGTTGAAATTGTGGTCCCAAAACCACTTTTTTCGACATCACTGAAAACGAGTTGTTATATATTTAGTGTGATTAAGGCTTGTATTTGACCTAATTAGGGCTGCTAACTTTTCCTATAAATAGTTAAGTTTAGGTTAAGCTTCGACAATTTTTTCCAAGTCGTTTTTAGGTTTTAGTTTAGTAGTTTAGGATTTTAATCTAGTTTTATTCTCTTTTAAAAGCAGTTTTATTTTCGTATTCTTCAACTTGGATTCGATTTGAGTCCAAGTCTCCGTTATTGAAAATTTTCATAATTTTCTTTCACTTCTCGCTTATCAATGAAGATATTTCAATCACTAATAAAAGATTTCACGGATCCAAGCACATCTAGTTCATCAAACAAAGTAATTTCTATTCTCTCTCATTTTTAATTTATTTGCATATTTGCACATGATGAAGTTAATTCTAAGGGATATGGAAATTGTAACGATGAGTGGCTAAGTCTTTTAAGGAAATTAACGAGTGGATGTAGGAGTGATTAACGATAGAATAAGGGTTTTCTTACAACTTAGTTGGTATAAATTATTATGTGCTTAAACCCTAGGACTGACAACCCTAAGAAGTAATATATGTTAAATGGATCGGAAGATGAGTTTACCAAGTAATCATAATTTATCCCGATCAAGAAAACGAGGTCAAAAGATAAGTGAGTATTGGTCGATTAGTTAATTAGTAAAGGCGGAAAGATAATATTGGTTAGTTAATAACTAATTTACTAAAACAAACCTGATTCCCGATGTTAATTATAACCACTGAAACGAATTTCTACTTGTTAATTAAGATTTTCATCTTTGATTTAGTTTCTTCTAGTTATTTTATTTTATTTGGTAATATTAATTTAATGTTCTTATTTATCATAATATAAATTTTGGTCATTACTATTTAGACCTATTATTGTAGAATTAAATTTTAGATTTAATCTAACTCCCCTTGAGTACGATCCTCGGAATCCTTTCTAGGTGTTCCGTTGTAATACTAAACTACATTACAATATTTAACTTGTTCACTTGTAGATACTGTACTTCTTTTATATATTTTATTTAAACGATTTTTACTCTAAACGTTCACACATTTGGAGGCGGTCAAGGGTTGAAGGTTACTGGGACCCGTGACTGCATCACCATTAACGCGAGCATGGACATGGACCCAACACTCAATGTCAAGCAAACAGCTTGTGAACCAATCGAGCTGCCAATACGACCACTTACTCATGCACAAGCTCAGAAGTTCAAGGAAGCTATCACGGGAATCATTGATCGAGTTTGGGGAGAAGTTGTTATAAGACTAATTGATCAAGCTTGGGCATGCACTCCATGTGTCCCATACAATATGCTTCAAGCAACGCTTTAATTTCAGCTTGATTAATTCGGCTGTTAGAATAAAGATTTTAATCCATTTTTAGTTAGTTTAGTTATTTTAGTTTGAACATCATTAATATGAGTCTTTAATTATGTCTTAGTTTGAACATCATTAATATGTGTCTTTAATTATGTCTTATTTTGAATATCATTAATATGTAATTTAATTATGTGTTTTTAATTCTGACATAATTAATATTTGTCTAAGCTCATACAAATTAAAGTGTGTTTAAACTTTTTTTTATTGTTACATTTAACTGTGTTTTTAATATGTACCAGGTTGCTCACATTAGCTGCTTCTAATGCATGCATAATTGAAGATTTAATGGACCGTATTCAAGGAGTTCATGCACTAGGACATTCATGCATGTAGAAGGTGCTGAATACAATCTTCCAAGCACCTTTTCGTGAAAAGCCAAGGCATCTAGTGTGTCCACACTTGACCAAACAGTTGGCTGCCAAGTTCACACCCAAAGGATGCTTTAGACAAGTTAATGCATCAATTAGCTTCTATACTTGCATGGATAAATTCATGAAAGTCCAAGGGGGAATTGTCACATAAATTCAACGCATTGAATTAATAACATGCATGCATAATGAGGAGGACGAATTTACAAGATACATGCTACAATTCATGAACTATCCCATCATTAATGCGTCCAATTAATTGAAGGTGCATGATCCATGCAAGTTACATGTCCATTCAAGGCATTTGAGCTTTCTTTCATGCTAAGAATACATGCACAATCATAAAGGAAGAATGTGCCTATTCAGACTTGAGAAATCATTTAAGAACCATCTTTAATGTTTAGTTGTGAACAATTTAATGTTGGTGTGAACACATAGATGTCGAATTTGAGTAGTCATCTTTGTGTTTATAAATAGTTGTCTTGAAAACATTTGGAAGAAGACTTTTGATGAATTTTAATCATATAGTGAGTTTTCACTCTATTTGTTCTTTCTTGACTCAAATTGACTTATCAAGTAAACCTTGTGGCGTTAATCTGATTCTTTTTAAACTTATCACTTCTTCAAAATGTGGCGTTCACCCTATATCGATTGGTTCCTATCTCGTTAGATACTGGGTCACGGTCTTGTTATCTTTGCCATAACCTTCTTAAGTGTTGATATAAGAATTGGGTCAATATTGTCCTTTAATATTGGTTCATTATTTAACCTTAAAACCGAAACTTATCTTATCCATTTCATCAACCAAAACACCCTTTTGCATAACCTACCCTTTTTGATTCAACCTGTACTTGGTCCGATACTTTCGATACTTCTTAATTTCAATTGGAAACACTTGTAACTTTTAGTCAACAAACGAATATGAGCTCACATCAACCGTCAACTGGGAGCCGGAGCTTCATTGCGATGTCTTCTAGGGTGATGGTACACTCCTCACATGACAAATAAAAAGTGTGGGTTTTTAAGCGTCACCACTCATCCAAGATGGATATTAAGTCTGCCGTCAAGTTAAACATCTAGACAAATACTGTTGTTCCAAATTCAACGGCATCCAAGTATGACATTATTTGTTCGTCTAGATAGTGCCTCGGAATATGGACTCACAACCTCAATACTCAGTACTCATCCTGTCCATTTCATATAACTACATTTGTTAAATTGACTAAGTAAAAATAAATTAAACAGCAACTATAAATATATTTGTGAATAATAAATATCAAAATATTTTACTAGATATTAATCATCAGTATAGTGTGATTTGTTGCTCGGAGAAGAGAACTCATTGTGATATCTACATAATTAATAAAAAATTTAATCACCGCTTTGAAAAACTAAATATATTATAATTATTACAATTAAAAATTCACATACCTTAAATATATTAAAATTTTCCCCCAAAAAACCAACACAATAATCTCCAAACTTCAAACAACACCAAAATAAATAAAAAATTCCCAATTTCTCTATTTTTTTAAAAACTAGCTGATGGGTTGGAGGGGGACCATTGGGGTTCAAATAGGGAGAGAGGAAGAAGAAGAAGAAGAAGAAGAAGAAGAAGAAGAAGAAGGAGGAGGAGGGTTTGGTGCGCGTGGTTGTGAGGTCAAATCACCTTAACCGGATCGACCTGACACTTGACGTCAATTAAACCTCACAGTTACGTGTGTCAGGCCCCCTCTTTTTATTCATTTTTTTATTTTTTTATTCTTCCTGATCCTACATTTTTCTTCCCGCCTTTACTTTTTTCAAACTCTTTAAATGAAATTTTTTTTTTCAATTTAACAAATTCACTATTAATTTTTTTCCTACACTATTTGTTCATCTTCGTTTCAATTTTTTACTTTTAGATTTTATTTTTTATCTTCATTTTATTTTTTAACACCATCATGTGTTCACTCATTTTTTTATCATTTTTTTATCATTCTTTCTCAGTTTGTTTTATTCTTCTCGATTTTATGTCGAATCTGATATAAATTAATTTTTTAAGGTTCAGAACAATAATTCTTTTTGTAGCAAACTAATTTTTTACTATTTATCATACTTCTATTTACATGAATAATGGATAGAAAACTTGATTATCTTCATTATAATCAGAACTTTTATTACAATAATACTAACTACAATTAGAATAATCACATTACATAGTTGCTAATGTAATTTAATAGTTGCTAATGTAATTTAATAAGTGTTTTGTCCTATTTCATCATCTTTTACTTGAATTAGGTCTATCGAAAATTCCATGATTTGAGTCTGTCAGGATTCTTGTGACCCGAGGGTGCTTTTAGTGCAACAAGGTTCGTTCAGCCTTCATCTAATGCACCAGCTTAATAACTAGAACTATTGTCGCACCAAGACTACCATCAAGTTATAGCAACTGTAATCTGCACCTCCTCTACTAAGGGGTGCCCTTGACATCATAACCACTTTGAACCCATGACCGAATAACCACTACAAAAAATTTCTCATTACTATCAATTGGGAAACAAAATCTATAGGTGATGGTGCACTCCCCAAATGGCAAATGAAATTTGCTAGTGTTCGAGCTCCACCGAATCACTGTTAAATAAAACATACCTTCAAACTATCAAATTTTTTAACTAAAACACAAAAACAAAAAAATTCTTCTCCTTGTTTTCTCAACACTTAAATTTTTTTTCCTGTAACACCCCAAACTCGACCCAGATGTTAAGCTCAGATTATGGAGGTTACAACATTCATAAAAACATTATCAGTTAACTTACGTGAAAACTTAGTTTTATTTTCAAAGTAGTAAAGTTATTTCATTTATCAAAAACACAAGTATTCAAAATATTTCATGTGAACACTTCAACGCAAACCTTGTTTTAATAATTTTAATAAAAAAATATTCTCGAATGTTTAACCAATTGAGTTGTCAAACGTCATTGTAGTAGCCCAAATTTGACCGGGCCTTAAAACTAAAAAGAACCCAAACAGAAAATTAAATAAATAAATAAACAATCCCTTAAAATGTCCATTTACAAGCCAAAGACACTAGCCTTACAACAGCTAAATCGACAAAGCCCAAACTAATTAACCCGCTACCCGTGTACCCAAAATACACCATAGTCCTAATCCAGTTCCTAACTACCCGATACCCCTTACACCCAAAAATCAATACCATATCTGCCTAAACCAAACACTACCCACTATACTCGTGACCCAATTACAACTAAAGACCCGAATCAGGACTAAGATGCCCATTCGACCCAACACAAACAGAGGCCCAAAACCAAAAACTTTCGGCTAGGGTTAGAAACCCTAGCCCTCTCCTCGTGCGCCGCAAGCACCAAACAGACCTCTACCGCACCATAATCAATGCCAATCCGTCATCAACCTTGATTGCTGTCGGATCCTCGCTCACCTGCAAAAGGAAAGAAGCACAACAGCAAACATAGCAAGAAATCGGCATAGTTTACTTTCCATTTATGTATTTTGCTATAAAAACCAAACAAAGCAAATGTAAAAGGGGGGATATTTTACATACATAGAGAATAACACATACACACACACAACGATATACGTATATACAGAGAAAGATACAAATAGATTCGTTACAAAAATACGAAAGGAGTAATAAAAACAGTTTTCTATTCCGACGAAAGGTGGTTCTCTGTTTAGTCTTATTATTTCTATTTTTTTATATTCTGATTCGAATATATACAGGGTTTTAGTGCACAAAAAACCTTTTAAAACAGAGAGGAGAAAGATTACCTGCGTTACGGCTTAAAAACAGAGGCTTTCGGCCTCCGGCCATGTAACGACCAAAAATTCCCGGATACCAGAAAGACGAGTCGTAGGGCCTCCGTTTTAGGAAAATAAGTTCGTAATTATTTATTAAAAATATTTATGAGGTCAATTATGAGTTGAATTAGTTTTTGATTAAGTGAATTGGGTTTAATTAGAAATAATTAGTAGAAAGGACTAAATTGAATAATATGCAAAAGTTTAATTATAGAATATAAAATTGTTAAGGGATTGAATTAGTAATTAAACTAAAGAAATTGACATGTGTGAATGATGGATAAATACATGTGTATTAATTTTATTGGTACAAATGTATTATGTATGTATTTACTTAATTATTAAGTAAATGTTATTTATTTATTTATTTGTTATAATTAATATTAAAAATGTGATATTATAATCTTATTGATTAATTATGATGGAGACAAGTGTGTGGTGAGGATTGTTGCATGTGTCATAATATATATGTATACAAATGTAATTTATATATTAGTTAATATATAGATATTTTTAATAATTAAATAAGTAAAGTAAATAAAAGAACAAAGAAATAAAGAATAAAACAAAAGAAAAAGAACATAGAAAAGTTACAGAGAAGAAACGTGGAAGGGAAAGAAAGAAAGAAATAAAGAAGAAAAAAGGGAAATTGAAGGATTGAGGCTTGGAGCTTAATTTGGTAAGTTAATTAAGTCCATTTCTTTGTAATTTTGATGTTTTTGAAGCTCTAGAGAAAGATTCTCTTGAATTTATGTGAAAATATTAGAAAATAATGGAAGTTTGATTTGGGTTTATGTTAAGGAAATGGTGGAATTAGGGATTAATTTGATAGAATTGTGAATTTGAATGGAATTAAGGACTTAATTGTAAAACAAGCTATAAGTTTTGAGCTTTAGGGACTAATTTGAAAGAAATTCAAATTATGGAAAAATGATGAAAATTTGATAGTTATAAGGAAGTTTTAATGGAAATTGAATAAGAAAATGAGATAAATTGCTAAAGAATAGAAGATGACAAAGTTTAGGACATAAGTGGGAATATGATAAAAGTTATATGGAAAATTTGGAAATTGTATAAATTATGTATATTATTAATTAATTGTAAATTTGCTAATTTTCGTAGCAAACAAGGAAACCGAGCCATCGAATACGAAAGGAAAGGAAAAAGTGGTCGAGGAGTAGCTCGGGAAAATATCGGTTTGTATTATCATAATTTGAATTATTTCTTATTATGTGTTTAAATTATTTAATATATGTGCATTGAATTGGAATTGAAGTAAGTAATGATATGTAATTTGAATGTGATTGGAAATGATTGATGATTATATAAATGTATGTGAAATTGAATAGCATGATTGAATTGATTTTGAATGATTTTGATCAATTGAAAGTGGAAATGAAGTGGAAATATGTGAAAATGTGAGATTGAAGCATGTTATGCTTGAATTGAGAAATATGTGAGAAAATGTGGCCAAAGTGCAATTGATGTGAAATTGATTGAAAATACGAGAAAGTGATTGAAATTGATATGTGTTCCGAGACCCTATTAACTAGTCGGGCTTAGTGGATATAGTTGGCATGCCATAGGATTGGAAGTGTTCAGGGTTACTTCGACCTCGAGTCGATGAGACACTTGGAGTGTCATATTGCTTCGGATAGATTCGATGAGGTACTGGGTACCACTTTACTTCGGCTAGGCCGATGAGACACTGGGTGTCAAATTTGCTTCGAACTATCCGATGAGGCACTGGGTGCCAACATGTTGTGTTTGGTTGGATCCGTGTATAAGCCAAAGTCCGAACCATGTTAATAGGGGTAATTAAGTGAAATGAGAAAATCGATTGAAATTCTGCATTTGAATCATTGAATGAAGAGTGAAAATGATGATATGATATGAAACGAGAAATGAAATTGTGCTATGAGATTTAATACATGAACTAAAGTTCTTGAAAGTTTATTATTGAATATGTATATGTGTGAATGGAAGATGGACTAAAGGTTCATGAATTGTTTAAATTGAAATGTGAATTGATTATTTGTATGTGATTGAAGGAATGGTGAGCCAAATATGGAAATATGGTAATTTGGTATATAACTATGCATATGATTTATGTATGACATGGTATATTGTTGTTAATGTTATAATTTGAATTATGATAATACCACTGAGTATTTCTAATACTCAGCGTACGGTTGTTTCCATGCGCAGGTTAAGTAAAGTTGAGGTTTCGTCAAGCATCCAAATCAGTCCCGATCTCAGCTCAAATTTGTGGTGATGTATTTATCTTTTAGTAATGTGGCATGTACTAGGTTTAATGTTTGTCACTTGTAAATGTTTAATATTTTGATTGTAAATATAGTGTATAAACTTTGAGAAGTTTTTTAAAATGAATGAATGAGTTTTTGCAAAATTTGAAGATGAAATGAATGGTTTTTGGTTAACATTTATAAGTCAATGAATTGGGCATGTATTAGGTATGTTTAGTGGGTAAAAATAGCTTAAAAATGATGAAACTTGCAGTTTTCACACGGCCAAGACACATGGGCGTGTGCCCAGGCCGTGTGGGAGAAACATTCGACTACGGGCTGGCCACATGGCCATGTCCCAGGCCACACGGGCGTGTGCTCTAGCCACACGGGCGTGTCCCAAAACCACACGGCCATGTGCCCCTGTTTTTCAAGAAAGTTTTTAAAAGTTCCCGGTTTGATCCCGAATCAATTTTTAAACTTATTTTGGGTCCCGTAGGCCTATATTAAGAATTATTTGATGGTAAATAGAGGATTTTTGATTGAAACTCAAATTTTTGCCTCGTTTTTATTTCGTAAGTTAGTGTATGGTTCCGGTAATACCTCGTGACCCTGTTCCGGCGATGGTGTGGGGTTAGGGGGTGTTACAGGCCACCTTGCGCGGTGGCGCATGTGGCGGTCGACCGCCGGAGCTCTGGTCGTGTTCTGGGCAAAGAGAGAAGGGGTTGAGAGAATTTTTCAAAGTTTTTTTTTTTAAAAAAAGGTTTTAAAATGTTTTTAAAATTGATTTTTTAAGTTATATAGGACCTGATGGACCTGACCCACCTATTAAGGGATCCGCGTGTTTTTGACCAAGGGGCTAATTGCGCCCTTGGTCCTTCCGCATTTTTATATTCTAAAATTAAGTTTATTTAATCTTTTAATTTTGCCCAATTATTCTGTTTTGGTTTCAATTTGGTCCCAAGACCATTTAAACGGGCACATTGGAACGGTGCTGTTTTGGGATTAGGGTTTAATTACCTAGTGAGTCCTTCATTTTTAATCCCCGACTCAATCAGGGCCCGAATCTAAATTTTTATTTTTTTTAAAATTTACCCTATAGTTTTATTTAATGTTAGTTTTAATCCTTTTACATTTTTTTCATTTTTTTATAATTTATTTATTTAAAATATTTTATATATTATTTATTTTGCTATAAATACTATTGTATATATGTAAAAAATTATTTTATATTATTTTATTATGTTCATGTATATATTTATATTAGTTTTATATTATATTATTTATTATTTTTACATTATTTACTATCTATTTATCCCTTTTTATATATTATTATATTATACTTTATTATATATTACTATATTATTTTATATTTATTATATGTATATATTATTATTGTTTTATATTATTATTTATGTACGAAAATTATATTTTTAACTTATATGTTATAATTTTTAATAAATCCTTTGTATATTTTTTATTATATGTTACTTTTCTAAACCTATATTTTTATTTTTAATTATTATTATTTTATATGTTATTTTTATTATTATACATTATATATTATAAATACTACTTTAAAATTATTGTTAAATATTATGTTTTAATTTGTATTATATGCCTATTTTATTATCAATTATTTACTTTTATAATATATATATATATTTTCTTAAACTTATGTTTTCTATTATATAATATTGTTTTTTTCTATTATCATTCACTATGTTTTAGAATTAATATATTATTGTTATGTATTTTATATACTATGTAATATCTTAGACTTTTATAATTTATTTCCAAATATATATTTTTATATACATGTACATTGATATATTGTATTATATGCATCATTGCATTTAGTAATCCATTCATGTGTACATTAAGTTATTGGATTGTATACTTTATATTTTATGTAGACTCTATTTATTCATTTTTACGCATGTCATCTATTTTTACCCACACATATTTTACACATTAATATTTACCATTTTTTTATATTTATTATTTAATATTTTATTCATAATATATTGTATATAATCATTGCATTCATTATGTTTTCTTTTTACTATTTTATCTAGGTATATTCCCATTTACTTAGCATGATTATCTTTATTATTCTATTTTGCCTTTTATATATAGTGATTGCATTTGTATAAAGTGTTATAATATTTTGTAATATATGTTGTTTGAATATCTATGTTTTGTAATACAAAATTGTCACTCTAAAATGTCATTTAAGACAATATTCAAAAGTTTTAAATAAAGGCAATGTTTAACGTTTGGAAGGTTCGAGAAAAGTAGTGCCCTAACTTACTGGGTTGCAACTTTTCACGTTGAATTCAAATAGTTAAGCACCCTTCTAAGTTTTTTAAAGGTTTTCAAAATACAAGCCACTGTTTTGGAATTTCAAAGCATTGTGTCCTAACTTACTAGATATGGTGCTTTATCTTTTCGAGATAGAGATTTTCAAAAATGGGCTAGCTTAGTTTCGAATGTCCTAAAAATATTGCTTCCAAACTTACTGATGTGATGTTTTGATTCGTTTGATATAAGCGAACCTTAATTTCCAAAATCAAGATATTTTAAAGAGGATTGCATCTTAAAATTTCTAAATTTCCAACATTAAAAACATTTGATAATCAGTTAGGTACCAATTTCTGGGCGTTACGAGGGTGCTAACCCTTCCTCGTACGTAACCGGCTCCCGAACCTGTTTTCTGATTTCGTAGACCAAAACTAATGATTTTAAAACAAAATGTTTTAAAGGTGATCCAATCACACCTAAAAAGATTGGTGGCGACTCCCGTTTTCATTTTTTAGTCGAACCCCCTTTTTTAAAATCTCTCATAAAAATGGTTTCGACAGTCGTAATTTCAAAATATTGCAACAGAAAAATACTTTAAAAATTATTATCTCTTAAAATCTTAGGGTTCCATTAGTTATGTAATCTTGGGTGTGTTTACAAGTTATAAATAATACATCCACAAAAACAAATACCAAAAACCAAAATTTAACGTTCCAAAACAAATTAAAATTCAAAAGACCGTAAAGTTCAAAATCAAAATCCTAAATGTACTTATACCAAATTGTGTGAGTCGAGCTCCGGAATCACCTCCAAGTTCTAAATATGAAGGTCACCTGAAACATATTAAATAAACGGGTGAGCTAGAAGACCAGTGTGTGACTCCTCCCACAAACAATATATACTTATAACAAACACAAATGTAAATACCATCACAAAAATTTCACTTATAATGTACACATTACCAGAAATATATGTCAGATCGGAATATCATATTTTCATAATCATATATCAGAACGGAATTCATAATTTCAGAATAAAAAACCTCAAGCACATTCTTTTATATAAAAGATGTATTTCATAATCGAATACAAATACATATTCAGATTTAGACACATAATCAGTTTCGGATACAAATGCAAACGCAAATTCTGACAAGAGCCCTTGAAGTCTTTGAGTCTTATATTTATTAACTATTTACCTACTTTATTTATTATCCATAAAGGAGAGATTGGGATTGGCTCTAGAGGAATTAGCACTTATGAATGGAGGGGCTTCCCTATAACCCTACTCTGCCTGCTAGGCCTTAGTGCTTTAGACCATTCGGTATTGATACTACTAATATTAGTGCTCTTAACTAACGTTATTCTCGGGATTGCTGGTATTGGGAAAACCCTTAGAGACAAGAAAGACCGACCCCCTCCTCCCTAGGAACTATTGGCTGTCCGCTACAAACCAACTCTATCCAACCAATCACACCAAATAGGACTACAAAAGTCCATTCATCCAATCACATCGTAGTGGTATGCCACTCATAGTAGTGCAGCTGAGCTGCTAGATAGATATTGTGGTTTGACCACCAAAATTGCAGTAAAACTGCCAAAAAACACTTCCTTCATTATATTCAAAACCCACCCCAATGTAAATGCACAATCATAATAACATACGTACATATCACATAAATGGTATGGCATGCATACCTAATCATATTTCTTATAGATTATAAATATCAAATTACTTATACTAACAGTTATTCTACATACAGATGTCATGCATGTTTTTATACGTAATTGTGCTTTCAAAGTTATCAAAACACAGGTCGTATATAAGTTTTTCACTTACCTTAGTCATATCACATACTGACAAATATCACATTTTGAGTCTTATTTAAACCAAATGGACTCTACAGTAGGTCTAGTTACACATTTCTACGTCAAATAGGCCTAAGTGCAAAATTATTAAAAAATGAGCCCACACGGCCCAACTGGCCATCCCGTGTGACCCACACGGTCTCACATACGCCCCAAATAACCATAACCGTGCGGTCTACATAATCTGACACACGATCGTATGACGCAAAATAGCTTCAAAAATAGTCTCTATTTTCGAGTTTTTCTGAGTTTCAAACAATAATTTAGGTTAGAATCACACACTTGATGTTATTTCTGATTGACCACACAATAACGTACTCCAAACCCTACACATGGCACAAAAAACATATCCATTAACAAACATTAAATAACCAAAATTTACCCCCTTTCTAAAGGAAAAATAGTCCCTAAATTCACATAGGAGCACTTACCAAGAAATTAACAGCAACGAAAATTGTTCCAAATGCTTAATTTGCTGGAGATTTGTTTAATGCTGCACGTTCTTCTTCTAACAGAAACCATAACTGTCAATCAATGGAACTCATATCGCACCAAAACGTAAATTGAGTACCAAGAAAACTAAAACCCTCGTCATAGAAAATAACAATATTTACCTCGGATTAATTACATTCAATACTAACAACGCCACGCAACGCTCATATAAGTAATAGAAAAAGAATTGTGAGAGAAACTTTTCCAGTGAAAGAAAAACTAATGTGAAGAAGACAAAACAAAATAAAAAAGAAAATATATGGAGCAGAAACAAAACAAAAAAAAACAAAAACATAGGGAATGTGGAGGATGTGGATGTGTAAAAAAAGAGGATAAGATCAAAAGGTAAGCTAAAGTCTTACCACTAAACCAACAAACTCATTTTCGTCATTAATTGAATGAAAATAAGATTTAAGTCAAAAGACTAGGGATAGGAATTGGGCTAAAGAAAACTAACAAAATTTGAAAATATAATATTTGAACTTAGAACCTTTTACACATATACAAAACATATAACTACTAAACCAAATTAAATTATTTGTCATAATTTTCATAAATTTAAATTTAAAATAGGATGTGACAACTCTTAATTTCACTAACCCAATTTCTTCTAACCCGATTTTCGAGATGTGACATTTCATGTTCTCTCCCTTACAACTAATTACAAAAAATGCTCTTTCCTTCATCTCTTCAATAGAATTTTTTTTAAAAAAAATCAATACTTCAACATATACTATTCTCCCATCATGTATGGGTATATATAGCCTTTTTGTGCTGCCACATAGCCTGACGATACAAAAAAATTAATCTTTTTTAAAAATTCACCGTTTCCGCAACACAACCTGACGGCACAAAAAAATCAAATTTCCTAACATCAGTGCCACCAACGTGAACGACAACACGAAAAAAAATTTATCTTGGTGTTGCCAAAGAGAATGACGATACCCATCAAAATATTTTTTTATTTTTTTCCTTAGAATATCTATATTTTTAACAGGTATTTACAAAAATACATACTGATATAGCCATTCCAATTGGCAACACCAAAAAAAATATTATTCTTTAAAACAACTAATGATTGGATCATAATGAGGGATGGTGCCGGCAATGAATATAATAACACCGGTATGCACTGTAAAAAAAAAGGATTATTTTCATATAAAATATTGTACTTAAATCATTTTCATAATTAATCCATTCTTAATAAAAATAAAAATAAAATCACTAGAGAAATTTAAAAAATTAGTTTAACAGTTGGAAAGATAGAGATTAAGGTGGAGCCGGCTGAATATGTACGGGCGAGCTGAGACAACACGCCACCTCCGTAAAATTAGGCAAGAGTGTCCCTCTATTTTTTGTTATTATGAAATAATTGATATTTAATAATAGTTATTAGATGATGAGTATGTACATCTCCTCGAGCACCGTGCCCTGCCCCGTCCTTGCAATACTCCTTACTCTCTCTTTTTTATTTAATTTTGAAATAACAAAAAGTAAATTTGTGTGTGTCACGTGGAAATAGGTTTTTTTAAGATCTTCCTCCCCACGTCCCTTTATTAAGCACCGACCATGACGATTGTCTCTACACGTCACCTCAATTTATACGAGAGCTGCCAAATTTAGGTTACATTTTTAATATTTTTTTCTTAAAATAAGAGAGGGGAAAACAAGTTCATCCTGATTTCACTTTTGGCGATTTCAGCAATTCTCGTTTTCATCCAAATTTAAATCCCTTTATTTACACTTTTTAATTATAATATTAAGTAAAGATTACAATAATAATTTATTAGTATTGTTATGTGATAATTTTGATGAAACCCTATCATTGTTTTTATTAATAATAAATTAAAATATTAAACTTTATATTGAATTATTTTATATTTAACTTATTATGTTTATACTAACCAAAAGAATTACAAAGAAATAATTATATTATTTCAGTTTTAAGTAGTAAAGTTGATTTTTTTTATATAATAAGTAACTTTGTATTTATATATAAGATTTTTTATATAATAAATTTAAATAATTTAATCTAATATATTTATATAAATTATTATGGTCAATTTATTAATTATTAAGAAAATAAAAATTGAAAATTGAATGGTGAAGAGTTTAATTTATAATATACCAATTTTTTTTTTATAGTTTGTACCAATTAAAAAAACTAAATACACTAAATAAAATACATTATTCAAAAACTAATTTTATTAATTATATTAGTTCAATTTTGAATAATAAATTTTATTTCTATTATATTTGAATTATAAAAATAATTTATATATTTTAATTATGTATATTAGTTATTATTTTAAATAATAATTTTTTGTATTAATTACATAAAAAATTTATTTAGCACATTGAATATGGGACAAAATGATTTAATTATTTTCCTTATTATATTTGAATTATAAAAATAATTTATATATTTTAATTATGTATATTAGTTATTATTTTAAATAATAATTTTTTGTATTAATTACATAAAAAATTTATTTAGCACATTGAATATGGGACAAAATGATTTAATTATTTTCCTTATTATATTTGAATTATTAAATAATATAATATATTTTAATAATATTCAAAATTTGAATAATAAATTAAAAACTAATTAAAAATAAATTATTTAGAAAATTAATTAAAAATTAATCATGTAAAATCGCATGCAAATCATGTAGCTTTAGAAAGTAGTAATTGGTACGTATGATTTTTTGTTCAAATTGGTATATATATTTGGCTTTCATTATGCAAAATAATACTTAAAACAAACGGTGTTACGTTTTCATGTTGTCCGATAAATATTTTAACACGTGGTGATGATACATCACAAGGACATCATTATTTGAAAATTATAAAAAATCTAAAAAATTAAAATTATAAAAAGTTTTATAAATAAAAATAAAAAATATTTTAAAATTTAAAATTATATAAAAATTAATAATATTTTAATAATATTAAGTAAAAATATAAAAAAAATTATTCTTTTATAATTCTCATTATATTTTATAAAAATAAAATGTTTTATAAAAATATATTCTTTATAGTTTTAAAAAATGAATTAAAATCATGAAAACATTCGTTAGGACACATCATTTTTATAAATAAATAAATAAATTTATATTTATATTTATATAAAAATAAAAATATATATTTAATGTAAAATATTTTTATAACTTTTTAACATTTTTCTATTTTTAATAATTTTTTTAATTTTTGGATGGTGAAATCATGGTGATGTCATCTTCGTCGCATGTCAAATATTAATGTGACCACAAAAAGTAAGCATAGGTACCAAAATGAATATTGAAGCTAAACACAAGTACTAAAAAAAATATTTACCCTTTTATAAAAGAACCATATAACTTACTGTTAGAAACAATTTTGATTCCTAACTATAAAGACGGATGTAATGTTGTAGACTCTCGAACCCGTCCTAGACGTTATGACTAGATTCAGAAGGTTACATGGACCATCAAAATGGACTAGAAAAACCTTTAGATTCCAAAACGTGTTTTTAAAACCATTTGCTTATCTTTCCATATAAAATTGTGTGAATCTTTTAGTTTTGCAAAAAAGTACGAGTTTTAAACATAAAACAATTGATTTTATATATACTTTGCAAAGGTTGTTTGTTTTTGAAAATTTAGTTGATTTCCAGCTTATTTACTTTTCAAAACTCATTTCTCATATTGCAGCGGAAAAAATGAGATTTGACATACTTTTAATTAAAAATCAGGTTGCTTGCATAATTAAATCAATTTTCAAGTTTAGACAGCTAAAATAAACCCAAATTAAAGTCTCATGCCATAGTCCAAATAAGACATTACAGTTCCAAATAACAAAAAGTATAAATATTAAGTTTAAAAATATGTTTATTAAAAATTATCCGAGACACTCCTCCTATTGTCGAATCCGAATCCTAACCTCGCTGGTTATCTAAAAAGACAGTAACTAAGGAGTGAGTTTAAAAAGCTCAGTGTAAGTCCTAACTCAAGTAATTAGAACAGTACAAAATATTTAGCACATTAGGCAACTAATATACAAAATATCATAACAGTACAAAATCACAATTTTCAGAATAAATGTATATTTTCAAGTATGACTATGTAGTTTTCTGTTACAGATAAAGATCTTACCCAACACCGCTATACACCAGAGTAAGAGTTCCCCAAAACTCATCCATCCCTACACACCATGTTGTGGTCAAGCCACCATTATTTGCAGATAAATTGCTTGAAATATTTAGGTAAACCACCAAATATGCAGATCAACTGCCAGAAATATATGGACAAGCCACCAGTAGTGCAGATAAACAGCCAAAACTTCATTTTTTTTCATAATCGACCCTACCCCAATGCAATGCAATATGGTATACAGTGACAATAGCAAAACCAATACAATAGGCATGTTTTCAACATGTAATCAAATTTAACAGAAACACTGGGCATAGTTTATCATGCATTTGGTGTATCAGTAGCAGTATCAATAATAACAATAGCAGTAGACACGTATTAACATGTAATGAGAATATCAGAATCAATATGCATGTTTTAGCATCATAGAACATGCAAGGCAATACAAATTATATAATAGCAATATACACAATTTCATCCAAAACAGTAAACTTTAGTTAGGGACATTTACATACAGCCAGCCCTAACAACTAGTACAAATCTCATTCCACTATCACTCCAAAGGCATTCATGCTATCAACTGGTTACAAACAATATATATAATCACTTAGAAATCATCAAACACACATACATACTTAGTTAAGACACACACATTATTGTTTATGTCCAAACAGTACTAGATTTAAACCAATAAACTCCTTCGCTATTGATATAACACCCCAAACCCGGCCTAGATGTTATGGTCGAATCTGCATGTGCCACATTAGAATGTTTTTCAAAAACTTGATCTCGTTGATAAAAACACGTTTGAAGGTTAAAGCCTCTTTATTAATCCTTAAACTCATATTAGTTATTTGTTAACCATTTTAAAACGTCATTTCTTTTGAAACTTTGTTTTTTGCGGAAGCTTAAAATTTGTGTTGCAAAAATGTAATGTTTTGAAAACAGTTAATATTTTGGAAAATCGCGTTCTACTTCTAGCAGATATAAATCATAATAATTAAAAACCCAAATTAAAAATTAGAAATTTAAAGAGAGGCCTTATTACATCAAAAACCCAAAACGAAATGTAAATGTACGTAAAAGCCCAATAAAATAAAACCGGAGCAGTAGTATGGCCACCCTCGAGTCTCTCACAGCATCAGTCCACCTAACGCTGGGATTACCTGTACAATTAAAAGAAAGGGTGAGTTTGTGAAAACTCAATGTGTAAACCCCTGTCAGTTAGTCAGTAAATAGTACATGTAGTAACAGTCTAGGCCTGAGTCCTTTTCAGTAACAGTTCAGTGTGCCTAGCCCAAAACAGTAACAATGTGGGCCTTAGCCCAAATGCAGTATCAGTATCGTGCAAAAATACAATCCATCCCAAACCAACCAACACAACAATATCACAACAAAACTGTAGAATTATACCCGGCTTACAGCCATCAGTAGGTCCATAGTCGTCTTGTGCGACCTGTGTGATCTTGCCAATATGGGTTCACAGTCGTCTTGTGTGACCCGTGCAACCCTGCTAGTATGGGTCCATAGTCGTCCTGTACGACTTGTGCAACCCTACCAGTACAGTACTTTCTCCACATACAATATCCCAAACCCATGCAGTATGTCCTGTATGTATAAAAAACACATAAATATCACATGCCATGCTCAATCAGCCAAACCTCACATAAGACATAACAGTCATTCTACCCTATAGGGTTATTACAGTCGTTTTTCCATATGGGGGTATTTCAATCATTTTACCCTCCAGGGGTAATTCAGTCATTTCACCCTCTAGGGGTAATTCGATCATTTTACCCTCTCGAGGTAATTCGGTCATTTTACCCTCTAGAAGTAATTCGGTCATTTCACCCTCCAGGGGTAATTCGGTCATTTCACCCTCCAGGGGTAATTCGATCATTTTACCTTTCAGGGGGTAATTCGGTCATTACACCCTCTAGTGGTAATTCGGTCATTTCACCTTTTAAGGGTAATTCAGTCATTTTACCCTCTAGGGATAATTTGGTCATTTTCATCAAAATGGGTCTAGACTCCCCTACCGACCCATCAGAAGGTCTATAGTCGCATCGTGCGACTTATTTAACCCTGACATGCAAATCAATGCATTTGGCCCCAAAGCCTATTTTCGGCCCAAGTGGGCCCACACGTTAATGTGGCCCATTTAGCCCAAATATAGCCACGGTTAGGTGAACTACATAACCCTGTCCATTATTTATCATAAAACGCAAGTTTTTATCTGTATGGAGCCCACGAGCCCATTGGGCCCACACGGCCCATAACGGCCCATAACGCTCATGGTGGCTTCTACAGACTTATGCCAGCGTTCGTGGGCTAGGTTCTACCACACGAGTGCTCGTACGCTCATGTGACCTCAAAGCCCAACCTTCCGACTTTTCGACTTTTCAGCTTTTCGCCAATCTACAGTTTAGATGGTGTTAATACACCTTCATTTGGCTTTTCAGCCAACTAACAGATACAGGGTATTGTTAAACACATGTTTACGAAACCACTCTAAGTTCTCCAACCTACAATCATTCCAAAGTATTTCGTTAAACATCCGACGAATGGGATACCAACCTTCTCAATATTTAATCCGAAACTGATCCACATCCTTTCCTTATTTGAATGAAAGCCCTTAATCCTCTTACGATCACTGATCATGTTTGATCACACGCCTACATTGAGTATGTGTATTACAACAAATTTTATTAGAAATGATTGATTACAGATGTAGCTAAGATCCACTAAACACCTTAGAGAGACACAGGGTATATTCGGCCTATATCTAAGATAACACATTACCTTAATAGATTGACAAGAGAAAAAGGGTCTGACTGCTTCCAAATTACTTGCACTCCTCCAATCCTCGAGGAAGACCTAACCTAACATTCATTATATAGAAAAGAATGAGCAAGAATGAAACATGATGAGAAGAAGCATTCGGCTTCTCAAAGAAAAGATATGGAAGAAAAGATTAAAGAGAACAGGAATTACGAATACTCACTCTTTGACAGGAACCTTTGCAGAAACTGAAGCAATATGCCAACAACAAAGTAACAGGATATTAGGCTAGATCAAAAAAAGAAAAAGGCAAAGAATATTCGGCCAGAATGATATAGAAATCACAAGAGGAAGGAAGAACAGAAAATGAGAAAGAAAGGGGAGGAATTTGGCCAAGAGAGAAAATCAAATAGAGAAAAATCACTGAGGGATAGGAGGAACTGTATTCGGCTTAGACTGAAAGCGAGAGAGAAAGGAAAGTTTGGCTAAGAGAGAAATCAGAAGAGCAAAGGAGAATGAGAGAATAGAGAATTCAGCAATGCAGAGAGAATAGAGGAAACGAGACCAAAAGGAAACAATTACCTATTTGGTTCAGCAAGAAAAGAAGGCACCAAAAACTACAATTGATTAAAAACCCGAAATGAAAAGAAGTGCTGAAATTTGTTTAGGAGAAATCGGCCAACACTCCCCATCTCTACACTAAACCGAAGCCAATGGTGCCCATAGACCAATTTTGGCACACACTCCCCTCCTCACTCAAACTCCATGATTTTCTCCAAATATCTCTCCCCTTATCCCTCTACAATTCTCTCTATGAAATCCTCATTGACTCATTCAAAGTCTATTCAAACTCCCCCTTAACTGTGTTTCAGTCCAACTCCACTACCTACACAGTTCAAGTAGCAAACTAAACTCTTCATTGCGCAATATGCGACTCGAACTCAAGTTCCCTAGCAGAAGCAACATCCTACCTTGCCACTAGAGCACAAGCTCTCTTTGTGTCACATTTCATCTACATTTATCTAAAAGGCCTACAAGCTAGAGTCTAGGTTTCCTTAAGAGAAAAACTAAAATTTTGCTAGCCTAGATTTAAACCTAGGACTTCTCCAACACCTCTAAGAACCCTTAACCACTGAAGCAGACATTTAATTATGTCCTTTTCTTGCACTACTAGACTTTTATGTACAGTTTCCTAACCGATCCCTTGCTCAAGACCCAATACTTCTAGGCCCAAATTCAGGGTGTTACAACTGATCTAATCAGATCTTACCTAGATCTGATCAGATCTTACCTAGATCTGATCATTAAACAACAAAACACATACCAACACACATATCAGTTTTGTTACAATACCATTTCCAACAATGCAGAACTAGTTTAACACGTCCAGATCTACACCTTAATCAAGAAATACACATAGCAAACATCACATGTTAGATTCGGCCAAGAGAGAAATAAGATTTCTTTACTAGATCTGTTTTTAGAAGACACTTATGCTACACAGATTTGAAATGGTTGATAAAAGGAAAATAAGAATAGAGTTTCGACGAAAGAAAAAAAAGGAAGAACAATGAAAGATTCAAATACAACCAAAATAATAAGAAAATGGACGAAAAAAGAAGAAGAATGGTGATGGTGGTGCTGAGGCAACACAATGGTGAGGCGACACAACGGTGGCGACAAGTGGTGGTGGTACAAAAGGGGAGGCAAGGGAGGAGGGACGGCAGCAAAGAAGAAAATCGATAGTACAAAGTAGAGATATGGGCAGCATAAAGGAAGAAATTGTGGTGTACAGTGGTGCGAGTGGTGGTGCAAACAAAAAAAAAGTAGGGAAAAGAAGAAAAAGCGATGGGGCAAGGAGAAGAAGAAGGGGTAGCAGAATGGAGGAAAAGATAACGGGAAAGAAAAGTAAAAAAGGAAAATTGGGGAAAGATGAGAACAAAATATGGCAAATAGAAAGAAACAAAAGTAAAGAAAAGAGTAGAGAAAGGGGAGGACAAGATGAGCAAATTATGGGTCAACACCAACATCCTTTCCACCATCATGAACGGCAATCAAGGGTTGACCACAAAGTTTGCTAAAATTTTTAAAAAAAGTGAGTGTGGGGACTCGAACTCGAGTTTTTAAGTTAAACTCATTAACTCTTATCCATTAGATTAGTAACTCATTTATGTTCAAAACGCACATAACAAATTTATAAAACTCGAGGCGTAACAGTTACAACTGAAGGCATAATTGAAATAAACCAAAACTTAACTTATTTGTGGTAACAACCTTTTACACCAAAATGTATTGGGCTTTAACTCGGGTTTTTAAGTTAAACTCATTAACTCTTATCCATTAGATAAGTAACTCAACAAAATAAAATCTCACAGAATCGAATTAGCGTGTTTCAATGCAATCCAAGTTCCCTTTTATAAGGTGATCAGTTCATGCTAACTTTGGAATATGCTGAGGATTTCAATCTTTACCTTAACTTTCATAAGGATAATTGAATACCTTTTGTATGGCTACTGTAACATCCCAAACACGGCCTAGACGTTATGGCTGAATCTGGCGATGTCACATAGAATGGGATTTGAAAACAAAGTTATCAAGTTAAAATCATTTTCGTTTATTAGCTTCTACTTAACTCGAAAAAATGCTTACTGATTGAGTTGTCTCAAAACATATATTTTTAGCGGACGCTTTAGTATCCATTTATTTTAAGAAAACCGTTTATGGTTAGGAAAACCTTAGTTTTTAAAAAATCGTATTTTGTTAAGTTTTGCATTTTAAAAGTCCATACAAACAGTATAAAATCCCAAATTTAAACAAGCAGTAGGCAAGTCCCAATTACACCAAAATACCAAAAAATAGTAATCATAATAATAAAATAATATAACCATAAAATAGTAGTGAAGCAGTTCAAATAGCAGTGGTCACCGTTGAGTCCTTGGCTGCACCAATCCGTCTAACTCTTGGGATTACCTGTACAAATTAAAACAGAAGTGGTAAGTTTACGTAAACTCAGTGTGTGATCCCCAGGGAAACAAACAAGCACACAATTAGAGTGTCAGTATCAATAAGTTACAGTATTGGGCCTGAGCCCATTACAGAATCAGATGCAAATCTGGGCCTTAGCCCCTTTACAGTTTCAGTTATAAATGCATATTCGAGCCTTAGCCCATGCAAGAATCAAATATAGATTTGAGCCTAAGCCCATTACAGTAACAGATGCAGTCAAATAGTCAAAATAGTAATAGTTCCTAACCCCAGCCTCTACACACCATCTCCAACCATCCCTGCACCCCTGTAGGGTTTAAAACACCAACCCATCCCTACACACCATGTTGTTCCGACATGCAGCACATATCAGTAATATTGCAGCTGAGCTACCAGATAATAGGCATAAATGCCTTTCAGTACACTTCCTCCAATAATCATCATCCCACCCCAAATGCAGATGTAAATAGATATGCTCAGTGCAGGCATATAGAATAACATGCTAATAACGAATATCAGTCATACATACAGATCAGTGAAAACACATATAACTATTATGCTCAATACATATATCAAATATTCAGATCATACAATTTAGGGTCTAAGTAGCCCTTATTAACCCTACAATAGGTTCACAGTCGATCTGGACGACCCATTGAACCCTAGGGAACATCTAAGATAAATGGGCCCACACAACCGTATGGCCAATACGCCCAGATTGGCCTTGGCTCGTATGGATTACACGGCTTAGACTAGAAACCCACATACCCGTGTGTCCACACGGCCTAATTCGGTCTAGCTCGTGTGTCACACATGGCTACTCCTGGCCATCATACGACCATGTCTAGCACACGGCCTGGCCTTTGTCAATCACACAGCCATGTCATTTGCAAACGACCTACTACACGGGTGACCACATGCCAGTGTGGCATTATCAATGAGGTTTTCGGCTTTCATTGAAACCTCATTTTGTGCCTTTTCAGGTACACACCTATTAACGGTTGATGCTAAAATGATTATCGAGTACTCCAGAACCTAAAATTAACATACGAGACGCAATCTTAGTCCGATTAATCTAAAACAAAAGTCGACAACCATTCAATTCACTAAAATCCTTACTTACCCCAAGACTTCGAACTTTGTATCTACAGTCCGCCAAGATTAAGACCCCGGTCTTCGTAAGTCGCTACTGTAAAAGCCTAGCAATAAGACTAACGAAACAAAATTCCTATCTTAAATGGTACTAAATGGAAATTCACTCTTGAGACGAGTAAAACTTACCCCACTTACCACAAGAAACAATATTCGTGTCACACTTTAACAAAAAGAAAAAAAAGATTCGGGGCGATACAACTCTTCCCACCTAAAAGAAAATTTTGTCCTCGAAATTTACCTGATCAAAATAGATAAGGATACTGCTGACGCATCGAATCTTTAGGTTCCCACGTGGCCTCCTCAATGCTATGATTTCGCCACAGCAATTTCATTAATGGAATAGACTTCTTTCGAAGAACCTTTACATCGCGATCCAGAATCTAAACTGGCTCCTCCTCGAAGGTCAAATCTGGTCTAACCTCAATATCTTCAATAGGGAAAAATAAGTAGGATCAGAGAGATAGCGCCTCAACATCGAGACGTGAAACACATCATGAATACGATTCAAATCTAGAGGTAGATTCTATTGATACGCAATCGGTTCCACTCGTTTTAGAATCCGGTACGGCCCAATAAACTTAGAGCTTAGCGTGCCATTACGATTGAACCTCAGAACCTTTTTGCCTATTAGAGCTTAGTGTTACCTCGAGGAATACGTAGTCACCCATAGAATACTCAATCCCACGTCTCTTTAGATCTGCATACGATTTTTGCCTATTAGAAGCCGCTTTCAGACAATCCCGAATCAATCTAACCTTATCCTCGATCTCAGAAACCAACATAGGACCCAAAACCCGTCGTTCACCCAACTCAGTCCAACATAGGGGAGTGCAATACTTACGACCATACAAAGCCTTGTAAGGTGCCATCTGAATGCTAACGGTAGATAATCTTCCCAACTACCTCAAAAATCTATCACACAGATTTGTAACATATCCTCTAGTATCTGAATCACCTTCTCATATTGACCATCGGTCTGAGGATAAAACGTAGTATTGAAGTCCAATCTCGAACCTAGAGACTCGTGTAACTTTTTCTAGAACCAAGACGTAAAATGAGGATCCCTATTAGAAATGATCGAGACAGGCATGCCATGCAGTCTTACTATCTCAGATATGTAGAGCTTTGCCAACTTTTGAAGAGAATAGTCTGTCTCAACCGGGATGAAGTGTGCAGACTTGGTCAATCGATCTACGATGACCCAAACAGAATCTTTTTTAGTGGTGTCAAGGGCAACCCACTAACAAAGTCCATCGTCACTCGTTCCCATTTTCACAAGAGAATCTTACCCGGCTGCAGCAAACCCGAAGGTAACTAATGCTCAGCCTTAACCTAGTGACATGTCAGAGCATGAGCCATGAAGTCAGTAACCTCACGTTTCAACCCAGGCCACCAATACAACTCACGGACATCTCGGTACATCTTATTTCCACCGAGATGCATAGCATAATGGCTACTATGCACCTCCCTTAAAATAGACTGTCTCAAATCCATATCATTCGGTACACAAAGCCAACCATGAAAACAGAGTACCCCATCATTATTCAGCCCAAAATCCGTAGTGATGCCACTCTCAACCTGATGGAATCGAAGGCTTAAAGATTCATCCCCTAACTACTTATCCCACATCTGCTCAATCCAAGTTGGCTTAACTTGTAACTCAGCCAAAAAACTCGTATCATCAAATAGGCTAAGGCGAGTAAACATCACCCTTGGATCAGTCATTGCCCTACGGCGCAATGCATTAGCCACCACATTGGCCTTGACAGGATGGTACTCAATGGTATAGTCATAGTCCTCAAGCAGCTCAATCCATCTATGCTGCTTAAGATTCAACTCTTTCTGAATAAGGAGATATTTGAGGCTTTTGTGATCAATGTAGATAATACACTTCTCACAGTACAGATAGTGCCTCCAGATTTTTAATGCAAAGACCACAGCAGCTAGCTCGAGGTCATGACTGAGATACTTTGCCTTATACATCTTAAGCTATCGAGACGCATAAGGAGATATTTGAGGCTTTTGTGATCAATGTAGATAATACACTTCTCACAGTACAGATAGTGCCTCCAGATTTTTAATGCAAAGACCACAGCAGCTAGCTCGAGGTCATGACTCAGATACTTTGCCTTATACATCTTAAGCTATCGAGACACATAAGCTACAACCTTACCATCCTACATCAGAACACAACTAAATCCTACATGCGACGCGTCACTATAAACCACAAAATCCTTCCCAAGTTCAGGCTGTATCAGAACAGGAGCCTAAGTCAAAACAGTCTTGAGCTTCTTGAAGCTCATTTGCTGCGCATCAGTCCAGATAAACGAAGCACCCTTACATAGCAGCTTAGTTAAGGGCACTGCAATCAAAAGGAAACCTTCTACAAACTACCGATAATAACCCCCCAGACCCAGAAAGCTACAGATTTCAAACACATTCTTTAGTTGTTTCCAGTCTAGAACAGCCTCAATCTTTTGAGGATCAACCCTAATTCCCTCAGCGGAAACAACGTGTCCCAGAAAACTCACTTGATGTAGCCAAAAATTGCACTTACTGAATTTAGCATAGAGCTGCTTTTTCTCTCAAAGTCTAAAGAGCCACTCTAAGGTGCTAGTCATGCTTATCCTCAGTCTTAGAATAAGCGAGTATGTCGTCGATAAAGACCACGACAAATTGATCTAAATAGGGTTGAAACACGTGGTACATCAGATCCATAAACATTGCCGGAGCATTTGTCAGTCCAAAAGGCATAACTAGGAACTCGTAATGTCCATATCGAGTCCTAAATGCCATCTTATATACATCAGCTTCCTTAAACCTCAACTGATGTTACCCAGATCAGAGGTCAATCTTAGAGAATATTGAAGCTTCTCGAAACTAATCAAATAAGTCGTAAATCCTTAGAAGCAAATACTTTTTTTTCACTATTAGCCTATTCAGTTACTGGTAGCCGATAAACATCCTCATGGATCCATCCTTCTTCTTAACAAACAGTACAAGTGCTCACCACAGAGACACACTGGGACAGATGAACCCACGATCCAACAACTCTTGAATTCGAGCCTTAAGCTCCGTAAGCTCCTTTGGTGCCATTCGATAAGGAGCGATAAACACTGAAACTGTACCAGGAAGAAGCTCAATCCCCAATCCCCAATTCCGCTCCCCGATTTAGAGGTAAACCTGGTAGCTCCTTAAGAAAGACGTTTGGAAAATCGCTCACAATTTTGATGTCTTTTACAGTAAAGTTCTAAAAAACAGAAACACTAATATAGGCCAAGTACGTCTCACATCCCTTATGAACCAGTTTCTTAGGCACCAGTGCAGAGATCACGTTAGCCAAATAATTCTGACGCTCTCCAATCATAACCACCTTATTATCCTCCTCAATTCTCAAGACAACTCTCTTGGTCGCACAATCTAGACTTACCCGGTGCTTGACCAACCAGTCCATACCCAATATCAAATAGAACTCCTCAAATAGAAGCTCCATTAAGTCAGGCAGAAAGATCACCCATTGAACCTTTAACGGAACATCTCTAAATACTTTTCTAACCCAAACAATTTGCCCTAGTGGACTCAGTACAATTTCCTCATTAGAAGTACTCTCAACCAAAATCCCCAAATCTCCAGATATAGTGCTAGCTACATATAAGTATGTGGAACCTATGTCTATCACAGCAAGATAAGGTACCTCATAAATTAAGAACGTACCGAAAATGACGTCTAGAGCATCTTTGTCCTCTCGGTGATGAGCAGCATAAACAATAGTAGGCTGTCTCGCATCAGTCTGTTCAGCACCTCTTCCTACTACTCTCTATCCATGACCCATACCGTTACCACCCCTAGCCTGACCACAGCCCTAGGTGGCTACTGAACTATTCTCTGTGGCTGCACAATACCAGAACCCGAAGCTTGTATGTGATCAGCCCTTAACAGAAACTCTCTAATGTGATGCTCCAATGACCCACATCTCAAACACACTCCAATCCTCCTTCAACACTCGCCTTGATGGCGTCTACCATAATATCCACACAGTTGTAATCCATTAGAAGTCAAAGTGGGCTCAGCTCTAACCGGCCCGTTAGGTCTAGCCTTTTTCTTTGGCCTCTGTACTAAACTCGAGGGCTCCGAATCCCTCTTGTTCTTACCCCTCTCATGGTCTCTGTTTCGGCGCTCAGCACGCTTAGCTTCCTCGATGATCTTTGAATTCTCAACCAAAACTAAGAACTCATGCTCCTTTTGCGGAGCTATCAGTACCCTCAGATTATCCCTCAGCCCATCCTTGACCTGAACACACCTATCATATTCAGATGCACCATACCTCACACATAGCGGTTCAGCCTCAGAAATTAAGCTTCATACTTGGCCACAGATCGGTCTCCCTGTGTGAGGTTTAGAAACTCACACCTACGAGCATTAATTTAGCTTGCTCCTACATTCTTTCCTTGGAAGGCAGACTTAAAGAACTACCATGACAGACGATCGGGCTGAGTGCCCTACTTAACAATCAACCACCACTGATAGGCTTCATTGCAAAGTAAAGAGACAGCACTCTTCAATTTCTACTCGGGGGTGCAATCTAGATCATCCATAATCAGCTCGGTGGCCTCCATCCAGTACTCAGCCACATTAGGGACGACTCTAGTGACACCCCTAAATAATTCAATCCTATTGGACTAGAGTCGTTCCATAACCGACCCTCGGCCCTTAGATCTAGTGTTTGGCCCAACGACTCTCTCCAATATTATTAGCATAGCCTGAGACAATATGTCGTCCCCGGCCATACGATCTTGAGATCCAGTCTCAGTAGCAGGTGATACCGGTGTCTCACTAGTGTCTAGATTTGGCATGCTGCCCAGAGAAGATGACTCAGCTTGAGCCCTTCTACAGCCTCTACCTCGACCTCGTGTACCATATCTACGGATACCTTGTGTGCTCATCATAGATTCAAAGTTTTATCTACATTAACAGTTTTATGTATCAGATGCAGTTTCAGTATTTATTAAAAAATATTTTATGTAAATAATTTCAAAAATTCAGAGTTTGTTTTTGTAAGTCGCAGTCTCTATCAATTTTACTACAATATCAAAGTACACTAACTAAGGTGTTTTCAAAATAGTCTATCACAGTATTTTCAGAGTAAACTTTCTATAAAATCAAATCAGTTCATCAAAGTACAAAAAGCTTACAGGATTAGAGTCGAAGTGTAACAGCCTAATTTAGACCCTAGTCGGAATAGTGGTTTCGAGACCACATATCCGAGTCAGAAAAATATTAAATATTATTTTTTGTGTCTGTGATATGTGAATTGACATCTGTGAAAATTTCGTGAATTTGATTATCTTTTTAAGTGCTTAATTTACGAAAAGGGTTAAATTGTATAAATGTTAAAATTAGTATGCCATATGTTTAATGTGTTTAATTAAAATGGCTTTTGATTGTAATGGTCTTATGTGGCAATTATACCATTCAATTTGATAGTGGTCATAATTGACCTTATTATATGTGTTTTGTATATGTATTAATAATGGACATTTTAGTAATTAAATTAATAATGTTCATTAAAGAAAAACATATATGAAAATAGCTCATAATTTTAGGTTTTTCCACCGATTGTACAAATAAAAGAAAAAGGGTTTGAGCTTTGTTCATTCGGCTTTGATAAATAAAGGTCAAGGTATGTGTTTTGATCCGATTTTTGTGATTTTTACGTTTTGAGATCGTTGTTATGTGTTCTCCAAAGCCTATGCTTCAATTTCTATTTTTATGAAAATTTTGAGCTATGCCATTAATGCAAATGTGAGCTTTGTGATGTTAAATTGTGATATAGGAAGGATATGTGTTAGATTAACATATTTTGTCTTTGAATTTTTGATGAAATTGAGCTATTTGGCCTAAATTGTGAAAATGATATTTTGGAGGACAAAATTGTAAAACAAATGTGATTTATGGGCTTATATGAATACTATAGAGATTTGGCTAGACACATGTCTAAAGAGATTTTTGTGAATTTGATGATTTGGTGAATTAATAAATTGTCAAAGTGTGAAAATGTGGGGGCTAATTTGTAAATTGCCCTAAATATGTGTATTTGGATTGATTTGAATGAGATGAATGCTTGAATGGCTGAATTTGAATTGATTTAGATCAAGATCAAAGGAAAACAGATTTAGAACGGGGAAAATCTAAAGTGGTCGAGTTGTCGTTTCCGTTCGTCTGAATACGTACGAGGTAAGTCAATGTACAAATAAATGTGTTATATTGAACTATTATTGTATATATATATAAGATTTTGGAATTGTATTGAATGGCTATGGAAGTTGTAATCGCAAAACCGAAAAAGTTCTGAAATCTGATTTCCTGTAAGACCACGTCTGGGACGTTGGCATCGATTGGAGGTATCGTGTAAGACTATGTCAGGGACACAAGCATCAATTAAAAATTACGTGTAAGACCATGTCTGGGACATCGGCTTCGTATCTCGACCACATTTGGGACGTTGGCTTTTGTATGAGCTTTCGGAGTTTCAGCATATGTAAAAGCTTCTGATTGAGTTATTCAGTAAATTCAAGAATTAAATGAATGAATGATTATGTATCCGATTCAGGTACTTAAATCATACTCATGTTCTAAGCATGAAAAATTTATCTGTATGAAAGAATAAGTATGTGATATGTGTGAGTTCATAGAAGTGGACTATGGTATATGTGTATTGAATGGAAGAGCTATAGAGATAAGTGAGCAATTGGGTATGCTTTGACTCATGAATTATCTACAAGAATTGGTTATAGGTTTGTTAATGAATTAATTTATACATGATTCCTTAGTTAAATTTATTTGTATATGGCTTACTAAGCTCTTTATAGCTTACTCCTTGTGGTTTTTTCAATTTTTTTACAGATATTGTTGCTACCAAAAGCTCGGGGATCATCGAGGATCATCACCATACTATCAAACCTTGTTTTGGTGCATTTTGAAAGTATAAATGTTAAGTTATGGCATGTATAGGCTAGAAGTCTATGAGATATGTTTTGATGTGTACATATGTTATGCCATGTGATATGGCTACTTAATGGGTGTGTTCATACTTGATTTATGGTATGTTTTTATTGCAAATTTGGCCTAAAGTGAAATGGTCATTTTAGTATAAAGATGATTATCTTTTGGTAAGTTTTGTTATGAGATTGAACATAGAATGAATGTGTCTTGAAACATAGACTATGATATGTTTTGGTTTAAGAATTTGGTATGATTAAGCATGGAAAATAAGTATGGTACTTGTTGTTGATAATGTGAGCATATTGATGTATGTTTTGGGTATGATTTGGTTGAGAATTGTTGGAATGAAATGTTTTAATTTTGGCTTGTAGTGTTGACCTAAATAGGGTGGCAAAGTTGGCTTTTCGAATGGCCAATTTTATGCTGTACGATCTGAGCACACGGGTGTGTGACTCAACTGTGTGTCCCCTATTTTGTAGCTTAAGTGGTCAGTATTACACACGGGAAAGACACACAAGCGTGTCTGATGACTGTGTGGTTAATTTAGGATGGCACACGGGTTGGACACACAGGCGTGTCTATTGGCCGTGTGACCCTAGTCAATGTTGCACATAGGCTAATGTAAGATGAGAGGCATGGTCATATGGGATGTGAGCTACAGTCGCGGGAGGTACACGGCCTAGCCACACGGGCGTGTGCTCTATTTTAAAAAGGATAATTTCATAAGTATTCAAAAAATTTTTAAGGGACTCAATGATTATGTCAGTTCATGACATGATGTTGATGTATGTTAAATGTCTAAAAAATTTTGGAATTGTCTGGTAATGCTTCTATTCCTAGTCCGGCAACAGATACGGGTTAAAGGTGTTACACGGAGACTCAGTGTATCACATACTCAATCAAATCATTTCAAACCATTTGAAAACCAATTCTTTAAAATAAAAAATTTTGGAACCCAAAATCCACAGTCGATATTTGTAACCTGGCTCTGATACAACTAAATGTAATATTCTAAACCCAGCCTAGACGTTATGGCCGAATCTGGCGATGCCAAATGGAATGGCATTTGAAAATGAAGTTGTCAATTTAAAATCATTTCCGTTTATTAGCTTCTATTTAACTCGAAAAAATGCTAACTAGTTGAGTTGTCTCAAAACATATCTTTTTAGAGAAAGCTTTAGTATCCATTTATTTTAAGAAAATTGTTTATGGTTAGGGAAACCTTAGTTTTTAGAAAATTGTATTTTATTGAGTTTTGCATTTTAAAAGTCCATACAAGCAATATAAAATCCCAAATTTAAACAAACGGTCGGCAAGTCCCAATTACATCAAAATACCCTAAATAGTAATCATAATAATAAAATCATAAAATCATAAAATCATAAAACAGTAGTCACCGTGGAGTCCTCCGCTGCACCAATCTGTCTAATTTGTATAGATTAAACTGAAGTGGTGAGTTTACGTAAACTTAGTGTGTAATCCCACGAAAGCAAACAAGCATACAATCAGAGTATCAGTATCAATAAGTTACAGTCTTGGGCCTAAGCTCATTACAGAATCATATGCAAATCTGGGCCTTATCCCCTTTACAGTTTCAGTTATAAATGCACATTCGAGCCTTAGCCCATGCCAGAATCAGATACATATTTGGGCCTAAGCCAATTGGAGTAACAAATGCAGTCAAACAGTCAGAACAGTAATGGATCCTATCCCTAGCCTCTACACACCATCTCCGACCATCACTACACCTCAAGTGGGGTTTAAAACACCCACCCATCCCTACACACCATGCTGTATCGAAATGCGGCACTTATCACTAATATTGTAGTTGAGCTGCTAGATAATAGGCATAAATGCCTTTCAGTACACTTCCTCCAATAACCATCATCCCACCCCAAATGTAGATGCAAATAGATATGCTCAGTGCAGGCATACAGAATAACATGCTAATAGCGAATATCAGTCATACATATAGATAAGTAAACTTGCATATAACTATCATGCTCAATCCATATATCAGATATTCAGATCATACAATTTAGGGTATAAGTAGCCCTTACTGACCCTACAGTAGGTTCACAGTCGATTGGAAGACTCGTACAACCCTAGGAAACATTTTAGATAAATGGGCCCACACGCTCATGTGACAGCGCAAGATTCAGCCATAACGTCTAGGCCCGGTTTACAACTGTACAGGGGTAATGTGATTATAATTTATTTGTATCATAGAAAGGCAAAACTTTAATTTATTATTTGTAACACCACTAACCCGTATCTGTCAACATAATAGGGTTGCGGAGCATTACCGTACAAACAGAACATTAAAACATTCATTTCATACAATCAGAAAGTATAAGAAAAAAATTAAAATTTGGATTGTAGGGTCACACAGCTGTGTGCCTCATACAGCTGAGACACACGCCCATGTCTCAGGTCATGTAATAATCAAAATAAGGACACACGACCGTGTCCCCGCCCGTGTCATCTCCCGTGTAACTCTCTGAGTTGGGTCACACGGCCAAGCCACACGCCCGTGTGCCAGGCCGTGTAACTTTCAAAATAACCACACACGCTAGTGTGCTAGGCCCTATAATAGCCTGACTTGTATGCATTAAAACTTACAGGGGACACACGACGTATTGCCTAGTCGTTTGTCACACATTGCTGAGTCACACGCTTCTGTTTCAGGCCGTGTGGACATGAATTTGGCTACAACAAACCATTTCCATCACCAAAATCAAGCATGAACCAAAAAGTATTTTGTGTATTTCAACAAGACCTCAAAACATAACCAAAACCTATATGAAATGACCAATTCAATAATCTAAGATCATTCAACCAATATGCCATATAAGGCACCTCAAATGTAAACATTCCAAGTTAACTAAAGATATACACTTGCCACATCTCAATCATACACACATAGTTTAATACCATTTCCAAAACATACCATACCTTGACCATATTGAAATCAACCTATAACATACCATTTTGGCCATTCAAATATTCATCAAAAAATTGCCACATTAACTCATACTAGTAGGGCATAAAAAAAGCCAAAACAACTTATACATGCCATTATAATCTATTTTGCATACCTGACATCACACACAAACAAATTTAGTTATTATATACACATTCATCAAACATCATCTTATACATCATAAATACGTTTCAATCTCAAATTCAACTATAAAATTTTATACATGCCAATACCCTAGGAGATAAAAAAACTACCAAGGTCGTTGGATAGTATGAGCTGAAGGTTTAATCTGTCCAAAGTGTCAGCAACAATGATCTACAAAACAATCCACAAGAATGAATAAGTTTCTAGAGCTTAGTAAGAACATAACATATCATTTAATTTAACCATAAATTGAATACGACTCACATATTATTCAATTCAAAGTTTTCAAAGTCTAAACAGGGTACATCCAGGAGTACTGAAGTACAAACAGGTGCACGTATGTGCAATTCAGGGGTACCGAAGTGCAAATAAGGACACGTATGTGCAATCTAAGGGTACTGAAGTACAAACAGGGGCACGTATGTGCAATTCATCATTATTCTTCTAATAACATAATAATTAAAGTATCATAATACAAGTACAAAAATAGAAATTCATTACGTATTAAAACACTAGGAACTTACCTCTACGATTTGAGCGTAACAACGAAGCCAATTAATCCGACGCTTTAGCTTTTTCTCGATCTAAATCTGTGCGAGGTCTATCTTGATATAAATAGACAAATTCAATGCATTTAATACTTCTATTATTCAAGTGAATCCATATTTCATATTTTTTGCAAAATTACAATTTTACCGCTAACATTTTAATTTTTTTTACAATTTAGTCCTTAAACTCATAAACTGAAATCTAAACATTTCCATCCCTCATTCAAGCTATCCAATTTCATTAAGGAACTATATCAACTCATACAAACTATCATTTCATGAATTTAACTTGAACATTTACTACTTTTACAAATAAGTCACTAAATGTCATTTTCATCAAAAATCACTTTACAAAACTTGTTTATTTATCAACAAGGACTCCTAATCTTTCATAAAACATCAAGAATCATGCAATAGCATTCATATTACACCCTAATTCTTTAAAAATTTTGCAAATTAATCCCTGGGTTAGCTAGGTTAAGTTACAACGATCCCAAAAACATAAAAATATTAAAAATGAGCTCAAAACTCACTTACATGCACGACCAAAGCTTGCCAAAATCTCAAGAACCCTAAAATGACTTTCTATCCTTAAAATCTATGAAAAGAGCCTTTGGAGAAGATGAATGAATTTTTTATTTAATTTAACCTTTATTTACCTAATTACCAAAATGACCTTTAAAAATTTTAATAATTTCAACAAAAACATGTCCATACATATCCACTAACTACTCAATTGGTTTATTTACCAACCAAGTCCCGTAGATTAAAATTTCATAGGTATTTGACACCTTTAACTAATAGAACTCTACTTTTGCACTTTTTACAATTTAGTCATTTTTACGTAATTAAACATGCAAACGTCAAAATTTCTTAACGAAATTTTTATACGACCTTACTAACATTCCATAGACATTAAAATAATAACAAAATAATAAATTACTCATCAGATTTATGGTCCAAAACCACTGTTTCTATTTCACTAAAAACGGGCTGTTACATAATTAGCTTATACAAGGAAAAATATATGAACTAGTAATTTGAGTGAAGAATTGCAAGTAAAATCAAGTGAGTCACTTGGTTTACAAGTAAGCTTTGAAAGAGGAAAATCTTAATGGACAGTGATACAAATTAGAGTAGAAAAGTGAGGTTGCTACATAGTGAATGTGTAGGACTTAAATAAGGGCTTGTACTTGTTGAAGTATAGTTGATTAGCTCAAAGGGCAAGGTGTCACAGATGTAGGAGGAAACTGAATAGTGTAACCAAGTTTCTTGTATTCGTCTTTGTTCTTTTTGCACTTCTCACTTGGTGTAACACCCTACACCAAACCTAATCATCGAATCCGAATGTGTGATGTAACATTACGTTTCTGAAACAACTCAAACAATTTTAATATATTTCCACAATATTTAATTCATATCTATAGTTCATATAAATTTAATCATTATTCATATCTATATACATATATTAATAATTTCAAATCTCCTTAATCAACAAGCCAAAAGGTTATACGGGGTCAAAAACTTTAGAGCTAGGACTTGAACTCAAACTCAACTGTTAAAATCCAACAATGTGTCTCGAGATAGAGTTTTCTCTATTTTATTTTTTTTTGATAATGATATGTCTCGAGACATTAGGGTACAAGTATCAAGAGTCCATCATGTCTCGAGACTAGTCTCAAGACACACTTCCTCTATTTTACTAATTTAACTTTGATGTTTGGTTGTCTCGAGAAAAAGGGTTTTTGTCTCAAGACATAAAACAGGGCAAAACTATTTTAGGTTCAATGTTTACTTGTCTCGAGACAAAGTATTACTTGTCTTGAGACCTAAACCCAAAAATACATAACTTGGTCATTTTTATTCTTAATGTCTTGAGACATGCTTTTGATGTCTCGAGACTAAATAGTCATTTTCTTATAGTACACAACATTTAAACATGAATTCAAACTTAAAACTCACCTAACATAAACCAAAACTACACCCTATTAATGCATACTTTATCACATTAAAACCATGCAAACAAAATGGTAGCACACTATTTTATGCATCATTCCTTAGCATAATTGGACTAATTATCCAACAAGTAAAACCAAGCATATAGACATCAAATCTAGATGACCAAATTCAACCTTAGGACAAATCCAAAACCAAATAACCAAAATAACATATAATTATATAACCCAACCAAGGTACATGCCTTAGACCAAATAAAAAAAGAACACAAGCTGGGTCTGAGCTGAACCGTTGAGTCATAGGTGTTATCCGAGGTCTTTAATCCAACAAAACCTGTTTAAACTTGAGCACAAAAACATACAAATTTGTACACTGAGTATTGTATACTCAGTGGTGCTAATATAATTTAAATTCAATACATTTAAAAATTCCAAAAAATTCAAAAAACGAATTCTGAATGTAATGCCCCAAAATTTTGTTTTTTAGTTTTGTGAATGTATGACACAATTGTCTATCTACTTCAGTGGTAAAGTGTTCTAGGTGTGTGTGTGAGGTCCCAAGTTCAAGCTATGACTTGGGCAAATCTTCGTACTTTTATGAATACATCCCTATCTCTGGACAGTAGGCTTTTCATTAAATGTTTGTAAGATTATATTAGAAGAGGCCTGCTGGTCTGGTGGTTAAGTAGAGTGTTAGCTTGATGGAGGTCTTGGGTTCGACACTTTGCGGAAGCAAATAAATTAATTCTTCTTATTTTTCACGTCTGGCGTGTGGGGGAGTCTGAGTGAAACTGAAAGACTGAAGTAGTTGTGTTTGAGGGGTTAGTGGGATTGTGTACCAGTTTTTCCCAAAATTCCTACTCAAAACTTTCTGACGTTACTTTTCTCTCCCTTCTTTGCCAATTTTTTTCATTTCCCTTTGTGCCAAAATTCTCATTCGATTTCTGTTCATCCTTTCCTTTTTTCTTTTTATTTATTTTATCTCCTCCTCATTCATTTCAATTTTTATTTTGTTTCTTACAAGCACAACGTTCTCTTTGCGCATTCGGTAAATGATGGTTTCAATCATTCTTAATTGTTCCTCATGATTAATTGGTAAAGAAGGGTCTATGTTGTGCAAGAGGTCCGTGAATGGTTGTGGATTTCCAATCGGTACCAGCGAGGTGCAAATTTGTAACTATTCGATATAAGGTAAGGGTTTTCGGTAAGAGTGAAAAATTTTTTGTTCGTATTGATACAGTTAATGATGATTTAAGTGACTGAAATTGGCTTTTGAATTGTCGATTATAGGTTCAGGAAGGCTAGAGGATCATTTTAGCTTCGTTTGAAACCAAGTGTCTACTCGAAACGTAAAAAAAGGATTCGACAATGATGTACGCTTATATTTGACACTTTTTGCTTGCTAATCCATTTGTCTTGTGAACTTTTCACTACTTAATTGGTTGCATTTGATTTATTTCTTGTGTAGTGAACCCAACACTGGAAATGGCAACAAAAGGACATAATCTGCAGTTTTCTTTCTTTTTATTTTGCCATGATTGGAGACGTGGGCATGACGCTGGGCACGACGCGGATCTGACGTGGCAGATCAGAAGTCAACGCGAGGAATATTCTGGAAACAACTCAACTTGATCTGTTGACGTGATTTAGGGGATTTTGGATTTCATTTTCATAATTTTAGGATATTATCTTTTTAATTTGATTAGTTTTCTTGTTGTTTTGGAATTTGAAGCCTATAAATGCCCACCTTTGGGTAAGGCTAAGGATCATCTCTTGTCTTTAGTTCTTGTTGCTACTTTGTTTTCATTTTCAATAAAGTTTTCTTCTTTTGTTTTATTTTTACGTTCTTTTATTTTATTTTATGCTTTTACATTATCAAAACATGTTAAGCGTGATAATCAATATCATGTTTGGCTAATTTTTCTCAAGCTAAGAGCTAGTATGAATCAATTCCACGCGTGAGAATTGAATTTTACTTAAACCCCTTCGGGATACATTTTCGTCCTTTTGCTTAGATAGTTTGGCAATCGGCCTTACTAAAACTTTAAACGTTTTTCAAATCAAAAGGGATCCGTTGGTCTGGAATTGTTTAATTATATAATTTGGAGGAAGGATCGGCCTGTGGCACTTCGACTTCCTATGAACACTCTTAGCGGCGGTCCGTTAAGGAAATATGAGATCGGAAACAATTCTTGGTGAGACAACTTCCAAGTCGGGTTTTTCCTATTTTAAAACTAAGTATTTTAACGGTGATAGATGTGGCTGATTTACTTAAGAATCGAATTTCGGAGATAGACTTAGAAAGATCAGTTACATGAGAGAAAAGCAAGTTACGATGGGTTGGGCCTCGTAGATTGTAACCAACATGAATCCCGGAGCAAAAATCTATTTTCGATGACCGTGGGAATTGACGAAACTAGCTCGAGGTGATTCTTATACTCCTAATTATTCAACTTAATCTTTCACCTTCTTTATTTTACTACTTCTATTTTAATACATCTTTCTTTGCAATCTTAATTGTTTATTTTATTTCCTTGTTACTTCTCAAATCACGCCAACCATTTTTTTACTCTCTATTTCAGCTCTTGGGTTGGGAACAAGAAATTTAATCAAGAATTCCATTGAACTCCCTATGGATCGACCCTCTTCCATTATTCTACCTTTATTTTATTTTATTTTATTTTGGAAGAGGTTTATTTTATTTTGATAGGCAAAACGATGCATGTCAAAATTGGCGTCGTTGCCGAGGAGTTTTATTTTCGACAATTACTGATTATTTTGTTTGATTTTTATGATAGGAGAAACCCGGGACTCTAGTTCAATATAACCCGGAAATTAAAGCAAGTGCTCGTAGAAACCACAGTCAAACCCTTCGACGAAAGAAACAGCAAGAGCAAAGAGAACGACAATCCAATCTGGAGTCCACTTCTGCGACGCGACCACGTAAACCAGAACCGACTCCTAGCGAGGGACCATCTCCCAACGCCACAACTCCAATCACAAATCCTACGTTTGAACCGGAGCCAATGGCGAACCAAACCATTAGAGAGTTTGCCGCCACCCTCCGTACAACAACCGCTCTGCATTACCTTTCCTCAAGGCACCACCTCTTTTCAACTCAAAACGGGGTTAATTCATCTCCTCCCTACATTCAATGGTCTCTCTAGCGAAAGTCCACATAAACATCTCGTCAAATTCCACATGCTATTTAGTAGCATGAAGCCGCAAGGAGTCTCGAAAGACCAAATCAAACTAAGGGCATTTCCTTTTTCCTTAGTCGAAATGGCTAAGGAATGGTTATTTTACCTTCCGCCTAACTCAATAACCACATGGGCTGAACTATCTCGTGTTTTCCTTGATAGGTATTTTCCAGCAGCAAAGGTGAGCGAGCTTAGGCGAAGCATTTTGGGAATCCAGTAAAGGAGCGATGAATCTCTCTATGACTACTGGGAGAGGTTCAAAAAGTTATGCGCAAGTTGCCCGAAGCATGGCCTATCTGAACAGACCCTCCTTTAGTATCTCTACAAAGGGATGCTTCTGATGGACAAAAAGATGGTGGATGCTGCAAGTGGTGGCGCACTCGTCAATATGACGCTAGAAAATGCGAGAACTCTAATCTCTACTATGGTCACAAACTTACAACAGTTTGGCTCTTCAAGTGAACCTAGCCGACGGGTTCACGAAGTAAGTATCGTTTCTTTGGAAAATAAAATAGACAAGTTGACTGATATTGTCAACTCTCTTATTACAGGTAAGATGGGAGCCGCGAAGGTTTGTGGAATCTGCACGATGCCAAACCACCCAACCGATTCATGTCCAATGCTACAAGATGAGTCGGGCGCCCAAGTCAATGCCATAAATAATTTCCCAGGACCTCCTCAAAGGCCATACAATCCCTACGGTAACACTTTCAATCCCAGTTGGAGAGATCTCTCAAATATGAGCTATGGAAAAAAAAAACCAAAACTACCAACTGAGACCACCTCCCTTTCCGAATCAATCACCACAAAAAACCTCTCTTGAGACCATTGTTGAAAAGTTGGCCATTTCACAAGAGGAATTCCAAACCCAATCACAAACACAATCCCATGTCCAAGAAATTGATAAACAAATAAGCCAACTAGCCCAAACCGTTGGTCGCCTAGAGAATGTGAGCGCGATTACTTTACGAAGTGGTACCGTAATTTCACCAAAGCTAACAAAGGAGCCCGAGAAAACTAACAAAGACAAAAAGGAAGAGGAGAAGGAAATTTTGGATATATCCAAAAAAGTGGAAATCAATATTCCACTCCTTGATGTCATTCGAAAGGCGCCAAAATATGCAAAGTTTTTGAAGGACTTATACACAAATCGGAGGCGGTTATCCTGCAATGAAAGAGTTAACCTCAGCGAGAATATTTCGGCCGTTTCTCAAAGATGCCTACCACCGAAATACAAGGAGCAAGGGATGTTCGTAATTCCGTGCAAAATCAGAAAAGTCAGAATAAAAAGGGCGATGTGCGATCTAGGTGCATCTATTAATGTCATGCCGCTAAGCATCTACAACAAAATTTCAACAGAAACATTAAAGGAGACGCGAGTGATGGTTCAATTAGTTGATCGGTCAGTTATCTACCCCGAAGGGGTACTAGAAAACGTGTTGGTAAAGGTAAACGATCTCATTTTCCCAGATGATTTTTATATTATTGACATGGAAAATGACAGCAGGAACAATGGATCAGAAATCTTGCTTGGGCGCCCTTTCTTGTCAACAGCGCATACAAAAATCGATGTCTGTAACGGCATCTTAACCATGTAATTTGTTAGGGAAGTGGTTAAATTTGATGTGTACAAAGCTATGAAGTATCTTGATTCTATCGAAAGTTTAAATTTTGTTGACATTATAGATCCGTTAGCTGAGGATTTTATCAAAACTGATTTGTTTTATGATTTTTGTAGGGAATTGGAAGATCTCGACGATGAAAGTGAAATCATTTCAACTCTTTCCTCCATTTCTGATTTTCAATTAATTCCATGTCAATCTAAACCCCTTTCCTTAATTTTGTAGGCGCCACAACTAGAATTGAAGCTACTTCTATCGCATCTCAAATACAAATTTTTGGGCGATCACCGAACCTTGCCAATTATCATTTCAAGTGAATTATCACAGCAGGAAGAGGAAGAATTGATTGTTGTTTTGCGCACTTATAAAAAGGCAATTGGATGGACATCAGCTGATATCCAAGGCTTAAGTCCATCCACTTGCATGCATCAAATTAAAATAGAAGAGAATGCGAAACCAACGAGAGAAGGCCAGCGACATTTAAACCCACAAATGATGAAGGTTGTGAAGGAAGAGATTCAAAAGTTGCTAGATGCTGACATCATCTACCTCATTTCCGATAGCAAATGGGTAAGTCCGGTCCATGTTGTGCCAAAGAAGACTGGAATCACAGTGGTTAAAAATGCCGAAGGAGAAATGATTCCGAAGAGAGGACAGAATGGTTGGAGAATGTGTATCGATTATAGGAAACTCAACTCACGAACCTGAAAGGACCATTTTCCTTTACTATTTATCGATCAAATGGTCGAAAGACTTGCCGGAAAATCACATTACTGCTATCTTGATGGATTTTTTGGATTTTTTCAGGTTATGGTGGCACCCGAAGACCAAGAAAAAACAACTTTCACTTGCCCTTTCGGAACTTTCGCCTATAGGAGAATACCTTTCGGTCTTTACAATGCTCCAGCCACATTCTAACGATGCATGTTAAGCATTTTCTCCGATCACATCGAGCGATGAATAGAGGTATTTATGGATGATTTTACTGTTTACAGTAATTCATTCTCTCAATGCCTTTCCAATCTTTCTTATGTTTTTAATCGATCCATGGAATTTAAATTGGTTTTAAACTACGAGAAATGCCATTTCATGGTAAGTAAAGGATTGGTACTCAGTCATGTGGTTTCGACCCAAGGAATTGCCGTTGATAAGGGAAAGGTTGATGTAATTTGCTCACTTCCATACCCCACTTCGGTGAAGGAAATTCGTAGTTTTCTTGGCTATGCAGGTTTTTACCGACAGTTCATAAAGGATTTCTCTAAGTTGGTGCAACCTCTTTGCCGCTTGCTACAAAATGATGTGAATTTTGTTTTGGATCAATCTTGCAAAGATTCGTTCGATGAGCTTAAGGGAAGGCTTATATCCGCACGGATCGTACAACTACTAGATTGGACTTTACCATTTGAAATTATGTACGACGCATCCGACCTTAGCGTGGGAGCTGTTCTCGGTCAAAGGAGTCAAGAAAGACCACACGTGATAGCCTGTGCCTCCAGGACTCTCGACTCGGCTCAGCGTAACTACTCAACAACAGAAAAAGAGCTATTTGCTGTCATTTTTTGCATTAGAAAAATTTCGTTCTTATTTATTAGGAACTAAAGTTTTTGTTTTTTTCTATCATGCAGCGCTAAAATACGTGATGAACAAAAAAAGAGCAAAGCCGAGGTTGATATTATTGATTCTCTTACTGTAGGAGTTCAATCTTCAAATCAAGGATAAAAAAGGAAGCGAAAACTCAGTGGCTGACCACCTAAGCCGTTTGCCTACTTCACCGGTCGAACCTCCCCTACAAGAACAATTTTCGGACGAAACCTTGATGGAAGCATACGCATCATTCCCATGGTTCGTCGATTTGGCGAATTTTCTAACTACGGGTAAATTTTTGAACAATCTATCTCGATCCGAGATCAAACGCATAAAAAGAGAATCTCGATACTACATTTGGGACGATCAATATTTATGGAAAAATTATCGGATCAAATAGTCCGACGATGCATAAGTAACAGTGAGGTAAAACCCATACTTGAGTTTTGTTATTCCTATGCCACACACAAAATTCTTGAGTGCGAATTATATTGGCCAACCTTGTTTAAAGACACTTAAAACTTTTTCAAAGCATGTGACAGGTGCCAAAGAGTCGAAAATCTAAGCCGAATGAGTGAGATGCCGTTAAATCCTATACACATCTGTGAAATTTTTGATGTGTGGGGGCTCGATTATATGGGGCCGTTTACCTCATCATTTGGAAATTTATACATTATTTTGGCCGTTGATTACGTTTCAAAATGGGTAAAGGCGAAAGCCACTCGAGAAAATGATGCGAAAACTACAACTAATTTTTTACATGATTTTATTTTCTCTAGATTTAGAACTCCGAGAGCGATCATTTGTGACAGAAGAACACATTTCATTAACCGAGTCATCGAAGCTTTGATGAAGAAATATGGCATGACTCAACGGATAGCGACAGCTTATCATTCACAAAGCAACGGACAAGCAGAGGTTTCAAATCTAGAAATCAAGTTAATCCTAGAGAAGATAGTTAAACCAAACCGAAAGGATTGGAGCTTGAAGTTAGTTGATGCGTTGTAGGCATACCGCACGACCTACAAAGGACCTATCGGGATGTCACCTTATCAACTTGTTTTCGGCAAACCTTGCCACTTGCCTGTCGACCTCGAGCATAGGGCGTTTTGGCACTGAAGGAATGTAATATGGAGATGAACGCTGTTGGCGAAGCACAAAAACTTCATATCCAAGAGCTTGAGGAGATTCACTGAAACGCTTATGATAGCGCACAACATTATAAAGAGCGAACAAAAGCATTTCATGACAAGCGCATTTCATTTAAATCTTTTTCCGTTGGGCAGAAAGTTCTCCTATTTAACTCAAAATTAAAAATTTTTGCAGGAAAATTTAAGTCCAAGTGGAGCGGACCATTTATCGTGATCAATTTTTTTCCTCATGGAGCCGTAGAAATTGAGGATATCTCGGATGCATGGTTTAAAGTTAATGGACAGTGGCTAAAACCTCTCTTTAAGAGCACACCAATCGGACTGATTGGAGCAATCGGTTTGGAAGAGCCAAAAATCTGATAAGAAAATGTCGAGCTTAATGACGTTAAACAAAGCGCTAAATGGGAGGCAACCCATTTGTTTACTTTTCGTCAATTTTAATTTTCACTCTTTTATTTGTCGTTTGTTCAGACCTCTCAAGGCCCTCGAAGAGAACATCACGGAAATACTGTCCTTCCTTTGCCCCAACCGTGGTCGTAGTTGCGGTCGTTATTGATTACGGGGAGTATCATTTACCATTCTTTGTTTTTAAATGTACTTTATTTTTTTCCGTATTAGGACAATACGATTAAGTGAGGGGGAGGCTAAAGGATGACATTAATTAATTTCACCTTGCTTGTCATATTTGTTTGATGATATGTTTGTTTGAATTGATTAGAAGAACAACTCCTTTGCTGTTGCTTGCCGCTAAGCATGTTATGATTATTTTAATTCATAAAGGTACTTGAATTCTAGCATGCTTGATAATCGAATGATATAAGTAAGTCTAATTTTACAACCCTTGCGATTTGTCTTGATGTTGTTAGTTGAATTCCTTACCTAGCTTAATTAATTAGCCCATTTTGTGAGAACTTGAGCCTTTAGCATGTATGACTATATTTTTTATGCTCTTTTCTTGCCTGAAAGTGTCAATTTGGACACTGGAATCTAGAACTTGTGGCTTGTATACATATTGAGATTACATTAGAATTTGATGCATTAATATGATTTAGGCATTAGGATTCACCCTTTTGTTCTGTCAAGGGTGAAACAGAGGGATAAATGACAAGGCTCGAGTTCAAAATCTTGGTGAAAACAAAGAAAATAGGATTAGGCTTCAACTTGGTTAACTAGGGAAAAAGAAAGGGTAGGCCTTTTAGTGAGGTAAAAAAAAGGGCAAAAAAAAAAAACAGTTTGATGATTTGTTCATTGTAGCTACCTTTGTTTAGTTTTCTTATTCTTGTTTCCTATGTTTTCTAAGGTTGTGGACACAATTTAGTTACTTGTTGGGAAACTCTTGTCTTGATTTTCTTTAGCCTCATTTTATCCTAATTCCCCACCTTTACCTAAGCCCTATTATACCCTTTCTTAAAGGTCCTAATGATTTTTTGCATCTCATTTATTTAAAGTAGTGGAGAATTGATCTTGCCACAAGCCTATGGAGACCCTTATTCAAATTTTGATTTTGAGTGAATTTTCTTTCTACACCCAAAACACTATGAGTGATTTGAGTGCATCTTGGTAAGAATTAAGCTTAGGTTAGAATTTGATTGATAATTGATAGACAATGGTAAGGTTGAATGATTGTTCTTGCTTGCACCTATTCTTTTTGATTCATACTTTATTCGCGTCATTTTTTGTGCACTTGAACTCTCATAACTTTCTTTAAGACTTGCAACGGTTTAGGAGAAAGATGATTAAGCTTTTGATTAATTTATTTCAAACATACTTGAGGGCAAGTATGAGACAAGTGAGGGGGAAGTTGATGTACGCTTATATTTGACACTTTTTGCTTGCTAATTCCTTTGTCTTGTGAACTTTTCACTACTTAATTGGTTGCATTTGATTTATTTCTTGTGTAGTGAACCCAATACTGGAAATGGTACCAAAAGGACATAATCTGCAGTTTTCTTTCTTTTACATTATCAAAACATGTTAAGCATGATAATTAATATCATGCTTGGTTAATTTTTCTCAAGCTAAGAGCTAGTACGAATCAATTCCACGCGTGAGAATTGAACATTGCTTAAATCCTTTTGGGATACATTTTCGTCCTTCTGCTTAGATGGTTTGGCAATCGGCCTTACTAAAACTTTAAACCTTTTTCAAATCAAAAGGGATCCATTAGTCTGGAATCGTTTAATTATACAGTTGGGAGGAAGGATCGGCCTGTGGCACTTTGACTTCCTATCAACACTCTTAGCGGCGGTCCACTAAGGAAAGATGAGATCGGAAACAATTCTCGGTGAGACAACTTCCGAGTCGGGCTTTTCTTGTTTTAAAACTAAGTATTTTAACGGCGATAGACGTGGCTGATTTACTTAAGAATCGACTTTCGAAGATAGACTTGTGAAGATCGGTTACAAGAGAGCAAAGCAAGTTATGATTGGTTGAGCCTCGTTAATTGTAACCGATATGAATCTCGGAACAAAAATCTATTTTCGATGATCGTGAGAATTAACGAAACTAGCTCGAGGCGATTCTTATACTCGTGATTATTCAACTTAATCTTTCACATTCTTTATTTTATTGCTTCTATTTTAATACATCTTTCTTTGCAATCTTACTTGTTATTTTATTTCCTTGTTACTTCTCAAATCACGACAACCCTTTTTTACTCTCTATTTCAGCTCCTGGGTTGGGAACAAGAAATTTAATCAAGAATTCGACCCTCTTCCATTATTCTACCTTATTTTATTTTATTTTTGAAGAGGTTTATTTTATTTTGATAGGCAAAACAACGCATGTCAGACAAAAAGGCAAAAAAGCTTACTGTCAATGCCACACGGGCGTGTGGTTACCCTTGTGGTAGGTGTGTGACAGAACACGTGCATACGGTCGACGAGGACAGGCCGTGCACAAAGCACACGATTGTGTGAAGGTCAGGCAGGCCGTGTGCGACACACAAGTTGATTGCCTTCATGGCCGCGTTGGCCTACACGGTCCGACCACATGGGCGTGTGAGCCCATTTCCACTGATTTGTTTGCTGAGGAAGCACAGGTCGCCCGACTCGACTGTGAACCTACTGTAGGGTCGGTAAGAAAAGCTTAGATCCCCAAGTGACTGAATGATATATGTATGACTGTATAGTTGAGCATGATGATAAGACTGTACTGATTATATATATGATACCAAGGGATGGCATATCATGACTGTATGTTGCATTGCATAGGGGTTGGGTTGATATACCTGGAGGAAGTGTACTGAAAGGCTTTGAGCCTGATATACTGGCAGCACTGCTGCAAATTACTAATGGCTTTAAGCCTAACATACTGGCAGCTCAGCTGCGAACTAATGTTTTAGTGCTGCAACTGGTGTAATTTGTAAGTGTAGTGATGGGTGGGTGATTTAATCCCCACAAGAGTGTAGGGTTGATAGGAGATGGTGTATAGCAGTTGGATGGGTAGGATTTGCATACTGTTACCGTGATGGGCTAATGCCCTATTGCATATTGTTATTGTAATAGGTTACGGCCCTACTACTTACCGTTACTATAACAGGCTAAGGCCTCACTGCATGACTGCTACTGTACTGAGATGGGATAAGGCCCAAACTGATTTTGATACTAAAAAGGGCTCAAGCCAGACTGTGACTAATTGCATACCGTCTGTTTGTTTTGTATGGGGGTTACACACTAAGTTCATGTAAGCTCACCCCTTCTGTTTAATCTGTATAGGTAATCTCTAGACTTAGACGGATCGGAGCGACAAAGGACTCAGCGGTGGCCACAAAACTTTTTTGCTGTTTAATATTTAGCCATGGTTTTAAATTTTAATTTGGGAGAATTTTTGTTGTAATCATGGCCACTGTGGATTTTTACTTAAATTTGGATTTTATACTACTTTATGATTTATATCTGCTAGTGGTAGGTAAAACTCAAGTTTTCAAAAAAATTACATATTTTTATAAAAAATACCCATGATTACACGAACTATTTTAAAAGGCAATGAATAACATTTTCAAAATGAATAACATTTTGAAAACAATCGAAACGATTTAGAATTAACATAAGTTAATGAAAAGTGGTTAAATGGAAAAGCGATTTTACCAACGATACAGTTTTTCTAACATACTCTCATGTGACATCGTTAGATTCAACCATAACGTCTAGGCCGTGTCTGGGATGTTACATTTAGTGGTATTAGAGCTAGGTTGCAAAACTCGACTGTGGATTATAGTTTTTAACTTTGGGGTTTTTTTAAAAGGACTAAATTTTTTATGATTGAAATATTTTACTGAATGTGTGGTACACTGAGTCTTTGGCGCTGATCTTGTAAGTTATCTGAAACTGTAATATTTTTTAAACTAAAACTGTTATGATTTTGAAACTACTATAGGTAGTATACTGTACTGAAAATACTCTAGTTAGTATATACTAGAAACAGTAGAGAAATGAAAGCTGTAGTGAGACTGCAATCTACAGAAACAAACACTGAATTACTGATACTATTTTACATAAAATATCTGTCAATAAACATTAGAATCGTAACTGATTCATAAAACTGTTAATACAGATAAACGCAATTAGACAATAAGCACAAGAGGTACTAGCGGACGGAGTACAAGAGACCATGGTAGAGGCCGTAGAGGGGCTCGAGCTGGGTCTTCGCCATCTGGCTACATGCCTAATTTGACACTTGTTATAGAGACTTGGTCTGGGTCTCATGATCGTGCGGCTGAGGATGATACACTGTTCCAAGCCATGTTAAGGATTCTAGAGAGGGTCGCTAGACCCAATATTGGAGCAAGAGGTTGAGGGTCAGTTACGGAACGACTCAGGTCAAATGGACCTGAGATTTTTAGGGGTGTCACTGGAGTAGCCCCAAATGTGGCTGAGTACTGGATTAAGCCCACATAAAGGATCATGGTTGATCTGGACTGCACCCTTGAGCAGAAATTAAAAGGTGCAGTGTCACTGTTGCGTGACGAGACTTATCAGTGGTGGCTCACTATTAAACAGGGCACTCAGCCCAAACAACTAACCTGGGAGTTCTTCAAGTCTGCCTTCCAAAAAAAATTGTGGGGGCAAGTTATGTGGATGGTCGTAAGAGAGAGTTCTTGAATCTGACCCAGGGAGATAGATCAGTGGCTGAGTATGACGCTAAATTTCTATGATTGAGTCGTTATGCTCGAGGTATGGTGGCGGCTGAGATTGAGTGATGTGTTCACTTCAAGGATAGCCTCAGGGACAGTTTGAGGGTTTTGATAGCTCCGTCGAGGGAGCGAGACTTTTCTGCACTGGTTGAGAAGGCGAAGATCACCGAGGAGGTTAAGTGCGCTGAGCGTCAAAACCATGATAGAAAGAGATGTAGGAATAAGAGGAATTTGAAGCCCTCGATTTTGGTACAAAGGCAAAAAAAAAGGCCAGAGCTGATAGGCCGGTTAGAGTTAAGGCCTCTGTTTGAAAAGGATTGGGGTAGACACCATCAGGACGAGTGTTGGAAAAAGATTGGGGTTTGTTTGAGGTGTAGTTCATTGGAGCATCATATTAGAGAGTGTCCGTGAAGGCCCGATCAGATGAAAGCAATGGGTACTGGTACTACACAGCTACCGAGGGTAGTTCAACAGCCACTGAGTGGCCGTGGTCAGGCCAGATATGGTAATGGCATGGACCGTGGGCAGAGAGCACCAGGCAGAGGTGCTGGTCAGACTGAGGCGAGGCAGCCGGCTTTAGTTTATGCTGCACATCCCCTAGAGGATGGGGATGCTCTGGAAGTCAGCGCCGGTATGTTCTTTATTTGTAATATACTGTATACTGCACTGATAGATATAGGATCCACTCACTCTTATATAGCCTGCACTACGTTTGAAAACTTGGGAAGCTTGGTTAAGAGCACTATGAGTGAGGTTACTGTGTTGAGTCTATTAGGGCAATCGATAAGGGTTAATAAGTTGTTTAGAGACATCCCTTTAAAGATTCAAGGGGTTATCTTTTTGGCTGATTTGATGGAGCTTCTATTTGAGGAGTTCAATTTAATACTGGGAATGGACTGGTTGGTCAAGCACTGAGTAAGCTTGGATTATGCCACAAAAAAAGTTGTATTGAGAACCGAGGAGGTTGTTAAGGTAGTCATGATTGGGGAATGCTAGAATTATTTATCAAATTTAATCTCTACATTGATGGCGGAAAAGTTGGTCCATAAGGGATGTGAGGCATTCTTGGCCTACTAAGTGTTTTAGATTCTGGGGATTCTTCTGTTAAGGATATCAGAAAGGTGAAAGATTTTCTGGATGTTCTTACTGAGGAGCTATCTGGTTTACCTCTGAGTCATGAAGTAGAGTTTGGGATAGAGCTCCTTTCTGGTACAGCTCCGGTGTCCATCACTCCCTATAGAATGGCACCGAAGGACCTTGCGGAGCTTAAGTCTTAAATTCAGGAGCTATTGGATCGTGGGTTCATCTATCCTAGTGTGTCCCCGTAGGGAGCACTAGTGCTGTTTGTAATGAAACAGGATGGATCCATGTGTATATGCATCGACTATCGGTAACTAACCAAACTAACCATTAAGAATAAATACCCCTACCGAGGATAGATGATCTATTTGACTAGTTTTGAGGAGCTTCAACTTTCTCTAAGATTGACCTCCGATTAGGGTATCACTGGTTGAGGGTAAAAGAGGTTGACGTGCATAAAACGGTATTGAGGACTCGCTATGGACACTACGAGTTCTTAGTAATGTCATTTAGACTGACTAATACACTGGCAGCTTTCATGGATCTGATGAACTGAGTGTTCCAGACCTATCTAGACAGGTTTATAGTGGTATTTATTGACAACATACTTGTGTATTCGAAGACTGAAGATGAACATGATGAACACCTTAGAGTGGTTCCACAGATTCTACGAGAGAAACAACTATACGTTGAATTCAGTAAGTGCGAGTTCTGGTTGCATGAAGTAACATTTTTGGGTCATGTGGTTTCTGCTGAGGGATTCAAGTTGATCCGCATAAGATTGAGGCTGTGTTAGATTGGAAGCAGCCTAAAACGGTATCTGAGATTCGTAATTTTTTGGGATTGGTAAGGTATTATCAACGATTTGTTAAGGGCTTTTCACTGATTGCAGCACCCTTGACTAAACTGTTGCATAAGAGTGTGCCATTTAGCTAGATTGATACGCAATAAGAGAGCTTTTAGAAGCTCAAGACTGTACTGACTGAGGCCCCAGTTTTGATATAGCCTGAGTCTGGAAAAGAGTTCACTATTTGCAATGATGCATCATATGTCGGTTTAGGATGTGTGTTGATGTAGGATGGTAAGGTAGTAGCATATGCTTCTCATCAACATAAGGCCCATGAGGAGAATTATCCGATGCATGACTTGGAGTTGGCCGCTGTGGTGTTCGCATTGAAAATCTAGAGGCATTACCTATATGGTGAGAAGTGTATCATATACCTTGATCACAAAAGCCTCAAGTACCTCCTTACTCAAAAGAAGCTTAATCTTAGGTAGCTCACATAGATTGAGCTGCTCAAGGATTACGACTGCACTATTGAGTACCATCCTGGTAAGGCGAATGTGGTGGCCGATGCACTAAGCCATAGGGCTATGACTGATTTGAGGGCGATGTTTGCTCGCCTCAGTTTATTTGATGATGGAAGTATATTGGGCGAGCTTAAGGTTAAACTGACATGGATTGAGTAGATTAAAAGTAAGTAGTTGGAGGATGAGTCATTAGGTCTTCAATTCCTTTAGATTGAAAATGGAAACATTTTCGATTTTGGGTTAAACTCTAAAGGTGTGTTGTGTTTCCGAGGCCAGATATGTGTACCGAATGATACTGATCTGAGACAATCTATACTGAGAGAGGCGCATAGTAGTCCATATAATGTGCATCCTGGCAGGAATAAGATGTATCGAGACCTTCGTGAGTTATATTGGTGGCCAGGATTGAAATGAGAGGTTACCGATTTTGTGGGTGGATGTTTAACTTGCTAGCAGGTTAAGGCTGAGCATCAATTACCTTAGGGTTTGTTACAGCCAATTAAGATTCTATTTTAGAAATGGGAGCGAGTTACTACGGACTTCATTAGTGGGTTACTCCTAACGTCCACTAAGAAGGATTCAGTATAGGTTATCGTGGATCGATTGACCAAGTCTGCTCACTTCATACCGGTCCGTACTGATTATTCTCTGTAGAAGCTGGCAAAACTTTGTGTTTCTGAGATAATGAAACTACATGGGGTATCGGTTTCGATCATCTCTAATTAGAATCCTCGCTTCACGTCTCGGTTTTAAGGAAAGCTATATGAGGCTCTGGTTACAAGGTTGGACTTCAGTACTGCATTCCATCCTCAAACCAATGGTCAATCTCAGAGGGTGATTCAAATGCTGGAGGATATGTTGAGAAGCTATGTGACAGATTTCCAAGGCAGTTGGGAGGAATACTTGTCATTGGCAGAGTTTGCCTATAACCACAGCTACCAGTCTAGCATCCAGATGGCACCTTACAAGGCCCTTTATGGTCGTAAGTGTCGCACTCATTTATGCTGGACTGAGTTCGGCAAGTAACGTGTTCTGGGCCCTGAACTGGTTTCTGATATTGAGAATAAGGTCAGATTGATAGGGGATCGTCTGAAAGTAGTATCTAATAGGCAGAAGTCCTATGCAGATCTAAAGCGGAAGGATATTGAGTATTTTGTGGGGGACTCCATTTTTCTTAAGGTCTAGCCATGGAAGAAGGTACTGAGATTTGGTCGCAAGGGCAAGTTGAGCCCTAGGTTTATTGGACCTTACCACATTCTGAAACGAGTGGGACCGATTGCCTACCAGTTGGAGCTACCTTTAGAGTTAGAACGGATTCATGATGTATTCTATGTCTTGATGCTGAGGAGCTACCGCTCTGATCCTACGCATATTATTCCAGTGGAGGAGATTGAGATTACGCCAGACTTAACCTATGAAGAGGAGCCGATTCAGATTCTAGATCATGATGTTAAGGTTCTGCGAAGGAAATCTATTCCCTTGGTAAAAGTGCTGTGGTGGAATCATAGCGCTAAAGAGGCCACATGGGAGCCTGAGGATGCGATGAGTCAGTAGTATCCTAATCTATACTGATCAGGTAAATTTCTTGGCCGGAATTTTCTCTTAGGGGTAGAGTTGTAACGCCTAAAAATTTTGATTTTTTTTGTGAATGTATGACACAACGGGCGTGTAGGAATTTGGGTCAGGCCATGTGGAAGGCCAATTTAGGCCATCTGGGCCACACGGGTGTGCGGGCCCATATGAGTAGACCACATGGGCGTGTGAGCCCATTTTCACTAATTTGTTTGCTAAGGTTGCACGGGTCACCCGAATTGACTGTGAACCTACTATAGAGTCGGTAAGCAAGGCTTAGATCCCCAAGTGACTAAATGATATATGTATGGCTGTATAATTGAGCATGATGATAATATTGTACTGATTATATGTATGATACCATGAGATGGCATGTCATGACTTTATGTTGCATTGCATGGGGGTTGGGTTGATATATCTGGAGGAAGTGTACTGAAAGGCTTTGAGCCTTATATACTGGCAGCACTGCTGCAAATTACTGATGGCTTTAATCCTAACATACTGGCAGCTCAGCTGCAAACTACTGTTTAAGTGCCGCAACCGGTGCTATTTGTAAGTGTAGGGATGGGTGGGTGATTTAATCCCTACAGAAGTGCAGGGTTAAATGGGAGATGGTGTATATCAGTTGGATTGGTAGGATTTGCAGACTGTTATTGTGATGGGCTAAGGCTCTATTGCATACTATTACTGTAATGGGCTACGACTGTACTACTTACTATTACTATAATAGGCTAAGGCCCCACTGCATGACTGCTATTGTACTGTGATGGGCTAAGGCCCAAATTGATTTTGATATGAAAAAGGGCTTAGGCCAGACTGTGACTAATTGCATACCGTCTGTTTGTTTTATATGGGGGTTACACACAAAGTTCACATAAACTCACCCCTTCTATTTAATTTGTACAGGTAACCCCCAGACTTAGATGGATCGGAGCAACGGGGGACTCAGCGGTGGCCACACAACTTCTTTACTGTTTAATACTTAGTCATGGTTTTAAATTTTAATTTGAGAGAATTTTGTTGTAATCATTGCCTCTGTGGATTTTTACTTAAATTCGGATTTTATACTGCTTTATGATTTATATCTGCTAGTGGTAGGTTAAACTCAGGTTTTCAAAAGAATTACATGTTTTTATCAAAAATATCCGTGATTACACGATCTATTTTAAAAGCTTCCGCACTAAATAACATTTTGAAAATGAATAACGTTTTAATAATGATCGACACGATTTAGAATTAACATAAGTTAATGAAAAGTGGTTAAATGGAAAAACGATTTTGCCGACGATACGGTTTTTCTAACATACTCTCAAGTGACATCATCAGATTCGACCATAACGTCTAGGTCGGGTTTGGGGTGTTACACCAAATCACATTCATCAATTTGTCATGTTTCCATGTTGGCCCTTTAGGCTTGTATAATCAATTCACAATATGTATATGTATCATCCGACCATCGTATCAACTCAACCTGAATATCATTTATTCCATTTACATTATCCATGGCCCTATTAACTTGATTCCGACACGAATGGATACATGGATCCAACTAATTACACCAATTTGGCACCCAATGCCTATCGGATAAATCTAAAATGGTAAGTTGTCACAACGCTAGTTGGTAAAACCGAAAAATATATGTGCCCAACACTGGTTAGTATAACTGACAAATGGGTATGCCCAGCACTCCTTGACACGTAGTCATATAACCCTAAACTCTTTCTATCTTATGCCATGCCAACTATATTTGACTCTGCCTGAACAATTAATAGTGTAACATGTTCTCAATTTAATTACATAATTTCATCAACCAATCATCAATACTCAAATATTGTAACATATCACATAACAATATTTATTCTATTTCGCACTTATAACATTATATTATATTTTCACATATATTCAATTTGGTCCTTATCACTATCAACTGATCTAAATCGAATTAATTCAACTTATTTCATCATATCATCACTTTATCACATAACATACTGTATTTTAGTCCAATTTAAGGTCAATTCCTTAATTATTTAAATTTTCAATTCATCGTATTCAATTGAATCATCTATTTCACCTTTATGTACCAAATCGTAAACAATCAAAATTTCAATTAAACATATTTACATTTATAATATAAATGCATAAAAATTTAACACAAGCATACCATATGAACTTACTTGGACAAACAGATAACGGTCAATCCTCTAAGGACACATTAGCAATTTTGCCTTTTTCCCCAATTCATTCTGATTTGGCTCAATTCCTGATCTATACAATTATTCAATTCAATTTATTTCAAACATCTTATATCATCCTATTATAAGTATATACCCGTTTGATTTTATTATTTGAATGCCTTAAACTTTTGCATTTTATTCAATTTTGTCCCTAAAACCGAAATTATCATAATTTTCACATTTAAGCTCCGATTTTTAATCTGATTTCAATTGTATCCTTATACAGCCCTCTAAAATCAATATTTACAGAAACCTCCTACAAAATTCAAAATATTTGTATTTTAGCCATTAAACTCAAAATTAACAATTAATTTCACAATTTAATCCTTATTTTTCATTCCTTAGCTTTTAACCATCATTTTAACAACCAAGAGCTTCAAATATCTCTAATGGAAACATTTAAAATCCTTGATAATTTTAAAAATGAAGATACAGTATATTTAGACTGAATTACAACGATCACAAAAATATAAAATGTATGAAAAACCGAGCTAGAAATCACTTACATGCAATGGTTGAAAAGCTTGCATTAAAACAATGGTTTCTCTTTTGTTTCTTTATGGTTTCGGCTGGAGAATGAATAAGTCTTCTATCTTTTCTATTAGATATTATTGATTTACCAAAATGCCCTTTTTAATTTAACATAAACATGACATTCTAACATGCAAACTACTCCTATACCTTCCACTAAAGGTTGAATTGGCCTAATTGCTATTTTGACCTTTTCAACTATATTTTTAGCCCATTTAATTAATATCAATCAATAGGGATTAAGTTTTATGATTCTTACAATTTGAACCTTTTTCCTTAATTATCCATCCAAACTCTAAAATTTTTGGACCAAACCTCAATTCACCAAAATAAAAACTCTGTAAATATTCAATAATATAATTTACAGGCTAATTGACCAATATAATAACTCCGTAATCACTTGTACCTTGACTAATTGACCAAATAATAAAATATAAAAAATCTAAAATCACAATAACATCATATTTAACTCATAAATATTAAATAATATATTTATAGACTCACTCATCGAAATTATGGTCCCGAAACCATTGTTTCCGACACCATTGAAAAATAGGTTGTTACAATGGTATTACACCTTATAACCTTTTTTGAGGTGTCGCCTTGTAGGACATGAATATCATCGCCACAGTGTTGCCCCAGAGAACCTACTGACCGCCGTCACAGTGTTACTCTATGGAATCTATAAATTGTCGTCATGATGTCACCCTGAAGGAGCATTCGCTAACTGTCGTCACGGTTTCATTCTTGCGTACCATTAGCTAATCATAGCCACGATATCGTCTTACTTCCTTGAATTCCCATTTCAATCCACTCATTCCTCCAATATGCCAAATATTCTTATCTCTATCTACCCCATCAAGGTAAAACTCCTTTGTACTTCACATATATACAATAAACATGCATTTCACACAAAAGCAAGGCGTTTTTTATAACATACAGTACGCTAAATATTCAAACACCATGTGGTAACCACCAAACAATGAACAATAATTTTCATACTTTTACGAGCTTATGCATCCTTAGCATGTATTTTCATTACTTTTATACACAATCATGGTCTAGGACAATTTAGGGCAAACACGAAAGTTGTAACACCCCAAACCCGGCCTAGACGTTAAGACCGGATCTGGCGATGCCATATGGAAGAGTTTTGTAAATCGTTTCGATACTTAAAAATCATTCCAATTATTATCTTATACTTAGACAACGAAAAACACGTAATGATTAGCTTGCTTGAAAACATTTCTTGTACCTGGAAGCTATAATAACTGAATAATCAATAAATTCATTTAATTATGAAAAAAAATTAGTTAATTGTGGAAAAAAATATTTTGTGGTGTTGCAGTGTAAGCAATGTAAGCATTAAAATAAAACCAAAAGTCCTTAGTCTATAAATTACATCGAAATAAAACTCCAAAAGAATATAGATAATAAATAGAGCAGTGTAAGCATTAAAATAAAAAAAATCATAGTTTATGTGTCCACGGTCACCATCGAGCCCTCTTCCACACCGATCCGTTTACTACTAGAGATTACCTGACAGATAAACAATTAAAGGGGTGAGTTTTCGCAAACTCAGTGTGTACATCCCTACAGTATAGCATGCATACAAACAGATATCAGAATACATTCGTACTTCGAGCCTGAGGCCTTAACAGAAACAATGTGGGCCTTGGCCCACTCAGAACAGAATCAGGTATAATCGGGCCTTAGCCCTCACAGATAACACATACATATCAGATCAGAAACAGAAACATGCCCACCAACCCTGCACACCATCTCCGTCCAACCCTACACACTATGTGGGGATAAAATCAACTCACCCAGCCCTCCACACCAAGTATAAGGATAAAATCAACCCATCCAACCCTACACACCATAAGGTACCGTAAACGGCACATAAAAGATATATCCAGCATAGCTGCCAGATAACAGCCTAGAAGCCTTTCAGATACTTCCTTCACTTCATCAACAATCTCACCCAAATGTAATGCAACAAGATATCATGGCATGTTACAATCCAGATAACAGATCATATAATCAGACAATACACATGCTTATAGAAACATTCTTACACATATATCACAATATCAGAACATAGAACACGGTCTAAGATATCCTTACCGACCCTACAACAGGTCACAGTCGACTAGGGGGACCCGTGCAACCTTATAGAATATTCCAGAACAATGGGCTCACACAACCACGTGGCTTGCCCGTGTGGGCCCACATGGCCCAAATTAGCCTTGGCCGCGTGGATTACACGACCTGGCCCAAAAATCCCACATGACGGTACAGTTCACCTGTGTGGGCCCACACGCCCGTGTGGCCCACACGGCCCAATTAGCCTAGCCCATATCTCACACATAGCCTCGTCGGCCTCACACGATAGTGTTCGTCGAGCTTGTGTCGAGTACAGACAGCCTGGTTCATAGATAACACGGCCGTGTCTTGCCACACGGCTTCTACATGAGTAACCCACACGCCCATATGGTGTTGACAGTAGCCTTTTTAGCTTTTACCAAAACTCGTTTTCTATGCAATCGGAGTACACACCTGGTTCGTTTTTGCTCCTAAAGCACTCATGTGATTGCAGAACCTATAATCGATCATTTCGAGTCCAAAATCAGTCACTGAAACGTTAAACGATAGAAAACTAAACGAGGTATTTCGACTCTAAATCGTTAAATCTATTACCTTGAACGAATACCAGCGAATTCTACACACCTAGCTCGCTGTTCAGAAATGAAAAATAGTCCCTTGATCAGTTCCTAATCACCCAAAGAAATTCTGTTTTATAACGTAACTAAAGACCATACCAAAACATAAGAACTAAAACTTACCGAAAGTGCGTCACAAAGATGAATGTTAAAAATGATCAGAAGGAGAAAGAATCGGAATAGAGGAGAATAATGAAAAATATGCAGCAGTAAAGAGGGAAAAGTATGAAGAAGTTTTTGCAGAGAAAGATAGAGAACGTCAGAAGTATGGAACTTTTTAGAAAACTAAACAACTAACCAGATTATTTTTCCCCCAGCTTCTCTCTACTACTCCACTACTCAGTATCACACTCAAACTCAAATTCCTACGGGATAATAGTAGCAAAACTTAATGCCCACATTGCGTTTCGAACACAGGACCACTTGCATAATGTAATAGCCCAGTTTAGACCTTAGTCAGAATAGTGGTTTCGGAACCACATATCCAAGTTAAAAAAAATATTGTAATATTATTTTCTATGTCTGTGTTATATGAATTGATGTCTATGAAATTTCTGTGAATTAATTTGTCTGTTTGAGTGTTGAATTATGAAAAAGAACTAAATCGTAAAAAATGCAAAATTGTCCTTCTAATTGATTTAAGTGCCGAATTGACTTTGGCTTTCTTATATGAGGTCCTTATTATGTTATTGGACCATTAAATGTCCTAAATGACATGCATGGACATTACTTAGTGGATTTTGAATTATTTTAAAAAGGGTAAAATTGGTTTTTAATTGTTATGTTAATATTAGTCTTATTATAACAAAATGGTGGTCATTTTCCATTCATCCACCACTAAAATTCAAAGGAAAGAAAGGGTTTTAAAAATTTTTTTCATTCGGCGATTAATAAGTTTGATTAAAGGTTCATTTTTTATCGGTTTTTAATGATTTTCGTGTTTTTGAGATCGTTATTATGTATTCTTCAAAACCCATGCTTAAATTTCTGTTTCTATTGAAATGCCATTGTTTATGTTATAAGTTTTAAAGTGTTAATGGATGAAAAATAAAAGATATGTGATAGATTGATGTATTTTGTTTTTGAATCTTGATAAAATTGAGTATATAGGGCTAAATTGAGAAAATGAGAATTGGGAGGGCTAAATTGTGAAATAATGTGTTATATGGGCTTAATTGAATACCATTGAAAGTCGTCTATGCTTAAATGTGATGAAATTTGATGAATTTGATGATTTGGTGAATTAGGGACTAAATTACCCAAATGTGAAAATGTGAGGGCTAATTTCTAAAAGGCCCTAATTATATGTTTTTGGATTAAATTGAATGAGTGAGTGAATAAAAGAGCTTAATTTGAATTTATATAGATTAAGAACTAAAGAAAACAGAATTGGATCGGGGAAAATAAAAAATCGTTGAATAGCCGTTTTCGTTCGTTCACATCCGTACGAGGTAGGTCAATATACAAATAAATGCATTAAATTGAATTATAATTGTTATTATGTGGATTGAATTGTAATATGTGGCTATGAGAGCTATATATATGAAATCCGAATTAAATTACGGGCATGTGATCAAGTCCGAAAAGCCCCGTCTAAACCTTAGGAATAGTTAGGATACATCTGTCATGACATAGGATCCAATATGTGTTTTCGTAGAAGACCACGTCTGGGATGTTGGCATCGATATGAGATTAATGTATAAGACCATGTCTGGGACACTGGCATCGTGTTGATTCGAGTAAGACCCTGTCTAGGACAGTGGCATTGATATCCGATTACATGTAAGACCACGTCTGAGACATCGACATTGTATGAGTTCTCTGAGCTATCCACGTATCCTAGTTAATTTTGATTGTTTCAACAGGCACTCTGAGAAAGAGAATGAGTATACGAATGCACATCTAAACTCCAGTACGTATGACTGTTTATGAAATTTGGAGAATAAGAGGTATGTATATGATCACTAGATGTGTGAGCTATATGGAATATGATATGTGAATTTGATTAAATGAATTTGATTAGTTGAGATTAATGAGAAATATAACTCGTGTTTATGTCAAGTAATAGATCATATGTTCATAATGGTTTAAATTTGTACTATGTTATGAATTTAATTGTATATGGCTTACTAAGCTCTTTGTAGCTTACTTTGTGTTTATTTACTCTGTTTTATAGTTATCAAAGCTATAGAAAACTCAGGTATCATCAAGGATCATCACCACACCATCAATCTTTATGTGGTATATTTTGTAAGTGAATATGTTGAAATATGGCATGTATAGGCTAGGTGTCTTAAGGTTGTGTTTTGAAATATATTTTAGTTATGCTATGTGATGTGGCCAACAAATGGATAAGAACATGCTTATTTTGGTAAATTTATGTGATGCAAGTATGGCCTAGAGTAATGGTCATTTTGGTATGAAAAATGTTTTGATTTTTACAAATGATTAAATATGATGCTAATAGATGAAGGTAAATGTACATTGATATGCTATTGTGTTTGAGATTTTGGTATGATTTAGTTTGGATGATGAGTATGAATTGGATGATAATGAATTGAGCTATGTTTTGGTTTGGTAATTGGCTAAAATGGTTGATAATTGTTGCATCTTGAATAGTATATAAGTTGTATTGTAGGTATTTGGCACTTGGATGGGAAAATGTGGCTTAAACCAAGCCCATTTTGTGCCACACGACCAAAGCACACGGGCGTCTGTCTCAACCGTGTGATCCCTGCACCTTGGTCGAATTGGTCAGAATGTCACACGGGCTAGGCACACGGGCGTGCCTTGTGGTCGTGTGTGCAAGTCAGTAGCCTCTTTAATTTTCACACGGCCGAGCATACAGGCGTGTCTCGTGGCCGTGTGAACAAGTCAATATGTATGCCCTATTTTGCCACGACCTAGACACATAGGTGTGTCTGGTAGTTGTGTGAGGCACACGGCTTGGTCACATGGGCATGTGACTTATGCAAAAATGAAAAAATGTTAAGTTTTAGAAAAATTTTCTAAGTGATCGGTTTAGTCCCGACCTTCCTTTAATGCATGCTAAAGGTCTTGAAGACCTTTATAAAAGACTATATCATTACTTTTGATTATATTTTGAGATGAATGATTGTATTATGTCTGTCAAAACTCAGATCGATCTGGTAATGCCTTTAACCCTAGTCCGACGACGGATACGGGTTAGGGGTGTTACACATAAACCCTCTCCTCTTATCCACCAGACCAGCAGGCCCATTCTAATATGCTTTTACCAGTAAATTCTTTTAAGCCTATTAACCAAGAGTAAGGCTTTATTACAAAAACAAAAACAAAATTTAGCCAAAGTCTTGGCTTGAACTTGGGACTCCCCAACACACCCCAAAGCACATAACCAGTTCAGTAGGCAGATTTTTGTATCAAATTAATGCAGAATCATATTCAGAAATTTTTCATGCTACATGTCGAAACCATTTTTGAACGGGTTTGAAAAACAGGGTCGACTTTAAAAATGAAAACGGGAGTCGCCACCAATCTTTTTAGGTGTGATTAGATCACCTTATAAAACGTTTTGGTCTGCGAGTTTTTGAAAACGGGTTCGGGAGTCGGTTACGTACGAGGAAGGATTAGCACCCTTGTAACGCCCAAAATTGGTACCAAATTAAATTGCTTTCTGTCTTAAGGCTAAAAGTTTAAAAATATTTGAAAATATGATCCTTTTTTGAATTAGAATAGTTTGAGTTTTAAAACCAAGGTTCATTTGTTCCAAAAGAATATAAATATCACATCCAGCATGATTGGACACGATATTTTAGAACTCTTGTAACCGAAATCATCTTCTAATTTATAAAATCATTTAGAAGGGTACTTTAGGTATTTAGACAAACGGGAAATCGCAACCCAGCATGTTAGGGTACTATTTCCTGAATTCCTAAATACGAAAAGCATAGCCTTATTTTAAAACTTTTTTTTTGATTAAATTTTTAAAATCATGATGCAATCAAGATAACGTATTACAATATAATAAACAATATAAGTTACGGGATACATGCTTTAATATTCATACAAAAATAAAACAACATAAATTACATTACCTATATTAATATGCAAACGTAATCATTAATAAGATAAATTTATCAACATTTCATGCAATAAACAACATGGCAAATAATGAAATATATAACACATGCTATATAAGTTGACATGTCATACAAACAATGTTAAACTTAAAATTACACGATACATAAAATCATACTTTATACAAATATACTTTAAACAACAATATACATAATCACTTCTCATGCGAATATATAAAACGATTAAATAATACAAATAATCACAACAATGTCCAAAACAAAAAAATGAAAAGATACTAAAATAATCCAAGCATTAACATGTGAAAAAAAAAATAAAAAGGTATATACAAATGTTTAAAAAACACACATAAACAATAAAAAATAGTGTATAAAAATATAATAAATTTTGTAATGTAACATGCATACTAATAAAATGTAGTATCTAATTGATAATTTACAAAAATAAAATATGCACAGTTCCAAATTTACAAAACATAAATATATAATATAAAGTATAAAGTAATATAATAAATAAAAATGACATTTAAATATTTAAACAATAGCATATATATAAAAACATAGTATTTTATAATAAAAGTTTAAAATTCAAAATTATACATAATAATATATAAAAAAATGAAATAAAATATGTAATAGGATAATAAATAATTTAATATAATAAATATTTATAATAAAATGATATAATATAAAATATAGATGATAAATAATAAAATATAAGTAACAAATGATATATAATGAAATATAATAAATAATATATAATAAGATATAAAATCATATAACAATATAATATAAATAGATAGTAGATAATATAATAATAACGGATATAAAAATCATGTAAATATATACATGAAAATATTAAGATAATATAATATAAATAAATTTTTGAAAATAAATAGCAAAAATAATGGAAAAGTACTGAATCAAAACCAAAACAGAACCCTTGGGGCAAATTTTAAATAAAGAAAAAGGAGAAGGGATTGAATTGCATGGCGTGCTAATAAATAGGGACCATGAACGCAAATTTTCCAAGTGTATAAACGTAATGCCTGCATATGGGCTAAATTGAAATGGCATGTAAAATTCAGGGTAAAATTTAGAAACAACAAAAAAAAGTAAACAGGGCTCTATTAAACAGCGGCGCAAATGGGAAGGATCAAATGTGCAATTTACCCATTTAGGGTAAAATTGCGCGGACCCAAACATGGATCGGGTCTGGCGTGTGGGCTGCAGCACCGTACGGTGTCGTTTTGAATCCGTTTAAAGCTCCTTTTTTTTTTTGCTTCAAAACCATTTGGGAATCATTCCTTCTTTTAAAAAAAAAAAAACAAACCCGAAGCTCCCTTAACCCCCATTCGGCCGAACTTTAAACACCCACCTTTAGTAGCCGCACCACCACTTAAAACACAGACCTATGGTAAACAACGAAGGCCTGTTCTGGCGCTGCTTGCAAATGTTTGAAAAGGCCTGGTTTTTCAATCCCGAAAACGAACAAAACAACGGGGCTCTAGGTTGTGAGGGCCTTGAATCCGGCGAAGAAAACGAGGCTCCGGTGAAGCAAGCCAAGGACGATTAGGGTGAGTCCCATTTTCCCCCTTTTTACATTCGTATACCAATGGAGGAAAAATGAAATGTAAAGGCAAAGAGAAAAAAAATTCGAAGAAAAACTTTGAAATCCTTTTTATTTTTATTGGATTCGACAGTCAATGGTGAAGAACCATAAAAAATAAAATAAAGTTTGAAAATTCGAAATAAAAAATGAATATAACCTTTAAAAAAAGTCTATTTATTCCCGTATTGCTTGTATATTTCACTGTGTATCCCTATTACAATCTGTTTGATTGGGTTTTATACCCAAAGAAAAATAAAAGAAGAAACAAATTTTGCTGCTTATTTGCTGTTCTTCTTTCCTTGTTTGCAGGTCAATGGTGACAATCTAGGCGCGATTCACGCCGATGGAGGCTTGACTGCAGCGATTGAGGGCGTAATCTGTGCGCTGGTGGCGCGCCTGGAGCAGCGATGGTGGCTTGCGGCGCTGGCATGCTACTGCTAGGGTTTAGGAATTTAGTTTATTCGGGCTAGGGGCTAATTGGGCTATTTGTAACGGGTTAGGTTAGAATTTAGGTAGAGGGTTTAATTTGGTTAATCTTTGGGCTTTGGGTTTAATGCAAAATGGACTGTTTTAAAACAATAGGCATTTTATTTTGTATTTTGTTTTTGTTTGGCTGGTTAAGGCCCGGGCAAATTTGGGCTACTACAGCTACCCCTGTTTGCTCATTGCTGTGTAACAGGAATAAAGCAAAGACTAAAAGGACCAATTTTGCCCGGGCTCGCCGAGCCTTAAGTTCTTGCTCCTTATCTTCTTCTTGACGGCTTCAATCTGCTTCACTGCAACTCAGGAAGGCGATATCTGCTATCTTCGATCTACTCTTCGTCTAATACAGAGATGCCAAATCTGTTATCTTAGATCTACTTTGATGCAAACATATGAAGGTCTAATTTGCTATGTCTTCGATCTGCTCTCCGTCGAATAAAGAGAGATAAGATCTGTCATCTTGGATCTGCTTTGATGTAAACACATGAAAGTCAGATCTGCTATGTTTTCGATCTGCTCCCCATCGAATACAGAGAGATAAGATCTGTCATCTTGGATCTGCCCCGATGTAAACACCTGAAAGTCAGATCTGCTATGTCTTTGATCTGCTCCCCGTCGAATACAGAGAGATAAGATCTGCTATATCTTAGCCTGTTACCCTACCACTTAGGGAGTTAAGGCAAGTCTTTAATCCACTCCACTCCTGCCAGTGGGATGAGATCTGCTATTTTAGCCTTTCACCCTACCACTTAGGGAGTTAAGGCGAGTTTTCGATCCACTCCACTACTGCTCAGGGAGATAGGATCTGTAAATTTAGCCCGTTACCCTACCGCTTAGGGAGTTAAGGCAAGTCTTCGATTTACTCCACTCCTGCCAGTGGGATGAGATCTGCTATTTGAGCCTTTTACCCTACCAGTTAGGGATTTAAGACGAGTGGCTGAAATCTGCTCCATGGAGATAAGATTTGCCAAAATTTGATCTGTTACCCTACTGCTTAGGGGGTTAAGATCTGTAATTTTAGCCTATTACCCTACTGCTTAGGGGATTAAGGCGAGTCCTTGATCTGCTCTACTACTGCTTAGGGAGATAAGATATGCAAATTTAGCCTGTTACCCTACTGCTTAGGGGATTAAGGCACATCGTCATCAATCTACTACGCTACTGCTTAGGGAGATAAGATCTGTAATTTTTCCTGTTACCCTACTGCTTAGGGGATTAAGACGCGTCCTCGATCTGCTCCACTACTGCTTAGGGAGATAAGATCTGTAAATTTAGCCCGTTACCCTATTGGTTAGGGGATTAAGACGAGTCTTCGATCTACTCCACTACTGCTTAGGGAGATAAGATCTACAAATTTAACCCGTTACCCTACTGCTTAGGGAATTAAGGCACATCGTCATCGATCTGCTCCGCTACTGCTTAGGGAGATAAAATCTGTAATTTTGCCTGTTACCCTACTGCTTAGGGGATTAAGGCACTGAATTTTGTAATTTTCAATCAATCTGGCTACATTGTCCACTGGGGAATCCACCTGTAGAATTGATTTCCTGGAATTTATGCTTATGTCAAATAATTAAGATGCCATGATCGAAATGAGTCAAATGCTTCTTAATTAATCATACTAAGATACAAAAATGTTATGAGAATAATTCCTATTTCGGACATCATCCCTCATTCATCTATCGAGATTTCCACTTTGTTCTTCTCGACATATCAATCATACTCTGCTCGTATGCTTTTTGAATCTTCTCTATCAATTTGGTCCACTGTACCATTCCCTGAATGTTACGACCCACTAAAGATGTTTATGAAATGATCCTTTCTTAGGATCAAATCATTTGAATTGTCCAATCATCATTTGGAATAAAGAAATTCTCTCGAGTATCTCTGAGCCATACATACGAGAATTCCTTTAAACAATTGTCTTATTTCAGTTTCTTGTATTATCTAGAAATTTCCAGAGTAATATGCAAAACTTCGTTTGTAAAAATATTTGGTTCATCAATCATTATTTCAATGTAACACACCTTAAGAATAATGGAACACGAATGAATTAATCTTGAGAATATTTAGAATTAAATAAATCATCAAGAATACAAAGGAAATTAATCTGATGGCATATCTTTGAGAAGAAAAAGAATCCAAAGATAGTAAACAGGACAAAAATCAGATGCCCTAGATATCGCCGTTTGGGCGTCTATATACAAACTTCATGAAGACGATTTTGAGTTTAACATGTGTTTAGAAGATCCAGAATACTTTGTTGGTGCCTCGGGATGTAACATACTTCACTTCTCATCGAATCCGGCATAGCAAGGTCACTGTACTTCTTTCGAAAATTTGAGCAGCCCTTTCGGGTTTTCAACTCAAAACCCCTTTGGTCTCAAGGCGCCTTTTGCGGGTTTTCACCTTGGCCTCTCCATTTTCTTTTTTCTCTTTTTTATTTTTTTCTTTATTTTTTCTTTTCTTTTTTTCTTTTTTCTTTTTTTTTTGAAATAGAAGTCTCAAAGCGCCCTTTGCGGGTTTTCACCTTGGCTTCAGTAAGAAATTCTTGTGGACGAACCCCCTTTATCATAAGTCTGTGTCATCCATTTGATTAGGATGAACACTTCCAAGTTAAGTTCACTAGAGGTATTCAATTCTTAACTCCATCGAAGCTTGGAGGAAAAAAAATCTTAATTCATAAACCCATGAGAAAGGGATTGCCCCAGCAGCAGTCCTGGCTATCGTTTGATAAACACATGGCTCGATGATGTCTCTGAAGCATCCACAAACTTCATAAATTGCCCCAGTTGTAAAGCTTCCAAATGAGCGTAGCAAATAAGGGCCACAACAGATATGGCCATGGTGCTAGTAGGATAGAGAATGAACAAGCTCGCAGATCATTAGCTGAAAACCCAACTTGGTCAACATGAGCACAAAGGTAAAAATCATTGTTCTTCGGATGGCATACTTTGTTGTCAATGACAGCACCAGGTAGCACATTGTCAGGAGATCCCTGCTGGAAAACTTGGTATGATGGTTTTTGTGCAACAATAGCCACAAACTTAGGGTTCCAATTCTCGTCAAGGTGCTTGCAAGCCTCAATAACTTGATCAAGTCCTTTGTTTATCATTCGACTGAACTGAGACTTGCTATCTCCATCCTTGGAGATAATGACCTGATCAGGCTTCCTCTTCCCTAAACTTGTATAGAAGTCTAAGAGAGCTTCTCTCATGATCTACTTATCCACTTTGTCAGAAACTGGTTTGAAAAGAGAATCTATCATTTCAAGCTTTGAAGACTGTGTATAGTCTGATGCTCTATAGCGAGAAATTGGTAACTATTACTTGAAGCTATCCAATGCAGCTATTGACAGCACATCAGACTTCCTAGGAGATCCATGAGCTGCATTCATTCTAAAGATGATAGTTGGGACCCTTGAAAGCGTTTGCCCTAGCGTAAATATAAAGAGTAAGTAGTAGCTTTTTTATGCCAATTTTTACAAAGTTTTGGTCATCTTCTGTACTTTTTGTTGATTTTTTCCTTTTGGCCACCTTTGATGTACTGTGATAGGGTGCCTAATTTTTTAACGGACTGCAAATCTTTGACATTGTGCAGTTGAAAATGATCCTTTCTTTTCCCTTTTTTCTTTTTTCTTTTTTCTTTTTCTTTTTTTTTCTTTGAATCGATGTCTATTGACTATGTAATATTGGCATATGAAGCTACTCTCTCCCTCTTAATGGAGCAGTCAATAGCCACAAAGATGATCCATTGTCAGCTCGAAACTTTTGACGAGTACAGACCCATAACATACATGCCCCATAAGTCTTGACTCCTTAAATTCGGCATTTATAGTATGACTGACGCAGTTCCCTTCTATGGTAGACCAACAGTACCCAAACCTCATACTCGTCCTGGCCACTATGAATCCTCCTGCATGCGTTCTTCTGTCATTCCTTTGGACCTCTTTTAACCTTGACAATGTCTTTGAATTCCCATAATAGCCTCCACAAGGTCTTGTTTTGGCTCTCCGGCTATGCGTGTTCTAATTTCACAACCTTCCCTTCCTCTAAGGCTGTATTCTCTATCACATTTTCATGGGGTAAAATTTGTTTCTCTCTTTACCATTTCCAACAAATTTAGAAACAAGTTACACTTTCTGTCAAATCTTCAAAGTACTGAGGTTCCTTTAAACACATGTTGGGCTAAAAAATGAACTCTGAATCTGTAGTATCGTTGCCCACGTCATTGGTATCTAGGGATCTATGATGGGCATAAAATAATGTACAAGGAGTAAATGAACTCAAGAATGACTATTTACATGGTATGAATGAAGAAATTTGATGAAAATTAGAAAATTAAAGAATAAAGAATGAGGGAATATTGGCTCGAATTAATCATGAAAGATGTGTTTTATTAAAACAATGATGTCCGAACATGAGCCTATTTCACAAAAGAAATCTCATTGCTCCTAGGCTTTAGAGCAACAAGAGTGTTCTGAATATTATTCCGTAAAATTCCTAAAGATTACAGGAAGTTCTTTTGCAGTCCAATTGTTTAAAGAGCTTCCCGGTTCGTAAGGGCGAATGCCCTCAAGGTTTCTTTGTTCAGTCCCTTCCTTGTGTATGACATTGATGGGATGATTTTCATTTCCAAACACCCTTTCTCCGGGTAAGCTATCCCTCCTGACACAAAAATCGGGGATATGTAAGGGAACGTCGTTAATTCCCATTCAACTTCTTTTCCACTCAACCGTGACCCTCTTCTCTCTCTCTCTCTTTCTCTCTCTTTTTAATGAATTTAACTAATTAGGGCCTTTGTGTGGATTTAAATGCATGTGATGTGATGCAATGCAAATGCATGAATGCAAAAGAAAAGGAGACGTTGATCTTGAATTCAATTCCATTAGAATAACTTTTCTAAAAAACAGATTTCTTTACATGAAAATAGATTACATATGCGGTCTTGCCCTTCATAGTTCAAGTAAACGCTGATCTTTTCTTCATGGTCGAATCCTGTAAATTCTCTAAAAAATGCATTTGCTAGCTCCCTGCTACTTGATCTGAGCCTCGATCTCTTGCTCGCTTATCTCTATGATACTCATCAAAAAGTGTCAGCTTTTGGATAATCTTAGTTGGCTTGAATCTTTGGCAATTAAATCAAGTCACGTATTCCTTTATGGAATTCTGACTTTCTCTCGTCATGCTCTTGGATAACCTTTATTGGCTTGAATCAAGTCATGTATTACTCCGTGGATTACCAGCTTCCTCTTGCCGTGTTTACTTGGACTATATTCAGACGACCGCACTATAGTCCACTTTATCAAGAAATTAGTTTCCTTATGAGAAACTATTCTATTTAGGAATCGAATTTTGAATCAACACCTTCTTTTCTTTAATGTAATGTAATGCAAATGCATGAATGCAAAAAGAATATCGATTCTGATTCAGTTTCATTTTAGAAAACTTTATTTAGAGAATAAAAATCTTTACACAAAATGGATTACAAATATGCTTTCGCCCTATGGCCCAAAGCTTTAACCCTATCCAATAACGAAGCTAACTCTCAACCCTTGTCTGACACTAGCTCGTACTTCACACTCAACACATCAGCTTGTGCTGCTAAGACTTGCAAATGATCAGCAACTTCCCGAATCTTGACTATGGCTTCTCCCATGAGGTAGTCCCTATCTCTGACTTGATCTTGAGAATGGCAAAGCTCTCCTTTCCAATGACCTTCTCTTGCCTCAAGCTGTTCAATCTGTATTTCATAGTTGTATAGTGCTGACTCTAATCTTTTAATCTTGTTTTTCAATTCTACAATCTTGTTCAGGCTTGTCTTTAATTCGATTGTAGAATTACGGCTTCGGTAGTGATGAAGGGATCGTCCAAGTTCAGCTATTCTAGCTTTTAATCCATCTTTCTCTTTCCAATTTTCTGCTAGATTCTTCTCTAAAGTCTTGTTTCGCGCTTGAATTTCCTGGAACTTCCTTTTCCATTGATTAGTTTCAGCTCTTTCCTCTCGAATATCTTATTGCCACTGCTCCAAAGTCTTCTCCAACCTAGCTCTTTTTATTGATAGATGTATCCTCTTATACTTTGTCCTTAGATTATTTCGATCTTCTTCAACCCTCCTTTTCTCTTTTCTTAACATTTCAGCCCTCAGTTTTTGAACATCTACGTCTAAACTCAAGTACATCTTTTCTTCCTTAAGCTCCTCTATCCTTTTTCCGAGTTCTAAGTTCTTTCTTTCGAACTCTTGCTTCATAATTTCTACTTCTGACGGAACAACTCGTAAGCATTCCTCCATCGATCGAGCACTCTCCAATCTTGGCCTAGGGATGTTATCATTAATCCTCCGACCAAACCACCCCTTGTACTCTAGAGATGCCATCGAATCCTCATTCAGGACCTTCATGTAATAAGTCTGCTTCTATGCCTCGGAAATCTCCCGAATCTTCTTCTTATAATTATCTCATTTATACGAGAAATCACATTGAGCTAATCCATGTGTTGCCGGTATACACTGCTTTACTTTATACTGCCTTAATACGAGCAACGGCGCATATCCAATGGCTCCCCAAACTCCAGGAAGAGGTACCCAGTCAAAACTCCCACATCGATAAAGGACTATGTCAGGAACCATCCAAGGGGCTTTCCACTCAACATCTTCCTCTCGGAGGTTTCGCAGAATTTCAATCCATCCTTCCTCTGAAACATCATCTCTCCTAATCATAGCTGCTGCATCCTTTAAAGGGGAAAAATCTTCGAAGAACACTCGATAAAAGTCCTTGTCGACTTTCCAAAAGTGGCTGTGGAACCAAACCATCAATAGCTGAGCACAACCAATGAATCTACCCTTACCAATCCTTCGGCATGCACTCAAGGATCTGAATGTTTCAACAATGATTGCAGGTATAGGTGTCACCTGTTTTCCAAGTCTGTCGAATAGATCCGTGACTGCTTCATCAATGTAATTCAAAACTTTAGGAAAGACCACCAAGCCATATATACTCAAAGCCAGGACATCAACCTTCCTCTTCATATCTGGGTGCGCCAATATCAGATCACTCAAACTTAACCAAGAAATGCATCTACTATCACCCTTTTGTTGAATACGAGCTACTACCCACTGTTCACTCATCCCCGTGATGCTCATTAATTTCTTTACAAAGGTTGGGGCATTAGCGGGCCTAAAATAAACTTTGCTATTTTGAATCCTTGAACACCGAAGTAAAGTTGTGTACTCCTCCATAGTAGGTACCAAATCTACCTATCCAAATGTGAAACAGTTATAGGCAGGGTTCCAAAACTGTACCATGGCCTGAAACAGTTGCTTATCCACCGTGATGTCCAATAAGTAGGGTAAATCACCATAATTCTGGTAGAACAGCTACTTAGCCTCTTCATCCAAGTGAGCCCAAATATCTTTCAACTCCTGAAGCTCATTCTATGCCAAACTGATGTGAGTGAAGTCCCACAACTCTGATGTACACCCCTCAGTAATGCTATCTCCTTTCTCTAACTGGGTTTTCTCTGACCAAGCACAGACGAAAGAGTTGTCCCCCACTTTATTAAGATATTCGTCCCCCATTATAAAACTTTCTAACTCAGAAATCGAACCTTGAATTGACACCTTTTAATGATGAATGATATGCAATGACAACAAAAATAAGAAGAATATGTCAGTGCCATATATGAAAAATAAACAAATACTTTAAAAGGGTAGGTACTAAAAGTTATCACCCTACTACCTAAGGCAAGCACTTAAAGCTCACTACATGAAGTTAGGTTCTAAAGTAAAGGGTACCCAAGCCAGCAGATTCCCCGATCCTCACCCATTATAGGCTCATATGGACCAAGTTCGGTTTAGGGGATTCATTTCCCTACGACCATACGGAGATGAAAATCTCACGAAGTCTATAGGTACAGATGTTTCCCGAAAGCAATCCACTAACTCAAACGAACGTGAAAACCTCACGAAAGCTTAATTTCTTACTCCCACTTAAAGGTGTGACCAACGGTCATGCAAATGCAATGTGTGCAGATAAAATAACAAACATATGCAACAAACACATGAAAAGGGATCTTTATTTTTACATTCAAATTTTAGCATTAAGACAGAAAGTAATCAATTTTCGGCTTGACTCTCTTACTAGTCCCCAGTGGAGTCGCCAAGCTGTCGAAACCATTTTTGAACGGGTTTGAAAAACAGGGTCGACTTTAAAAATGAAAACGAGAGTCGCCACCAATCTTTTTAGGTGTGATTGGATCACCTTATAAAACGTTTTGGTCTACGAGTTTTTGAAAACGGGTTCGGGAGTCGGTTACGTACGAGGAAGGATTAGCACCCTCGTAACGCCCAAAATTGGTACCAAATTGAATTGCTTTCTGTCTTAAGGCTAAAAGTTTAAAAATATTTGAAAATATGATCCCTTTTTGAATTAGAATAGTTTGAGTTTTAAAACCAAGGTTCATTCGTTCCAAAAGAATATAAATATCACATCCAGCATGATTGGACACGATATTTTAGAACTCTTGTAACCGAAATCATCTTCTAATTTATAAAATCATTTAGAAGGGTACTTTAGGTATTTAGACAAACGGGAAATCGCAACCCAGCATGTTAGGGTACTATTTCCTGAATTCCTAAATACGAAAAGCATAGCCTTATTTTAAAACTTTTTTTTGGTTAAATTTTTAAAATCATGATGCAATCAAGATAACGTATTACAATATAATAAACAATATAAGTTACGGGATACATGCTTTAATATTCATACAAAAATAAAACAACATAAATTACATTACCTATATTAATATGCAAACGTAATCATTAATAAGATAAATTTATCAACATTTCATGCAATAAACAACATGGCAAATAATGAAATATATAACACATGCTATATAAGTTGACATGTCATACAAACAATATTAAACTTAAAATTACACGATACATAAAATCATACTTTATACAAATATACTTTAAACAACCATATACATAATCACTTCTCATTCGAATATATAAAACGATTAAATAATACAAATAATCACAACAATGTCCAAAACAAAAAAATGAAAAGATACTAAAATAATCCAATCATTAACATGTGAGAAAAAAATTTAAAAAGGTATATACAAATGTTTAAAAAACACATATAAAAAATAAAAAATAGTGTATAAAAATATAATAAATTTTGTAATGTAACATGCATACTAATAAAATGTAGTATCTAATTGATCATTTACAAAAATAAAATATGCACATTTCCAAATTTACAAAACATAAATATATAATATAAAGTATAAAGTAATATAATAAATAAAAATGACATTTAAATATTTAAACAATAGCATATATATAAAAACATAGTATTTTATAATAAAATTTTAAAATTCAAAATTATACATAATAATATATAAAAAAATATGAAATAAAATATATAATAGGATAATAAATAATTTAATATAATAAATATTTATAATAAAATGATATAATATAAAATATAGATGATAAATAATAAAATATAAGTAACAAATGATATATAATGAAATATAATAAATAATATATAATAAGATATAAAATCATATAACAATATAATATAAATAGATAGTAGATAATATAATAATAACAGATATAAAAATCATGTAAATATATACATGAAAATATTAAGATAATATAATATAAATAAATTTTTGAAAATAAATAGCAAAAATAATGGAAAAGTACTGAATCAAAACCAAAACAGAACCCTTGGGGCAAATTTTAAATAAAGAAAAAGGAGAAGGGATTGAATTGCATGGCGTGCTAATAAATAGGGACCACGAACGCAAATTTTCCAAGTGTATAAACGTAATGCCTGCATATGGGCTAAATTGAAATGGCATGTAAAATTCAGGGTAAAATTTAGAAACAACAAAAAAAAAGTAAACAGGGCTCTATTAAACAACGGCGCAAATGGGAAGGATCAAATATGCAATTTACCCATTTAGGGTAAAACTGCGCAGACCCAAACATGGATCGGGTTGGGCGTGTGGGCTGCAGCACCGTACGGTGTCGTTTTGAATCCGTTTAAAGCTCCTTTTTTTTTTGCTTCAAAACCATTTGGGAATCATTCCTTTTTTTTAAAAAAAAAAAAACAAACCCTAAGCTCCCTTAACCCCCATTCGGCCGAACTTAAAACACCCACCCCTAGTCGCCGCACCACCACTTAAAACACAGACCTATGGTGAACAACGAAGGCCTGTTCTAGCGCTGCTTGCAAATGTTTGAAAAGGCCTGGTTTTTCAATCCCGAAAACGAACAAAACAATGGGCTCTAGGTTGTGAGGGCCTTGAATCCGGCGAAGAAAACGAGGCTCCAATGAAGCAAGCCAAGGACGATTAGGGTGAGTCTCGTTTTCCTCCTTTTTACATTCGTATACCAATGGAGGAAAAATGAAATGGAAAGGCAAAGAGAAAACAAATTCGAAGAAAAACTTTGAAATCCTTTTTATTTTTATTGGATTCGACAGTCAATGGTAAAGAACTGTAAAAAATAAAATAAAGTTTGAAAATTCGAAATAAAAAACGAATATAACCTTTAAAAAAAGTCTTTTTATTCCCGTATTGCTTGTATATTTCACCGTGTATCCCTATTACAATCTGTTTGATCGGGTTTTATACCCAAAGAAAAATAAAAGAAGAAACAAATTTTGCTGCTTATTTGCTGTTCTTCTATCCTTGTTTGCAGGTCAATGGTGACAATCCGGGCGCGATTCACACCGATGGAGGCTTGACTGCAGCAATTGAGGGCGCAATCTGTGCGCTGTTGGCGCGCCTGGAGCAGTGATGGTGGCTTGCGGCGCTGGCATGCTACTGCTAAGGTTTAGGAATTTAGTTTATTTGGGCTAGGGGCTAATTGGGCTGTTTGTAACGGGTTAGGTTAGAATTTAGGTAGAGGGTTTAATTTGGTTAATATTTGGGCTTTGGGTTTAATGTAAAATGGACTGTTTTAAAACAATAGGCATTTTATTTTATGTTTCGCTGGTTAAGGCCCGGGCAAATTTGGGCTACTGCACTACAAATTCACAAAAGCCGAAATTACAAAAATTTGGGGCATTACAACTCTACCCCCTAAAAGGAAATTTCTTCCTTGAAATTTTACCTGATTAGAAAAGGTGAGGATACTGCTCTCGCATCGAATCCTCTGGCTCCCAAGTCATCTCCTCAGTGCTATGATTCCGCCACAGTACCTTCATTAAAGGGATAGACTTTCTTCGTAGAACCTTAATGTACTGATCCAGAATCTGCACCAGCTCATCCTTGAATGTTAGATCTGGTCTAATCTCAATCTCCTCCACAGGCACAATGTTCGTGCGATCAGAGTGGTAACATCGAAACATGGAACACATCATGAATGTGATCTAACTCCATAGGTAGCTCCAACTGATATGCGACTGGCCCTCCGGCTTCAAAATCCAATACGGCCGAATAAACCAAGGGCTCAGCTTTCCCTTGCCACCGAACCTCAAGACCTTCTTCCATGGCGAGACCTTAAGGAAAACCAAGTCCCTCATAGAATACTCGATGTCCTTCCTCTTCAAATCAGCATAGGACTTTTGTCTATCAGAAGCCGCTTTGAAGCGCTCTCGAATCAATTAGACCTTTTCCTCAGTCTCTGATACCAACTCTGGACCCAGTACACGTCGTTCACCCAAATTAGTCCAGCACAAGGGAGTGCGACGCTTACAACCATATTGTGCCTTACAAAGTGCCATCTGTATACTAGACTGGTAGCTGTTGTTGTAGGAGAACTCTGCTAAAGACAAGTACTCTTTCCAACTGCCTTGAAAATCAATCACACAACTCCTCAACATGTCCTCCAATATTTGTATCACCCTCTCCGACTGACCGTCTGTCTGTATATGAAAAGTAGTACTGAAGTCAAGCCTTGAACCCAAAGCCTCATAAAGCTTTTACCAGAATTGAGATGTAAAGTGAGGATCCCTATCGGAGATGATTGATACAAGAACCTCATGTAACCTCACTATCTCTGAGATGTAGAGCTTAGCCAGTTTCTGTAGAGAGAAATCTGCCCTAACAGGAATGAAGTGAGCTGAATTGTCAATTGATCCACGATGACCCATACAGAATCCTTCTTAGTGGGAGTTAGAGGCAATCCACTAACGAGGTCCATCACTATTCTCTTTCATTTCCACATCAGTATCTTTACTGGCTGTAACAACCCCGATGGCAACTGATGCTTAGCCTTAACCTGCTGACAAGTCAGACAGCAAGCCACGAAACCGGTCACCTCACGCTTCAACCCTGGCTACTAGTACAACTCCCGAGGATCTCTGTATATTTTGTTCCAACCAGGATGCATAGCATAAGGCTTATTATGCGCTTCCTTCAGAATCAACTGTCTTAAATCCTCATCATTCGGTACACAAATCTGCCCTCAAAAGCATAAAACTCCATCATCATTAAACTCAAAATCCAAAGTAGTCCCAGTCTCAACTTGACAGAACCGCAACTCAATAGACTTATCCCCCTTCTGCTTATCCCTGATTTGATTAATCCATGTCAGTTTCACCTGAAGTTCTACCAATAAACTCCCATCATCAAATAGACTCAGTCGAACGAACAATGCCCTCAGATCGGCCACAGCCCTACGGCTCAACGCATCAGCCACCATATTGGCCTTACCAAGATAATACTCGCTGCTGCAATCATAATCCTTAAGCAACTCAACCCATCGACACTACCTAAGATTCAACTCTTTCTGAGTGAAGAGATACTTAAGGCTCTTGTGATTAGTATAGCTGTACACTTCTCACCATACAAGTAATGCCTCCAAATCTTTAGAGCAAAGACTATTGTAGCCAACTCCCAATCATGCGCTAGATAATTAGCTTCATGAGTCTTAAGATGTCGAGACACATAAGCCACTACCTTACCATATTGCATTAGAACACAGCCCAAACCCACATGTGACGCATCACTGTATACCACAAAGTCCTTACTAGGTTCAGGTTGTATTAGAACAGGAGCCTGAGTCAACACTGTCTTAAGCTTCTCAAAGCTTTCCTGCTATGCATCAGTCCAAACGAAAGGAACTCCCTTCAGCAGCAATTTAGTCAATGGAGCTGAGATCAAAGAGAACCCTTCTACAAATCGTCTATAGTATCCTGCCAGCCCCAGAAAGCTACAAATCTCAAACACATTCTTTGGTTGTTTCCAATCCAACATAACCTCATTCTTGCGAGGATCCACACGAATCCCCTCAGCAGATGCCACATGGCCCAAAAAGGTAACCTCTCGAAGCGAAAACTCACACTTAGAGAACTTCACATACAACTATTTTTCTCGAAGAGTCTATAGCACAACCCTGATATGCTCATCATGCTCATCCTCTGACTTAGAATACACCAGAATATCGTCGATGAACACTACTATAAATTGATCCAAGTAGGGTCGAAATACACGATTCATCTAGTCCATAAACACTGCTGGTGTATTAGTCAACCCAAATGGTATAACTAGGAATTCGTAATGTCCAAACTAAGTCCTAAATGCCGTCTTATGCACATCGGCCTCATTAACTCTCAACCTATGGTACTTTTATCGCAGATCAATCTTAGAGAACACAGAAGCCCCTCTGAATTGGTCGAACAGGTCATTTATCCTCGGAAGTGGATACTTGATCTTAATCGTCAAGTTATTCAGCTGGCGGTAGTCAATGCACATTCTCATCGTCCCATCTTTCTTCTTCACAAATAGAACAGGTGCTCCCCACAGAGACAGACTGGGACAAATGAATCCACGATCCAACAACTTCTGCATCTAAGCTTTAAGTTCAGTAAGCCCCTCCGATGCTATTCAATAAGGAGCGATAAACATCAGAGCTGTACCAGGTATCAATTCGATCCCAAACCCTACCTCTCGGCTCAGAGGTAAACCCGGTAGTTCCTCTAGAAAAACATCTAAAAATTTCCACACAGTTTAGATGTGCTTAACCCAAAAGTCCACAGAATCCAAAACATTGATGTAGGCCAAGAATGTCTCACATCCCTTTCTTACCAACTTTTCTGCTACCAATGCAGATATCATATTAGTCAGATAATTCTGTCATTCCAAAATCACGACTATCTCATTATCCTCCTCAATTCTTAGAACAACTCTCTTTTCAGCACAATCCAGACTCACTCGATGTTTCACTAACCAGTCCATGGCTAGAATTAAGACAAACTCCCTAAATAGAAGCTCCATCAAATCAGCCAGAAATACAGTCTCTAAGACCTCCAACGGCACGTCTTTAAATAGTTTACTAACTCTAATAGACTGCTCCAACAGATTCACCACTAATATCTCACTAGAAGTGCTCTCATACGGAATCCCCAAAGTCTCAGACACAGTGCTAGCTACGTAAGAGTGTCTACAACCTATGTCTCTCAATGCAAAGCGAAGTATATTAAAGATTAGAAACGTACCCGTGATGACATTTGGAGCATCTCTATCCTCACGGCAACGTATAGCATAAACCAGTGAATGCTGCCTTACCTCGGTTGGTCCAGCACCTCTGTCCGGTTCTCTCTGCCCTCGGGCCATACTTTACTACCCCTAGCCTAACCTCGGCCCCTAGGTCATTGTTGAACCACTATCAGTGGCTGTGCAGTCTTATTAACTGAAACTTGCATCTGATTAGTCCTCAGCGAATAATCCTTAACACAATGCTCAGTCGACCCACATCTAAGACAAGCTCTGGTGGCTCTCCAACACTCGCCCGAATGGCCTCTACCATAGTGTCCATATAAAACAACCCAAGCAGGTACAACAGTAGGCCCAACTATCATAGGCCCATCAGTCCTGGCCTTCTTCTTAGGCCTTATCCCAACATTAGAAGGATTAGAATCCCTTTTAGCCTTCCTTTTCTCTCGATTCTATCTCTTAGAGCGCTTCACCTCTTCGGTGATCTTTGCCTTTTTGACCAATACAGAGAAATCTCACTCCCTCTAAGAAGCTATCAAAACCCGCAAACTGTCTCGGAGACCATCCTCAAACCGAACACGGTGCTCATACTCTGTTGCCACCACGCCTCTCGCATAACGGCTCAATATCAGATATTCGACATTATACTTGACCACTGAACGATCCCCCTGAGTGAGATTCAGGAACTCAAGTCACCTCGCATCAGTATAGCTGGCCCCCACATACTTTCTCTGGAAAGCCGTCTTAAACAAATCCCACGACAGACGACCAGGCTGAGTGCCCTCCTTAACCGTGAGCCACCACTGATATGCCTCGTCGCGAAGCAGTGATACAGCCCCTTTGAGCTTCTACTTATCAATGAAATCCAAGTCGTCCATTATTCTTTCCGTGGCCTCCATTTAGTACTCGGCCACATTAGGACCAACTCTAATGATGCCCCTGAATAACTTAGAACCATTAGACCGGAGTCGTTCTGTAACTGATCCTCGGCCCCTAGATCTAGTGTTGGGCCCAGCGACCCTCCCTAATATTCGAAGCATAGCTTGGGACAGTGCGCCGTCCCCAACCGCACGATCATATGGCCCTGACCCAGTATCCGTAACAGGTGACACCAGCATCTCACTAATATCTATATTCGAAAGCGTATCAGAAGTGAAGGATTCAACTCGAGCCCCTCTACGGCCTCTACCTCGGCCTTTAGTATCCCGTCCACGAGTACTTCTAGCACTCATCGCAGATATCAAAAATTATCTGTATTAATAGTTTTATGCAAATCAGTTTACAGTTCCGATATATTATTAGCAAGTATTTTATGCAGTATAATATCAGAAGTTTGAAATTCGTTATCGCAAGAAATTAGTCTCACTATAGTTTTTCGTCTACACTACCTAGAGTGTTTCAATAAAGTATACTATCTATAGTAATCTCATAGCATACAAATAGTGTTTTCAGACAAGCTAAACAAAATTTTAAAATAACTAAGTATGCTTTCAATTAGTACATATCAGAGATTCAGAAACTTACAGGATCGGCGCCGGAGACTCGATGTACCACTTACTTATTCCAAAAATATTTTTAAATCATTTACAAATCATTTCCTTATATCCAAGCTTTAAAACCCATTTCAAACCCAAATCCACAGCTGAGTTTTACAACCTAGCTCTGATACTACTAAATGTAACACCCTAAACTCGGCCTAGACGTTATAACCGGATCTAGCGATGCCATATGGAAGAGTTTTGTAAATCGTTTCGAAACTTATCATTGTAATTATTATCTTATACTTAGTCGACAAAAAACACGTAATGATTAGCTTACTTGAAAACATTTCTTGTACACGAAAGCTATAATAACTGAATAATCAATAAATCCGTTTAAGTATGGAAAAAAAACTTAGGTAATTTTGGAAAACAATGTTTTGTGGTGTTACAGTTTATAAATCTAAAATAACAGTTTAAAAACTCAAATAAAAATCGAAAGCCCTTAGTCCATAAATTACATCGAAATAAAACCCCAAAAGAATAATAGATAATAAATAAAGTAGTGTAAGGATTAAAATCTAAAAAAAACCACAGTTTAAGTGTCCGTGGTCACCATAGAGCCCTTTACCGCACTGATCCGTTTACTTCTGGGGATTACCTGACAGATAAATAATTAAAAGGGTGAGTTTTCCCAATTTCAGTGTGTACATCCCTACAGTATAGCATGCATGCAAACATATATCAGAATACAGTCGTACTTCAAGTCTAAGCCCTTAATAAAAACGATGTGGGTCTTGGCCAACTCAGAACAGAATCAGGTATAATCGGGCCTTAGCCCTTACAGATAACACATGCATATCAGATCAGAAACAGAAACATACCCACTAACCCTGCACACCATCTCCGTCCAACCCTACACACCATGTGGGGACAAAATCAACCCACCCAGCCCTACACACCAAATATGGGGATAAAATCAACCCATCCAACCCTACACACCCTAAGGTACCGTAAACGACACATAACAGATATATACAGCATAGTTGCCAAATAATAGGCTAGAAGCCTTTTAGATACTTCCTTCACTTTATCAACAATCCCACCCAAATGCAATGCAACAAGATATCATGGCATGCTATAATGCAGATAACAAATAACAGATCATATAATTAGGCAGATACACATGCTTATATTAACATTCTTACACATATATAACTATATCAAAACACAGAACAGGGTCCAAGATATCTTTACCGACCCTACAATAGGTCACAGTCGACTAGGGCGACCCGTGCAACCTTACAGAACCTTCTAGAAAATAGGCTCACACGCCCATGTGGCTTGCCCGTGTGGCCTGGCCCAAAAATCCCACACGCCGGTGTGGTTCACCCATATGGGCCCACACACCCGTGTGGCCTACACGGCCCACTTGGCCAAGCCCATGTCTCACACACGGCCTCGCCGGCCTCAGACGGTAGTGTTTGTCGCACCAGTGTCAAGCTTACACGGCTTGGTTTATCGATTACACAGCCGTGTCTCATCACACGGCCTCCACACGGGTAATCCACACGCCCGTGTGGCGTCGACAGTAAGCTTTTTGGCTTTTTTCAAAACCCATTTTCTGTGCAATCGGAGTACACACCTGGTACGTTTTTGCTCCTAAAGTACTCCCGTGATTCTAAAACCTATAATCGATCATTTTGAGTCCAAAATCAGTCACTTAAACGTTAAATAATAGAAAACTAAATGAGGTATTTCGGTCCTAAATCGTTAAATCTCTTACCTTGAACAAATACCAGCGAATTCCACGCGCCTAGCTCGCTGTTCAGAAATGAAGAACAGTCCCTTGATTAGTTCCTAATCACCTAAAGAAATTCCCTCTTATATTGCAACTAAAGACCATACCAAAACACAAAAACTAAAACTTACCGGAAGTGCGTCACAAAGATGAATGTTAAAAACGATCAGAATGAGAAAGAATCGGAATAGAGGAGAATAATGAAAAATCTGCAGCAGCAAAGAGGGAAAAGTATGAAGAAGTTTTGGTAGAGAAAGATAGAGAACGTCAGAAGTCTGGAACTTTTGAGAAAACTAAACAACTAACAATTATCTTTCCCCCAGCTTCTCTCCACTACTCCACTACTCAGTATCACACTCAAACTCAAATTCTTATGCGACAATAGCGGCAAAAATTAATGCCCATACTGCATTTTGAACACAAGACCACTTGCATAAACCCTCTTTTCTTATCCACCAGACCAACAGGCCTATGCTGATATGCTTTTACCAGTAAATTCTTTTAAGTCTATTAACCGAGGGTAAGGCTTTATTCAAAAGAAAAGCCAAAATTCAGCCCAAGTCTTAGCTTGAACTTGGAACCTCGCCAACACACCCTAAAGCACATAACCACTTAGGTAGGTAGATTTTTTTGTCAAATTGAAACAGAATCATATTCAGAAATTTTTCATGCTACAAATTCACAAAAGTCGAAATTACAAAAATTTGAAGCGTTACAAAAGTAATTCGACCAAAATCACAACATCATTGATCACTTAAAAGTAAAGTACAAAAACTTACCTTAAATTATTTTTCCTTGTCATCTTAGCTTGTCTCAACATTAGATCCTCATTCACCCTGGTAGCTAAGCATGACAACCACATAAATTAGTTAAACCGAAGTTATTGAACCTTAAAGCCCAGAATCCAATTTACCAAAACTTATTAAGAGCCCTTACTTTCTCCTTCCTCAAGTCCTTGAGTACAGGAGGATATGAAAGCTTCAATGTTACTCAAATTTTCTACTTCCAGCCTCTAATTTTCACTACTACAGCTCCATGCAAAGCTCTCCTAAATTTACTTCTTCTCAGAACAACTAAAGAAGACAAAGAAAATAAAAGAAAGAAATTTACAAACTAAAATAAAAAAAGGATATTTTCTTTTTTGCCAAAAATGTCCTATTTCACCTATACATATAATTCTCTTACACAATCTCCCGAACCCTCCTAACCAATCACTGACAATCACTATGTTTCCCACTAGGGAACCAGCCAGTTCCATCCTAACCAAACTAGAATTAGAACTCAACTATTTGTTCGCCGGTTCACAATTTTCCCCAAAATTCCTAGTAAAGTTTGCCAACTTACCATATGTTTAATTGGGTCCAGATTCCCTCCTTAATTGGGTCCTTAAAATTATCCAAGTGTGACACCAGGTCATGTCGTGATGAGGTAAATGCGTGGTCACGACGAGACTCTCTGAGTATTTTGGCATGTTTTGTTATCTTTGCAAATGAGTCTTAACTATTATGCAATGCAATTGAGGTCCTTAAATGCTATAAAATATCTTGAAAATTTGCATGATTAAGTCTTGTATGGTAATTTCATAATTTTACTCTCAATTTTAAAAAATGGTTTTTCAAATTATTTTCCTAAATTTACGATTTAGTCCTTAAACATTTGTTTTAAATTTACATGTGTTTTACTTATCAGTTTTGGTTGATTCTTTCAAATATGGTTTTAAGTTATACTCTATAAACTAAATGCATGATTAATTTAACATTTTGTAATTGTATCGTATGTTGTGTGTAAAATGATTATTTTACCCCAAATGTTGCTTTTATTAGAGTAGCGTAGTGGAAGTATGGTTTAGGGTTTATAGATTCACTCTGAACTATATGGTTGATGTTTATGCATGTAAATATATTGAGTGAATATTATGTGGTGTGACCGATGGTTTTGTGGTGTATTTGGTGGTCGGTAAGGAGAGTCAGGTTAGAGTAGCGTAGTGGAAGTATGGTTTAGGGTTTTGTGGCACTAATGTGATGTTTTAGATTCAGGTTAGACCGTTTTGGCCGGGTTTGAGGCGCCACATTAGTGACTAAATTGAATTTTTTTATATAATTGGGTGACGAAAATGAAAACACTCTCGTAATTGAGTGATCATTTATATAGTTTATAACGACCATATCATCCAATTGTTTTAGATTTAATGGCATGGTTACTAAAAATAGTTTAGTGATCAAATTAAAATTTTATAATATAAAAATCTAGAGAAATTTAATTACTAATTAATTAGTTTATCCTCGCTGTATATACTCGAGAGAATTTATATAAAATGGTGTGTAGTAAATATTAAGAAGTGAGCAAAGTTCGATTCGACTCGAAAAAATTTAAAAAAAAGTTTGAATTTTAAATTATTTGAATCAAATTAATCAAATCAACTCAATTTTTTTCGAATTTCAAGTTCGAACCAAGTTAAATTTTTGAATTCAAATAACATACATAATTCGAACAAACCAAATATCAAAACCTTTTTATTTCCCTTCCCTCTCAATCATCTCTCAAACCTTTTTACTTTCCCATAAAAAATTTTACTTCTCCCCAAACTCTCAAAACTTTTTTCATTTTACTTTCTCTCAAGACTTTTACTTCTCCCTCAAAAATTTTTCTTCTCTCCAAACCCTCAAAACTTTTTTCATTTTACCTTCTCCCTAAATTTTTTATTTCCTCCAAACTTTCAAAAAAAACTCCTTTTGCTTTCCCCAAAAACTTTTACTTATTTTTTTTCGTATTTATGTTTATTATTTATATTATTGAATTAAATTTTACATTTTATGCTATTTGTATTATTAAATTGTTTAATCATGCTGAATCTTTATTAATTTCTATTAAAATTAAATTATTGATGATACCATAAAATATTTGTGTTAAAATTTTATGTTGGTATCAATTTCACATTTTGTCTTAAAATAACTTTTATTAAAAAAATCACGTTTTTTACATTTAATATATATATTTAATTTCAAAATACATGGTGACAAGAATGGAAGATAATTGAAGCACCTAAGCAAGTAAAGAAGCTAACTTGTATATAAAAAATTAATAAATAAATTATGACGGGATGAAAGTTAATAACAAATTTAATTACGGTGGGTGGCAGTGGCTATAGGGATCCAAAGTCATTGTTTTTAATTTAACTCAAACAAATATATTCGATTTGATTCGAATTTCATCTCACTTGACTTGATTTGAGAAATTTTCAAATTGAGTTAGGATGATAAAATAAGATTCATCAACTCGATTAACTCGAAATTTTTTCATTCGATTCGATTCGATTTAATCAAACACTCACCTCTAACAATATTTGTGATGAGATTTATAATTTTATCGAAAAGATTCTTTTATTAATTTAATTTTTATATATTTTATTATTAACTTATTATTTTTAATTTATTCCTTCTGGAGTGCTTATTACTAGTAGCCAACTCATAGGTGCATTTCCATCCACTAACGTTGGTAGCCTTCCTCTTTCCCTCCATACTCCAGGTTGGTGTCACTTGCACTTTAATCATGTTTATGGTAACTTCACATCTTTCTTTATGACTACTCTCCATTACTGTTTTACTGTTTTAGAGAATTATAAATCCAAAAGTTTAATTCAATCTTGCTTGTGATAATCGATTCGTTATTCAATTAAAAAATTGATTCGATTCTTTTTATTTTGATAAGTATATAATTTGTCAAACAATATAGATCGCTTATATGAATTTACACCTAATGAATTTATATCTCTATAAACTTTCTATTATTAAAAATTTTCTGCAATTCTCTTCTACAAGTTCTACAGCCAATATAAGTTTAACATTCTCTGTCACTTAAAGCTGTTATAACAGCCATATAATTCCCGATCCTCTTTCTTTGTTCTCTCTATAAAACATCTCGTTTAACTGAGTTGTTATGCTTTCTTATAAGGAATCCTCTACAGTATGTAGTCTGTAAATAATTGTCAAAACATCAGATACCATGAGCAACTTTTACATTTGTAAAGACAGAGGGTTTTTTATTCAAATAATATTTTTTAAAAATACTAAAATGGCATGTTGCAACAATTATGTATCAAAATGGTACATTAGATGGGTGCAGGGTGGTGCATAGGCGGCACCACCCTGATATTCTGACACAAACCCGATTGAAAAAAATAATAATAATAAAATAATGGTGGAGGCATGTAGATAGGCGGCACACATGTAAAAATACGGGTCAAATACGGGTCGTATATGGTAAAAACTAGACTCGAAAACCGACCCATTGACACGATGGGACATGACACTGGGTCACGCCTAAGGAAGAGATGGCACCCAGTGGTGGAGGAGGCGACACAGGCGGCACTGGTGACGCCTCTAGTAGAGGCTGCACCATAGTGGTAGGCGATGCGTTGGTTGCATGCAGTTCATTTGTTTTTTGTGTTTGGGGACCTTATAATGGTCCCCAATGTTCATTTTTGGCCGATGAGTGAAGGAGAAGAAAGAGGAGGAGAAGAAAAGAAGAGAAAAAGAAGAAGGAGAAGGAGAGGGCGGGAAGGGAAGGGAAGGGAAGGGGAAAAGAAAAAAAGAGAAGGAAAATAGAGAGAGTGAAGGAGAAAGAGAAGGAAAAAAATAGAAAAGAAAAGGTAAATTTTTTTGTTATAAATTAATGGATTAATGTTAATTTAATTTTTTTTATTGTTGATTTAATTTGGATTTAATTTTTAAATTTATTTTTGTAAGGTATTATTTGGTTAAAAAGAGCTATTAAGGTATGTTTGTATTTGTTTTATATTTTCATTTATTCATAATTTATTTTTAATGTTTATTGAAATAAAAAAAGCCTATTTATGTTATTTACAAAGAATGTTTTATTATTTTATGTAATTTATTTGTTATGTGTGTTTTAGGTTGATTAGATATGTTTTTTTATGAAATTTATTTGATATGTTATTTTAATTATTTTAATATTATTTTTTATATAGGTAAAAGATGAGACCATTGATATGGAATTAGTTTATATGTTCTAGTTTTTTAAGATTTTATAATTGAGAATAAGATTTTATGTTTTTAAATTTTATTTTATGTTTTTTGTAAACATTAAAAATGAAATTTCTTTTGAACTTCTATTAAAAAATTATATTTTTGGACAATAATTAAGTTGGCATGTTATTTTATATATATATATATATATTATTTTAAACCAAAAATTTTTACTTATTATCATTTAAAAATAATAATAAAAATATTTGTATTTATTATGTTTTTGTTATATTTTTTATTAGCATGTTATTTTTAGTATTTTAATATAAAATTTTTATTTTTTATGTAGATAAAAGATTAAACCATTGAGATAGAATTTGTGAATGGGACCATTGAGTTGGAGTTTGAGTTGAAATTTATAAGATATATTTATTTTGTTAATGTAGTATAGCAAAAAATATGATGTCGAAAAAACTGTTTGGTATTTTTTTGTAATTAAAAGCAATATATAAAATTTAGATATCTTGATAAATATTTAAAATCCATCAAACTTTGAAATTAATAACTGAAATTTGTTTTGAAATTGCAGGTATCGCAATGGCTCCATTGATTAAGAACGATGGTCACATATCAAACACAGTTAATAATATGGTAATATAATGTTATTTGTTAATCATGGGTTCCCTTAAAAAAAGATCTACGTAACTTACGGAAATAAATTATGTTATTATAATTATTTTCTGTAATTTAACACTGTCAAGGCTCGTATTGCGCATTAAGGGGTCGGGTGAATGGTTTAGGATATTCCCCGGATGAAGGACTGGTGCCATACTTGGAGTTAGCTGGATTCAGGTCAGCAGCATTGATCTAAACATTTCATTTGCGGTACGACTTAATATCCACATTGGTCGAGTGTTGGTGCCCGGAGACTCGTACTTTTCATTTGCCGTGTGGGGAGTGCACTGTCACTCTGAAGGATGTTACATTGTAACTTCATCTCCCAATCGACGGGAGTGTCGTAACGAGCGTAAGTGCAATACCTGAGCTGGCTGCCATTTGTTATAGCCTACTAAGAGTCTCACCCGCCGATGCTGAGTCCAATTTTACGGGTTCGAAATTTTCATGGCTAAAAGCCAATTTTGAACATTTATCAATTAATGCTACTAAGCATGAGGTGATATGCGCAACTCAAGCGTACATTATGCATATTATAGGTGTTGTACTGATGCCCAATACGAATAACAACAGGGTTTTTTTTTATGTATTTACCCCTATTAGCTGATTTGCAGAATGTTCCCTTGTATAGTTGAGGTTTCGTAGTTCTGACTATGTTGTATCTTGATGCCGTAGACATGGGGGGATGCCTTGTATTGCTGCAGTCATGGGCTCTTTATCGGATTCCATTCTTGGCATCGGTTAGGCATAAACCATACATATTTCCACTAGTGAATAGGTCATAACATTTAACTTGGTATAAATTGACATTTTTTTTATAATAATACTATTCTAACGATACTATATTTACTTGTAATTTGTTTTCATAGATGGAGTTTTTATCTGAGTATCGGGAGGTCGCACACTGTCTCGATATATCGTCTGATGATTGAACAACATGCCGGGGAAAGGGTAAGCTATTTCAATATTCGTGTCATGTAATTACTTTGTATATCTTACTCAAACTATGTTAAATTTTAGCCATGTTATTAATCATGCAGTTTAACTAGATGCCGTATCGGAGACCAGAAATTGCGATTGTTATACCCTCGTCTACCCATATTCATTTTCACTTGTGGTGCATTAACAGACCAATTATCAATTTCCAGATAGTCGAGTGGTATAACGGGGATCGAGTATGTAGCGACCCAATTTTAATGAAATCAGAACAATAGTTTCGGGACCACAAATTTGAGCTAAAAAAATTTATTTTAATATTTTTGCATGGTCTAAAATATGATAGGAAAGTTGAATAAAAATATTGATAGAAAAAATTTACTAATTAAGTGATTAATTAGAGAAAGGATCAAATTGCATAAAATGTAAAAGTTGAATTCTAGAAGCTAGAAGGATTAAATACCTATGGAATTCAAAATGAAAGGTCATTATATAGTAATTAAACCATTAAGAAAATTTGGTAGATATTTATGGATGAATCATCCATGGAAATTGAGAAAAAAGAAAAGGACTAAATTGAAAATTGGGGAAAATAAAAGATGATAATTAAATTAAAAGGAATTATCATCATTTCATATCATCTTCTTCCCCAGTTTTACATGGAAACCTTAAGAGAGAGCAAAAAAATTTCTTTGCTTAATTAGGTAAGTAATCAAGTCCTGTTTTTAGTAATTTTTATATTGTTAAGATAGAAATAGTGTAATCTATCTAAATTAGGGATTAAATTGAAAAGATATCAAAGTATAAACTTTATGCCATGGATGAATATGCTAAAAACTTTAAATTTATGGTAGAAAATGAAAGGTTGATAGTAGAAGAACAACTTTTATAAAGTAAATTTGCATGAAATTGAGATTTAGGGACTAAATTGTAAAGTTGTGAAATTCAAAGAAAAATTCTAAATTTGTGAATCAAAAGTGCTGTAAATGATACATAGAAATTTCGGTTAGGCTTGGAACAAGGATTAGATTGCATGAATTTCATTTCCGAGCTTAGGGACGAAATTGGAATTTATGAAAAGTTTAGGGGCAAAATGGTAATTTTTCCTAGAGTATGAATTGAATGAAATTGATGATTAAACTTATTTATATAGATCTGGACAACTCAAATTTGAAGTTAAACCGAGGAAAGGAAAAGGTCTCGGATTAGTTGATTTCATAAACGAATAAGCATCGAGGTAAGTTCATATAACTTATTTGTAAAATGAAATGATTCAATTAGTTTGAATGAGTCGCATGTGAGTTGTATTGGCCAAAAGCATGTAAAATCGAGTATATTTTGTATATACTGAAAATGTGATTAAACTTGATAAAGGAATGAAACTCAGATGGATACAGGGTTCTTGGTTCTATTACCCGAAATAATTTGTCTTGCATGTGTTGCAGACATATGTGGTTCGAAAGAGCATAAGCCCTCTCAAGCTTACTGATATGCTGTTCTTATGAGCTTACTGTTTATACTCTTAGAAGTATTTTGTTTATGCTCTTCAAAATATTCTGAATGGTCGTGATCTGCATATGTTGTAGACACACTCATGCTCTATGAGTGTTCTGTTATCAAGTTCTTTGTGAACTTTCTGTTAATAGCTCACTAGAGCATACTGATAGTGCTCGCTGTTGCCAAGCTATTCGAAACTTTCTGTAATATGCTATTTGGTGCTTTCTGTTTAATGCTCTTTGGAGCCACCTAATTAGAGTTCTTTGTGGACTTCTGAAATCAAGCTCGGATAAGCATTCTGATACATGACTTTCCCAATATAAGTTCTCTGTGAACTTTCTGTTGTCAAGCTCAGATATGTTTTCCGTTTTATGTTCACCTGAGCATTCTGTTAAAGTGATTGAGAGCAAGCTTTCTGTTCAGTGCTAATAGAAGTACTTCTGACTAAGAATTGACGGAATGATAGTATAGTACCCTATAGGTGTGCACCTCTCGTATCCATCGATATTTCAAATGAAGAAAAAAATTATGATATAAAGTTCAGGAAATAAATCTAAGTAAGATTACTACGTGAAAGTACATGGAATGTATGAGATTTCATGAATTGATGAGCTCATCCTTGTTGATAGTGATTATATGAAATAAATGACTAACAATATTGGTGAGGTTGTATGCCTAGGTTATGGCCAAAGTGCTTGATTTGCATATGCATGTTTATTTATTGAATGTGGCAAGTAAATTTCTAGTTATATGAGCTTACTAAGCACTATGTGCTTACTTAGTTTTATTTCTCTATTTTATAGTGCTCGGAAACTCGTGAAGGTTAGAAACAGTCGAAGCAACATCACACTATCCTCTAACTCATTTTGGTATAACTATGGATCTTATTTGGTATAATGGCATGTATAGGCTAGTAGGACTAATGTATATGTTGAAATGATTGAATGTAAACTAGCCATTGGTATGGCTAATGATGACTTGATTTTGGTGTGCTTATAGAGTAAATTATGGTTTTGCATGTATTATGGTATGGTTTGAGTTAGAAGATTAAACATGTATGTTAAATGAGGTAAGATTTGAAATACGTGAGTACATGAAAACATGACATATTAAATGATAAATTTGGTTGAATTTGAATGCTTGAAATGGTTGGATGGATTAGTAAAGTTTGGTGCAAGTTTTGGATGAAAAATGGTAAGGAATAAGGCTTGGAAAATAACCTTATTTTGTCCACACGGGTAGACACACGGATGGTATTAGTAAAGTTTGGTGTAAGTGTTGGATGAAAAATGGTAAGTAATAGGGCTTGGCAAATAACATTATTTTGTTCATACGGGTAGACACACAAGCATGTGTCTAGGCCGTGTATGACACACGGTCTGGTCCATGGGCGAGTAGCTTGACCGTATACCCCTTGCATCCTAAGAATTGAGAAACAGAATGTTCAAAATTGAGCACACGGGTAGAGACATGGGCGTGTGTTTCAGCCGTGTGAAGTATACGGTCCAGAACATGGGCATGTATCTTGGCCGTGTAAAACCTGCACCTAATTTTTAAAAATTAAATTAACCACATGGCCTAGCACACGGGCGTGTGATTTGGCCGCGTGACTTCAATTTTTTCATGGGTTGCAAGTCAGAGAGTTACACAGGTAAGGGACACGGGCTTGTAACACCACACAGCCTAAGACTTGGGCATGTCATATGGCCATCTAAGCCACACGACCTGACTACATAGGCATGTCCCTCACCACACAGGCGTGTGACTCCTAAATGTGAGAAATTTTTTTTATTTTGTGAAAAATTCCCTGAGCTCCCGATTTAGTCCCAACTCGATTCTAATGCATGTATTGGGCCTCAAGGGTCCAATCAAGGGACGTGTTGATGGGAATTAGGAACTGAATAGTACTTGACTTGATTTGGTTGTACATGTTTTATAGAACTCTGGTAATGCCTCGTAACTTTGTTTCAGCGACGAATACGGGTTAGGGGTGTTACAGAGTACTCCAACAGTTTGGTTGCATCCAGTATATCCTGAATCTGCCAATGCAGTTGGGGAAGATTCACAGGATCAACAAGAAAGGAAAACATGGAAATAATTGGGGGTTGTGCACCGGAAATATATTGCAGTGTAGCATAATCGAATGGCGCGGAGAACTTAGATGGATATTTCTTCTGATTAGCAACCACCGTTAGAGTACATGCAATCGTACTCTAGTACGGAAAAACCATATTTACTTGGTGGCCAATCGATTGTAGTCCCCCCAAACATGTATCAACCTGCAGCATACGAGCCAGTGCCCGATATAGAAGCCGAGCCAGAGCCAAAACCTGAGCCACAGTCAGAGCCTGAGCCCGATAGGTCGTATCCATATTTGGCTGATAGTTCTTATCATCTAGAGTTGAGGGTCAATAACTATTTCCTAGGCTCGTCAGGACACGAATATCATTTTAGGACTATTTACTGGGCTCGTCAAGACACGAATATCATTCTAGGTTTGATATCTTTAGTCTAGTACCATCGCAGTACAACACTCTTCCCGGCCCGTATCCACTGTATTACTCCACTCCTTCTGGCTCGTATCCACCGTAGTACAGCACTCCTCTCGGCTCAAGTTTATCGATAGCGTTCAGGGCATATGATTTTTCTGTATGGGTGTTAAAAAATGTATTTTCGAGACTCCATTTTGTAAATTAGACTCGTAAATATTTATTAGAACTATTTACGAAGTTATTTATGTGGTTAATTAGGCTTTAATTAGGTGAATTTACACGAATTAAGAGTAATTAGGTGTAAAGACTAAATTGCATAAAGGGTGAAAGTTGAATTATAGATTAAAAAACAACTAAAAGGACTAAATAAGCAATTATGCCATTTTTCTTAAATGAGGCGGCACAAGTGTATATTATTATAAAATTTAAAATAAAAATATCTATAATATAATATTATATAATATTAAATCTTAATGTTTAAGTATATATATTATATTATGATAGTAAAATAAAAGAAACAGAAATAGAAAAAAAAAAAAGAGAAAGAAAGAAAGAACAAACGAAACAGAAAGAGGAAAAAAAGAAAGAAAAGGAGAAAGACCAAAGCTAAGGGTTTCAAAGTTTCAAGCTTAATTGGTTAGTCAATTTAGTCCATTTTTCTTGTAATTTTTTATGTTTTTGAAATCCCAGTATTAAATACTACCCGACCCATGTCAAAATTTTAGAAATTATTGAGTTTTAAATGTTGTCTATGTTGAATAATTTTAGTATTAGGGATTAAATTGATAGAATTTTAAGCTAGAAATGAGAAAGGATTAAATTGTTGAACAAATAATAAATTTGGTGTAATAGGGACTAAATTATAACCAAATTCAAAATTTAAGAATTTTTGTGAAAATAGGGAGTTGAATTTAGTCTAAAGTAGAATTTGCGTGAAAATAAAGAATTAAATGTGAAGAATAAAAGTTAGTCTCGGTTTAGAGACTAAATTGGAAATTAGGCAATATTTGAGTAAAAATTGAAGTATTTAATATGAAATTGAATTGTGTTGTATTGATGATCTTTAATTGTTTTAATTTCGTAGCTAACATCGTATCGGAACCCTTGACTAAAAACGGGAAGATAAAGTCGATAAGGAATAGCTCAGAATTTTTGTTTTTTATTTCTATAATCCGAATTTAGTTGTTAATTGTTATAATTCAATTTAATGTATATGGTAAGTGTTGAGGTGAGATTATTGTGTTTTGCAATTGAAATGGATTGATTTAGTATGTGATGGATTTATTGAATTTATATTGATTGAATTGGTATATATATTGAATATATTGATTATTTGAATTGAAATGAATATTGGTTGTATTTAAAAAGTGAAATTAAACCCTATTAACGATATCAGGCTGAGTCAAATATAGATGGCATGCCATAGGATTGGAAAAGTTCAGGGATTTCTTCGACTTCGAGTTGATGAGACACTGGGTGTTAATTTACTATTTCGGATTAATTCGATGAGGCACTGGGTGCCAATTTACTTCGATTTAGCCGATGAGACACTAGGTGTCAAATTATTACTTCGAATTATCCGATAAGGCACTGGGTGCCAATTTACTTCGGTATAGCCGATGAGACACTTGGTGTCAAATCATTACTTCGAATTATCCGATAAGGCACTAGGTGCCAAACTTGGTGTGTTTGGTTGGATCTGTGTATCCATCCGAGTCCGAGTCATGTTAATAGGAGTAAATGAATAATAAAGTTTTATGATTGATATTGAAATAGTATAGTATGAGAGATGGAAGTGAAATAGTGAATTGAAAATAGAATGTGTAATATGTTGTAAATATATGGAATATATGAGTTACATACTCATGAAATGAATATGGAAAGGATAATGTAATTGTATAAAGAAATGTGAAATAAATTGTGAAAAGCTATTTATATAGCATGTATGTGAATTGAGATATTTGTGAAACAAATGAAATATGATATGGTTGTTGAAATAAATAACTATTAATATGTGTCTATATTTCAAACGTATATTTGTAATTTTTTTATCTTTAAATATTCAGATTATAGAAATACCACTGAGTTTTTACTCAGCGTATGGTTTTGTTTTCCGTGCACAGGTTAGGTACTTAATTTTGATTGCCGATTCAACATCCAACAACGGTCCCGAACTCAAACATAGTGATGTTTATCCTTTTGTATCGGTATGTACCTAGGGTGTCTAATTAATAGTTATTTTATGGATTAATTGTAATAAGATTATAAGTTAGTATTGGTTGGTTATATATATATAAATATGTGTTTATGTTTGAGGTCATATTATGGCATGTTTGAGTTAATGTTTGAATGAACATGAATTAGGCAAAATAGATTGAATTTGACATGTTTACATATTGGATTTGATTGATGTTTTATTGATATGTTTTGATGATATAATTGTGGTACCAATGAGGGTACATTGGTTAGGTACATAGGATGATTGCTTTGACATGTTTTGGATGTGTTTGATCATGTTTTGAATTGGTTAAATGAATTATTTTTTAATTGCTTATCGTCCAAGCTTGCAGGGAATGGTACACTTGTTGATTAAGGTACATTTTGAGTCCTCACGGCCAGACAGCGGGCGTGTGGCTAGACCGTGTGAGAACACAGCTAGCACACGGGCGTACGAGGCCAATTCGAAAGGGCACACAGGTGTGTGGCTTGGCCGTGTAACTCAAGTTAGAGTGTTACACGGGTATAGACACGGGTGTGTCTCCTGACCGTGTGAGTCACACAGCCTGACCACATGGTTGTGTGAACCCTACAGTAATGCCCAAAATTTGGGCCTAAAAGTATTGGGTCTTGAGCATGGGAACAGTTAGGAGGTTGTACATAAGTGTCTAGTTGTGCAAGAAAGTGACAATTGTCTGTCTGCTTCTGTGGTTATGTATTCTGGGTGTGTGTGAGAGGTTCCAAGTTCAAGCCATAACTTGGGTAAATTTTGGTATTTTTATGAATAGAGCCTTATCCTTGATCAGTAGGCTTTTATTTGATTGTTTGTAAAAACATATCAAAATGGGCCTACTAGTCTGGTGGTTAAGTGGTTTGTTAAAATGTTGGAGGTCTTGTGTTCAAATCCCTACGTGGGCATAAAAGATTAATTTTTTTTCTTCTGGCGTTAGTAAGAGATTACGTGAGACTGAACTACTGTAGTAGTTGATATTAAAGGGATAGTGGGGAGAATATTGAGGGATTTTCTTATAAGTAAATATTTGAATATCTTTTATTTTTTATTTTCTTTCTCTCACCTTTTTGGTTTCAAACTCTTTTGATTTCCCTTTTCCAAAATTTGGTTTCCTCTCCTCTTCACCATTCTGACGTTTTTCCCTTTCCTCCCCTTTTCTTTTTCATTTTCAATTATTGTTCTCCTTACTCCGTTCACCCGATTGGGGTCTTCCGAAATTCATTGCGTCATTTCGTCGTTAGTTGGTGAGTAGTTTAAGTGCATTATTGTTTCGATTTTAAGTTATTGATTAGAGGTTTACATCTTTTGTTTGGCAGCAAGGAATCGTTTGGAGCTGTGTTCCTTTTCTACGGAATTTTAGTCTTGTTCGTTGGGGCTTCGAGGAGGAGGCTATTACCAGTAAGATTGTGAACCGCGGGGTTCGATATCGCTATCGAGGAATTGTGTTGGGGGCCTAGGAGTACTCAGGATGATTTTTCTAGCAAATTAAATTTAGGTGTGTACCCTAAACGCAGAAAATGGGATTCGACGAAAAGCTGAAATTGCTTGCTATTGAGAAATAAGAGAAAGTAATTTTGGACAGCAGCAGTAGCCTAACTTTGAAAAATCATAAAAAAAATGGAAATTGAGTTAGAGGTTGAATAAAATAGGAAATTAAAGTTTATTGAGCCTAGTTTTTCATGGAAGAAACAGTGTAGGCAGTGAAATTGTAAATTATGAGGTATGATGATTTTTATGAGACAAGATCAGAACGATTTTGGGTTTCCCTGTTCTGATTTTGGAAAATCATCAAAAATTTTTAAAAAATAATTATGGGTTATAATTTATATGCTTAAAATTATTAATGAGTTTATTTTCAAGAGAAATAAACGGGAACATCATCTGAATCCTGTACTAAGAGAAAATAATTTTTTAGTGAAGAAGGGCTAAAACTGTCAGACAGCAGAACAATGATGACTTTAAAGAATTAACTATACTTATTTACTAAACCATAAATTCTAAAAATTTTATGCTAAGAAAATATATGAGTCTAGTTTCAGAAAAATCAAGCGGATCTTAATTTGGAATTCTGTAGCTCAAGTTATAAATGATTAAGCAACAAAGACTCAAGTAGATAACAATGACTCAAGTAGATAACTTTGAATGAACATATAAGTAAATAGTGAAAACATATATGAATATTTAGCTAGCATGTGTTACATTAAAAATGAGTCACACGGCCAAGGCCAATTTGGGTCGTGTGGGTCACACGAGCATGTGGGCCCACACAAACGGGCCATATGGGCGTGTGAGCCCATTTTTTGTAATGATCTGTAAAGTTGCACGGGTCGCCCAAGTCGACCGTGACCTATCGTAGGGTTGGTAAGCATTACTGAGACCCCTAGTTTGTGATCTGATCATGTGATGTATGGTTTGAGCATGTTACACCTAGCATGTATATCTGATCTAATTGTTTAATCTGATAAAATGCATTATAGCATGTCATATTGGTATGTTACATTGCATCGGGGTTGGGTTGATGAAGATGAAGGAAGTATCTAAAAGGCTTTTAAAGCCTGTTATCTGGCAGCTAAGCTGCATATTTCTGATATGTGCCGCATTTCGGTACTGTATGATGTGTAGGGATGGATGGGTGTTATATACCCTATTTGGTGTGTAGGGATGGTTCGGTCGATTTTATCCCCACATAGTGTGTTGGGTTGGACGGAGTTGGTGTGCAGGGCTGGTAGGTGGGACATTGTTAATCTATTCTATTCTGTATTCTATATCTGATTGGGCTAAGGCCCTAATATATATTTGATTTTGTATCTGATTAGGCCAAGGCCCTCATTTATATTTGATTATGATTCTGAATGGGCTAAAGCCCAAACTGAATCTGTAATGGGCTTTAGCCTAAACTGTATATTTATGACATTTGATGTGTATCCTGTATGTGTGATTTCTGTTGGATTACACACTGGGTTTGCGAAAACTCACCCTTTTCTATTTAATCTGTTCAGGTAATCCCCAGCAGTAGACGGATCGGTGCAGCGGAGGACTCGACGGTGACCACTGCCACATACACATTAGTTTAATGGTTTTTATGCTTTTACAGTCTTAGTTGTTATTTTCGGGAAGTTTTGATGTAATTTTTTGGACTTTAGATTTTATGGGTTTATTTCGGTTTTTATTTTGTTGATGATTTATTACTGATAAGCAATAGCTAAAAATTGGTTTTCTCTAAAAACAATCGATTTTCCTAAAATAAACTAAGATTTTTCGTAAATAAAAAACAGTTGCGAAAATTATTTGATTTCAAAAGCTTCCGCGTAAAAGAAATATTTTTAAAGCAAATCAATTGGTACATAGATTTTCCGAGCTAAATAAGAGCTAAATAACCGGAACGATTTTAACCCGTCAAATTCAATTTCGAACTCCATTTCATGTGACATCACCAGATTCGGCCATAACGTCCAGGCCAAGTTTGGGGTGTTACGCCTGCAGCTTTGAAAAATTTTAATATTTTGCGAAAAATTCTCTAAATTTCTGAATTAGTCCCGACATGTTTCTAACACGTATTTTGGGCCTTGAAGGCTTGAATAAGGGGCAATATGTATGAGTTTGATTAATTTTGACTTGAATATTATATGATATAAAATGTTTTGAAATTATGTTTGTTTGATTGGTAATGCTCCGACACCCTACTTCGGCGACAGATGTAGGTTAGGGGTGTTACATTTTCTTCCATATTTTATATGCCCCCACCTGCGACTGAAGAGGATGTTGATCGCCGCGATCACCCACAAGGTGAACGTCAACCCTCGCAGAAATATACCCCTAGGACCACACCACTAAACCGTCAATTTTAGGGGTTTCCTGCAATTTGAATATTACAAAGTTTGTACTTTTTATTCTAAAAAAATATACATCAAGAAAAAGACAATCTTTACATTTATTTAATTAGATTAATTGTAACAATGAAACTTGGAACAAACTTAATGGTCATAAATTAGATTAATTACAACATTACAACATTAAAACACTAAAACAACATTAATATAAATTTTGTTTGTAATATAAATTAAATACATTACATCACTAAAAATTGGAACAAACTTTGTAATATAAATTAGGTATATTGGATTACATAAACCCAATTCCTACCCGACTGTGATGATTGTTCAATATGGTAGTTTCACTGCGGGCATTTACTCCGATTATGACCAGCTAATCTGCATAATCTACAACGCTTACCGTCAGATTTCTCCCTAATGTCTATTTCATTATGGATTCTAGATGATTGTGAACGACCTTTCAAATTCCTATACAACCTTTTGTTTGAGACTAGCTCGAAAGTCGTCGGAGGTACCTTTCACATAGAGAGGTCAGGTAGGACGGGGAACTCATTCTCTCAGACACGTAACGTGCGCTCGAGGGTGTATACATCATCGACAAATTATTTAACATTGAGTGAGACTTTAGCATACGCTGCCACGACATACACACATGGATAATGAAGTGTTTGGAACCTCCTGCAATCGTATCGTCTGTTTCGGAGATCAACTCTATAGGACCTAAGTGGTATACCGGGTCGACGACCAATGGTCTCCGTAATTTGAAACGTTTCAAGATGTTGTGAATATACTTCTACATTCATCAACCTCTCCATCCTATGGTTTGCAACCACTGCATCCTTGCAATCTTCGACAAACATGTGTCCCGCCTCCATCTGGTTGACTTGTTGCTGACCCATTCTTGGCATCAAGGTAGCCAACCTATAGAATGTAGTCGAAAAGATAGATAAAATTGGAAGATGTCGTGTTTTAAATAACACAGCATTGATCCCCTCCACCAAGTTTGTGGTCATTTGATCATAACGAAAGCCCTCATCAAAACTTTGAGCCCAGTGCCACATCTCCATAGTACCCAACCATTGTCAGAAAGATGTATTCGTTTAACCCTCCATGTCACTATCAAGTCGAGTCATTCTTTGGCGAAAAATGTGTAGCTCTAGCTCGTGTGCTGTATATGTATTAAGAAACGATAAGTTACAATACTGCCCTAAAATATTAAAACTTATATTGAAAAGATAAGGTTATCTTTTACCTATTCTTACAACTTGTCTCCGCCAATTTGCATTCTTATAATCTCGATGCAAGTTAGTCGCGATGTGCTGGATGCAGTAAACGGATCTCCATGGCATACCGTAACGCCTAATGGTAGCAATTAATCATTTCCCTCTATCGAAGATGATGCAAATATTATCATTGTTAATAACATACCTCTGTAGGTTGGTAAAGAAGAATTCTCATGATTCCATGTTCTCCTTATCTATAATGGCAAATGCTATCAGGAGCACGTTCTTATTGCCATCTTGAGCAATTGCAAGAAGTAGGATCTATGTATATTTTCCATATAGTTAGGTCCCATCTACTTGCAGAAACGGCTTGCAGTAGGGAAATGCGCGTACACATGGATCAAACGTCCAGAACATCCAATGGAAAATTCTTTTTCCTAGTTGTAGTTGGTCATTTGAGTCGTAATAGGATCGTGTCTGTATTTCAATAACAGTCCCCGATACGTACTCCAGCATAGCGGCTATCCATCCCTGTAGCTCATTATACGACGCATCGAAATCCCTATACAATTGCTCCATTGCCATCTATTTAGCTATCTACGCATTTCGGTATGATACTCGATACTGGAATCATGCATGCATTGCAGCAATCAGTACCGAAACTTTAATAGTCGGCATGTCCTTCACTATTGGAATGATACACGTACAAATAATTTTGGAATTAAGTTTTCAATGATTTTCTGTCATACGTGTTAATGTGCATGTGTGAGGCCCAACAAATTTTTGTATCTCCCACATCTATGAATTTTGAATAAATGCAGCTTGTACCTGCCAATTGCAGCTTTTCGCCAACTTCCAATACTCTCCAATATATAATGTCGATTTAGACACTGTGACTTTGTAGTCCACTGATATATTTATGCTATACCGCTTAATAGCAAACTCTTCCTTACTTTCGAATCTCTAGCCTACGAACTACTCATCAGGATCTGAGTTTACGGCCAGCCGGTGAATAGGTAGTATTTCAGGGTACTCCGGGAACTCGACTACGTGTGTCGCATCGAGGTCTATGAGCGACATGTGTGGCCTAGGATTATTGTGTATTACAATACGTCAAATTTGGTTCCCGACTGGAGACGCGTTAATGTTTTCATCGTCATTCACGTCTTCGTCATCAATATCATTGGAGACCTCGTCCACATCGGGATCACTATCACTATCACTATCGACCTCTTGATCACAAAGATCACTACTATCGTATCCATCATCACCAACCACATCAATATCGGGTGCAACATTAATATCGATATCGATCCCGCGTATAGTTGATTCACTATCAACGTACAATATTGATGCCACCTTGCATGGTTCTTGGGCTCCATGTTCTTCACCATATGCAGTGAAATCTTCATTTGGCTCCACACTGGCTAATTCAACAAATAAGTGAATCAGTGCATTTTGGTCACTCCGATTCCCACAATAAAGAGCGATCATTGTCTCCACATCTTCATCGTCTACAAGTTCCATTTTGGCGAATTTGATGAGATCTGTCGAAACTGAAAACTTGTATAAAAGTTTCGAGATCCTTCTCCCACAACGTCTAACCATTTTTGCGCTAATCATTTCCTTCATATCATCAAATGAGACATTTTTATTAAATCTCATTGCTATTTGTTGCGGACATTCAAATATACATGCAATGCTTGTTGTCAAGATGATTCCATCGAAATAAACGCAACGAAAAATTGATTATCCATCTTCAATACTCAATCTGTTAAAAAAAATTCTCAAAACAATTTCAAATAGCATAAAAATACTTCCATAAAAAATTTAATGAATGAAAAGACTCCATTTTTAACAATATCAAATTTATTATCATTTTTAACAATATCTATGACAAAAACATTTTCAGTATTTATCTATTTTTTCCTGTTGTTATCACTAACTAACAATTACTTTATAATAGTTACTAATATAAAAACTTTCAAATATATTAAAAAGTTTTAAAATATAACATTCTCAATAATCTAAATACAAAACTTATTAACAAATCACAATAAACAAAATAATTTTAAAACAAAACATAAAAATAACATTAAACAAACTATATAACACTAACAAATTAATTTTTTCTTATCATAATCTATTATATTTGAAAATAATAAGAAAAATAATAATACATTTTCTTTCTTCTCTTTTCTTTCTTTCTTCTCTTCTCCTTCTTTTATTTTTGCTAATTTTTTTTCAAATTGATAAGAGATAGATGGAGGAGTGGGGTGGAGGGAAATATACTATGTGTACCACCTATCAGATAGGCACCATCAATGTCGCCTATCAGATAGGAGTCACTGGTGCCGCTTATTAAATAAGTACCACATCCCATTCGTATTTTTGTACCCATATATATTAAAATGAAAAAGTAGTGCCACCTATCCCTTTAGCATTACTACTAAAATATTATTATTTTTTTAACTATGTTGTGTCAGAATAAGGTAATACTACCTATACACTGCCCTCCACTCATCTAAATATATCATTTTAATACATAATTGTTACAGAATGTTATTTTAGTTTTTTATATCTATATATTATTTGGATAAAAAACTCTAAGCACCATTTAATGGAAACAGTGGAGAGAGAAAATGAAAAAAAGGTAAACGGAGAGAGACGATACATAGGTAGCACATTTGTCTGTCTCATGGAGAAAGGAAAGCGGCGCTCTTAGAGTCTCCTCTACTCTCCTCTCCCTGCCCGGTTACTTTCTCTCTCTGCTATTATTCTCATTCCAAAGCCCGTTTTAGTGAATTCTTATAGGCACGCGTTGGATGAGGAAAGTGGGGTTAAGAAAGTATGTCCCTAGGTGAATTTGTTGTAAGCAGTAACTTCAAATGTAGAGACTAGGAGTAGAGTAGTAGCTACTGTAAAGCTACGATTATAGGATTGCAGGGTTCGCATGCCGAGGTTAATGTTTTGCTATCTGCTTCTCTCACTTTGTTTGGTTTATTTTTACCATATTACGAAAAAGAGTGGATTTTGCCTCGAGCCTTGCCCTGCTCTGCCCATATCACCACCGCCTCACTAATGCTCGCGTCTCCCATCAATTCCTCATTCCATACTCTTCTTCTCTTTTGTTTCGCTTTCTTTGTTAAAGTAATCTTCCCAACTCCTTGGATTTATTTTATTAGTATCACATTTATAATGTAATAAATATATTTCGCAAAACATTTATGTTCATTATTTTATTTAATTAATAATATAAATGAAACAATTATTATATCTCATCTATATCTCTTTTTCAATAATTTATATTTATTTTTATCTTGAAAAAATAAATTACTTTTATGACCATTTTTGTTTACCTCATATTTTAGTCATTGAGTCGCTAATTATAGTTAACGGTATAACGGTAAGCTAACGTGGCACGTTAAATTATCATTTCAAATAAAAATTTTAGGTTAAATTATATAATTAGTCTCAATATTTTTTCGTTTTGAGCACTTTAATTTTTTTCTTTTATATTCTTTAAACTTTTCTTCTTTTTTTCCATTCCCTTTTGGCTGCTCCTATTTTCCTACTTTTTTCATTTTTTTAACATATCATGAAGTTGAATTGACAATAAAAAAAGAAGTAATAAATCAAAAGCCATCAAAACCTGTAAACTCATATCATCTGCTAACTATCAAAACCCTTCATCACCACCCATCATCTTCATTTCATCCACCAACACCTTCACCACTACCATGACATCATTCATGACAAACCCAACAATATTATCCCCTCACAAAATAAACCCATGTTTAAATCAATTAAGAATCTAAGTAAACAACAATTAATAAGCTCAAAAAAAAAAATCATAGAGAGTCAAACATTAGACAATGATCGGTGACAGAGGAGTACATATCAGAAAATTGAGTTGATCTCATGGCCGGTGACAAAAATTTGATCTTGGATAGTCCAAAAGTTTAGGATTTTTTGAGATGTTTTCAAAATGAAGTCATGGTAATGATGAATGTGCTAGTGGAAGAAATGTAGATGGTGGGTGGTGGTGGAGGGTTTTGATTGTTAGTAGATGGTATGGGTTTTGGTTATAAGCAATATGGCTTTCAACTTCCTGCTTCTATCTTCACTGTCAATTCGACTTTCTGATATATTAAAAAAATGGAGAAGTAGGAAAACATAGTGAGAAGCAAAAGCTAATGGAAAATAAAGAAAAAAAAAGAGGAAAAGTTCAAATAACATAAAAGAAAAAAATTAAATTACTTAAATGAAAAAATATGGGGACCGATTATATAATTTAACCTAAAATTTTTGTGTGAATTGATGATTTAACGTGCCACGTTAGCTTACTATTACACCGTTAATGACAATTAACGATTCAATTACTAAAATGTTACAACACAATAACGTAAGTGATTAAAATGTAACATTTTAAATATAATTGACTAAAATATAACTTGAGGTAAACAAAAGTGACAATCAATGTAGTTTACCTTAAAAATCAAATCTAAATATAACATTAAATTATTAAAAATAGATATTTTTTTTTTCTTTCATCCAATCCTTTCACTAATTTACTTAGTTTAATTATATTAGTGTTTTACAATCTTATCTCAATCAATTACGTTAAACATAAATAAATTATTATAGCGGTGAAATTTTTATATCACTAAATTTTTTTTTATATATAGTATTGATTTAAATGATACTTTTTCATTAAAAATTATAATATTTTGAGTTGAAGTTGTATTATATGTGGTAATTCTTATCAATTTTATATGAAATTGAAAAAATAACTCTCAAAGCGATAATATATTACTTCATAAAAATAAGAGATATTTAATAAAATTTTTATTGGGTTGAAACTCGATTGAAATGTAACATTAATTTAATAAGAATATTAAAGATGAGTATAAATAATAAATATTTAAAATATAAAGGTATAATAATTTTTTTGGTCTTATAACTTTTAAAAAATCATTTTAACTTTTCATTTAATTTTTAGTCTTTTTTTAATCTTTGAACTTGTATTTTTTTATTAAACCACTATAAACAGATGGATGAAAAAGTTAACATTTATTAACTTTGCTAGCATGATATACACATGATGACTTGTCAATATTTAATTAAATTTTTAATTTCTAAAAAATTCAAAAAATTATATTTTATACTTTTAAATAATTTTAATGATTTTTAATTTTATAAATAATTTTGAATTTCTTGAATTTTAAAAATTTAAATTTTTTTAAAAATAATTAAATGATGATGTGTCATCTACATGTATGTCATGTTAATAAAATAAAAAAATATTAATTTTTTTATTATTTTAGGATGATTTGATAAAAAGAGAATATGTTAAGAACTAAAAATAGATGAAAAATAAATGAAAAATTAAAATGCTTTTATTTTTTAAATTAAGAGGCGAAATAAATCTATCGCCAAAATATAAATAAGATAAAGCAGTAGTCTTTAACACAAGAAAATGCCTAAGAAACGAAAGGTAAATTGTGAATTTCGGTAGGCCCCTGCCTCTCTATTGGGCCACATGAACCTATTGGCTTCGGCTTATACTTAATTAGTCTCTTTTTTTTTTTTTTTTTTAAATTGTAATAAATTATTACAGTTAAGATAAGTCGATAATTTTTCATGCATTGAGAATTTATAATAAAAATAATGGTTTAGCTTATCTTAAATAACCCTTTAAGACTTTAAAGATGTTTGCTAACAATTTTTTTAACCAATATTTTCTATCATCTTGAAAATTAAAGATATATATCAACTTTTAGGGATTAAAATTTCATTTTAAAATTATTGGGTTTGAATCTTTCTAATAAACAAGCTGGATTTGTAGGATTGAGAAATATCTATTTTTATTATATACAACATTATATTATATGTTTAAAAATAGATTTTATTTTAATATTTTTTAATATAATAATTTGAATTCAATTATAAATAAATATTTTGTCAATAAATTACAACTTAGGTTTATAGATATTATTTTCGTATTAATAGAGAAATTCATCTTTGAACATAATTCTTACCTTACTTCTATAGAATAATAATTAGTATATTGTTAATAGAGTTTTTAGATTTCACAAGAAGTATAAAGGAACTAATAAGTGTTCTATAATAGTATAGTAAAATATTAAAAAAATTTTAAAAAGAGAGACACATGACAAATTTTTAAGGTTGCTTGTTTTAAAAAAAAGGCATATTGCTAATATATTAAATATTAACCATATTTTTATATATTTCTAAATTTTACAATTGTGAGGAAATTTCTTAATCCTCTCTCAGGTTTTTATATTAATAATATGAAAAATTAATTAATTATGAAAATGAAATGAAAAATAAATTATTTATGAAAATTGGTTGTTTTGAATAATAATAGACAATGCTGTCAATTTATAAAGCTACACCATCTATAAAAAATATTATTTTAATAAAAATAAATAAAATAATAATATTTTAATTTAAAAACGATTGTCGCCAAGCAAGGAGACGACATTCCCTTTTCACACAGTTTTACTCCTTTTATATATATATATATATTTAAAACAAATTTTATATATTTTAATTATATATATTTTATAATTTCTGTTATTTTATTTTATTTAATAAAAAAACTAAGTTCTTTTAATTTCATAATTTTATAATTTATAAATTTATAAATTTTTGAATATTTAAAATAATGATTAAATTGATATATATATATATATATATATATTGTAAAATTGATATAAAAACTTTAAGATAAACTATTTAAATAGTTACTCAAGGTTTTTAGTAAGTTTCTATTTTGATTGCCAAATTTTGTTTTGTTAATTTCGTCACTCCACTTAAGTGAATTTCTAATTTTAGTCACTTCACTTAGGTGTATTTTTAATTCTAATCACTCTATAATTAAAATGTATTTGGTTACTAAATATAATGCTGATTTGGCATTCTTTTGATGGCTATAATAATAAATTTAAGTTAAATATTTTACACATTCTATTTCTAAAAAATTCAATACATTTCACCTTCGAAGTTTACACATTATCAACTTGGTCATTATTCTAAATATTCAAAATTTTATAATTATAAAATATTAAAAAAATTAAAATATAAAATTAAAAAAATAAAACAACTCAACTATTTTTTATAAATATTAAAAATTTCAGTGACTAACAGAGTAACCTGCTAAAAAACTTGAGTGAGGTTTTTTAGATAGTTTACCCTAATGCTTTTACGTTAATTTTATCAAAAAAATTATCAATTTGATCATTATTTAAATATTTAAATATTTATAATTATAAAAAATGAAAAAGTCTGAAATTAAAACAACTTAAACTTTTTTATTAAATAAAATAAAATTATAAAAACTAAAAAATATAAAATTTATTTAAAAGAAAATATATATATATATAAAAGTAAAAGTGGGTGTGAAAAAGGGGTGCTGCGCTTTCGCCACACCCCTTAGGAAATTAAAATATTATTTTTCTTTTTATATAGGTAGTGTCGTCTTTTATATATTGATATCGAATTTTATTATTCAAAATGATCTATTCTCATAAATAATCTACTTTTACTTGATTTTTATATATATTTTTATATTATTTAATATAAAAAATTCGGGTAAATTAAAAGAAAAGGCTGATTTAAAAAAAATATTTAAGGATTTAGACTATTTTTTCTATATTTAAGAAAATAAATTGATTTTGAAAAGAGAAATAAAAAAAGCATTCTGCTTCCCAACTGACATGTGAAAAATGCATTTTACAAGACGTATTTTCTTTAATAACTTAACATATCAAGTCTTTCGGTCAGATAGTTGAATGTTAATAATTTTATCCTTAAGTTTCAAATTTGATTCCTCTCCTACTCACATTTGTATTTTTTTATTTCATGTTGTTTTAAACTTTTATTAAAAAATTAATTAAATATTTTAATTAATAAATATTTTTTTCTAATTTTTTAAATTAATTAATAATTCTTTTATTTATATAAATAAAATAATAAATATAGTCATGATCCATATTAAAAAAATGATCTTCATGTTCAAAAATGATAAAATTACCATTTAAACTTTCAATTTTTTTTAAATTATAAAGTAATATAATTATAAAAGTACACTGTCATTTTCAAAATTTTATATTTCATTTTTACTCTTCTTAAAATATTTTTTTTAATTTCACCTTGATTAGATATTTTATAAAAAAATTAATTCTTAAATTAAAAAATTAGTGTTTGTTGATTCTTCTCCAAGCCTTTTTTGGATTTTTTATAAAAATACCTAAATTTTTTATTATTTATAAAAATGACCTGTCCTGAAAATTATGTACGTATTGAATAATAAATCCTGATTGTATTGTTGTCATTGACGGTATCACCCATCATAATCACCCAATGATTGGCCCCTTAGAATAAAAAATAATTTTTTTGGATGCCGTCGTTGACATTGGCAGCACCAATATAAATACATGTATACTCATCCATTTAAAATATTTGTATTCACTAAAAAAAAGAAAAAAATATTTTTAATAGGTGTCATCAATGTTAACAGGCCCACAAAAAATTCGAAAATTTTAATTTGGGTGTCGTCAATGTCAATAACACCACAAAAAAAATTAATATTTTTATGGGTGTTGCCAATGTCAACGACACCACCAAAAATACTATTTCAAAAAAAAAATGGTGTCACCAATGATTAAATTTTTTTAGGGTATTTGAGTATTTTAAATGGGTGACTGTATGTGTATTTATACCGGTGCCGCCAATATCAACGACAACACCTAAATAAATTATTTTTAATGCCACGGGCCAATCATTGGCTAATTATCATGAGTGGTGCTGTCAATGGTAACAGCGACATGGTAATTTATTGTTCAAAACGAGTCATTTATGTACATGATTTTCGAAATGTGTCATTTTCATAAATAATAAAAAGTTTTGGGTCATTTTTATAAAACCTTTTTTTTTCCTTTGAGCTGGATTTTATGATGCTAGTTAGATAATGTAATTCTTTTTTTTTTAAATAAAACTATCTTCTGTCAAAAATTACCTAACTTAAGTGGTCCCTCCTAAGTGAATAGCGTAAATCTATAGCTCTTTTGCAGATGAAAATGATGGGAAAGGCTTTGGAGAAATCAATGGCCCCTACCCTCTTCTCCCCAGCCAAATATTTTTGGTGATTTTCATTTTGGAGGGTTTAGGCTTAGTTTGGGCCCTGCCTTAGGGGTGACTCTCTGTACTACATGACTCAGCTCTGAAACTTCAGTAGGATCTTGTAATGTTCCCGCTTCAGGAACATTTTATTTTATTTTTGGATAAATTGCAATATAGATCATCCATTTATGTTTTAATTTTTTTTATCACTCAACTTTTAGAGTTCTTAAAATTAGGTTTTTTCTCATTTCTGTTAAGTGTCGTTGAATATTTTGACCAAAGGATATGACGCCCATTAAAAAAAAATGTACCATCAACTTTTACATATTATGCCAATTTATTCATAATTTTAAAAAAAAAATTTAACCTTCAAACATTACATACTATCTCAATTTAATCAATTTTAAAAATACATAAAAGAACAAAATTGGCTGAGAATGATGGAGAGAGGATGGCGAGGGAACTATTGACACTTTTTGGATTGAAAAAAGACGTTGGCAAGACTGAAGTAGTGGTTGCGGAGCTAGGGTTTTTGATGTTTTAAAATTGTTACTAGCAAATTAAACAAAGTGTTTAGAAGGAGTCTAGCTTAGTAAAAAAAATTCAAAATATTCACTCTCTACAACAATTATAACAAATGAATCTAATCTATCATACACCCCGTGATAATTTTCTTCACCTTTGCACCTTAAAGATTAATACTCTCATATACAAGTCTTTCAATTTATAAAGAATATCTCGATAGTTGCTAACATAAAATCTATAACAATCCCATTAAAACAATAATACAATAACTCGTTTACAATCTAATAATAGAACATAAATCAGATGTGGACTCTTGACAGCTAATCTTATAGAGTTTTGATCCAATTCAAATGTCCATAGTTAAAGGACCAACTTGGGTGACTTGGTTTCGATCCAATCTCTAATATGAGTTTCCCAAGTAATATGATCTCCAAAAATGAGTTAGATACTTTCTAAATAATCAATTCAGTCCATTGATCTCGTCTAATAAATTGTCAATACTAAAATATGGAAACTATCATAACTTCAATGCTGAAGAAGTGGACACTTCTCTAACATTTGATACTAATTTCATATTTTTCAAACAATTTCATTATTGATGGGTTTTGATACCCAATTGTTTTTAAAAGATGTAATATTCTACATGTTTTGGGCTGGAATAGAAGCATATAAATGGCAGGTTTTGACAGAAGAATTCACTTTATTATGTCAGTAATGAATGTTAACCTCAAAGTTATTAAGAAGAGGATTAGAATCTTTAGTAAAGGTACTAACCTGATTAAGTGCTTCAATGCTTTTTGATGTAACAATGAATCAACTTATCATTGCAACTTCTCAAACTCAATATTCCAAATACCTTGAACTTGATGAATGCAGTTAAGTTCATTACCCCATGGCTTTTATCTACCACTTAATAGTTCAAAGTGAACACCCACTAATATACATATTAATCAAAGGAACGTGAAAAAAAACCCATTTCTGGTAGAGTTTAACAGGTCATAATCTACCTATTTTTGTTTCTTTCTTGTGAGTTATGATAAAATTTTAGTACCACCAATCACCATTTGCTATTAATGAACAGAAAGTTTGGTACCAAATTCTGATAACAGAGCTAAGTTTAATGGAAAAACACTGAAACTTGAATGCAAATGAAGTAGAGGGGAAAGACATCTAGTTAAAAGGATTTTTTTTTATTTTTTAATATATATATATATATATATATATATATATTTGAAAATATTTATGTATTATACATATTTGAATTTGTTTAGAGTTAGGACCAAAATATGATAACTTGTAATGTTGAGGGCAATTTTTTTTTTAGAAATCATGATCAAATTGACAGAATATGTAAAACTTGAGAGTTAAATTTATTATTATACTAATTTTTTAACTGTCTCATTACCCTTCCACCAAACATTGTAAGGAAAATGGAGAGAAAAAGGCTGATTAGTTGGGTGGTCTTTTTGAAAAATTTAAAACATTAGTGACTAAATGAGAAATTTAAGCATAGTTGAGTGACTTACAGTGTAATTTGCCCTTTACTTTTTATATGAAATTCTATGTTGTCTTTTTTAATGTATTGTTTTCTTCATAATAATATTTAAGGTGGGATTTTTTATATAAATTTTAATATTTTAATTAATTGTTTTGGAATCAGATAAATGATTGAACTAATCAAAACCATCAATTTCTAGTTTAATTGGTTGATTGTCGATTCAATTTCAATTAAATAAAATATTAAAAGTTTATAAAATAAAATACTATTAAAAAATTATAAAATTAGTTCACACTGACAGCTCAACTAATTTTATAACACCCTACACTTGACTCGAAAATAGATGGAGTGTTAAGCACTACATTGGTTACCAAACAACCCTCTAACAAAACAAAAACAATTGAAATCTCTCTCATACAGTGAGTTTAAACAACATTTATAAGATATCCAACATATCAAGTGATGTATAAATTAGAACTCAATGAAAATGGGCTTTAGGATGACATTCTGGCCCTAAACATCAAAATTAGGGGACAAGTCTTGATACTAAGCCTTAATGTACTGATACATGGATCAAAAATTTAAACAATTTGCCTCTAAAGGTCCATGTTTCGATACATAAAAACAATGTATTGATACGTACATAATGTATCGATACATTAGACAATGTTCCGAAACAATGCCAAATTTTTAGTTGCTATTGACTTCGGTAGTTATGAAACATTGAAGCAATGTATCGATACTTCTTGAGAAGTATTGATATTTGAGTATGAAGTTCTGATACTGTTAAAATTTAGTGTCTTAAGTATAGTTTATACGTCATTTGTACTTGTAATTTTTTGAATAGATTAGTTTGAATAAAATTTTATTATTCACATTAATATCGCTTGTATATGTCAACGTTTTTTGCACGCAAAGCAAAATGTAAACAAATATTGACTCAATGATTACTTAATGTTTAACTAATACTAAGTTGCATTACATGATCGAATTGTAATGCGAGAAGACAAACTGTATGAATAGGTAATCTAAAAGGTCCACAGTAAATAAAAATTGAGCAAATTCGGTAAAGAAATATTATGTTGTTTATCATGTCCAAATAGGGAAATACCTTGTCTTGAGTATCGGAGTGGTTTACTCCCGAAAGATAGAGAAATGAATATGATTGTCTGGATTGACAATACATCGGACAAAATCCAAGTTGAATTAATTCTAGATCCGATTATGTATTAATTCACTTGTGACATTCATAGTGTGGATTACCTCAAACCTAAGTAAATGATTGATTATGTGTATATGACTCGTATACTTTGTTATATTAAAAACTTGAGTTCAAATAACTAAAAAGTCGAAAATTAATATGTTGGACATGATAGCTATATTTACACTGAAATTTCTTTTGATGTTGAGAAAGAAAAAATCTTTCACAATCTAAAATGGAAAGAAACAAAAATTGAAAAAAAGAAAAGAAAAGAAAAGAAAGAAATAATTTCTAAAAATCTTTTTATAATTTTTAAATTATATATATTTTAAAATTTAATTAGATACATATAAATTTTGTTTTTAAAGAATTTTATAAATTCTATTTTTATATTTAACTTTTTAGAATTATAAAAAAATTGATAAATTTTGAAAATTTTAAGAGTTAAATTTGTTGATTTTTATTGATAAATTTTATAAATATTGAAGGGCTAAATAAGATATTATGCCAATAAAAATATGCCACTACTGCCAAATAGTGATTGAAAAATCAGAAAACTTTAATACTTAAATCGAAAAATATTTTAATTGAGTGATCAAAATAAAAATATTCACATAGTAGAGTTATTATTTATATTATATACCATAAATTATATATATAAATATATATAATTGAATTTTATTTGACATCGAAAAATAGTAAGATAATCATTGCTACAAACAAACTACAGTAGCTACTCACAAACATATATAGGGCATTATACACAAATTAGCTTATTTACATTCTCGAAACCTTTTTTTTTTGAAAAACGGGCGTCGACTTTTCAAAACGAAAATAGAGTCACCACCAATTTTTTTTCGAGGTGTGATCGGGTCACTTTGGGGTTGATCATTTTAATAAAATATTTTGATTTATTAAAACAATGATTTTGGTCTACGAAATTCTAGAAAACGAGTCGGTTACACAAGAGGAAGGATTAGTACCCTCGAAATGCCCAAAATTGGTACCTAATTGATTAACTAATGTCTTAGTGTTGAAAATTTGGAAAGATTTTAAATATACGACCCTTTTTATTTAAAAGAAAACTTGAGTAATCGAACCCAATGCTAAGACCCTTTTATCTCGAAGAAATAAAATATCTCACCCAGTGAGTTATGATACAACATTTCAAACCTTTGAAACTAAGCTTGTATTTTGATTTTTAAAACTCACGCATTAAAGTTTAAAAAAGATATTCGGTTATTTGGGTCAAACAAAAAAATAGAACCCAGTAAGTAAGGGCACAATTTCTCAATATTCCCAAATATAGAATATTGCATTTATTTTTAGAAATCCTTACCTTGAGATAACAAAATGTCACATCCAGTGAGTTAGGATGCAACATCTCGAATTCTCGAGAATAAGTTTTTATTTGAAATTTTTATGTTTTGATTTCAAAAGGGTACTCGATTACTTAGGTTAGACGAGAAAAATCAGAACCCAGTAAGTTAGGGCACAATTTTCTCGAAGATTCCAAAGACCGAGGATTGCCTTATTTTGAAAATTTTTGAATAAAATGATTTTAAAACTTAAACAATATTAAAACACGACCTTTTAAGCAAACGAAATGCGATGGAATGATGATATACAACGCAAGGTAATAATTCATAAAAATACTACACTAATGAATCACAAATAACCAATGAATACAAATTAAGAAGTACAATACACATGGTAGCAATAATCACATAACACAATTTCAATATTAACAGTTGACAAAAACGACACAAAAAGATATACAAAAAATAAAAGATAAAAATAAAAGTAAATGATATGAAAATGTTTAGAATAAATAATAAATGAAACAATTTAAGGTAAAAAAATAAAAATACAAGGTTTGAAACAAATAATATAAAAAAAAAAGTTTGAAAGAAATAAATATGGTAAGTAAATTTTAAACAAATAATATATATAAAAAATAAGTTTAAAATAAATACTATAAATGACAATAATATAAAGTAATTTTAAAAAAATTAATATATAAGTTTAATATAAATAATATACATGTAAAAAAATTAAATAAATAAAAATAAGCAACAGAATAAATAATATGTGAACAAATTTAAAATAAATAATAATAAAACCACCCTTTTTGGAAGGTAAATGAATAAATTAATTAAAACAGGTAAAGGACGAAATTGAAATTAAAAGAAAATTCGAGGTTTAAAATGTAAATAGTAACAACAGGCTATCAAGGACCAAATTAGCACATACGCAAACAAGCGAAGATCCATTGGGAAATTATCCCAAACACTCAAAACCGCGCCGTTCAAATACTAGTCTACCTAATAGCCTGGAGATTAAATTAGAACAACAAAAAGAATATGAGGCTAAATTAAAAATGGACACGGGACCCCATTGCAACTTGTTGCAAAATCGAAGGGACTTGATGCGCAAATAATCCCTTCACCGCAAAACACGCGGATCCTGAGGGTTCAAGTCGAGTCAACCCGATACCTCTCAAAACGACGTCGTTTTAGGGCTATAGAAATCAACCCTAAACGACGTCGTATGAGACATCTATAATAGGTAAAAGAAGACCTTAAAAGAGTCATTTGTGTGTCTGTTTTAAAAAAAACTTGAGAGAGGGAAGGGGTGTGCTCTCTGGTTCTCCGACCTCAGGCTATCGGGCCACCGTGGAGGCCGTCGGTCTCCAAAAAAGGATCTTCCATCTACGGTGGTCGGAGGATACCAAAAAATAGCGTTTTAACGCCCACGTTTTCCCAAATCAGGATCCAAGATCAGATCAACCAAAAGCCTCACAAAAAAACAAAGGAAATCGAGAAAACTTTTCGGTTTACATCTCCGATCGTCAAAAGAGGTAAGATATTTCTTTTTATTTATTTATTTATCTATGAATGTATATTATACTAGAGATAAATAAGCTAAAAAAATTTAGGAAATACCTCTGTTTCTTTGGTGTTAGTATTCGAAATTGTAAAGAACTACACTGTTTACAGTCGACCCTTTTTATTGCCGATTAAAAAGATAAAAAGAAAATATAAAACCTTTTTTAAATTTTTTCTATTAAATTTGCTGTATATTGTTGTTATTTGTTTCTTTTTGCAAGTGAAAACCATCGTACGGAGGCCGCTTGTAGGGAAACTGCAGACGTGGCGATGACGCGCTAAAGACCCCGGCTGAAGGAGCTGCGGCGCTGGGAGGTTCTAGAAACCTTTAGGGTTTCTGAACTTTCAATCAATTTTGGGCCACTCGGGTCTTTTATTTTCTGGGCTAATTTTGGGTTGTAATTTGGGTTATATGTAATGGGTAATTTTAATGTAGAGGGACTTTTAAAAAACTTTGGGTTTTTTATTATTTATTTGGGTTTTAATTTGGTTTAGTTTTATTATTTTGGTTTCTGAATGGCCTCGAGCAAATTGGGCTGATTACAGTTGCCCCTCTTTACTCGTTGTCGTGTACCGAGAATGGAGCAAAGACTTATAAGAAGGGTCAATCTTGCCCGGTCTCGTTGAATCTCGACTTCTTTAAGTACTCATTTTCTTCAAGTAGTCTTATTACATCCTACTACATCTTCAGGGGCATAGGAATTAGTGCTCCTATCCGCTCCAATGTAATTTCAAGGAGAAGAGATTTATAGCTTCGATCTTCTTCGCTGGAACTTCAAGGAGGTAAGAACTGGTAATTTTAACCTGCTCCACTGCAACTTTAGGGAAATGAGGTTTGTTTATTTTCCTGTTCCACTACAACTTCATGGAGATAAGGATGGTGGCTTTGAACAGCTCCAACGTAGTTTCAGGAAGAAGAGATTTGTAATTTCGATCTACTCCATTGCAATTTCAAGGAGGTAAGAACTTGTAATTTTAACCTGCTCCACTGTAACTTCAGGGAGATAAGGTTTGTTTATTTTCCTACTCCACTACAACTTCAGGAAGATAAGGATGGTGGCTTTGAACCGCTCCACTATAGTTTCAAGGAGAAGAGATTTGTAATTTCGATCTACTCCACAACTTCAAGGAGGTAAGAACTGGTAATTTTAACCTGCTCCACTACAACTTTAGGGAGATGAAGTTTGTTTATTTTCCTGCTCCACTGCAACGTCAGGGAGATAAAGATGGTGGCTTTGAACCACTCCAATGTAGTTTCAAGGAGAAGAGATTTGTAATTTCGATCTACTCCACTGCAACTTCAAGGAAGTAAGAACTGGTAATTTTAACCTGCTTCACTGCAACTTCAGGAAGATAAGGATGGTGGCTTTGAACCGTTCTAATATAGTTTCAGGGAGAAGAGATTTGTAATTTTGGTATACTCCATTGTAACTTCAAGGAGGTAAGAACTGGTAATTTTAACCTGCTCCACTACAACTTCAGGGAGATAAGGTTTGTTTATTTTCCTGCTCTATTGCAACTTCAGGGAGATAAGGATAGTGGCTTCAATCTACTTCACTGCAACTTCAAGAAGATAAGATTTTCCATAATTTGTAGCCTCAATCTGTTCTATCACGACTCCAAAGAAGTAAGATTTGCTATCTTTAGTCTACTCCGCTACAATTTCAAGGAGATAAGACTGGTGGCTTTGATCTACTTCACTGTAACCTCAAGAAGAGAAGATCCGCCATTTTTTATCTACTCCATTGCAACTTCAAGGAGATAAGATCTACGACTTTAATCTGCTCCATTGCTACTTCAGGGAGATAAGATTTGTGGGTTCACTGATATTGCTACACCGCCCTCTGAGGGCATGACCTGTAGAATCGGTTTCATGTACCTATGCTTATGCCAAATGATTAGGAAGCTATAATCAGAATGAATCAAATACTCCTAACTATACGTGTTATGAATGATGAATGAATGCAAAAATGTCACGAGAATGATCCATTTTTAATGCTTAAGGTGTCATTGCTCATTGTTCATCAAAGTTCTATCACTGACGTATACGCTGCCTTCTTGCTCAGCTGGTATTTTGACAAAAAACTGAAGAAATGATCGAATTTTGCTCAACTGGTTTGCCCCACTACAACTTCAGGGGGGATAAAATTTGGTTTCTTTCATCTATTCTACTGCAACTCAGAGGTATAGGATTTGTATCATCTTCAATCCATCCCAGCGCAATTCAGGGGTATAGGATCTGTATCATCTTCAATCCATCCCACTACAATTCAGGGGTATAGGATTTGTAACTTGTTCAATCAACTGATCACTCCTTGGGTGTCCTGACTAGATGTGAATGCATGAATGCAGAATATCATTTTTCTTTTCGAGAATGACCCCCTTTTAATGTTTAGGTTGACATTGCTTATTATTCGTTGAGATTGTATCACTGTCGCGATATCTTGTTGTTTTGTTCAATCAATATTTTTGACAAAAAATCTGAAGAGATAGTCTCATTTTAGACTATTCCTTTTCAGATATTTCCTACCCTTAAGCTTGGTGAGTTCTAAACAATAGTCCTATTTTAGGTTCTTGTATTATTTAGAAGCTTTTAGAGTAATTTGCAAAACTTCTTTGTGAAAGTATTATTAGTCCATTAATCATTATTTCAATGCAACATGCTTGAAAAAGATCATAACAATGGACAAAAATAGAATTGATTTGGAGCATAGCTCGAAATGAATGAATTATCAAATATAGCAAAAATAAAAAAGAAATCGATTAGGAACGCATATCTTGAAAAGAATAAAATATTCAAAGATAGAAAATTCAATATGGATAAGATGAAGACTAGGTGCCCCAGATATCGTAGCCTGAGCTTCTCTGTACGAACTTCTTGAAGACCGTTTTGAGCTTAACATTTGTTTAGGAGATCTAAAGTACTTTATCGATGCCCCAAAATGTAGCATACCTTTCCCTTGTTAATTCAGGTCTAGCAAGATCACCACATGCCCTATCTTTGGTCAAAATTTGAGTCGCCCTTTTCGGGTTTTTGACTCAAAACCCCTTTAGTCTCAAGACACGTGTCGAAACCATTTTTTACGTTTTCGAAAAATGGGGATCGACTTTAAAATGAAATATGGAAATGGAGTTGCCACTGATCCTTTTTTGAGGTGTGATCGGATCACCATAAAACTTTGATTTATTAAAACAAATCTTTGGTCTAAAAAACTCGAGAAAATGGGTTCGGGAGTCTGTTACGTACGAGGAAGGGTTAGCACCCTCATGATGCCCAAAATTGGTACCTAATTGATTACTTAATGTCCTAACATCAAATGTTTGAAGAGATTTTGAAATACGATCCTTTTATTTAAAAGAACACTTGAACAAATCAAAGTAAATACCGAGACCCACTTATCTCAAAGAAATAAAATGCCATACCCAGTAAGTTAGGATGCAACATTTCAATCCTTCGAAATTAAGCTTGTTCCTTTTTTTTTTTTTTGAAAAACTCATGCATTTAAATTCAAAAAGAATATTTGATTATTTGGGCCAGATGAAAAATTGGAACCCAGTGAGTTAGGGCACAATTTCTTAAAATTCCAAACATAGAATATTGCCTTTATTTTTTGAAATTCTTATCTCGAGATGATAAAATGTCACATCCAATGAGTTAGGATGCAACATCTCGAACCCTCGAGAATAAGCTTTTATTTAAAACTTTTCATGTGTGTTGATTAAAAAGAAAAAGATACTCGGTTGCTTGTATTTAATGAGAAAAATCGGAACCCAGTGAGTTAGGGCTCGATTTTCTCGAAGCTTCCAAACATGAGCATTGCTTTTTTTTAAAAACTTGCGAATGAAAACGATTTCAAAACTTAATCGATATTAAAATATAACCTTTTAAGGGGATGAAAAGCGATGGAATAATAATATACAAGAAGTAACAATTCACAAGCAAAATACTACACTAATGAATCACAAATAATCAATAAGTACGAATCAAGAATTACAATTCACATGGTAGTAATAATCACATAATATACAATTTCAACATTAACTATTGAAGAAGATGGAGAAAAATAATATACAAAAATGAATATAAAACGAAAAGTAATTAACACCAATCATCATGCAAAAATTATTTAAAGATAAAATATATATGTGTGAAATGATTAAAAAATAATTAATTTAAAAACAACCCAATCAAACATGCAAAAATGTAAGTTTATTAATATATGCAAAGGAGGTTTGAGATGAATAATAGGTTTAAAATAAATAACACATAAAAAGGGAAATTGAAATGAATGTTGTACATAAAACATAAAATAGTTTGATATAAACAATTCACAAAGCTTTAAAGTTATAAAACCATTTTAAAATGAACGATATATGAAATTTTAGAATATATAATACGTAAAATAGTTTGAACTATAATATATATATATATATATACACATTTGACATAAATAATATGTAAAAAAAATTTAAAGTAAAATATATTTAGAAGAAACAATATATAAATATAATATAATTTATACACATAAAACGTTTAAATGAATAAAAATAAAACTATTAAAATAGATAATATAGGAAAAATAAATAATACTAATAAAATAAAAAATAAATAGATTAAAACAAGTCAAGGATGAAATTAAAATTAAAACAAAATTCAGAATCTAAAAACTGAACATTAAAACCACCAGAGGATCAAAATGGAATGCGCGCGCAAAGAATAGGGACTGACTAGGTAATTATCCCAAACCCTTAAAACGCGTCGTTAACACTAATTTGTCTGGTAGCACGAGGATTAAATTGAAATAATACACAAAATACAGGGACAAATTGAAAAAGAACACAGTACCTTATTGCAAAATACCGTAAAAGCGGAAGGACCTGGTTCGCAAATAGGCCAATAAGCAAAAACGAGCGGATCCTTCCCGGGTCGGGTCACTCTCGAGGGTTATGGCCCCTAAACGGCGTCGTTTTGTGCATCAACAACTTACCCCAAAACGGCGTCGTTCCGGTGGGCTATAAATAATAAAAACCCTACAAAAAAATCATTTTGAATCCTTCCTTTTTTTTCAAAAAACTTGAAATTCTCTAAAAAAAAAACTTGGTCCTCCGAGCACCGGTCTAGGGTTGGCCATGCTGCGATCATCGGGCCGCCGTCTTCCATCGTGCCCGCCACCGTATACGGTGTCAGGGCTCACAAAAAGGGCTATTTCAGTCTTTTAAATCCCTCTAAACCCAAATATAAACTCAAAACGAACGAAAACCCCACCAAAAACTAGATCCAAGCAAAAAAACGATTCAGATTCAGGCTCCGATTTCTACAAAAAGGTAAAAGCTTTCCTTTTATTTTATTTCTATATATAGGTATAATATATTTGAAGTAAATAGACTACAAAAATTTGAATAATACCTCTGTTTTTATATATTTTTGTATTTGAAATCGTAACCTTTTACACCGAATCATATTCGGCATTTATAGCCATATCCGAGAGTGAAAATAAAAGAAAATAAAAAATAAAATACTTCTTTTTTATCGTATATCCTGTTGCTGTGTTTTTACTAATGTCTTTGTTCTCTTTTGCAGGTACAGAGGAGGCGTACGGAGGCGTGGACGTGGCGCGTACAAAGGCTGTGCGCTGGAAGCTAGTGGGGCTGAGGCGTGCGGCGCGAAGGCTTTTAGAAACCCTTAGGGTTTCTGAGTGTTCATTAAGATTTGGGCTTAAATTTTGGGCGGGTTTAGTTTAATTTAATTTTGGGCTTTGGGTTTGTTGTTTGGAATTCAGGCCTTGTAATGTATTGGGCCCCAGTTTGGGTTTGTATTTGGGTTAAAATTGTAGATGGACTTTGGACTTTATTAATTTATTTATTTTGGTTTTAATTTTGTATAATTAATGGGCCCCGGGCAGATTGAGCCTGCTACAGCTGCCCCTCTTTGCTCGTTGTTGTGTAACGAGAATGGAGCAATGACTTATAAGAAGGGTCAATATTGCCTGGTCTTGCCAAATCTTGACCACTTAGCGCTTCTTTTCCTTGAACAGCCTTTCTGCATCCTTCAGGGTATGGGAAATAGTGTCCCAACTTGCTCCAGTAGAATTTTAGGGAGAAGAGATTTGTAGCCTCGATCTACTCCTCTGAAAATTCATAGAGATAAGAATTGTGGTGCCAATATGGTTTCAGGGAAAAGAGATTTGTAGCTTCGATCTTTTCCATTACAACTTTGAGGAGATAAGAATTGGTGGCTTCAATCTACTCCACTACTGCTTAGGGAGACAAGATCTATAACCTTCAGCTTGCTCTGCTGCAAACTCAGGAAGGCAAAGCTGGTATCTTCGATCTGCTTCACTGCAGCTTTAAGAAGGCAAGATCTGCTATTTTTAGGCTACTCCACTACTGGTCAGGAAGATAGAATGGTGGCTTAAATCTGCCTCACTATAGCATAGGGAAACAAGATTTGACTTCGATCTTGCTTTACTACTGCTTAGGGTGATAAGATCTATAATCTTTAGCCCATTCCACTACTAGTCAGGGAGATAGGACGATAGCTTAAATCTGCTCCACTACTGCTTAGAGAGACAAGATTTGCCTTCGATCTTGTTCCACTACTACTTAGGGTGACAAGATCTACAATCTTCAGCCTATTCCACTACTGGTTAGGGAGATAGGACGGTGGTTTAAATTTGCTCCACTACTGCTTAGGGAGACAAGATTTGCCTTCGATCTTGTTCCACTACTGCTTAGGGTGACAGGATCTACAATCTTCAGCCTATTCCACTGCTGGTCAAAGAGATAGGACGGTGGCTTAAATCAGGTTCCACTACTGTTTAGAGAGGCCAGACTTGCCTTAGATCTTGTCCTACTACTGTTTAGGGTGACAAGATCTACAATCTTCAGCCTATTTCATTACTGGTCAGGTAGAATCTAAAAACTGAACATTAAAACCACCAGAGGATCAAAATGGAATGCGCGCGCAAAGAATAGGGACTGACTAGGTAATTATCCCAAACCCTTAAAACGCGTCGTTAACACTAATTTGTCTGGTAGCACGAGGATTAAATTGAAATAATACACAAAATACAGGGACAAATTGAAAAAGAACACAGTACCTTATTGCAAAATACCGTAAAAGCGGAAGGACCTGGTTCGCAAATAGGCCAATAAGCAAAAACGAGCGGATCCTTCCCGGGTCGGGTCACTCTCGAGGGTTATGGCCCCTAAACGGCGTCGTTTTGTGCATCAACAACTTACCCCAAAACGGCGTCGTTCCGGTGGGCTATAAATAATAAAAACCCTACAAAAAAATCATTTTGAATCCTTCCTTTTTTTTCAAAAAACTTGAAATTCTCTAAAAAAAAAACTTGGTCCTCCGAGCACCGGTCTAGGGTTGGCCATGCTGCGATCATCGGGCCGCCGTCTTCCATCGTGCCCGCCACCGTATACGGTGTCAGGGCTCACAAAAAGGGCTATTTCAGTCTTTTAAATCCCTCTAAACCCAAATATAAACTCAAAACGAACGAAAACCCCACCAAAAACTAGATCCAAGCAAAAAAACGATTCGGATTCAGGCTCCGATTTCTACAAAAAGGTAAAAGCTTTCCTTTTATTTTATTTCTATATATAGGTATAATATATTTGAAGTAAATAGACTACAAAAATTTGAATAATACCTCTGTTTTTATATATTTTTGTATTTGAAATCGTAACCTTTTACACTGAATCATATTCGGCATTTATAGCCATATCCGAGAGTGAAAATAAAAGAAAATAAAAAATAAAATACTTCTTTTTTATCGTATATCCTGTTGCTGTGTTTTTACTAATGTCTTTGTTCTCTTTTGCAGGTACAGAGGAGGCGTACGGAGGCGTGGACGTGGCGCGTACAAAGGCTGTGCGCTGGAAGCTAGTGGGGCTGAGGCGTGCGGCGCGAAGGCTTTTAGAAACCCTTAGGGTTTCTGAGTGTTCATTAAGATTTGGGCTTAAATTTTGGGCGGGTTTAGTTTAATTTAATTTTGGGCTTTGGGTTTGTTGTTTGGAATTCAGGCCTTGTAATGTATTGGGCCCCAGTTTGGGTTTGTATTTGGGTTAAAATTGTAGATGGACTTTGGACTTTATTAATTTATTTATTTTGGTTTTAATTTTGTATAATTAATGGGCCCCGGGCAGATTGAGCCTGCTACAGCTGCCCCTCTTTGCTCGTTGTTGTGTAACGAGAATGGAGCAATGACTTATAAGAAGGGTCAATATTGCCTGGTCTTGCCAAATCTTGACCACTTAGCGCTTCTTTTCCTTGAACAGCCTTTCTGCATCCTTCAGGGTATGGGAAATAGTGTCCCAACTTGCTCCAGTAGAATTTTAGGGAGAAGAGATTTGTAGCCTCGATCTACTCCTCTGAAAATTCATAGAGATAAGAATTGTGGTGCCAATATGGTTTCAGGGAAAAGAGATTTGTAGCTTCGATCTTTTCCATTACAACTTTGAGGAGATAAGAATTGGTGGCTTCAATCTACTCCACTACTGCTTAGGGAGACAAGATCTATAACCTTCAGCTTGCTCTGCTGCAAACTCAGGAAGGCAAAGCTGGTATCTTCGATCTGCTTCACTGCAGCTTTAAGAAGGCAAGATCTGCTATTTTTAGGCTACTCCACTACTGGTCAGGAAGATAGAATGGTGGCTTAAATCTGCCTCACTATAGCATAGGGAAACAAGATTTGACTTCGATCTTGCTTTACTACTGCTTAGGGTGATAAGATCTATAATCTTTAGCCCATTCCACTACTAGTCAGGGAGATAGGACGATAGCTTAAATCTGCTCCACTACTGCTTAGAGAGACAAGATTTGCCTTCGATCTTGTTCCACTACTACTTAGGGTGACAAGATCTACAATCTTCAGCCTATTCCACTACTGGTTAGGGAGATAGGACGGTGGTTTAAATTTGCTCCACTACTGCTTAGGGAGACAAGATTTGCCTTCGATCTTGTTCCACTACTGCTTAGGGTGACAGGATCTACAATCTTCAGCCTATTCCACTGCTGGTCAAAGAGATAGGACGGTGGCTTAAATCAGGTTCCACTACTGTTTAGAGAGGCCAGACTTGCCTTAGATCTTGTCCTACTACTGTTTAGGGTGACAAGATCTACAATCTTCAGCCTATTTCATTACTGGTCAGGTAGATAGGACGGTGGCTTAAATCAGGTTCCACTACTGTTTAGGGAGACCAGACTTGCCTTCGATCTTGTCTCACTACTGTTTAGGGCGACAAGATCTACAATCTTCAGCCTATTCCACTACTGGTCAAGGAGATAGGATTGGTCATCCTTGATCTGCTCCACTATTACTTAGGGAGACAAGATCTGTAAATTCACCGATGTTGCTACATCGTCCTCCAGGGGACTTACCCTGTAAAATCTGGTTTTACATGCGTATGCTTATGCAAAAGTATTAGGATATAATCGAAATGAATCAATGTTCCTAACTGAAATGTGTTATGAATGATATATGTATGAATGCAAAATGTCATGAGAATGATCCTTCTTAAATATTTAGGGTGTCATCACTCGTTACTCATCAGGGCTCTATCACTGGCGTAGTATGCTGCCCCCTTGCTCAACTGATATTTTGACCAAAACCTGAAGAAATAATCACATTTTGCTCAACTAGTTTGCCCCACTGTAACTTCAGGGACCATTCCACTATAACTTGGGGACATAAGGTTTGTACCATCTTTAAACCATCCCACTACAATTCATGGCTATAGGATTCGTATCAATTTCCATCCATCTCACTGTAACTCAGGGGTATAGGATCTTTGATTTGTTCCATCAACTGATTGCTCCCCGGGTGATCTGACCAGATGTGTATGCATGATATTTGCATGGATGCAGAATATCATTTTTCTTGAGAATGATCCCCTTTTATGCTTGGGTTGACATTACACGTTTTCATTGAGATTGTATCACCGACGCGATATCTTGTTTCTGTTCAACTAATATCTTTGACAAATCCGAAGAGATAAACTCAATTTAGGCTCAAATATATACAACCCTTACACTTGGTGAGTTCTTAAACATTAGTCCTGTTTCAGGTTCTTGTATTATTTAGAAGCTTCTAAATTAATATGTGAAACTCCTTTTATGAAAGTATTATTAGTCCACTAATCGTTATTTCAATGCAAAATGCTTGGAAAAGATTATACCAATGGACAAGAAAGAAATTGATTGGGAGTATAGCCCGGAACAAACAGGTTAATCAAAGATAGCAAATGCAATTAAGAAGAAAGTTTATTGGGAGTATATTTGAAAGTTTATTAGGAGCATATTTGAAAAGAATAAGGTAATCAAAGATAACAAATTCAAAATGGGTAAGATGGAAACTAGCTGCCTAGATATCCCAGCCTAAGCTTCTCTGTTCAAACTTCTTGAGGATCATTTTAAGTTCAATATGTGTTTAGGGGATCCGGAGTACTTTGTCGATGCCCCAAGACGTAGCATACTTCCTCATTGTTAATTCAAGCATAGCAAGACTACTGTATGTCCCACTTTCGATCAAAATTTGAGCCACCCTTTTCGGGTTTTCAACTCAAATCCCCTTTGTTCTCAAAGCGCCCTTTGCGGGTTTTCGCCTTGGCCTCTCCTTTCTTTTTCTTTTTCTTTTTTTGATTGATTTTTTCTTCTTTTTTTTGATTTTTTTTATTTTTTTAAGGTCTCAAGGCGCCCTTTTCCTCTGAAGTCCCTTTTGTATATGAAGGATCTTCTTCAATATCAAATCCCCATCATGGAATTCTCTTGGGCAAACCTTTTCGTAAACCCGCATCATTTGACCGTAACGGCTAGCTATTAACTTTTCTCCTCAAATTTGATTGATCATACTGAAATTGAATCCATTTTGCTTCATCCAGCATCAGCTCTGATAAAACTCAGCAAAAAGAATCTCAACTTCAATGGGCAAAGCCAATGAGAAATGTGTTGCCCCGGTGAAGGTCCTGGCCAACATTTGATAAGTATAGAGGGTAAATGGTAACTTCTCTATGCCAACCCTTACAAGTCTCAGCCATCTTTCAAAATCCTTTTGGATGGTTTTTTTTTGTTGCCTTTGCTGCACTGATATGAGGTGTGATCTTTGCATAGACTGTAATCTTTTGACATTGTGCAATTGCGTTAGAAATGTTTCTTTCCGGCATTCTTTATTTCCATTTTTTGAATTTGAATTTTTATTTGGATTTGGATTTGGATTTGAATTTGTATTTGGATTTGGATTTGGACTTGGATTTGAATTTGATAACTATTAACTTTGTAACTTTGGAATATGAAGCGACCTTACCCTCTTAGTAAAGTAATTGACAACTATGAAGAATGAATTGATGTCGGTAGTATTGGCTCTATAATATCCATGCCCCGCATATAGGCAATCTGTGAAGAAATAGAGGAGGCATATGAATTTTGTCTTCCTCCATTTGGCATTTACAGTACACTGGTGCAATCCCTTTCCATGGGAAACCAACAATGCCCAAACCTCTTGATCAGCCTGGCTATTAGCATGTGTCTTTTCAAATAGTGACCTGACATCTTAGTAGCCTAGGCATATCTTGATGTGATCATGCAAGGACATCTTTGAATTCTTGGAATGACTCAATGACATCTCGTTTTATTCCTAGCTAGGTTTCGATCTTCATCTCTTTCCCAAGCTCGCAATGTCAACTGAGCTTTTGTAATGTAGGATCTATTTTTATCTTGTTCTACCACCCTTAACAAATCAGAAGGTAGGTTATAATCTCTGTCATCTTTAAAGTCCTGAGATCCCTCTGGACACATACCTCACTCAAAAGGGAGTCAATAACTGTGTTGCTCATGTCATTGATATCTAGGTACCTATTGTAAGCACGAAGGCATATTCCAAAGAATAAATGATTTTAAGGATGATTATTTGCATGGTATGATCATGAATAAGGAATATTTGAAAGAAAGTCTAAAGAATAAAAGAATCTATAAATAGAAAGAATAAAAGAATATTTGCTCAAAAAGATGCATTTTATTGAAATAAAAATTCTAGACACAAGCCTATTTCACAAAAGGACTCTTATTGCCTCTAAGCTTAAGGCAATAAGCATGTTTTGAACATTACTCTAAGTAAGCTCTAAAAAAAATAGGGGTCCCTTTCGCAGTCCAATTGTTCAAAACACTCCCAAGTACGTAAGGATTTGGAAACCTTTATTCCCTGGTTCCCTCTTCGGATACGTCATTTAGATTTCTTGATGTTTTTTCTGGGCTTTTAACTTACTCAATGCATCACAACTCATTTGCCCCCACTTTTAGCTATCGCATTTACAGCTTCATTAGAGTAATGAGGTTTTGTTGAATCGTCAAACTTTATGACTCCCAATTTGATGAACTTTTCGACCAATTTTTAAACGTAGTGCAATTTTCGATCGAATGACCCGTTATTCCCGCGTGGTACTCACATTGAGCATTTGATTCATACCACTTGGGATATGGGGTTTGTATTGGTTCCATGTAATGAGGAGCCACCACATGCGCATCAAATAGGCTTTGATACAAATCCCTATATGTCATTGGAATTGGTGTGAACTGAAGCTTTTCTGTATTCGACCTCAAGTTAGATTCTTGCCTTGAAGAGCCTTGATTACTAGTGGTTACGACCCTCGGTCGGCCTACAGTAATTGACTTGGAATGCATGCTCAAGATATTCACTTCATTTTCCTTATTTCTTGGGGTTGATCTTTTGGCACCTTCTCCCGTGTCTATCTTCCCACTCTTTATTGCATTTTCAATCATCTTGCCTGATATTACTATATCTGAAAAGCTTATAATAGCACTTCCCAACATATGATTAATGAATGGGGTCTTCAGAGTATTGACGAAAAGTATAGTGGTTTCTTTTTCGAGAAGAGATGGTTGGACTTGGGTTGTGACTTCCCTCTACCTTTGAGCATATTGCCTGAACCTCTCACTTGGCTTTTTCTCCATATTTTGCAATGTGATTCTATCGGGCACCATATCCATTACGTGACCATACTGTTTCATAAAGGCCTGTGCCAGGTCTTTCCATGAATTGATTCTAACACGACTCAATTGTTTGTACCATTTAGCTGCTGACCCAATCAGACTATCTTGGAAACAGTGGATTAATAGCTGGTCATTATTAACATATCATGTCATCCTTCGACAGAACATCGTAATGTGAGATTCAGGACAACTAGTCCCATTATACTTTTCAAACTCTAGAGTCTTGAATTTTGGCGGGAGTACTAGATTGGGGACCAAACTCAGATCATTGGCATCAACCCCATAATAGCAGTCAACATTCTCCATTGCCCTAAGTTTTTCCTCCAACCACTTGTATCGATCTTCCAATTGCTGTAGCCATTCACTTTCCTCCCTTTCCCTTTCTACCACTTCATCTAGATCGGGGATAGCAGGCTTAGCTAGACTATCCCCTAAGTTAGAGCCTGACCCAGCTTGGAAATTCATGGGTACTAAAACACCTGTTTGGAATTGTTGAGGCTTGATCGTGACGAATGGCCTTTGTAAATTTACTTCAGGTTGTGTCTGTACATGTGGTGGAGTGAAACCAGGGGGATATTGAGGGTACTCAGTATTCTCATCGGTATTAACCATGGGGCTCTTCCCTTTATCCATAAGCCCATTCAGCAGTTGCGTCATCTGAGTCATTTGAGTCATTATATTTCTTTGAAACTCCAACATTCCGTCCATCAAGTCCTGCTGGATCTTAGCCAATTGCTCTTGCATTTGCAATTACAGCTGTTCTTTCATCTCTTTTTGCAGTTGTTCAAGTCTTTCCAATCTCTGATCCATATCTCTTGTCTTTTTCCGTGTGCCGTAAAGGTGCTTAGTTGATTGAATTTTATCGGTTCCCAAATTAACTGAAATAATTTTACCTAATTAGGGACCTTTTGTGAAAATCTAATGCACACAATGCAATGTAAATAATGTAATACAAATGCATGAAATGCAAATGCATGAAATGAATGCAAGAAGAAAGAGAGGCGTTGATTCTGAATTCAATTCCATTAGAAGAACTTTTTTAGACAACAAATATCTTTATATAAAACGGATTACACATGCGGTATTGCCCTTAGAATCCAAGTGAAGACACCGCTCATTTCTTCATATCCAGATGTTATGGTCGAATCCCGCTAATTTTTCAAAAGATATTTCTATTATTCCCTTTTACTTGATCTGGGTCGTGACCCGTTGCTCACTTATCCTCGTGATGCTCGTTAGCTCCTTTAAGAAAGTCGAGACATGGCGGCTCTTGCATAGTCTTTGTCAATTTGAATCCTTCGGGCAAAGTTTTGCATTCCTCCATGAACTATCAACCTTCTTTCGTTGTGCTTACTTTGACATATCTAGACGACCGTATTATAATCCACTTTATCAAGAAATTCATTTTCCTATAACAAACTCCTCTATTTAGCAAATGAATATTAATCAACATTTCCTTTCTATGATGATGCAATGCAATCAAAATAAAAGAAAACACATCAGTACAAGAGAAATAAACAACACAAAACACCTGTCCGGTTGACCACTAAGGTTTGGCGTGGCTCTATCTAGGGTAGGCTCCTAGGTCTCTCTATATGTGGTTTGGTTCTAAAATTGAGGTACTCGAACCAGCAGATTCCTCGATCCTCACCCATTATAGGCTCATATGGATCGAGTTCGGTTTAGGGGAATACATTTCTCTATGGCTGCACGGAGATGAAAATCTCACTAAGACATAGGTACGGATGTATCCCGAAAGTGATTCACTATCCTGTACGGAGGTGAAAACCTCACGAAGTAGTAGCTTCTCACTCCCACTTAAAATGGATAAAAAACCAAAAGGTATTTATGCAATATGATGCAAGAGTATTATACGAAACTCAAACCACAACAATAACACAAACACATGCAATAAAAGGATCGTAATTTTTCAAATCAGATTTTCAATTTTCGACAAAAGGACAAAAATTAATCAATTTGTGGCCTGACTCTTAACCAGTCTCCAGTGGAGTCGCCAAGCTGTCGAAACCATTTTTTTACGTTTCGAAAAAATAAGGATCGACTTTGAAACGAAATATGGAAATGGAGTCGCCACCGATCCTTTTTTGAGGTGTGATCGGATCACCATAAAACTTTGATTTATTAAAATAAATCTTTGGTCTACAAAACTCGAGAAAATAGGTTCGGGAGTCAGTTACGTACGGGGAAGGGTTAGCACCTTCGTGACGCCCAAAATTGGTACTTAATTGATTACTTAATGTCCTAACATCGAACGTTTGAAGAGATTTTAAAATACGATCATTTTATTTAAAAGAACACTTGAACAAATCAAAGTAAATACCGAGACCCACTTATCTCAAAGAAAGAAAATGCCATACCCAGTAAGTTAGGATGCGACATTTCAATCCTTCGAAATTAAGCTTGTCCCTTTTTTTTTTTGAAAAATTTATGCATTTAAATTCAAAAAGGATATTCGATTGTTTGGGCCAGATGAAAAATTGGAACCCAGTGAGTTAGGGCACAATTTCTCAAAATTCCAAACATAGAATATTGCCTTTATTTTTTGAAATTCTTATCTCGAGATGATAAAATGTCACATCCAGTGAGTTAGGATGCAACATCTCGAACCCTCAAGAATAAGCTTTTATTTAAAACTTTTCATGTGTTTTGATTAAAAAGAAAAGGATAATTGGTTGCTTGTATTTAACGAGAAAAATCAGAACCTAGTGAGTTAGGGCTGGATTTTCTCGAAGCTTCCAAACATGAGCATTGCTTTATTTTAAAAACTTGCGAATGAAAACGATTTCAAAACTTAATCGATATTAAAATATAACCTTTTAAGAGGATGAAATGCGATGGAATAATAATAATATACAAGAAGTAACAATTCACAAGCAAAATACTACACTAATGAATCACAAATAATCAATAAGTACGAATCAAGAATTACAATTCACATGGTAGTAATAATCACATAATATATAATTTCAACGTTAACTATTGAAGAAGATGGAGCAAAATAATATACAAAAATGAATATAAAACGAAAAGTAATTAACACCAATCATCATGCAAAAATTATTTAAAGATAAAATATATATGTGTGAAATGATTAAAAAATAATTAATTTAAAAACAACCCAATCAAACATGCAAAAATTTAAGTTTATTAATATATGCAAAAGAGGTTTGAGATGAATAATAGGTTTAAAATAAATAACACATAAAAAGGGAATTTGAAATGAATGTTGTACATAAAACATAAAATAGTTTGATATAAACAATTCACAAAGCTTTAAAGTTATAAAACCATTTTAAAATGAACGATATACGAAATTTTAGAATATATAATACGTAAAATAGTTTGAACTAAGTAATATATATATATATATATATACATTTGACATAAATAATATGTAAAAAAATTTAAATTAAAATACATTTAGAAGAAACAATATATAAATATAATATAATTTATACACATAAAAGGTTTAAATGAATAAAAATAAAACTGTTAAAATAGATAATATAGGGAAAATAAATAATACTAATAAAATAAAAAATAAATAGATTAAAACAAGTCAAGGATGAAATTAAAATTAAAATAAAATTTGGAATCTAAAAACTGAACGTTAAAACCACCAGAGGATCAAAATGGAATTTGCGCGCAAGGAATAAGACTGACTGGGTAATTATCCCCAAATCCTTAAGACGCGTCGTTTAACACTAATCCGTCTAGTAGCACGAGGATTAAATTGAAACAATACACAAAATACAAGGACAAATTGAAAAAAGAACACAGGACCTTATTGCAAAATGTCGCAAAAGCGGAAGGACCTAGTTCGCAAAGAGGCCAATAAGCAAAAACGCACGGATCCTTCCCGGGTCGGGTCACTCGCGCAAGTTATGGTCCTTAAAAGGCGTCATTTTGGGCATCAGCAACTTACCCCAAAACGGCGTCGTTCCGGTGGGCTATAAATAATAAAAACCCTACAAAAAAATCATTTTGAATCCTTCCTTTTTTTCAAAAAACTTAAAACTCTCTAAAAAAAAACTTGGTCCTCTGAGCACCGGCTTAGGGTCGGCCATGCTCCGATCATCGGGCCACCGCGCTCACAAAAAGGGCTATTTCAGCCTTTTAAATCCCTCCAAACCCAAATATAAACTCAAAACAAACGAAAACCCCACCAAAAACTAGATCCAACCAAAAAACGATTCGGATTTAGGCTCCGATTTCTACAAAAAGGTAAAAGCTTTCCTTTTTATTTTATTTCTATATATATGTATAATATATTTGAAGCAAATAGACTACAAAAATTTGAATAATACATCTGTTTTTATATATTTTTTGTATTTGAAATCGTAACCTTTTACACAGAATCATATTCGACCTTTACAGCCAGATCCGAGAGCGAAAATAAAAGAAAACAAAAAATAAAATACAATGTTTTTTCTATCGTATATCTTGTTGCTGTGTTTTTGCTGGTGTCTTTGTCCTCTTTTGCAGGTACAGAGGAGGCGTACGGAGGCATGGACGTGGCGCGTACGGAGGTTGTGCGCTGGAAGCTAGTGGGGCTGAGGCGTGCGGCGCGAAGGCTTTCAGAAACCCTTAGGGTTTCTAAGTGTTCATTAAGATTTGGGTCTAAATTTTGGGCTTTGGGTTTAGTTTAATTTGATTTTGGGCTTTGGTTTTGTTGTCTGGAATCTGGGCCTTGTAATGTATTGGGCCCCAGTTTGGGTTTGTATTTGGGTTAAAATTGTAGATGGACTTTGGACTTTATTAATTTATTTATTTTAGTTTTAATTTTGTATAACTAATGGGTCACGGGCAGATTGGGCCTGCTACAACGCCCTTTACGGGTTTTCACATTGGCCTCTCCGTTATTTTTTTTAGAAGGTCTCAAAGTGCCCTTTAAGAGTTTTCACTTTGGCCTCCTCCCTTTTTAAGTAAAGTACTTCTTGACTGAATCTGAATTTACAGGATTAGGGAAGTTTTTTCAATCCATTTTGGCCAAAATCAGTGCTCCTCCAAAGAAAGCCTTCTTTACCACATAAGGTCCTTCCCAATTTGGCATCCATTTCCCTCTGAAATCCCTTTGTATGGGAAGGATCTTTTTGAATCCCAGGTCTCCCTCGTGAAATTCTCTTAGGCGAACCTTTTTGTCATAAGCTCGCATCATTCGCTTCTGGTACATTTGACCATGACGAATAGCCCTTAGCCTCTTTTCTTCAATCAAGTTCAACTAATCATATCGAGACTGGATCCATTCTGCTTCATTTAACTTTAGTTTTGATAAAACCCAAAGGGAAGGTATATCTATTTCAATGGGTAAAACTGCCTCTGTCGAAACCATTTTTTGAAAAACGGATGTCGACTTATTTTAAAAATGAAAAATGGGGAGTCGCTACCAACCTTTTTAGGCGTGATTGGGTCACCTTATAAAATGTTTTGGTCCACAAAAAAACGAGAATAAGGTTCAGGAGTCGGTTACGCACGGGGAAGGATTAGCACCCCCGCAACTCCCAAAATTGGTACCGAATTGAGCAATTTTCTGTCTTTAAGTCGAGATTTGGAAAGATTTAAAAATAGGATTCTTTTTTGAAGCAGGGATAATTTGAGTAGGAAAATCGAGATTCCTTTGCCTCGGAAGAATTTGAGCGTCACATCCAGCACGATTGGACACGAGGTTCTTTAAATCCTTCGAAACTAGAGTTACCTCGCGAGTTGCAAAATTCGTTTAGGAGGGTATTTTAGATGTCTAGATGAATGAGAAATCGCAACCCAGCACGTTAGGGCACTATTTCCCGAATTCCTAAACACAAAAATATTGCCTCGTTTTGAAGTTCCATAGATTGACGAATCTGAGAATGACTTAATGCATTTGATTAAAAAAGGGATAAACTTGAATCAAAATCAGTTCAGGAGGGTATTTTAGGTATTTAGGCGAACGAGAAATCGTAATCCAGCACGTTAGGGCACTACTTCCCGGATCTCTAAACACAAAAATATCGCCTCGTTTTTAAACATTTTGGATCATGTGAAATATGAAAATTTTAAAACGATGATGCAATTGACAAATCATTAAGACGTAATATTCGCAAATTAAAACGATAATAGCGATTTCTTTGCTTCGGTAGAATACGAACATCACCTCCAGCACGATTGGACACGAGGTTATTAAATTCTTCGAAACTAAAGTTATCTCACGGGTTGCAAAATTTATTTAGGAGGGTATTTTTGGTGTTTAGACGAATGAGAAATCGCAACCCATCACGTTAGGGCACTATTTCCCGAATCTCTAAACACCAAAACATTGCCTCGTTTTTTTGAACATTTTTGAATATGAAACGTAATAGTGATGCTATTGAACTCAAAATATGATATTTAACAAGGGAAAATTACACGTAGGTGATAGTAAATGTATATGTGATAATATAAAATGATATAGAATCGTTAAAGTATATAAATATGTATAATATACGCATAAAAGTGAAGATAAAATATTGAGAGTACAAGTACATAATATAATATTATAATATATACATATTAGTAATATTAAAACAACTATTAATGAGAAATACATAATGTATACGAGATATATTGAAAATAATAATGATATTAAAACAACTATTTAGTACATACGAGTGCCTATGTGTGTAATAAATATTAAAAATATAATAACGAACAAAATATATAAAGGTACGAAAATATAGGATTAAGATATATATACGTAATATGCAAAATATATGTAATAATATCACAAATATAAATATATAAGGTAGTATGAAATAGTATATAATATTAAAACATATATAAATATGATATGTATATGACATAGTGTTAAAAATATATGTCTAAGATAGTATAAAGTACATGTTAAATAAAATAAATGTTAAAATACAATACATGGATATATACACATGTATATTGAAGAATGAATACAGAATAATATTGAAACATGTAATAATGGTAAAAACCATCGTTATTAGTATCACAAATATATATACACATATATGGCGGAAATACGTAACAATAATAACATTAAAGATATATACATGAAGTATGTATAAAATGATAGTGTTAAAAAGGATATTTACACAATGTACATAAGGTATAAAAATATAATATCAAGCATAATAGAATATGTATATATACAAGTGCTAAGTGAAAATAATATTAATACTAACGACAATAATATGCTAAGGGAATAATAATAGAATGATGTGAGTATGTATTAAAGTGTATATACATATGCGTGTAATAGTATGTAAAAATACAAAGTATATATATATATATATATATATATATATAGTTACTAATAATAATGGTAAAATGATAGCAAGTATAAATAGGAAATGAGGGCTAAATAATGTTTATGAGAATAGCAAATGTAATGGTAATATGTTAAAATAGTAAACAAGTATAATAATATATAAAGAAAATAATACTATATATAAAAAGGTATAAAAAGTACATATATACGTATATAATAAAACATGCGTTAATATAAATCATAATAATACTAGGGATAAAGATAAAATCACCAAAATACAATGTAATAATAATGCCAATATATTAATAAAGCTAATAATAATAATATATATAGTTAATAATATAAATGATATTAAAGTAAAAAAACAAAACAATGGGAAGAAAAATAAATAAAAGGACGAAATTGCGTTAAAACAAAGGTTTCGGGCAAATTTTAAATAAAAAAACGGAAGAGGAGGACCTATACGGACACGGGGGGACATAAAGGGGCCAAAAGAGCAACTTTACCGCGCGTTTAAAATGGTGTCGTGGCAGAAGGGACTGAATCACAAAATCGGGCAAATTACAGGGCCAATTTAAAGGACATGAAAAGCTTAATTGCAAGGTCTTGAAAAAGCGGAAGGGCTAAACGCGTAAATAGCCCTTCCGTTAAAAAAAGGCGGATCCTAGGCGGGTTCGGGTCGGATCAAGGGTCGGATCTTCAAAACGACACCGTTTTGAGGCTTAAGTACAGCCCCCAAAACGGTGTCATTTTGGAGGGCTATAAAAGGCCCGTTTCAGCGAAAAAAATTCATTTTGTGAGGGGAAGGAAAAAAAAAGAAGAGAGAAAGGGAGAGAAGGGAGAAGGGGAGGGCCCGAAGCGATTCCCGGTGGTCGGTCCGACCACCGTCCGGTCATCGGCGCTAGTGCCGGCCACTGTGCACGGTGGCCGAAAAAGGTAAAAAATTTAAACTTTTTATTTTTTTTATTTTTATTTATTTGTTTTAAAAACAGTAAATATGCACTTAGGTGTACATAAAAAGAGTAAAGAACAGAATCGTAAAATGCCTTCTACCTTCGATGTTAAGGTTCCGGTTCTGAGATTTAGCGATTCGGGGGTTTCCCTTTGTTGTGATAGCACTGCGATTGTATTGATTTTTTGAAATTAAGTGTTTGTATTCTTAGAGTAATGGAAATGCGAAAACTTGTTTCTATATTTGAAAATCCGGATCCTTTTTACAAGAAATTCAATCGGCTTATATAGCCTAAAAATTTTTACAAGTTGCCTCCCTCTTCTTGCTTTCTGTCCTTTCGATTTAAATGTTTTGCAGGTGTGAAGGGCGGTGGCTACGGTGGCAGTGGGCGGTGGCAACAGGACTGTCAGAGGCCAAGTGGGCAGAAGCAGGTGCCGAGTCAGGGGCAAGTGGGTGCTTGGGTAGGTGGCTAGGGTTTGGTGTATTGGGTTCTGCTGGGTTTAGGGATTTTGGGTCCGATGTATTGGGTTTTGCTGGGCTAAAACGGGTTTTGGGTTTTAATCTTGTATTGGGTTTAGGGTCTTTTGTAATTAAGCCAAAATTGGCCTATAACAGCCTCCATTCCATAGACCAATGAGAAAGGCGTTGCCCCGGTGGAAGTTCTAATAGACGTTCGATAAGCAGAGAGAGCAAATGGTAACTTCTCATGGCAATCTCTATAAGTTTTAGTCATTTTGCCCACAATCTTCTTAATGTTTTTATTAGCTGCTTCCACTACACCATTCATTTTTGGGCGATACGGCGACGAATTGTGGTGTCTGATCTTGAATTGATTATAGACCTCTGCTATCTTACTATTGTTTAAGTTTAGTGCATTGTCAGATATTCCTCTCAAGTATTCCATATCAACATATGATTTCCCTTTTTAAGAATTTGCTGACTACCGACTTAGTAACACTGGCATATGAAGCAGCCTCTACCTACTTGGTGAAATAGTCGATGACTACAAAGATGAATCAATGCCCATTTGAAGTTTTCGAGGAGATTGGCCCAATGACATCCATGCCCCATATGGAGAAAGGCCATGGGAAAGTCATAACATACAAAGGCGAAGGAGGTACATTGATTTTATCTCCATAAATTTGGCATTTATGACATCTCTTGGCATAGTTGATACAATCTTCCTCCATGGTGGACCAATAGTATCCGAATCTCATAATTTGTCTAGCCATTGTGAAACCATTAACATGTGTTCCACAAATGCCTTGTGGATTTCTTTCAAAATTTTCTTAGCTTCCACGGCGTCCACATATCTCAATAGCACCTGATCTTTTCTTCTTTTGTATAGGATCTCCCCGTCTAAGACATAGTCACAGGCTGGTCTTCTTAACGTCCTTTTGTCATTCTCAGTTGCCTGGTCAGGGTATTCACAATTTCTCACGTATCGCAATATATCGTGGTATCAAGGATGGTCATCCCTTTTTCTTCCAAGTTGTAACTGTGGAAACCATTTTTAAAATTTTGGAAAAACGGTGATCGACTTTAAAAAAACTGGAGTCTCCACCAACCTTTTTGTTTAAGTGTGGTTGGATCACCTCATAAAAAGAAAATTTTTGGTCTTCGTAAAAAAATAGGGTTTGGAAGTCGGTTACATACGAGGAAGGATTAGCACCCTCGTACGTCCAAAATTGGTACCATTTTCATCAATAATTGTCCTAATATTGAAGTCTTGAAAAGTTTTGAAAATGTAACCTCTTTGAGAATGATTGGAATGACTTAAGTTTGAATAAAAAATTCACTCATTCCAAAAGACAAAGTACTACACCCAATATGTTAGGATGCAATACTTTGAACTCTTTAAGTCGAGATCATCTTACAATTTTCAAAACATGCAAATGAAGAGGGTATTAAGTTATTTGGTCAAACGAAAAAACTGCGACCCAATACGTTAGGGCACGATTTCTCATGTTTTCAAATTTCGAAATATCACCTCATTTTGAAAAGCTCTCGAGCAGGAGATTGTAAACTTGACTGAAAATGTATTTTATTTGATTCGTTTGGATAAAAAAACAATTTTGCATAAATAAGTTGAAAACTTTAATTACAATGCAATAATAAGATGAAGGTATAATGGCAACTATGAAATAGCAGTTCATGGCAATAATAAAAATGCAAAAGAGCAAATTAGAATTCATGCAATAGCAACACATCATACCCTATACAACATTAACCTTCAAAACTAATGAAATAAAAGACAAACTAGAAAGAAATACAAGTAAATTAATACAAATCAAATGTGACAAAATCTAAACTATAAAAAAAAATGAATAACATGATGGAAAAACCATTTGCAACTATCAATATGCGAACTATAAATTATATGTACAAAAGTTTTGAAATTGCAAGTAAAAGTATGAAATAGATTTTTAAAGAAATAAAAATAACTAATATAAACGAATTTTTAGATAAATATTGTGTAAGAAGAAAATCAAAGTAAATAATATACGAAATAATATAGATTAATCTACATAAATAATGTATATGAAATAAAAGCTTTAATATAAATAATTTTATATGAGAATAAAAATATATGAAAGTATTTGAAATAAAAAATATATAAGAAAATATGGTCTTGTAAAGAAATAAATTATATACATAATAGATTTAAAAGTGGATATATATATATATATACATACATAAATAAATTTACAAGAAAATATATGCACAAAATAATATGAAAGCAACAATAGACACATGGAATAAAAAAATAATTTTAATATAAATTATGTACGTATAAATTAATAATATATAAGTGTATTTAAATTAAATATAATGCAAATCTTTAAAACAAAGAGATATAAAAGAGAATTTTAAAATAAATAGCTATATAGTTAAACAAAATAAAAATATACAAAAGAGAATATAACACAAAATCCATGATATATACAAAATAATTCAAATAAATGTATTAAAAAATTTTCAATAAATAGGTAATATAAAATAATTTAAAAATGAATAATAAAGACATGAATAATGAATTATACGTAAAATAAAAAAAAACATAAAATAGTTTTTTCTTAAAAAAACTGCAATTAAATAGAAAAGGGTTCGATTGAAATCAAAACAAAAATCACAAGATAATTTACAAACAAATAAAAGTATTAGAACAACATTGAGGACTAAAGTATGACGCGCGCAAACCAATAGGGATCAAAAACGCAATTATCCAAGCTCCTGTACACAGCGTTTAGCAGAGGACCAAAATAAAACAAACGTAAAATTACTGAGCGCAATTTAAGAGATAAAAGAGAACTAAAAAAGAACCAATTGAAAGTAGACTCAAAAGCGGAGGGACTGAGGGCGCAAATAGACCCTCAGTCCAAAACACGCGGATCCTTGGTGTTTCACAGATCGGATCTCGGGTCAAAGGTACCATACGACACCGTTTTAGTGCCTAGGATACAAATTTGAAAATGACGTCGTTCCTATAATAATATATAAGACATTTTTTATCAAAATTTTATTTTAGCTCATTGTTTTTTTTAAAACAAACCTATCAAATCCTTCAAACTCTCCCCCCAAGCCGTATTCGGCCGATCAAGCCTCTTCATCTCGCCACTATTCTGCCATGGTAATCAGCGTTTGACGACGAGTGAAGGCTCTTATCCGTTTTGAAACCACATGCAAGCTATTTTTTGACCCCAAAGGCACGTACTCGAAGGTAAGTCTCTCATTTTCCCTTTTATTTTCACACGCAAAAGAAAAAAGAAAGATGAAAAAAAACGAAGAAGAAATAAAATCCAAAATTGAAAGGAAAAGGAAAAGGAAAAAAATGAAATCAGCTTCCAAGGATTCGAATTTTTATTGCTTTTTGTTTCTCTGTGTGTAAACAAAAAATGGGAATCGGATCCCTTTTTACTGTGAATGCATTCGGCTATTATAACCAAATGAAAAAAAATAAAAAACACGAGATACACGTTTTCTTCTCTGTTGTATTTGTTTGTTATCCTTACTGTGTTACTGTTAGTTGGTTTCTCCTTCCAGGTTCGACATGACAAAGAAGGTTGCAGACGTGGCATTGCTACGCTGGAAACCATTGCTGGGGAGGCTGCGGCACCAAGTGCCTGCTAGGGTCTCCCGAAGCTGAAGTTGCCCGGGCCGTTTGGGCCTATTTTAGAATTGGGCCAATTTAGGTTAATTTCGGGTTTTAAGTTTTGGGTTGGGTAAATATGATTTGGCTGGTACGTAAATGGCATTTAATTTAGTATTTAATTAGGTCTTGGAATTAGGCCTATTTATTTGTAAAAGGACTGTTATTATTGGATCACATATAAATAGACTTTGGGCTATTATAATTTATTTGGTTATTATTATTCTTTGGTTTATTGGTTGTTTATTGGGCCTGGGAAAATTGGGCCTGCAACAGTAACAATGAGCTGGAGCCTCGTAAATACTCATTTGAATAGGTTTTACATCCTTTTGTTTGTTCACTTTGATCATGGAAACTAAAGTAGCCAAGGCGTCTGCCATCTGGTTTTCGTCTCGTGGGAGCTAATTGAAAGTGATGTCATCGAACTCCTTAATTAACCTCAGAGCTATCCTTCGATAATTAATCAATTTGAGGTCTTTTGTCTCCCATTCACCTTTAAGTTGGTAGATCACTAGTGCAGAATCTCCATATACTTCTAGTGTTCTGATTTTACATTCTATGGCTGCACGGAGTCCCATGATACATGCTTCATATTCTGCCATATTATTTGTGCAATCAAAATCCAATTTACATGTTGATGGATAATGATCACCATTTGGGGATACCAGGACTGCCCTAATTCCATTACCCACAGCATTTGATGCCCTGTCAAAATTCAATTTCCAAAAATGATCCTTTGTAGTGTCTTCTTCAATAACTGCCACACACATTAGCTCCTCATTGGGGAAATCAAAATTCAAAAGCTCATAATCTTCTAGAGCTCTGCTGGCCAGAAAATCTGCTATTGTGCTCCCTTTCACAGCCTTTTGGCTCACGTAGACTATGTCAAATTTAGAAAGCAAAATTTGCCACCTGGCCATCCTTCTGTTCAAAGCGGTTGACTCCATCCTATATTTTAGAGGATCTAGCTTCAAAATTAGCCAAGTCGTATGGTATAGCATGTATTGCCTCAACCTCCGAGTTGTCCAAATCCGAGCGCAACACAATTTCTCAATAGGCAAATATCTCATTTCACATTCAGTAAATTTCTTACTGAGGTAATATATCGCCCTTTCTCTTCTTCCCGACTCATCATATTGACCAAGCACACATCCTATGGAGTTATTAAACACTGTTAAATACAATATTAATGGTCTATCTCGGCTTGGCAGTGACAATATTGGAGGATTTGACAAGTATTATTTAACCTTGTCAAAAGCTTTCTGGCATTCATCATCCCATACGCATGGGTTGTGTTTCTTAAGAAGACGAAGTATAGGGTCACATTTCTCAATTAATTGTGAAATAAACCGAGCAATGTAATTTAGCCTTCCAAGGAAACCTCGAACTTCCTTTCGAGTGCATGGTGGAGGCAATTCTTGTATAGCCTTAACTTTGTCTGAATCGATCTCAATTCCCCTTGCTGACTACGAAGCCCAATAGTTTTCCCGATTTAGCTCCAAAAGTACATTTTGTTGGATTAAGTTTTAGTTGGAATTTTCTCAATCTCAAGAACAATTTCCTCAAAACTTGGATATGTTCTCTTTCTGTTCGGGATTTTGCGATCATATCATCTACATAAACTTCGATTTCTTTATGCATCATATCATGGAACAAAGTCACCATGGCCCTTTGGTATGTCGCTCCTGCATTTTTCAGCCCAAACGACATCACTGTATAACAAAATGTACCCCACAAGGTTATGAAGGTAGTTTGTTCCATGTCTTCATGATGCATCTTTATTTGATTGTATCCCGAGAAACCATCCATAAAGGAAAACGGTAAGTAGCCTGTAACACCCCTAACCCGTATCCGTCGCTGGAGGGGTTACGAGGTATTACCGAATCAGTTCATCTTCCAACAATCAATAAAACATTTAGAATCCATGAAGTAATCCAATTATAAATAGATCAATAAAGATTTTACCCGCAACGAAGTATATTACTAAATAATTATTATAATGATCCCTATAACTAAAACAAATCTGAATTCATAAGCTAACAATATGCCTTGAACCTAAATATGCACTATTTAAGAGTGTTACTATTCATTTGGTAAATATACTACTATAGCCGAATGCATATAGGGTATAAACACATATAACTTAATTCATTTAAAGTAGAAACGAATACTTCCCATAAGTCCAAAATTATAAATCAAATTTAAGTAATAATATTGAGTTAATAGATAGACCATCCATATAACATATCATTTCCATTTAATCAAAAAGATTTGTAACATATTCGAACATAACCATTTTCAAACTTAAAGTTTAAGCCATATTCGCATGGCTTTAGGTACAAGTATGATTAACGTATCGATGACACAAAAATATAGCTTATACATGCCATAATACTAAACTTAAACCTTTATAAAGGTACCAAAATGTTGCAGATAGATGCAATGACTTCAAAAACGGTCCCGAGCTCGCGATGGATTTAATCTAAAACAGAATAAGCAAACACACTAAAATGAGCTATCAACTCAGTAAGTCATAAGCAATATAATAAGACAAAATCAATCGACTTGGCATACCGAAATAGAGACTAATATTAGCTAACATAAATTTAACTTTTCAAAAGTAACATATAACTCCTTATTGTCTCATTTTCGATATCCATATACTCATAACCATTATTCATTTGTAAACCAATTATCACTACCATACCAACTGAACATTTCTAAATCATAACATGTATAAATGACACCTATACTTCAATGCCATATAACATAACACTTATATTATTTAATTCAACTACAAGCTATACCACTCAATAATTTATCAAATGTAAACCCTCGTATATTTCATATTTATATACTTTAATCAACCACATTCTCATTTAACCGAATACCTTTATTCTTCTCCTCAAAGCATTATACAGTGACAATTCAAATGAATGTGTACATATACAATCCACACGTACATCATTCATTTCATCCATTAGTCCTTCTTCCTTACTCATTTCGTACACTTAGTGCCCCAACAACCGATTTCGCACACATAGTGCTCGGTTAAAGAATTCGCACACATAGTGCCCATAGTCGTTCGCACACATAGTGCCCATATCCACTCGCACACATAGTGCCCATGTCCATTCGCTACTAACATATCAATTTACTTAATTAAATATATAAACCATCACATATCCAACTATCACATATATATACATGCAAAGTTATCTATTTCATAATATGTATGCATCATTTGCATATAGAATAATCAAAGTTTTTAAATGCTAAATGACTTAACTTATGTCGGACGAAACAACTCTGATCGGCTACTCAGTAACTTTTGTTTTTCCCTTATTCAACTCTTCTCCTTTAGACTCTTGAGCTTGAATAAACAAGTCAACTAGTTTAATCACCTTACTAACTCATTTGTAACCAAAATTTACTAATAATTTCATATAACAAGAAACATACGACACTTTCAATTCCAGTCACATTATACATGCATCAAATTAGACCATTCGCTTTTATTAACACATTCGAACATTTTAACAACCAAAATTTATATTAAAATATTATTTCTTAACATTTAACATCATATTTTATGCTAGATGTATTCTTGCCAAATTTACTCCCTTTACTAAAATATTCGTAAATGACTTAAATTATCAATTCGGCTCCTCACAACCAAGTATTTAATTATTATATGCAATAAAGATAATTTCTCAATGAAACACAGACATACGGCTACACTCTTAATTAAATACACACACATGGCGAACTTCATTTCTATCCATCTCAATTGCATTCAATTAGACCATTCCTTGATATTAAGCACATTCGGCAATGATACAACAAATCTAACTTTCAAAATTATCATTCAACATTTAACATAATGTTTCCCCAAATTAACACCGATAGCCGAATACCCTATAGTCCATAAAGTCTCATTTACCAAAATTTAGCAAACTTATACTCATCCGACAACCAACCCTCATAACAAAACATCAAAATACCAATAATGTAACACAAAGCATCCATGGCCGAATGCATCATTTGTTACCAACTTAAAAATTAATACATGGGCTGTATTAAGAGCTTAACAACCAGCTTAAATTCAAAAAATTTAAAAGAAATAATATGAAATCATACCTTAATTAGACATTTTAAAGTGGCCGAATGCTTCCAACCATCCTTTCTTTTCTTCCTAATTTATTTCGGCATTTACAAGGAAGTAGATGCATGTTTCTTTTATTTTATTAAGCATATATTCACCTAGTATTAATTTACTACTTTACCCATTATAAAACACATGCATATACTATTTAAACAATGGCTTTACCGTCCACTAAAACAAAGAATGGTTTAATAACCATGCAAGTACCTCCTAAATAATAATCACATATTATTTGGCCATTTTGAAAATATCAATCAAGTTTTTAAAGTTTATCAAACAAATCCTTTTTATTTAATTAAACACCCAAACTTAAAAATTTAAAATACGAACTTTAACATATCTAAACACACATATACAAAACATAGAGAAATAATATAAAAAAATTTTCTGGCTCGGTTTCGTGCTCCCGAAACCACTTTTCCGATTAGGGCCAAAATAGGAATGTCACATAGCCTGCCATATTATCCACTAGAGTATCAATGTGAGGCAAAGGGAAATTATCTTTTGGGGTGGCCTTATTTAAGTCTCTATAATCCTCACACATTCGCACATTTCCATCTTAAGAACAGGCACAATGTTGGCTACCCATTCCGAGTATTTAACCACCTGCAGAAATCCAGCGTCAAATTGCTTTTTGACCTCCTCTTTTATTTTTAGCATAATGTTGGGCCTCATTCTCCGAAGCTTCAGTTGAAGTGGCTTGCAATCTTCTTTTATCGGAAGGTAGTGTACTACAATATTAATGCTTAACCCAGGCATATCTCGGTATGACCATGCGAAGATATCTTTGAATTCCTAAAGTAACTCAACAAGGCCTCGCTTCGTTTCTTCGGTTATGCATGTTCCAATTTTCACTACCTTTCTTTCTTCTAATGTCACAATCTCCACTGTCTCCTTATGAGGTAGAATTTGTTTCTTTTCTTATTCTACGATCCTCAACAAGTTCAGAGATAAGCCACAGTCTATGTCATCTTTAAAATCCTGGGATCCCTCTAAACACATGTCTTGCTCAAAAGGAGATTCTGATTCAGTAGCAGCGTCGCTCATGTTGTTGATATCTAGGAACCTATTGTAGGTACAACAAAATATACAAGGAACAAATGAATTTAAGAATAATTATTTGTATGGTATGATTATGAATGAGATGAAAGAATTATTTGGAAAATGGTTCAAAGAATGAAAGAATCTAACATAATTACTTATATAGAAAGAATGAAAGAATCTAAAAGAATAAAAGAATGTTTACTCAAAAATGATAGCAAAGATATATTTGATTGAAATAATGATGTTTGGACATAAGCCTATTTCACAAAGGAATTCTTATTGCTTCTAGGCTTAAAGCAACAAGTGTGTTTTGAACATTACTCAGAGTAAGCTCTAAAAACTATAGGAATTTCTTCTGCAGCCCAGTTGTTCAGAACACTCCCAGGTTCATAAGGGCAGATATCTGACAAGGTCCCTCCTTCAGTTGCTTCTTTGTATATGGCATTGATGTGAACATTTCCCAACATTTCTTCAAGACTTTCTTTCCTTGGCGTCCTTTGCTCGGGGTGAATAATCCCTCCAGATACAAAAGTTTTGGATATGTGAGGGAATATCATTGGTTCCCACTTAATATCTGCCCCACTCAACCGTGACCTTCTTCTTTCTTGCCTCTTTTCTAGTTCCTTCCTTCTTTGTCTCACATCTGGCTTGTATCCTAAGCCAAAGCGGTCATGCTTGTCCTTCAGCATTGGAGCCTCAACTCTTCCCTGAATATGTCTCCCTAGTCCTTTTCCATGTAAAACCCCTTTTCCTACCATCAGCTGTAATCTATCGTTGTAGTCTTGGAAATTTTTAGCACCGAAATCCTGTTTCCCTCAATAATGAATGTTGCATTCACAAACTCCAAATACCGAAAAGAATATTCAATTGCCTCCTTATTTTTCTCCAAGTTCAACACATCTCTGGTTACGGCCGTAATAATATCTTCTTCGGTATTTATCATCACCAGCTGACCTTTTGATACTAGCTTTAATTTCTGATGTAGTGACGAAGACACTACCCCTGCCGAATGTATCCAAGGTCTTCCCAATAAGCAATTGTAGAAAGGCTTGATATCCATTACTAGGAAGTCCACCTCATAGGTAGTTAGGCCAATCAACAGAGGTATCCAATTCTTCCCATAACCCTTCTTTCTGTGCCATCAAACGCCCTCACCATATTCTGGTATACCTTCATGTATGAGCTATCCACAGGTAACCTATTTAGTGTGGATAGGGGCAATACGTTCAGTGCTGATCCATTATCGATCAGAACCCCTGGCAATGTGTACCTTTTGCATCTAATAGTAATGTGCAGAGCTTTAGTGGATCCCATACCCCCTGGTGGTATTTCATCATCGTTGAAGAAGATGAAGTTGTCGGCACTTATGTTATTAACTAGCCAATCTAGTTTGTTGATAGAAATATCATTAGCTACATATGTTTCATTTAGCACTTTAATCAATGCACTTCGGTGTACCTCTGAACTCAAGAGTAAAGCTAGTACAGATATATGAGCGGGTTGTCTATACAGCTGTTCCACAACACTATACCCGTTGTGCTTCAAAAACTTCAAAAATTATTTAGCTTCCTCTTCTTTTATTGGCTCCTTAACAAGCAACTCAGGCTCAACTGCTTTTACCTTCTTTTACTCCATCGTTAGAGCTTTTCCTTTTACGGCTTCTGCTCGATCATTTATCGAATCATAACGGCTTCCACTTCACGTATGAGAACCTATATCTTGATCCTCTTTTCACATGCTGGCTAGGTTCTCATTTCCCAGGATTGTCACGTTGCAATCATAATTCCAGAGAACCCTTTTGTTATCCTGATAAAAAAAAACTGCCGGTTTCTAAATTATAATATTTGGTGTCATCTGCACCCCAACTTTGTTACTTTTAGATTGCGAATTGATGACCATAGGATAATTGAATTTTGGGACCTTCGTTGTTGATTCTGACGCGCATATGCTTCATTCTTCTTTAACTTCTTCACAAAACTCTATACTTTTATTGTCCATCAGACCTTGCACCAAGGTTTTGAATTTTACGCATTCTTGGATTTTATGCCCCTCTTCATGATGGAACTCACAGTAGTTCCTCATCTTTTCGTAACTCCCTTCTGAATCTGAAATGATTAACCCCCTTTTTACCATCTCCTTCCAGACCCATCTTAAAGAAGTTTTTACTTCTGCAATATTTGTCTTGATTTTTCTTCCCACATTTCCATCTATCGCGTTTACCCCATTATCAATATGTTTGGGTAGCGGATTTTCTGCACTAGGTGCATCATCAAATTTCACAATGCTCATTTTAATAAGTCTTTCAACTACTTTCTTAAAGGCAGTGCAGTTTTCTATTGAATGCCCCGGAATTCCTACATGGTAGTCACATTGAGCGTTTGTATCATACTATTTGGGGTATGGAGGCTGTAATGGTTTTAGGTAAAAAGGGGATACCACGTGTGCATTAAAAAAACTTTGATATAACTCCCTATACGTCATTTAGATTGGCGTAAATTGGAGCTTCTCAGTGTTTTGCTTTATGTGGGATTATTGTCTTGATAAACCTTGTTGACCAGTAACCACCGTTCTTGGCTGATTTACAGTAATTGATTTTGAATACCCCTTGTTGTACGTATTTGTATTGTTCACCTCATTTTTCTTTTTCCTTAGGCACGATCTTTTAGTGCTCTCTTCCGCCTCTATCTTTCCACTTCTCACTGTATTTCAATCATTTCACCAGTCATTACTATGTCTGAAAAACTTTTTATGGCACTTCCCAGCATGTGAGTGATGAACAGGGCCTTTAAAGTATTGATAAAAAGTATCGTGGTTTCTTTTTCTAAAAGCGGCGGCTAAACTTGTATGGCAACTTCTCTCCATCTCTGTGCATACTGCCTAAAACTTTCATTCGGCTTCTTTTCCATATTCTGCAAAGTGATTCTATCAGGAGTCATGTCTGTCACATGACTATACTGCTTCATAAATGCTAGTGCTAGGTCTTTCCATGAACTAATCCTGGTACGGGTCAGTTGATTGTACCATTTAGATGCTACCCCCATTAAACTGTCCTCAAAACAGTGGATCAGTAGTTGATCATTGTTAACATACCCAGTCATCCTTCTGCGGGACATGGTAATATGGGCTTCAAGGCAGCTAGTCCCGTTATACTTCTCGAATTCTGGCATTTTGAACTTGTAAGGAAGTGCCAGGTCCGGAACCAAACTCAAATCATTGCCTGGTGGTTATCAGCATTTTCTATTGCCCTGAACTTTTCCTCTAGCCATTTACATCGGTCCTCTAATTGCTTTGGCTATTTCGCTCTTGCCCTTTCCCTTTCTGCCACTTTATATAGATCGGAGATAGCAGGATTAGTTGGGTTATCCCCTAGGTTAGAACCTGACCCAGCTTGGCAGTTCATTGGTACCGAAGCACCAGCTTGAAATTGTTGAGGCCTGATCGTGACGGATGGTCTTGGTGAGTACACTTCAGGTTATGTCTGTGCATGTGTTGGGGAAAAACCAGGAGGATATAGAGGGTAATCATCATTCTCCCCAACATTGACCATGGGGCTTTTTCCTTTGTCCATCACCGAATTCAATAGCTGAGTCATCTAAGTTATCATATTTCTTTGAGACTCCAGCATTTTGTTCATCATGTCTTGTTGGATCTTAGCTAGTTGCTCTTGTATCTGCATTTGTAGTTGGTCATGCATCTTCCTTTGAAGTTGTTCAAGTCTTTCCAATCTTTGGTCCATGTCTTTTGTCTTTGCTCGGGTACCGTAATGATGTTTGGTTGGTAAGTTTTTGTTGGTTTCCAGATTAACTGAAATGATTTTAATCAATTAGGGTCTTTCTATGAAGTTTAATACACATGATGTGATGTAATACGAATGCATGAAATGAATGCAAAAAAGCGTCGATTCTGATTCAATTTCATTTAGAAAACTTTACTAGAAAACAAATTCTTTACATAAAACGGATTACAAATATAGCTTTGCCCTAATGCTCAAAGCGTTAACTTTCTTAAGCAATGAAGCTAACTCCTGACCCCGGTCTGACTCTAGCTCATACTTCACGCTTAGCATGTCAGCCTAAACTGTCAAAGTCTGTAGATGATCGAATACCTCCCAAATTTGAGCCACAGCTTCACCCATAATGTAATCTCGATTCCTAACCTGATTCTGAGAATGGTGAAGCTGTTCCTTCCAACGCTCCTTATTTACTTTAAGAAGCTCTACTCGGAGTTCATAGTTTTGTAATGCAGACTCTAGTTCTTCTATCCTTCATTTTATCTCTTTGATTTTGTTCAAACTCACCCTCAACTCAACTGCAAAATTTTGATTTCTATACTGATGAAGTACCTTTTCAAGTTCTGCCACTCTGGCATTTAATTCCCGTTTGTCATTTTGGGCTTTTAACAAACTCCTCTCTAGGACCTCTCTCTGTGCCTGAGCCTCTTGGAATTTTCTCTCCCACTGATCAGCTTTAGTCATTTCCTCTTGAATTTCCTGTCGCCATTGCTCCGACGTTTTTCCCAATCCAGCGGTTCTTATTGATAGACGCAATTTCTTATAATCTGCCTTCAAAATATCCAAGTCCTTATTGGCTTTATTCTTTCCTTTCTATAGTTTCTCAGCTTCTAGCTTTTGAACATTGGCATCTAACCTTAAATGCATCTTTTCTTCCTCCAATTGTTCTATCCTCTTCTCGAGCTCCAGATTTCTCTTTTTGAAATCTTGCTTTATGATTTGAAGTTCTAATGAGACTACTTGTAAATACTCTTCCATCAGTAAAACACCTTTTAAACTCGGCCCAGTGATATTATCATTAATTCTTTTACTGAACCATCCACTATGCTTAGGGGTTGTCATTGATCCTACGACCAACCTTTTCATTCGACGAGTCTGATTCCAAGCGCTAGAAATCTCCTTAACCCTTTTCTTGTAGTTATCTCCCTTATACGAGAACTCACATTGAGCTTACCCATACATTGCTAGTATGAACTGCCTTAATCTATATTGCCTTAGTACAAGCAAATAAGCATACCCAATAGCTCCCCAAATTCCAAGTAAAGGGACCCAGTCAAAACTCCCGCATCGGTAAAGAATTTCGTCGAGAACCAACCAAGGAGCTCTCCACTCGATGTTTTCTTCCTGGAGATTTTGGAGGAATGCTATCCAATTTTCCTCTGATATGTCATCTCTTCTTGGTGTAGCTGCTAACTCTTTTAATGGGGAATAATTCTCGGAAAAAACCCGATAAGAAACTTTATCCACCTTCCAGAAATAACTGTGAAACCAAGCTAACAACAACTGCGCACACACTATAAATTTGCCCTCGCTGGATCTTCTACATGCATTCAAAGATCTAAATGTTTCGGCCAAGATTACAGGAATAGGAGTGACCCCTTTATTAAGTCGGTTGAAAAGATCTGAGATCGTCTTATCTACATACCCTAATGTCCTAGAGAAAAGCATTAATCTATAGATGCTCAAAACAAAAACATCAACTCTCTTCTTCATATCAGGATGCGCTACCCTCAAATTCTTCTATGGGATGCACTTACACTCACCTTTTTGCTTGATCCTGGCTGTAATCCACTATTCACTCATTCCTGTAATGTTTATCAATTTCTTTCAAAAGGTCGGGACATAAGCGGCTCTCAAATAGGCTTTATCGACTTGAACCTTAGGACAACGCAGTAGAGCTGTATATTCTTCCCTAATAGGCACCAAATCTACCCTACCAAAGGTAAAGCAACTGTATGTAGGGTTCCAATACTAGGCGAAGGCCCAGAATAAATGCTCGTCTACCTTGATGTCAAATAGGTACGGCAAATCCCCATAATTATAGTAGAGCAACTGCTTGGTCTCATCATTCTACTGATCCCATATCTCTTTTAATTCCTGAAGGTTATTTTGCGTCACGCTGATGCGAGTGTAGTCCCATAACTCTGATGTGTACCCCTCAGCTAGACTATTCCCTTTCTCTAATTGCATTTTCTCTGACCATATATAGACAATCGCATTATCTTCCATTTTATCAAGAAATTTGTTCTTCATGACAAGCTCTCTAATTTAGTAATCGAACGTGAATCGACACCTTTTTAAATATGAAATGACATGTAAACATAGCAAAACAAAAGTCAGTACAATATACAAAAAAGACAAAACTTAAAGCAGATGAAAAATAATCATGCACCTAACTAGGTAACCGCTAAGGTTTGGTGTAGTTCTACCTAGAGTGGACTTTTAAGGTTTTCTACATGTGGTTTGGTTCTAAAGTTGAGGTACTTGAACCGGCAGATTCCTCGATCCTCATCCATTATAGGTTCATATGACCGAGTTCAGTTTAGGGGAACATATTTTCCTATGGCAGCACGGAGATAAAAATCTCACGAAGACATAGGTACAGATGTATCCCGAAAGCAATCCACTATCCTGCACGGAGATGAAAACCTCACGAATGAGTAGCTTCTTACTCCAACTTAAAAGGGGTAAGACCAAACGGTCATTATGCAATATGATGTAAAAGCATTCTACGGACTCAAACCACAACAATCAAATGAAATATCACAAACAAATGCAATAAAAAGATCATAATTTTCAAATCAAATTTCCAAATCTCGACAAAAGGACAAAAATTAACCAATTTGTGGCTCAACTCTCTAGTGTCTCCAGTGGAGTCGCCAAGCTGTCGAAACCTTTTTTTTTTGAAAAAAGGGCGTCGACTTTTTAAAACGAAAATAGAGTCGCCACCAATCTTTTTTCGAGGTGTGATCGGGTCACATTGGGGTTGATCATTTTAATAAAACATTTTGATTTATTAAAATAATGATTTTAGTCTACAAAATTCTAGAAAATAAGTTCAGGATTCGGTTAGGCACGATGAAGGATTAGCACCCTCGTAACTCCTAAAATTGGTACCTAATTGATTAACTAATGTCTTAGTGTTGAAAATTTGAAAAGATTTTAAATATACGACCCTTTTTATTTAAAAGAAAACTTGAGTAATCGAACCGAATGCTAAGACCATTTTATCTCGAAGAAATAAAATGTCCCACCCAGTGAGTTAGGATACAACATTTTAAACCTTCGAAACTAAGTTTGTCTTTTGATTTTTAAAACTCATGCATTAAAGTTTAAAAAGGATATTCGGTTATTTGGGTCAAACAAGAAAATGGAACCTAGTAGTTAGGGCACAATTTCTCAAAATTCTCAAATACAAAATATTGCCTTTATTTTTAGAAATCCTTACCTCGAGATAAAAAAATGTCACATCCAGTGAGTTAGGACGCAACATCTCGAATTCCCGAGAATAAGCTTTTATTTGAAATTTTTATGTTTTGATTTCAAAAGGGTGCTCGATTACTTAGGTTAGACGAGAAAAATCAGAACCCAGTAAGTTAGGGCACAATTTTCTCGAAGATTCCAAAGACCGAGTATTGCCTTATTTTGAAAATTTTTGAATAAAATGATTTTAAAACTTAAACAATATTAAAACACGACCCTTTAAGCGAACAAAATGTGATGGAATGATAATATACAACGCAAGGTAATAATTCATAAAAATACTACACTAATGAATCACAAATAACCAATGAATACAAATTAAGAAGTACAATAGACATGGTAGCAATAATCACATAACACAATTTCGATATTAACAGTTGACAAAAACGATAAAAAAAGATATACAAAAAATAAAAGATAAAAATAAAAGTAAATGATATGAAAATGTTTAGAATAAATAATAAATGAAACAATTTAAGGTAAAATAAAAATAAAAATACAAGGTTTGAAAAATATAATATAAAAAAATAAAAGTTCGAAAGAAATAAATATAGTAAGTAAATTTTAAACAAATAATATATATAAAAAAACAAGTTTAAAATATATACTATAAATGAAAATAATATAAAGTAATTTTTAAAAAAATAATATATAAGTTTAATATAAATAATATACATGTAAAAAAATTAAATAAATAAAAATAACAACGGAAATAAATAATATATGAATAGATTTAAAATAAATAATAATAAAATAGCCCTTTTTGGAAGGTAAATGAATAAATTAATTAAAACAGGTAAAGGATGAAATTGAAATTAAAATAAAATTCGAGGTTTAAAATGTAAATAGTAACAACAGGCTATCAATGACCAAATTAGCACGTGTGCAAACAAGCTAGGATCCATAGGGAAATTATCCCAAACACTCAAAACGGTGCCGTTCAAATACTAGTCTACCTAATAGCCTGAGAATTAAATTAGAACAACAAAAATAATATGGGCCTAAATTAAAAATGGACACGAGACCCCATTGCAACTTGCTGCAAAATCGAAGAGACTTCATGCGCAAATAATCCCTTCACCACCAAACACACGGATCTTGAGGGTTCAAGTCGGGTCATCCCGATACTTCTTAAAACTACGCTATTTTAGCGCTATGGAAATCACCCCTAAACGATGTCGTATGAGACATCTATAAAAGGTAAAAAAAAAAAACCTTAAAAGAGTCATTTGTGTGTCTGTTTTAAAAAAAAAAACTTGAGAGAGGGAAAGGGTGTGCTCTCTGGTTCTCCGACCTCTGGCCATCGGGCCACCGTGGCAGCCGTCAGTCTTTGAAAAAGGATCTGCCATCCACGTTGGTTGGAGGATACCAAAAAATAGCATTTTAACCCCCACGTTTTCCCAAATCAGGATCCGAGATCAAATCAACCAAAAGCCTCACAAAAAAACAAAGGAAATCGAAGAAACCTTTCGGTTTTCATCTCCGATTGATAAAACATAATATATACATATTTTTACCCATATGCTTAGCACATTTATGGATAAATTATCATTAGAATTATGAAATATGATGCTCCTAATCCTTTGATTTCATGTTTTATACTTGGGTGAGTATAAGGAAGAGAAAAGAGCAAAGAACGGGCCAAAAAAGGACAAAATGGGCCCAAAACAGCATTCAACAAAGCCTAAGGCCTTTTCACACGGGTAAACCACACGCCCGTGTTGATTTCTTAGTGTTGAATGTGGCCTGAGCAACTTCACACGGGCGTGTCCCTGTCAAGCCCTGTTTCAAGTCTACGCGGAAAAGGCTAATTTTTAGGTATTTTTGGTATTCTAAAGTCTATAAAAACACCCAAGGGGAGGAACAAAATGACACACAGAGTAGAAAGCAAGGAATTACACAAGGAACACCGATCGATTCATCTCGGAAGCAAGGATTTACATCAAGACTGAAGATCTTCCTTCAATTTCTATCGAAGTTTTTAGGTTCTTTATGTTTTATTGTTTTTCCTATTTTGAGATGTTTTTTAAATCCCCTAAATACCTGAGGGAGATGAAACCTAAGACGAATCTTGTTATTATTATCTGAATTATATGATAAATACTTGATTTCTTCTTAATTGTGTTATTAATTCTTGTGTTAATATTTTAGGATATTAATTCAAGTTGAATGTGCTTCTTCAGTGGAGCAAAAGTCCCTGTCTAAGAGTAGATCCAACACAATTAAGTGGAGTTGATTGCAATCTTATACATAGGACGGCGAAAGTCTACCGGATTAGAGTCAAATCTAATAGGGAAATCCATAGATCGAGTTAATGCAACACTAAGGGTTTTAATTAGAAAGAAATTTCAATTAATCAACCTAGGGTTAGTTGTTTTTAGTCTTGAAAGAAATATTAACATAAATTAGGGATTTCTACGAATCAAGTTAAGTGAATAAATCATCTAGTTCAGAGTCAAATAACAAGTGAAGTCTAGGTGGATTCTTCCTTGGGTATTATCTTAATCAATTAGTTTTCCAAAAGTATTTTCCTCAATTTATTCTTTATTGTGTTCTTAGGTAATTAATTAGTTTAGTTTAATTAGTTTAAAACAAATTCCATTTATTTTTAGGCTAGATAATAAGAAGAAAGTTAATACTAGTACTTTTAGTCCCTGTGGGTTCAACATCCCGGTCTTGCCATAAGCTATACTACTGTTCGATAGGTGCGCTTGCCTTTATCGTGATAATAGTTTAGTTTTACAGGTTTGACCATCATAAATATCACTTATCACACATTGTCAAAAGAGGTAAGATATTTCTTATTTTTTTATTTATCTATGTATGTATATTATACTAGAGACAAATAGGCTAAAAAAATTTTGGGAAATACCTCTGTTTCTTTGGTGTTAGTATTCGAAATCGTAATGAACTACACTGTTTACAGTCGATTCTTTTTATAGCAGATTAAAAAGATAAAAAGAAAATATAAAACCCTTTTTCAATTTTTTCTATTACATTTGCTGTATATTGTTGCTATTTGTTTCTTTTTGCAGTCGAAAACCGTCGTACAGAGGCCGCTCGTGGAGAAACTGCAAACGTGGCGAGGACGTGCTAGGGACCCCCACTGAAGGAGCTGCGAACCTTCAATCAATTTTGGGCCACTCGAGCCTTTTATTTTCTGGGCTAATTTTGGGTTGTAATTTGGGTTATATGTAATGGGTCATTTAATGTAGATGGACTCTTAAAAAACTTTGGGTTTTTTATTATTTATTTGGGTTTTAATTGTAACAGCTCGGAATAGGGTCGAGTCAGAATAGTGGTTTCGAGACCACAAAATCTGAAGTAGAAGATTTTATTCCTATGATTTATTATGAGATATGACATGCTTGCATGATGTTGAGAAAATTTCCATGAAGGGAATTTCATGAAATAATGAATAAATGTTCTTTAGGACTAAATCGCAAAAGATACAAATTATGAGTTTCTAGAAGGTTTAAGTATGAAATAGCACAAAAGAAATTATCAGGAGTCCTTATTTAGCAATCAGACCAATTTTGGCACCATGGACAAAAATGCCCATGGAACGAAAAATTTTCAAAGAAAGGACAAAGGGGCATTTTGGTCATTTGGTAAACTAATGAAATAAAAAGGGAAAAAGAAGCCAAATTTTGTCCATCTTCTTCTCCATTGTGCCGAAATTCCAAGGGTCTCCATAGCTAGGGTTTTCTTCAATTTCAAGCTTCAAGTAAGTGACTCTAAGCCCCGTTTTTCATGCTCTTGGTATTTTTGAAATCCTCATAGCTTAATCTAGCTATTTCTACCACTAATTTGAGCTAGGATTCATGTTCAAAAATATACCCATGCATGACATACAAGTAATTTGATGTCTAGTGGTGGAAAATCATGGGATAAAGTGTAGTAAACACCTTTCTCTAGGTGATTTTGCATGAAAGCCCTTAATAGGGACCAAACTGCAAAGCTAGTAAAATGAGTATTAATGAATAAATTAATGAGCAATATGGGCTGCTATGAGTCCATATGAGGTTCGGCTAGGCTCGGGTATCTAAGAAACTAAGTGCATTTCATTTTACGAGCCTAGGGACCATTTTGCAATTATGCAAATGTTTAGGGGAAAAATTATAAATTTTGCCAAAGTATGATTTAGGAACAATTTAGTCAGTGTGGGTACTAAATAAGCTAAAATTTTCATTTTAGATCAAGAAACACGAAGCCCGGATCGAAACCGAGGCAAAGGCAAAGTTGTAGACTAAATCAAATAATTTTCTACATTTTGGACTTGAGGTAAGTTGTATGTAATAATTTAGCTTGTATGTCATATAAATTCATTATGAATATGTTTTTATAAAATTTAAATGTTCCATGAAGTCTTGGTATGATATCTATATGAAACATGTATAAGTACTATGAGCTAAATTGATACGAGGGATACCGTACTCATGTCTTGAGTATTGTAGGTCTCGTGTAAGACCATGTCTGGGACATGGCATCAGCACTGAACTGAGATCCCATGTAAGACCATGTTTGGGACATGGCATTGGCATCAATATGTGATCCCTGTAAGACCATATCTGGGACATGGCATGGGCATTCGAGATGAGGTCCCGTATAAGACCATGTCTGGGACATGGCTTCGGTACCAATATGAGATATGGACCCCCTGTAAGACCATGTCTGGGATATGGCTTGGGCATCCTATATGAGATCTCGTGTAAGACCATGTCTGGGACGTGGCATCGGCATCAAAGTACGATCTCGTGTAAGACCATGTCTGAGACGTGGTATCGACATCGATGGTGATCCCATATAAGACCCGTCTAGGACATGGCATTGGCATCATTTCATGATATTGACTTATGGGTATTGTTACAGGCCAATTTTGGCCTACATACATTAAACCAATTACAAAATTTAAAACCCAATAACCCAACACCCAAACCCGGTTAGCCCAATAACCCCTAACCCAAATTAACCCAAAAATCCCAGGCTCACTACAACACAACCCAAGTTAGAAAAAAATTTTGAAACCCTAACCCTAACCTAAACCTAGATCGGCACCGCTCCTAGCTTCTGCCATCACTAACTCCACTGGCCACGCCTGCAGTACGCCACCGCCCTTGTCACTGTCCAACTTGCACCTGCAAATGAAGAAAAGACATAAACAATAAAAAAATACTATGTAAAATGGCTATTAAAGCCGAATGAAAATCAATGTACAAAGGGTGGGAATCCGATTCTTTAAAAAAGAAAAACAGAGAACAGTAAAAAAAAGAAAAGGAAACGGATTGAAAAAGGGGTTTTTTACAAGAAAGGAGCAATAATACAAAGAGATCAGAAATTTCAAAGGTTTTTTTTATTTTTCTTTGTTTCGTTCTTTTATTTTGAAAACCTTGATTTTTGTTTTCATTATTGTTATTTTACATATCCGAATAATAAAAGGAAAAGAAAGAAACGTACCTTGGAACAGGGCTGAAATCCCGCCTTCGCGTCGTCGGCCATCGGTGTTATGGTGGTGCGGTGAACGGCGAAGGCACCCTTTCGGTCGGCCATGGAGGAGGAGATGAGAGGTTTCAAAGCTTTTTACTTGTTTTGTTTTTCTTTTTTTCTTTAAAAAAAATAAAAATAAAAAGGGTAAAAGAAAAGTGTAAAGATGGGTTTCTTTAAAGCATTGAATGGAGTAGCAGTAGGTGGGGGGTGGGAATCCGTGTGTTCTCACCCTAAAAGGGTAATTTGCGGTTTTAGTCCCTTCCCTTTATTAGCACCCTTCAATCAGTCTTTTTACCTTTTTATTTGGCCCCGAAGTTTGTCATGCTTTGTAATTCGGTCCTCCTGTTGCTGTGCATTTTAGGCTGAATGGGTTTATTGCATCTTTGGTCCCTGCATTGTTTTTCACGCATTCATCCTAGTCCCCCATCTTTCCTTTCATTTACACTTTTAACCCCAAAATCTGTCTAGTCTTTAATTTTAATCCTTGTATCACTTTTTGTTAAATAATTTTAGTAGTATTATTATTATCCATATTAACCATTTATTATTTTATTATTAATACATTAATGTTGCATTATTTTCCTATTATTGTTTTCTACTTCGTATATATACATTTTCCTTTTAATATTACTTATATTATTATTATCATTATTATTTTCCTATTGCTATCTTTAACATATTGTTATTCTTTCAACATTTTTATTATTTTTTATATATTATATTTAATAATCATTTTTGATGTACTTTTAATATTATGCTTTCATTGTCTGATTTACTATTACTATATATTTTTATATACGTTCACTATTATTATTTTATATTTAGTATTATTATATTATTTCACTCTTTATATTCTATATTATTACCACATTGTATTCTTCCTCTTTTGTATAAATGAGCCTCATTATTATGTTTATTATTATTACCCTTTTATTTTTCAATACTATTATATATATATTTAATAATTGTATCGTATGCATATATATATTTTCAATTCTACGTTACGTATAGGTATTTCTAGTATTTTTTTTATGTTATTATATATGTCTTTAGTATATATATTTATATAGTATTATTAATAGTTGTTTTTAATATTATTCTTATTTCTAATATGTATATATTATGTATTTTAATACTATATAATGTATATACACTTTTAATATTTTTTTATATATATGTTATGTATATATTTTTAGTATTATAATATTTATATATATATTTTTCTATATTATCTCATCTTTTTAATACTCTATTATGTGTGTATTTTTGTACTATATATTATGTGTATATATTCCCTACTATTGCATGTATTTTTTTATACTCTTATTATATTGTCTAATATAGTATGTACTTGTTAATATTTTACAATTACTGTATTTATTATTTGCTGTATATTCACATTTCTATTGTTTGCATGATTCTGAGTTATATATGTTTGAATTGCATTTAATTTTAACATTGTTTTAAAATTTTCATCGTTTTAAATGTTTCTTACTTTCAATTAATTTTAAAAAAAAAAATAAGGCAATGTACCGATTTTAACATCAAGTCTGTGATTTCATTGCTATGTTGGATGAATCACGTTGGCTCGTGCTAAAACGGGACTTCCTTCTAAAAAATAAAAAAATCTTGAAATTCTCGTGTTTTGAACGGATCACGATTAAATATTAAATCGAACTCGTATTTTTGAAAATCAAGACAACACATGTTTATTAAGATACCAATTTTGGGCGTCGCGGGGGTGCAAATACCTTCCCCGCGCGTAACTGACTCCCGAACCCTACTTTTTCTCTGAAAATTTTTTACGTAGACCGAAACTCGCCTTTCTTTTTATCAAAACATAATTTTTGTTGAAATAATGATTTATTAGGTGTCCGATCACACCTAGAAAAAAGATCGGTGGCGACTCCCTTTTAAATAAATCCGAAATTCAATTTTCAAAGTTTCAATAAATCGCCACAATTAGCGACCAAAGCTGCGAAGCAAATTTTAAGTCGCTACAGGTATCCTTCGGTATTCTAAAGATTTTAAAGGAAAGTTTACAAGTTAGTAAATTATGTGAGAGAGACTAAAATTTCATGTGGAGTATTGCAGGTTCAAGAATGAGTAAGTTATGGGCAATTGAAATGCATGGCTGTGAGAAATACTACTTGATGAAAATGAGTAAGATATGAGAATAAGCAATTCTTAAGAATAAGTAAGAAGTCCATGATACTTTTTAATACCTATTTAGGCAAATATTTTATGAAATTGTGGCTAACTTATTCATGCAACTTACTAAGCATTTTACGTGCTTATTCCCTTTCATTTCTTTTTTTTCCATGTAGGTTTGCCGATTTAGCTCAAGGATCACTTGAAGTCAGAACTCGTAGTCACACTATCAAGCCAACTATTTTGGTACAGTTAGTAAACCTTTTGTTGTATGGCATGTATGGGAAGTTAGTCATTTTCTAAATTGCCACTTTAATGGCTATATATATTGGCCATTGATGTGTTTGAGTCAAGTTGTAATGGCCCTTAGATATGGCCTAAATTTGCCTATTTTAATTTTATACAATGGTGGATGTTTTCATGTTTGCTAAGTTCTAAATTGTGAAAAAATGTTGGTATGGATGGTACTGTATTTGGTCATGTCTCAGAGTGGCTTAAGGCTTGGAAAATAGCCTATTAATGTTCACAAGGTTTGGCACACGGGCATGTGTTTAGGCCGTGTGTCCCCTGTATTCTAAATTACCTAAGTCAGTATAGTACATGGGCTAAGCACACAGGCGTGTGCTCTGGCCATGCTAAAAAAACAGAATACCCATGTTCTTGCACATGGGCTCTAGACACGGGCGTGTGTCTAGGCCGTGTCAAAACCCCTGTAGGTGGAAATTAACATAAATTCAGCACGAGCTAGGGACATGGGCGTGTGAGACTACATGGCCTGCCCACACGGGCATGTCCCACCCCACATGGGCTTGTAGCCATGTTTTAGATAAAATTTTCTAATTGTTCGAAAGTTCTCGGATCGGTTTCGGAATACCCTTGATGTATGTTTAGGGCCTCGAGGGCCCTTGTTAAAGTTATTACGAGATTAAATGAGAAGTTTTAAAAAAGAAAGAAATTTTATAGCCGAACCCATAAGTTTAAGAATGTTCAAGTCCGAAAATGCCTCGTACCTATTCCGGTGTCGAACTCGGGTAAGAGGTGTTACATTAATTTGGTTTAGTTTTATTATTTTGGTTTCTAAATGGCCTCAGGCAAATTAGGCTGATTACATACATTAGAGATTATTTTATAGCCATGGAATTTAATTTGGACTAAATTTACAGTAAGTTGAAAAGTATTTTCGGGATTTCTAGACTATCATTCTTCTCCTTCCACAAGTGATGAAGGAATGTTGTCCATGTATAGGAAATATATAGTAGGCCATGTCTTGCACTTAAATAATCTTTATAATCCACTATACTTCCATCCCAATGATTCAATCCAAGCTTAGCTAAAAATCCATCCTTAAACATGCGCAGAGGATGAAATGTTGATTCTTAGTTTCATCCACTTGATCGCATAACACACAATTAATATACTGCAATTGAATTCTCAATGCTGGATTTGAAGTACTGCCATGTTTTGCTTATTGAAGGTATCCCCCGAGTTTGAAGCCTCCCATTTAATGACATCGAATGATCAAAGTTGAACAATTGGCCTTAGCTTGAAGATCCTTTAATTTCAATCCCCAACTGCATGAATAAAAAATATACATTTATAAATCGTGTTGAATGGTAAATAAGTAAAAAGTCCACGTACTTTAGGATCGAAAGTTAATACGAGTAGAGTTAAATAGCTCGAGGCATGCCGTTTAGAAAATAGATTATGACAAAATTAACCCCAGCAAATTGTTCAAGAAAAACTCTCAAAGTTCTTTCTTTTCTCCTCTATTGCCAAATCAATTTTAACCAAGGATTTCAAATATTTTCAAAATTGCCCCTCTCCTTCCAATAAATCGTCAATCTCCTCATCCAAATTAAGGTTTTAGTGTTTTTAAATTGAGTGTGGGATCTAGACTTAAATCATTATGTATGATTAGTTGTAGTGTTAGAAAGTAAGTAGTCTGTACAAGAACCCCCATCGCATGCGAACCCCCTTGCATTTGAACCCCCATATTGAAAACCCCTTGTATGTGGAACCCCATATACGAATCCACTTGCATGTGAAACCCCTATAGGCTAGCCTCTGTACGCGAACCCCTATAGGAGAACCCCTGTACGTGAACCCCTCTAGGTGAGCCCTTAAATGCGAACCCATGTATGCGAACCCCTATATGTGCGAACCCTATAAACGAGAACCCTAAGTGCGAGCCCTTATGTAAACTATTATATATGCGAACTCCACTAGGCAAACTATAGTAGATATATGCGGACCCTATTGTGAACCCATATGCAAAACCTTATAGGAATCAATATGCGATCCCTTAGTATATTTATGCGAACCCTATATGAAATATACATGTGAACCCTATCCGGCTGTCATGCGAACCCTATATGTTATTTATGCAAACCTTTCATGTTTAAAATGTGAACCCAATATGTAAATGCGAACCCCATATGTGTATATGCAAACCCATATGTGAGAATCCTACTTGTGAACCTGAATTGTTGTGTTAGCCAAACTAAGCCTGTTAAATTCGCATAAAGATACAGTATATGTGAAACTATTTTTAGTTCGCATAAATTAACTGTATATGTGAAATTGATGTGAATGGATGCATGAATACATGCCATTAAATGATAGTATGAGATATTGAATGTAGCATCAGTTGATGATAAATAGCATAATATGTTAAAGTATATGTGCATAATTACCTGAAATTGGGTATGGAGGGCAGAGGAGTTCCATAGGAGAAAGTGCCAAATTAAGTCCACACCAAAAGTCAGTACTGCACGAAGTAGGCGACAATATCATCAAAACTGAATAAATCGGGATGATAGTTTAAAAAGCCATCAAAACCGGACAACCAGGATGGTAAGTTACTGTAGTAAAAGTCATCGTCACAAATGATAAGTGAACGACCATCTTCACCGAGAAATCTGGGATGATTAGTTATTGATATGTGTTTTGGAGTATCGAGCAATACTCGAGGGCAGATAGGATGGGTAGGTGGGAAATTTCAAGTTATAATTATATTGCATCATGAGTATAATCTGTACATGCATGGATTTATTGAATGCTTCTTATGTTATGCTTAATTTGTTATTATGCTATAAATTAAATGTTTTACTATTTGTATGTTTATAATGGTTTAAAAATTAGACTCACACTGAGCTGTTATAAACTCACTCCCTCTTTTTCTTACCTCTTAGGTAACACAGAAAACTAGGACGTGGAATGGCATCGAAAGAATCTCGGACTAGCAGCTCGTTCATTATCATTTTAAAGTTTCCATTAAAAGTTTTCCTTAATCGTTTTTGGGGTTGTAATTATAATTATTTCTTTCTTTTAAATCTTAGGTTTGGGATTGTTTAGCTTATTATTTCTAAACATGATACTTAGTTAATACTCTGATAATTGCATGCTATTTGGTTTAGAAAACTACTATTCTTAATAATGTTTTTCGTTGCTTTACAAAATACCATAATTTTTTAAGTCTTTTTAACTTTAACCATTTTTCAAAACTTCACATTAATAATATTGTAATTGAATTGCTAAGTAAAACCGATTTAATTAATGGATGTTTTCCTTTAAAACAGAAGAGCAATTTTCATACAATCCAACTCAAAGCAAAAAAAAAAAATGGCTTTACAAGATCACTTTGATGATCAATGTAAGGCTTTCGACTTAGCTTAAACTCTTAGGCCGGGTCGAGAGTGTTACAGATTTTTTTAGGCGTGTTGAGAGTGAAAACGAGCCATGATATATATAGGAGTTTCACTGGCTATAGTAAAGGTAAGTGGATTGAATTAGCTAAAAATAGTTTGAAAACAGATCTAACAATAGATTGTAATAAAAAATACTGAGCAAACTCAAAAGGAGGTGAGAGGAGAAAGGTTTTTAGAGGTGTGTTGAAAGTGAAAATGAGCCATGGTATATCTAGGATGGCTAAAAATAGTAAAGGTAAGTGGATTATATTAACTAGAAATAGTTGAATGAATTTGTAATTAACTAAAAATAACTTCAATTGATGTACATTACCCTAGCCTTTTGGGCCCAATGCACAAATCTACCTTTCTAAATTGGTTCTTATTAATCTAATGAAATATGATGGCTTAAACAGAAGTTTCAATATTGTTAGATTTTATTTCTTTTGACTTCAGCAAAGTATTTTTTGTGCGAATTTTGTAATGTGAAGCATAGGAAATATAGTGATTGAAGGGTTGGTAATGGTTTGGGCTTCAGGATGAGTGAGTTGTGCGTTGATCTAGTGTTTGGGGTTGCTAGTGAATGTTGTCATTCAGGTTTCATGTTTTATCTGGTGTTTTATTGTTGTTGTTATGAACAAGATTGTGGTGATGGGATGTTGGTTTTCTACATCTTTTATTAATATGAACATAGGAAAGAAAAAGGTATAGTAAGAATGATAGAAGAAGTAGAAAAGAACAGAAAATTACAAGGGAAGAGAGAAAAGGTAAGCAATAGGAATAACGTAGTTTGGTATGAATAATTGATGTGTGATTAGACGAATAATGAGGGATACAAAAACGTGCCATTATCTGAGTCAACGACACACTAAGGCCAACAACTTGACCAAATAAAAAAGGCCAACAACGGCATCAAACAGATCAGCATGAAATGGACTTCAGTGATCCTGTATTCCTGATTGCAACTTTGAACCATATCCATTATAATGAATAATGATGATTAGTTTGAAACTTTTTTCTTATATATTACCACAATATGAACACATACATAAAAAATAATATGATCAACGTTGAACACATCTTTCACATGCTGAACTGTTTGGTTGATTCATTCATTAATTAATTAAGTTGCAGCAGACGCCCATGCCTTAATTAATTCTTACTTTTCACACTTAACAACTTTTTTAGATTACTCTTGTCTGGTTAATTTTAATAAACCAAATTTACTTTCACTTTTCTTAACTATTTCTTGGTAATTAATACATCATCTTTACCTTGCACCTCTTTTCCCCATTTGTAACACATTATAAAATTCCAATTTCTTCATTACAGTTTTTTGAACTTCATTAGTAGTATATACCTATTATATAACAAATTGAAAATTTGAAAAATCTTACACACACACACGGAGAATGCATTGCTTTTAGGCATAAATTATGATATATACAGTAATATTAGTGGGTAAAAGTATCATGGAGGTCCATGTATTAGAAGTTAGATTGCATTTTGTCTTCTCTATTCAAAAATGGATAAATTAGTCTCTGCACATTAGATCAAAGAGTAAACTGATATTTTTGTTAACAATTCCATCCACTTTTACTATTAAGTGATGATCTGGTAACTTGAATTAGTCCCTCCATGTCAAAAATTCCTTTCATTTCATTGTTTGTTAAAAGTTCCCTTCATTTTGCTTGAATTAGTCTCTTCATATCAGCATGAGGTATATGTGGCACGCCACGTGTCATTGTCTAGTTACTTCGTCAGTCTCACTAGCACTTTATAATAGAAATAGATGAAACTTATAACCTAAAGACTAGTTTGCTCTTTGATTTAATCATATAGGGACTAATTAATTTACTCATTCTTTGAGTAGAGAAGGTAAAATGCAATCTAACTCTTAGGACAATAGTATCCATAGTACTTTTATAAATACTAGTGCTTTTATATAAGATTCTCTTTTCTTGCTGCCCTCTAATTTGCTTCTTAGTATTATTAATACATTACACTTGTCCAGTTATCAATACTCATTTTTAATGTTCTTATTGAGTTGGTGTCATGTTTCAACTAAGTCTCACCTCAATAGAGAATTTACCAAAAAGTCCCTTACTTTTACAAAGCAATGGCTATTATTTCGAAGGTAATTTTATCTTTTCATATAAAATTAAAAAAAAATTTGCACCTAGTGGGATCCAAACACAAAACATTATAATTGGTAATAACTCAACTGTAGCATTTCGAACAAAGCCATATTTGGTTGTTATGTCAACTTTTAAAATTTTGTTACATAAATTTCTCACATGTCTAGTTAAACCAGTTGACTTACAAACCGTTACAAATTGATTGAACCAGATTAAAAAACCAAATGAACCGATGATAGAATTAAATTTTATGATTTTTAATATCTTTTTATTTTTATGAATTCTTATTTATATGTACTATTATTTTTTTATTGGATTAGTATCAAGAATGAATAGGATATTAATTAAAAAATATATTTGAAAACCAGTTTTTTAAAAAATAACAAATATTATAATCATGTGTTTTTATTTTTTTTATCTTTTATATAAAATCTAAAAAATAATTTAACCTTAAAATAAATCCATAAAATTTTGGCATTCCATAATTATAAGACCGTGAATTAATTATAAATGGATTACAATTTTTAATAATTCAATTTTACCATATCAACTTTATTGGTACGATATAACAATCTAATCCACATGACAAACTCAAAAGTTTCCTAGCTAGAAGTTCTCAATTGCTTAAACTTGCGGAGAGATGCTTTGTTTTAGGTTTCTTTCAGATATATATAACTTTCATCTTTGCTTCCGCATGGCCAATTCATATAATTCTATACCCACAAGCTTCTCATTTGTTTAAATTTGACACTTTCTTTGTGATAGAATGTTTGGTGTAGGTTTTCCTTTAGGAATGCATGCATTAACGGATCTTAGGATGAAGTTTTGGGAGTAGTAAAATTTTAAGAGTTTAATAAGAATTAAATAAAAATTTGGATGAAGTTGTCAAATACCTTGATGATTAAAGTTATGAACTTGTATAGAATAAACGGTAGGTTAAATTATAAAAGATTTGTATTCAACTACATTAATTTTGGGTTAGCATTTATAAATACATATCTAACTTGTGCCTTGCCATTTTATATAATTTCCATTCCAATTCCATCCCGGCCCCCTCTCTCTCTCTACATGTATGCATATAAATATACAAATTGTTGTTAATCAAGAAATATATATAAGTGCTTAGTTGGAATTGATTAATAAAATGACTGTTAAGCTAAAATGATGAAGTTAATGAAACACTTAGAAGCAAATTTAAATTAAGATGAATGTTGAGCCCCAAAGAAAATCTCTAATTTCAATAACATTTCTGTGTATTGACAGTGAAAATGGAATTAAAAGGTTTGTACAACTAGTGGCATACACCATGTTAAAAGGAAACAGTTAATCGAAGGACCTGTATCTATGATTATGAATATAGAAATTAAGATAATTATTTGAGGAGTTGACATGACAAATGAGTTTTTAATCGTCTATAATAAATTACTAAATTTGGTTCTCCTTTTGTTTCCACTCCAGCCCTAGGAATCTGCAAGGGGAAAACCTAATCTTATACTCTGAAATCGTCTCAAGTTTTGGCGACCAAACTTGTTCTTTTGATCCAACAAGCATGTCGTAATGCTTCTTCAACTCCGGTGTGCTGCAAAGGAAACTATTCTCACTTCCTTCTTCTTTGCTTCCATGTATCAAGCTTGTTATAAACTCAGGCAAAACCTTGATCAGAACCCTACCATTTGAACCTTTGACGTATTCGAAAGGGCAGTCCCCGAAGTTGATGGGAGCAGGTTTAGGACTAGACTTTAAGGCGGCAAGAGAAGATGCTGACAATACATTCATGCATGGAAATCGATCGAGGGGAAGAACAAAGTAAGTTTGACCAGGCATGAGGTCGTCGTCAATGCCTAACACTGGGATGGGGTGACCGATGAAGAAAGAGTCTGCATGGCAAACCATCTTGTCCGGAAACTCAAACATGACCTCGCCGGCGATGTGTTTTCCGGTGAGGATTCTTGTATTTCCTTCCCAGAAGATGAGTTTCACTGAAGACCTTGGATTGGGATGAAAACATGGAGATATGGAATTCCCCATTATTATAAGATGAATCAAAAGAGAAACAGGCGAAAGGATTAAAGATAATTTGGATGATATACAAGAGGAACAACCAAGAGGAAAGGGCTATGGTTATATAGAAGAAAAGGGGGAGGATTTGACTTTGGAAAAAGTCCATATTTGTTTGTTTTTAGGTTGATGGGGCCGGTGGTCAGCAATGTCGGCTTTTGAAATACCCTTTTATGTATCTCTCAATATCAAGTGGGATGGACGTCTTCTAATAACATTTATCACACACTTTTTATTTCAACTAATCAAAACTTACCTTAAAACATCTTCAATTATAATATACTTCTCTTACCCCGTTTATTGTATAGAATATTTAAAATATGTGTTAGTATTTGGTATAGTGGTACCATATTTTATTTTATTTTATAAGTAATTTTAAAAATTTGTTATATATCTCTTTTTTTTAATATTTTACTATGGAATAATATTAGATATATTCTCAATGGAGTTTTTAAACTCTACAAGAAAGGTTAAAAAGTTGATAAGTGTCTTATAAATGTGTAATATAATAGTAAAAAATAAAAATTAAATAAAAAATAAGCATGACAATTTTTTAGGGCTGTTTGTGGAATAAAAAATGTACACTGTGAGTGTACAAAATACTAACCCTTATTATATCCTATAGGACATTTGTTAACCCCTAATCGTACTTGTAAGTTTAAAAACTTCACTAGAAGTGTGCCAAATATCATTCCTTAAAATATATGGAAAATTATTTGATACACAACTAGTGAAGTTTTTTAGACTCCATAAGTGGGTTGAGGGTTTTGTTAAGCTCCTGATATTGTTAAGCTCCTGATAAAGGAATGCCAACACCACGAACCCTGAATTGTATGTGCGAACTCAAGCAAGGTCCTCCAGCAATGGTAAATGCATTAAGTGGCAAAGACTCCTAAATTTATCTACCACAAGTAATCCATCGACCACGTGCACTATGTATGCTTTAACATACTGGTCAAACTCTTCATCTTTTTCATTGTCCGCTAGTGGATGCTCGATCAATGTATGCAACCATGTGAACTTTAATCAACTACCCTTTAAATCTCTATTATTATCGAGATAATGGCAGAATGACCACATCATTTATAGTTCGAGCTCAAGTTTAATCACCTTGGTGACAATAACTTCTTCAATTGGAAGGCTAGTTCTCCACCTTTCAACCAAGGCTGTGAGCAATGATAACCACAATGAAATATGAGGTATTTGGGCCACATTCTAAAAACTAAATACATCTAGACGGTTTGTTATTTAAACTTACTTTTCCTCCAATATTGGATAATGCATGCTACGTTAAATCTTTAGGTTTCGTTCCTCAACTTAATAAATAAATGGAAACAAATAAAAAATCTTCTAAATTCAATATAAATATGATTTAATATTAAATTTAAATATAAATGAATAATAAATAAATGCTTATTTAAGTAATAATTTAATAATAAATATTACCATATTTCGGGTTATTAGAGCTATATGGTTTGCTTGCCTCAAGAGAGCCATAGTAGAGTTTAAAAGATCGAATTTAAGGTGAAAAAAAGAAGAAGAAGAAAGTTTTGGAGAGTTCTTTTATTGCTTAAGAAGTCGATGATGATGAGAGGTAACTTTAGCTTGGGTGAAAAAAACAAAACGGGAAAGAGGTATTTACAGGCACAATAAAAAAAATTCCTTAAACATGCTTGTGTTGAGCTCCATATTGCATTTATTAGGGCTAGATTTATGGTAATTAGTGAAACCTTAAAAAAATACTTAAACTCAACACTTACAAGTGATGAGCTCCATATTGCATTTATTAGGGTTAGGTTTATGTTATATATATGTTGAAAACTTAACATACCTAAACTTGACATCCACGGATGTCCAACTCCATAAAATTTATAACTCCTAATAGTAAAAACTAATTTCTTTTCTTACATGTTTTATGAAACTCAAAACCTGTAAATATCAAGGTAATGATAAAATAACATACTTTGAGAAATAAGTTTTTGATATACATTAAGAAAAACTTTTAATAGTATTTACATTATTTAATTATTTATTTCAAAAACATATTTTTAGTTCACTCATTTCTGGTTTTTCTCACCTAACCCGTTTAATTATTTAAACATATAGTTAAATTTGATACATTGATATTTGATAATATACCTTCTTTTTTTTTACTTTACAAGTAGAGTTAAAAGATTGTCTCGTATCTTAATTCTTTTATACTCCACAAACAACATTAGGGTTGACAAGTGTTTTATAGGGATATACTATAATCTTTAAAAAAAAGATACATGTCAATTTTTCAAGGTTGTTTGTGGAATAAAAAAAGTACATTGCAATGTACCAAAACCTCAACCTTATATAGAATATTTTAAGGGAAATTATTTGGTACACATTTAGACTTCACAAAGATAGTTAGGGGGTTAACAAATGATCTATAGAGATATAATAAAATATTAAAAAAAGACACGTGTCAATTTTTTAAGGTTGCTTGTAGGATAAAAAAAATACAGTGCGCCAAATACTCACCCATATTTTAATATACTTTGTTGGACACTTGTTATCAACCTAGTCTTATTTATGGAGTCTAAAAACTCTATGAATAATGTAGCTAATATTTTCGAGTCTAAAAATACTCACCCAAATTTCAATTCTCCTAATTTTTAAAAATTTTTATTTTGATATTACAATTAATGTCTAAAAATAGGATAAATTTGTGTATGACCCTTAAAGTTTTTCAAGGTTTCTTTTTCAATTTGATTTCTTTTATTTAACTTATAATTTTTTATGATAAATTTAGTAATATTTTTAGTTTAAATTTGTAAACTAATACAAAGCAGTATTTAAATATTATTTGGTAAAAATAAAGTTAAAAATTATAATGTTCAATATAACTTGAGTATTTAACTTATTTTGCTTTTTTTGGCAAAAGCGAAGGCCCTCGATCTTGAGTTCCTAGGTTCAAGACCTATCATGCAAAATTAAATACGTAGATCTTTGAGTTCCATCATGTGCAATTGTTATAGGTGAGTTTTAGTCCAATCAATTTGTTGGTTTTAATTTGGTTTGTATTTCTTAGTCTGTTATGATGTAATAGTTGGTTCTGCATTGTAACTATTCAAACAATTTACTTATAATAATTTAATACTTGTGATTACTCAGACCTATATTTATATTTTGATTGTATTGTACTTGTTACACTTTAAAAAAACACACTTATTTTACTTTTTCAAATATTAATTTTTGTGATCAAAATTCAAATTTATCCCAAATTTAAATATACTTAAAGAAGTAAACTCTAGTTGTACGTGTTAACATGTCTATTTAAGATAAATATCCCAACCCCACTTAGCAGCATTTTTGTTTCATCCCTTAATATAATATTTATAATTAAATTAAATATTTTCCCCCATCGACCTATAAAATAAATAGTACATTTTAAATTATAATCAAAATAGAGTAAAATTTTCTTCTCTATTTTTAAATTAATATAGGTACTATAAAATACCTACGGAAGAAAGCAATTAAAAACATATGATAAATGATATTCATATAATTTGAAAAAACATGTGGCCAAAGTATTCCAATCGAGCCGGGGTACGTCGTTTAATTATTAATTTCTTTATTTAACCACTCAATTTTTTAAAATCAAATATTTTAATCATTAATTACCTTAAGATCATAAAGTGATAGAAAATTGAGGTGGTAATAAAATATTTAATGTATAATATTTGTGTTTGTGTTGGGTTATTCCCTTTCTTCACTTGCTTGGAGTTGTTATCATCTAGATTCAACTTATCCTTTATGTTCATCTCCATTTTCGTAGGATGGATAAATTTGTTTTTGTCTTAATTCATTGCATTTTGATCAGTATGCATGAAAAAACTCTGATGTGGAAGAATTGAACAGTACTTATCCTTAAAGCAAACTCCGCCAACAAGAAAGACTCAGCTTAATTAATGTGTTTTACGGTAATTGACTTTTGATGTGAGATAAGGTTAGGTTTCTATAAAGGAACCACCACCAATTCACATGCCAGAAACCGCATCCAGTCTTCGTCTTCAATCTAGGAAAACCAGACATAGATACTATCACGGGAATTATGATTCCATAGTCTTAAAGTCGCGTAAAAGAGCTAGTTTCCGATGACTATTCATAATTGCTCCTTGCAACCTTTGATTCTACTAAAATCAAAGTCAACACCAGAGGCCTTTTCAATATTCAACTTGTGATCACATTCTAAAATAATAGAATCAAAGTCTACGTCCACATCATTTAACATCTTACTCAATACTTCTATACATGATAAGTACCCCTCTCATTCACACCCTCCTGCCAATTGTAACACCTCTGATTTTTCGAGATTTGAAAGGGTTAATTTTTGGTCGAAATTGTGTACCGAGTTATTTCGGGAAGTCAAACCGAAAGGTTTTTGAGAATTAGCATTGGTTCAGGTTAGGAATTCATAATTAGAGGTTAATTAGGAGAACCAATTTGTTCTTTAATATAACATACAGAGATTAATACCTTTCTTTTAGTAGAGGGGACAAAATGTAATCTAACTCTTAATACTACTTATCATTTAATTCCACTTTGTTAAGTATGACTCCTATTTCAGCCAAATTTGAGAAATAATCTTCTAGTTAAACTCTGTTTATTTATTTTAATCAAACACTGATTAGTTTAGATTATTTTATTATTATTTGACCTATGAATTTAACCTATAAATAAACTCTTTTACAACCTTAGAAAAGACACCCATTAGATATTAGAACTCATAACACATTTAGAGAATTTTGTGTTTACATTTTAATGGTTCTTTTATTTTCGGGTTTTTGGGGTTTAGTTTTTATCTCCATCTTTTGTACTCTTCATTCCTTTGTCATTATAGTAAAATTATCTTTACCCGTGGTTTTTTATCCTCTTTAGAGGGATTTTTCCACGTTAAATTTGTGTGTTCAATTTCTCAATTTATTCTACTATTTATTTTTACTTGTTGCTTAATCGGGTCAATTCCTAACACACGTCACGTACATAAAGTCTTTTTGAAAAAGTCAAACCATCATTTAACAATATAAATGGATGAAATTTTTAACAGAATGATAAATTTACACTTTTTTTTTCTAACATACAGGGGCTAATTTCGCCATTTTTAATAGAGGTGAGAAAATGCAATCTAACTCCTAATGCAGGGGCCTCCATTTTACTTTTACCTCGCATAATATATTATAATTTAATTAGCTAGGGCTTAAAAAAGTTTATGGGTATTTTAAGAAATGCATAAAAAATGGTCAAATGAATTATTTAATATAATATATGTACTTATATATACTATTTATTAAGCCTTAGAGTCTCAACTTAGTTAAGGAATTACCAAAAACTATTTTATTTGCTAAGTAAATTATATAGTTAAGTGAGTGTTTTTGTCTTTTTATATTTTTATAAATCAATAAAAAATTATCCATAATGAAATTTGAACTAGGGACACCATGCATATAAAATATTTTTATTTCCCATTTGAACTAAATCAATATATTTTGTTTTTATTTGAAACTTTAATAAGTATATATGTGTTTTAAAATTTTATATATTTGTGTATCTATACTTATTATTTATAAAGCTTTTTACTGAGTTGATGTCATCCATCAACCGAGTACCAACTCAATTAGGAAAATTACTTAATGCCCCTTCCCATTTAGAATAAACTATATTATTTGAAGGCATTTTAGTTTTTTTATTTCATTTTACTTACAATTTAATCTAAATTTTTTATTTTAAAGCATACATATTTTTGTGTGTTATTATCATTAATTAATTTAAAATTATACATTTTATTATTCTTTATATGTTATTTTTAAACGCATTTATCTTCTAAATAAATGATTTTCATAGACACACATGTAATAGAGTTTTTGATACTAGCAAAAGTTTTTGATTGAAGTGATGATTGATTAGATTGTGGCACAACATAGCAAATATTGTCACAAGGGTATTTATGTCTACAAGATAATTTTTTTAATAACATAACAAATATAGTCTGAAGGTATTTATGTCTTTTCAAATAAATTATTTTGGAAATTGCATTCGAAAGGATAAATTTTATATTTTTATAAATTAATTTTTATCTTGTTCTAAAGATTAAATTGAACTTTTATCTATTAATGGGGGACTAATATCGTAATTAGGCCGTAGACAATTTAGTTGACAAGAATAGTGGCATGAGCGCGCGCGCTTTGTTATTATTATTATTTGAATTAATGTATTATTAGATTATATTTTCTTAGACTTTTTGATATTAATATAATTAGAAGTTGTAAGTCTCTAAACCCAATTGTCTCTTTTATTATAGTTTGCTAGTCTTTAGATGATCTCTCCATAATTAGATAAATTTAGGATTGAGCTAGAAATAGTATAATTTTATTAGAAGATTGGAAAAGATATATTTGTATTATTTAATAAATAATTGAATTATTAATTGTTAATAACAGTTTTTATAAATGTTATCAGAAAACTAGCTGAGTATAATTATTATGTTATAGGGTACATGAGTTCATATTATATTACGAGATTGATTAATGTGCCCGAAAATATCATATTATTGCATTTTGCACATTCACAAAATTTAGTTGGCTAAGTTCTACTTTGCATACACCAGAATATCATTAAATGTTTTATCCTATTGTTGTGCTTTGCACACTCACGGGGCTTGGATGGATTTTTGTGTAGTCGGCATGATTTTCAATATATGGTTACTTGGGCTTCAATGAGTTGGTTGATTTATGTTTTTTGTTATGGAATTGTTAGTATGCTTTGATTACATGGTATATTAGACTTTAGTAGAACACCATTCAACTTTGTAAGTTCAAAGTACTTTTTTTTGTGCAGGTAATTGTTGGATCGTGAGTTTGAGTCAAAGTAGCATTGACTCAAAGTCTTCGCATTTTCGCTTAGTTCGTAAAGACCCTTGTATTATTATACCGTTTGACATATACTTAAAATTTGATAATTTGGTCAATTCGGTTACTTTGGTTTTATAGTAGAACTTATCGATTTTTGACTATTTGTGTGTGTTTAAATTTATGTTTTAATACCCACTCGAGATGGCTCGTGTGCTAATTGATAGGGATAAGTTTTTAAGCGGTTCTTTTGATTAAGTGATTTTTTTTGTTATTTTTTGAGTTATTTTCTCACAGAAAAAATTATGTTTTAATATGTAATGATTGAATAATTGATCGAGCGGCTCACTTTGATGACCACTATAACGCTAAATTTGATCGAACTTTACGTTTCTTTTTTCGAAGAGGGAATTTCAAGTCACGGTCAAATGTCAATATCATCGAGAGAAATGGAAGATTATTTTAATCGAAAAAAATGTAAAATTTTGATATTCCTTCATCACATATTTATTTAGTTTGTTATGCATATTATATTAAATTTATTTTAAACCACCCTTATTTACTTTTCCCAATTATTTTATTGTTTAATGTGAAAGTTTCACTTGATAATTATACATTATTAATTCTATTTTTCTAATTATAATTACATAAAAATCTCTGATTTAAAATAAATTAGTGTAACACCCCATTTTTGCTCGGGCCCCGAATACATACAAAAATCAGAAAAATGAAAAATAAAAAAAATCCATTAAAACAGTCCATATTACAAAAATAAGGCCCAAAAGCAACCCATTACATTGGCCCAAAATTAAACCCCTTAATCCAATTACAAATCTAAAACCCGATTGGCCCAGTCCTAACCCAAAACCTAATACCCGTTACCCCAGACCTAACCCAACAGCCAGAATGGCCCAAAAGGCCCAAATCCTAAACCGAATCAGCAAGCCTAGGGTTTCTGAAACCCTAGGCGCTGCAAGCGCCAGCACAGTCCTCTCATCGAGCCACCTTCAGCCCCCTCATTTCCACTAGATTTTTCGTCGTTACCTGCAAAACAAGGAAAGAACGCGAGCAAAGACAACAAATATGGCAAGAAATCGAAACATGCCAAATTTTTGTACTGAAAACAGGGGCTATAAAAGCCAAATATTATCGTTGTAAAAACCTACGGATACTAAGCAAAATAAATACAAAGAAAACAGTTCTTTAAATCAAAGAAAGATGACTTTTTTTTCTTTTGTTTTTATGTTATTATTTTATCCTTATTTCTTTTTCGCCGAATACATATATATAGATCGACTTGTTATATATACAAAAAACAACTAAAATAGAGAAAGAAAATGGGTTACCTGTGATTCGGCTGAAAAAGGGAAGGTTTTTTACCTTCCGACCACCGCGTACGACGGTGCGTGGGGCGCATGAGGTAGTGGCCGATGACCGCTGCCGGAGCTTAGGCCGATGAGGGGAGAGAACATTTTGGAGTGTTTTTTTTTTGTTTTTTTTAAAGAATGGTTTCAAATGAATTTTTTTGAACTGATTTTTAATTTATATAGCTATGAAGAAACGACGCCGTTTTGGCTTAATTCAATAAGCACAAAACGACGTCGTTTAGCAGCCAGGATCCACGCGTTGACCCGTTTACTCGGGGAGGATCCGCGCATTTTATGAAAATGGGATATTTTCCCTCCAAGTCCTTCCGTATTTTATTTTTATGTAATTTAGTCCAATTATAGTTTTTCTTTTATTTTAATCCATCCCTAAATATTTGCTCTGGTTTCAATTTAGTCCCAAAACCATTTAAAACACGCAGCGGAACGGCGCTGTTTTGGGGGATTAGGGCATATTTGCCCAGTGAGTCCCTCAACTTTTAACGCGTGTTTTAATTAGGGCCAGAATCTAGTTTTATTCTTTTTAAAATTACCCCATAAATATTATTAAAATTTAATTTTAATCCTTTTTACTTTACTTCAATTTTGACTTAGTCTTTTTTTTTTTTAAATACTTTGTATAAATATTATTTATCTTAGGTTTTTTTTAAAAAAAATTATTTTATTACACATTTTTTTATATATACATTTTTTATTATCTATTATGTACTGTTTAAAATTTATATATTGTACAATATCTTAAATTAATTTATTATTTTTTCATTTTTTCATAGGTATATTATATTTTTATAAAATCATATTTAAATTATCATACATTATATATTTTTTTAAAAAACCCTTAGTTTTTTTATTTATTTAAAATGCATTAATTATTTTATGTATTATTTTTTAAAAATTTTTTTATATATATATTTTTTATCATAATTTAGATGTTTAAAATACCTCATTCTTTTCCTATTGTTATTTTGTTTCTTTTATTATTTTGTATTCACTCCTAAGTTTTTATATTTTATAATCTATTATGATTTATTTTATACTTTTATTTGCTAATGTTATGTATTTATTTATTATTACTTTAGCATAGTTATTTTATCATATGTATAATTCGTTAGTTTATGTTGTTTTTAAATTGCCTATATTTGCATGAAGTGTTAATGTATGTCATAAATTGCTTTAATATTTATGCTTTGTAATGTATTAATGCTGCATTTTTATCAAAACATTGTTTTAGAATTGATCCTATTTAATTATTGTTTTTATATCCAAAAATTAATTTTTTAAAAAATCAAGGCAATATTTGACATTTGGGATTGTTTTGAAAGAATCGTGCCCTAACTTACTGGACTTCGATTCCTTTCGTTAATTCCAAATGGTCAGGTATCCTTTTCAAATTAAAACGAACGATTTTCAAATAAAAAACTATCTTTGAAAGTTTAGGATATTGCGTCCTAACTTACTGGATGTGATGTTTTGATATTTCGAGATAGGGGTTTCTAAAAAGCAAAAGATATTTAATGTTTGGAAATTTGAAGGGTCGTGCTCTAACTTACTGAGATTCGACCATTTTTTTATCCAAATAATTAAATATCTCTTAAAAAGGATAATAAGTTTTTTTGAAATTCAAAAGGATCATACTTTTAAAAATCTTTTCAAATCTTCGACACTAGGACATTTAATAATCATTTTGGTACCAATTTTTGGGCGTTACGAGGGTGCTAATCCTTCCTTGTACGTAACCGACTCCCGAACCCATTTTCTTGAAATTTCGTAGGCCAAAATCAAGGTTTCAAAAGATGATCCAATCACACCTAAAAAGATTGGTGGCGACTCCATTTTCATTTTTAAAAGTCGACTTCGTTTTTCAAAATTAAAAATGGTTTCGACAGCTTGGCGACTCCACTGGGGACAATAAGAGAGTAAGCCGTAAAATTGATTATTTTCTGTCTTTTTGTCAAAGTTGGGGAATTTGATTTGAAAAATTATAAACCCTTTTACATGTGATTGATGCATATGTTTGTTATTTTTCTCACACACATTGCATTTGCATGACCGTTGTGGTCACACCCTTAAGTGGGAGTGAGAAACTACGCCTTCGTGAGGTTTTCACCTCCGTGCAGGATAGTGGATCGCTTCCGGGATACATCCGTACCTATGTCTTCGTGAGATTTTCATCTCCGTGCAGCCATAGGGAAATGTATTCCCCTGAACTGAAGTCGATCCATATGAACCTATAATGGGTGAGGATCGAGGAATCTGTTGGTTCAGGTACCTCAACTTTAGAGCTAAATCGCACGAAGAAGACATAGGTACCCACCCTAGGTAGAACTATGCCAAACATTAGTGGTCACCCTGATAAATGTTTGCTTATTCTATTGGCTTTATGTTCTATTTCATGACACTAACTTGCCGTGTTTTATCTTTGTGCATATCATCTCATATTTTAAAAGGTATCGATTCACGGTCGGTTGCTAAGTTAGAAAGCTGGTTATGGAGAATGAATTCCTTGATAAAGTGGGAAACAATGCTGCTGTCCGCAAATGGTCATAGGAAACATAATTAGCAAAAGGAGATAGCCTGGCTGAAGGATACACATCAGAATTATGGAACTACACTCGCATCAGTGTGACGCAAAATAATCTCCAGGAGTTGAAGGAAATATGGGATCAATGGAGTAATGAGGCCAAGCAGTTGTTCTACTACAACTATTGGGATTTGTCGTACTTGCTGGATATGAAGGTAGATGAACATTTATTTCGAGCCATCACTCAGTATTGGAACCCTGCGTATAGTTGCTTTACTTTCGAAAAGGTTGATATGGTACCCACGGTGGAAGAGTATTCGGCTTTGTTGCATTGTCCCAAGATTCAGGTTGATAAAGTTTACTCAAGGGCCAACTGTATTCCAATTTTTGTGAGGAAGTTGATGAACATTACGGGGATGAACGAGTAGTGGGTCACGGCTAGAATCAAGCAAAAAGGTGAGTGTAAGTGCATCCCATGGAAGGCTCTGAAGGATTTGATTCTAACCCATCCGGATGAGAAAAAGAAAGTTGATGTTTTTGCTTTAAGTATATATGGCTTGATGATTTTCCCTAGGGCATTGGGACATGTGGATGAAGCCGTGTCAGATCTTTTTAATCGACTCGATAAACAGGTTACACATGTTCCTGCAATCTTGGCTGAGACGTTTCGATCGTTGAATGCATGTAGGAAATCTGGCGAGGGCAGGTTCATAGGATGTGCATAGTTGCTGTTGGTTTGGTTCCACAGTCATTTCCAGAAGGTGAATAAAGTTTCCTATCAAGCTTTTTTCAAGAATTACTCTCCTTTAAAGGAAATTGTTACAGCACCACGGAGAGATGATGTGTCAGAAGAAAATTGGATGGCGTTTCTCCGAGATCTCCAGGAAGATGATGTTGAGTGGCGAGCTCCTTGGTTGGTTCTGAATGAAATTTTATATCGATGTGGGAGTTTCGATTGGGTCCCACTACTTGGAATTTAGGGAGCTGTTGGTTATGCACCTTTGCTCATGTTGAGGCAGTATAGATCAAGGCAGTTCATACTAGCGATATATGGGTTGGTTCAATGTGAGTTTTCATACAACAGATATCGTTATAAGAAACTGGTCAAGGAAATTTCTAGTGCTTGGAATCAGACTTGCCGTATGAAGATAGTGGATGCATGCTCAGCAACGACCCTAGAATACAAGGAATGGTGGAATAGAAGAGTGAATGACAATATCCCAGTGCCAAGTTTAGAAGATGCTCGACCAATTGAAGAGTACTTGCGAGTGGTCCCATCGGAGTTAGAGATTATGAAGCAAGATTTTGAGAAGAAGAGTTCAGAGTTCAGAAAACAGATAGAAAAGTTGGAAGAAGAAAAGATGCATCTCAGATTAGAAGCGGATGTTCAGAAACTGGAGGTTAAAAAGTTAAGAAAGGAGAAAAGGAAGGTTGAAGAAGATCGAGATGACTTGAAGATACAATATAAGAAAATACAGCTGTCAATGAAAAGAGCCGAATTAGAGAAGACTTCGGAGCAATGGCAACAAGAGATTCAAGAGGAAAAAGCCAAAGCCAACCAATGGGAGAAGAGGTCCCAGGAAATTCAAGCACGGAACAAGGCCTTGGAAAGAAGTTTGGTAGAAAGTCAAAAGGAGAAAAGTGGATTAAAGGCTAGAGTGGCTGAATTAGGACGGTCTCTTCATCAACATCATTTTTAGGAACAAGTCAGAAACAGGGATTATCTCATGGGAGAAGCCATAGCTCAGATTCGAGAAGTTACTAACCATCTACAGACCTTGGCGGTACAGGCTGATACATTAAGCACAAATTATGAGCTACAGTCCGATTGTGGTCAAGAGTTAGCCTTGTTGCTTAGTAAAGTTAAGGCTTTCGGCATTAGGGCGAAAGCATATTTGTAGCCCGTTTTGTGTAAAGGATTTTGTTTTCTAATAAAGTTTTCTAAATGAAATTGAATTAAGATCGATGCCTTTTTGCATTCATGCATTTGCATTACTTCACATCATATGCATTAAAATTCATAGGAAGACCCTAATTAGTTAAAGTTATTACACAAAGAGAGAGAGAAGGTTAATCTGGAAACTACACACCGTTACGGTACACGTACCAAGACAAAGAATATGGATCAAAGACTTGAACAGTGTAACACCCCTAACCCGTATCTGTCGCTGGAAGGGTTACGGAGTATTACTGAAAACAATTCATGTGCGATCTGTTAAACAAAACATAATGCAAAAATAATCAACTTATTAATACTTACAACTAAACAAACCGAATTCTCCTGCTATTAATTTATCAATTACAAACACTGCTTTATCATGTCTTACACTCATTTAAGTATCATAAAATAATTCACTATTCATTTGGTAATTTACCTTCATAGCCGAATGCATGACCATTTATACCTAGCTTATTCACATCATAGCAAATACATCTCATGATCTCATCTTCTAAATGTAACTTAAGTATTCAATCTATTTAGTAACGATTCACTTAAATAGAAAGTTGATATATAAAACATACATAACCACATTTGAAATTTTAACACTTAGGCCATATTCGCATGGCCATTTATACGAAAAGAAACATTACATCATCAACATCCCAAAAATAAAGTCTATACATGCCAAAATATCATTCTCAAGACTACCAAAACGAGGTACCAAAATGTTGCTGATAGGTGTGATGACTTTGATGACGGTCCCGAGCTTACAATGGATCAAAAAAAATCTAATAAGAGACAATTAAACACACCAAATGAGTTTTTCAACTCAGTAAGTTATAAGTAATAAAAGACAAACAATTTGCTTGATATGATGCAATAAATATTAATGAAATAGACATTACAATTAACACTTCAAGAGACATTTGGCTCTTTCTCTCTTCGATAGACAACTACTCATTATAACATTCTTTTGCAAACTTAAATAACACAACCGAACCCATCCATGTCATATATCGTTAGATTTTTAAGCTAACTGCAATCATGTTACACCATTCAATTTATAACATAATACCAATTATCATAAATCTTTCCTCAAAATATTTAAAGACGACTAAATAATAGATTCACACATTTACAATTCTCCAATCCAATTTCTTATTCCATTCAACAACTCTATTTCTTCATTCAATTCATGCATATATTGTATCTACAACTGATTTCGTACACTCATAGTGCTCAGTCAGGAAATTAGCACACATAGTTTGTTCAATTCCGCACTCATAGTGCCATTCATATCCGCACACATAGTGCCATACATATCCACACACATAGTGCCATTCAAATCCGCACACATAGTGCCATTCATATCCGCACACATAGTGCCATTCAATCCGCACACATCGTGTCGTTCAATCCGCACACATAGTGCCGTTCATATCCGCACACATAGTGCCATTCATATCCGCACACATAGTGCCGTTCATAACCGCACACATAGTGCCATTCATATCCGTACACATAGTGCCATTCATTCCGCACACATAGTGCCATTCATATCCGCACACATAGTGCCGTTCATATCCGCACACATAGTGCCATTCATATCCGCACACATAGTGCCGTTAATAACCTCACACATAGTGCCATTCAAATCCTCGCACATAGTGCCATTCATATCCGCACACATAGTGCCGTTCAATCCGCACACATAGTGCCGTTCATATCCGCACACATAGTGCCATTCAATCCGCACACATAGTGTCGTTCAATTCGCACACATAGTGCCGTTCATAACTGCACACATAGTGCCATTCATTTCCACACACATAGTGCCGTTCATAACCGCACACATAGTGCCATTCAAATCCGCACACATAGTGCCATTCATATCCCCACACATAGTGCCATTCATATCCCCACACATAGTGCCATTCAATTTCATTAAAACCAATCAACTCACTTAATTCAATTCGAATATACTACCACAAGTCTATCAAGCAAGCAAATATATAAATATAAAATTTCAAGAATAATTCTTTCATGATATGTATGCACCATTTATGTATAAAATAACTAAGCTCATAATTGCTTATGCACTTACCTTGTGTTGGATGAAACGGTTCCAATCGGCTACTCGATACCCTTTGTTTTTCCCTTGCTTGATTCCCCTCCTTTGGGTTCTTGAGCTAGAATAAGCAAATTGACTAGTTTAATTACCTTGCTAGTTCATTTATATCCTACAATATTAATAGTTTCATATCACAAGAATCACACGGCAAAAATTTGATTTTCATCCACCTTATGCTTTCATTAAACTTAAGTCATTCGGTTCCCATTGACAAATTCAAATATCATATCACGAACCTTGTTATTATGACCCTGCATTTTTCCCTTTAACATCCTATTTTCAATTAAAGGTACTTACTTCCTTTACTAATTATTCCATACAAATTTAAACTAACCATTCAGCTATTGACCACCTAAGATCCAAGTACTATAAGCAACCCAATCAATACTTCAATAAAATACACACACACACATAAATATATATACGGCAACCACCCCATTGCTAAATACTCACATATATAAATTTAATAATTTCCACTTCATCTTACAACCGTCATTGTTTAAGACATTAAAACCTCAACTAATGTTTATCTAATGTCTCAAGGCTGAATGCATATAAATTTTTAGTATACAAATAAAGTTTATACTTTAAATAAATTATACTCATACTAATAGGCCAAATATCATCTTCACTAAACATTTAAACTAAAATTCCTTAAAAATCTTTTCACTTTCAACATTATCACTACCAAAATAACAATTGCACATCACTTTGTCATTTAACACATAGTTTCACCACATAACTACCTTGACCGAATACTTCTAAAACTAGCAAAAGCTCCACATTTGTTCATATCATCAATTAAGTTCACATATATCTATTTAGCTAGCTCATTTTCACCTTTCTAATATTTCTATCCAAAACATCAAAACACCATTCTCTTAGCATTTATCCATTATAACCGAATGCACATTTTATTACCAGTTCAAAAAAATCAACATATGGGTTATAATAGGAGCTTGACTACTAACTCAATTTTCATAAAATTTAATAGAAATAACATAAAATCCTACCTTAATTAACCCTTAAGATGGCCGAATGCCCTTGACATTTTCCTTCTTCTTTCATTCATGTTTTCGGCAATGAGAATGGGAGAGAAACATTGAATTTCCTTGTTTTTCTCACCCCCTAGTTAATATATTAAAACTTATTTTTATTATATAACATATTTTAGATATATAATCTATTATTATAAAAAGCATATAATTATTGCATTCCAACCCCATTGCCGTGCCTTTAATTTAAAAAGGTAAAATAGACATGAAAATCCACCATTTTAATAATTCAACAAGTTAATCCCTTGGACATTTACCTACCACATTTTCAAAGTTCTCAAACAAGTCCTTTTTAGCTAATTTCACGTCCAAATGACAAAATTAAAATACCAAATTTTCACACATATCAATTCACAAAATAAAAACATAGAAAATAATATTTTTATTTTTTATTTTTATTTTTATTTTTTTAAATTTCTGACTCGGTTTTGGGGTTTCGAAACCACTTTTTCGATTAGGGTCAAATGAGGGCTGTCACAAACCAGAGGGATATGCAAGATCAGATGTAAGAGCAGTTGGCAAAGCTCCAACAAAAGATGAGAGAATAGATGTTGGAAGCTCAACAAAATATGATGGCTTAAATGGCCCAGTTGCTGAGTGGAGCAATAAACAAAGGAAAAGGCCTTATGACTAACACTGGTGAGGATAATGTGGATTATCCTCCAAGTTTTATCCCTCCTCATGCGCAAGCACAACCTGAGGTGCATCCCTAAAGGTCGTCTGTCACAATAGGACCTCAACAAGTGCAAGTTGATAATGAAGTGCCCAAGAATTTCCAAACGGGATCAGAATCTAACCCAGGAGAAAGCTAATCCCATTCTCCCTGACTTAGACATAGCTGAGAGGAAAGGGATGGGAATGGAATCCTCAAAGCAGCTGGAGGATCACTGCAGATGGTTAGAAGAGAAGTTTAAAGCCTTGAAAGATGCTGATAATCACCATGGCATTGATGCTAAGGACTTAAGTCTGGTCCCGGATCTAGTACTTCCTCATAAGTTCAAGATGCCTGAATTTGAGAAGTATAATGGAGCTAGTTACCCCAAAGCCCATATCACCGTGTTCTGTAGACGGATGACCTGTTATGTTAACAATGATCAACTGTTGATCCATTGTTTTCAGGATAGTTTAGTTGGGGCAGCGTCTAGGTGGTACAATCATCTAAGCCGTGCTAGGGTTTGCTCTTGGAGAGATCTCGTGCAAGCTTTCATGAAGCAATATAGTCATATGACAGATATGACGCCTGACCGAATCACTTTGCAAAACATGGAAAAGAAGCCTAATGAAAGCTTTAGGCACTATGCGTAAAGGTGGAGGGAGGTTGCTATGCAAGTTCAGCCACCACTCCTGGAAAAGGAAACTACAATGCTCTTCGTCAATACTTTGAAGGCCCTATTCATAACTCACATGATAGGGAGTGCCACCAAAAGCTTTTCAGATATAGTAATGACGGGAGAGATGATTGAAAATACTAGGAGAGGTGGCAAGATTGAAGGGGAAACTACCAAGAGGTCAACCCCGAGAAGGAAGGATAACGAGGCGAATAACGCGAGTACATACAACTCAAAAGCCATTACTGTCAGCCAACCAAGAACAACCACTACTGGGCAACAAGGTTCGCAAATGCAGGAATTGAGCACCAGGCAAAGCTCTGAGAAGATCCAGTTCACTCCAATTCCAATGACATATAGGGAACTGTATCAGAGTTTATTTGATGCACACGTGGTAGCTCCCTTTTTACTTGAAACCACTGCAACCATCATATCCTAAATGGTATGATGCAAACGCTAAATATGAATACCATGCAGGAATACAAGGGCATTCAATTGAAAATTACATCGGCTTTAAGAAAACTGTGGAAAAACTTAACAAGATGGGGATCGTAAAATTTGATGATACTCCTAGTGCGGAAAACCCGTTACCTAATCACGGAGATAAAGGGGTAACTGCCATTGGGGAAAATGTCATGAGAAAGATCAAGGAGGATATCACTAAAGTGAGAACCCCGTTAAAGATAGTTTGGAAAGAAATGATGGGGAAAGAAATGTTAGTTTTTGAAGAAGGATGTAAAGAGGCAAGGAACTACTGTGAGTTCCACAAAGAGGAGGGGGCACGAGATCTAGGAATGTGTCGAGTTTAGGGTCTTGGTGCAAAGCCTTATGGATAATAAAGAACTAGAATTTTATGAAGAAGGCTCAGATGGAGGAAACATATACGCGTCGGAAGAAAAGTCGACAAATCAAAAAATCAACTATCTGAGGATTATCATTTCTCGACCAAAGAATAATGAGGTCGGGACACCAATGGTTTCAAAATTCATCATTCAGAAACCTGTTTCTTTTCCTTACAAGGACAACAAAATGGTGCCTTAGAATTATGACTGTCATGTGACAACACCTGGGGAGGAAAACGTAGCAAGTACTTCTAAGGAGGTTCAAAGTGAGAGATCTTACACACCTAGTGGAAGGCAATATGATGCGGTAAATGCTAGAACTAAACTCGTAAAAGTAAAGTCTCTAGTAGTTGAGCAAGAGAAAGGGGCCGAAGTGCTTATCAACGAGCCTGTAAAAGAAGAGGAAGCTAAAAATTTTTAAAATTCTTGAAGCATAGTGAATACAGTGTGGTAGAGCAGTTGTGCAAACAACTAGCTCGTATATCGGTGTTAGCTCTACTTTTAAGCTCAGAAGTGCATCGCGAAGCATTGATGAAGGTGCTCAATGAAACCTACGTTATTAATGACAAATCTGTCAATAAGTTGGATCGTCTGGTTAGTAATATAAGCGCGAAAAACTTCATCTATTTCAATGATGATGAAATCCCACCTGGTGGCATGGGATCGACTAAGGCTTTGCACATCACCACTCGTTGCAAAGGATATACATTGCCTAGTGTGCTCATCGATAATGGGTCAGCTCTGAACGTCTTACCATTGTCCACATTAAATAGGTTGCCAATAGATAGTTCTCACATGAAAACATGCCATAACATAGTGAGAGAGTTTGATGGCACAGAGAGGAAGGTGATGGGAAGAATTAACATCCCTTTGTTGATTGGGCCAAATACGTATGAAGTGGATTTTCTGGTGATGGACATCAAGCCCTCCTATAATTGCTTGTTGGGAAGGCCTTGGATACATTCGGCGGGAGCGGTGCCCTCATCTTTACACCAAAAATTGAAATTAGTAATGGATGGACAGTTAGTTACTATAAACGCGGAACAGGACATTATAGCGTCAGTTACCAGTGACGCGCCCTACGTAGAGACGAGTGAGGAGGCGGTTGAATGCTCTTTTCGATCCTTAGAATTCGTTAACGCGACGTTCATTTCGGAAGGGAATGAGGTGCCAGTGCCCAGGATATCCAGAACCACAAGAATGGGTTTACAAATAATGATGGGGAAATGAGCCTTACCAGAAAAAGGATTGGGAAGATATCTCCAAGGAGAGATTCAAGTTCCAGAATTAAAAGAGAAAAGAGACCGTTTTGGCCTAGGTTTCAGGCTAGATCACAAATAGAGAAGGAAAGAAATAGAGAAGCGACAAGAGAGAAGAAGGACACGATTGAGTGGAAAGGAAGTCGAGTGGGAATTGATGACGTTCCCTCACATATCCCAGACTTTTGTATCGGGGGGATAATTTACCCGAAGAGGGGGTTGCTTGAAAATGAAAGTCATCATGTCAATGCCATATACGAGGAGGAGATTGAATAGAGAAATCTGGGGGCATTCGTTCTTACGAGCCAGGGAGCTCCTTAAACAATTGGACTGCAGAAGAACTTCCTGTAGTCTTTAGAAATTTTACAGAGTAATTCTCAGAACACTCTTGTTGCTCTAAAGCCTAGGAGCAATAAGATTTCATTTGTGAAATAGGCTCATGTTCAGACATTTTTGTTTCAATAAAACACAATTTTGTTATCAATTCGAGCAAATGTCCTTTCATTCTTATACTGATAAATATTCTTTTGACCTTTTAATTCCTTCCTAAATTTTCATTTCATTCATAACATGTAAATATTCATTCTTAAATTCATTCGTTCTTTGTACATTCTTGTATGCCCACCACAGGTCCCTAGATATCAATGACATGAGCGATGATACTATAAATCCCGAATTCTCTTTTGAGTAAGACATGTGTCTAGAGCAACCTCAGGATTTTGAAGATGACAAGGATTGTGACGTGTCTCCAGATCTGTTAAGAATGGTAAAACAAGAAGAGAAGCAAATTTTGCCCCATAAGGAAGAGGCAGTAGAAAATGTAACCTTGGAGGAAGAAAAAGAAGTGAAAATTAGAACGCACATTACCAGGGAAACAAGATGAGATCTTGTTGAGTTACTGCGGGAATTCAGAGACGTTTTTGCATGGTCGTACCAAGATATGCCTGGACTGAAAACTGATATTGTAGTACATCTCCTTCCCATAAGAGAAGACTGTAAGCCAGTCCAACAAAAGCTACGAAGGATGAGGCCTGATATTGTGTTGAAAATAAAAGATGAAGTCAAGAAGCAGTTCGATGCGGGATTTCTGTAAGAGGTTAAGTACTTAGAATGGGTAGCTAACATTGTACTAAGAAGGATGGGAAGGTACGAATATGTGTTGATTATAGAGATTTGAATAAAGCTAGTCCGAAAGATAATTTTCCCTTACCGCACATTGGTACTTTAGTGGACAATACGGCAGGTTACTCGTTATTTTCCTTTATGGATAGCTTCTCAGGGTACAATCAAATAAAGATGCATCCTGAAGACATGGATAAAACCACTTTCATAATATTGTGGGGTACCTTTTGTTATAAGGTAATGCCATTTGGGTTAAAGAATGCAGGGGCAACATACCAAAGGGCTATGGTAACCTTATTCCATGATATGATGCACAAAGAAATTGAAGTGTACGTTGACGACATGATTGCCAAATCTCGAACAGAGAATGAACACATTGAAGTCTTGAAGAAATTGTTCCTGAGATTGAGGAAATTTTAGTTAAAGCTTAATCCAGAAAAGTGTAGTTTTGGAGCTAGGTCGAGAAAGCTTTTGGGTTTTGTAGTCAGCGAAAAGGGAATAAAGGTTGACTCAGGCAAGGTCAGTGCCATACAAGAACTGCCTCTACCGTGTACTCAGAAAGAAGTTCGAGGTTTTCTTTGAAGGTTAAGTTACATTGCTCGGTTTATTTCACAATTAACTGAGAAATGTGATCCCATATTTCGCCTTCTTAAGAAGCACAACCAAGGTACTTGGGATGCCGAATGCCAGAATGCTTTTGATAAAGTCAAACAGTATTTGTCAAATGCTCCGGTATTATCTCTGACCAGTCTAGATAGACTGTTAATACTGTATTTGTCAGTGTTCAGTAACTCTATGGGGTATGTGCTGGGTCAACATGATGAATCAGGAAGAAAAGAGAGGGCGATATATTACCTCAGTAAGAAATTCACTGAGTGTGAGATGAGATATTCGCCAATTGAGAAGTTGTGTTATGCCTTGATTTGGACAACTCGAAGATTGAGACAATATATGTTATATCATACAACCTGGCTAATTTCGAAACTTGACCCATTAAAGTACATGATGGAATCAACTGCTTTAAATGGAAGAATTGCAAGATGGCAGATATTGCTCTCTGAGTTCGATATAGTTTATGTAAGTCAAAAGGCTATAAAAAGAAGCGCAATAGCAGAATTTCTGGCTAGCAGAGCTCTAGAAGATTATGAATCGTTGAGCTTTGATTTTCCAAATGAAGAGTTGATGTATGTAGCAACTACTGAAGAGTAACTTTGATGGAGCATCAAATGCGGTAGGAAACGAAATTGGGGCAGTTTTAGTATCTCCAATGGAGATCATTATCCATTCATGTGCAAATTGGATTTGACTGTACAAACAATATGGCCGAGTATGAAGCATACATCATGGGAATTCGGGCAGCCATAAAGCCCAAAATTAGAACGCTGGAAGTATATAGGGACTTCGCATTAGTGATCTACTAGCTCAAGGGAGAATGGGAGACAAGAGACCCCAAATTGATTAATTATCGAAAGATAGTTTTGGGGCTAATTGAGGAGTTTGACGACATCACTTTCAATTATCTCCCACGTGATGAAAACTAGATGGCAGATGCTTTGGCAACTCTGGCTTCCATGATAAAAGTAAACAAGGAAGAGGACGTGAGACCCATTCAGATGAGTATTTTTAAGGTTCCAGCTCATTGTTGTAATGTCGAAGAAGAGGAAAAGGATGACTAACCTTGGTATCAGGATATATTGCGATACGTAAGAAACCGTGAATACCCTGAGCAGGCAACTGAGAATGACAAAAGAACATTGAGGAGATTAGCTTGCAACTATATTTTAGACGGAGATATCTTATGCAAAAGAAAGAAAGATCAAGTGCTCTTGAGATGTGTTGATGCTGTGGAAGCTAGAAAAATCTTAGAAGAAGTGCATGAAGGTGTTTGTAGGACACATGCTAACGGTTTCATGATGGCTAGACAAATCATGAGGTTTGGATACTATTGGTCTACTATGGAAGGAGATTGTATCAACTATGCCAAGAGATGTCATAAATGCCAGATCTATGGGGATAAGATTCATGTGTCACCATCACCTTTGCATGTTATGACTTCTCCATGGCCTTTTTCCATGTGGGGCATGGATGTCATTGGGCCGATCTCACTGAAAGCGTCGAATAGGCATCGCTTTATCTTTGTGGTTATTGACTACTTCACGAAATGGGTGGAGGCTACTTCGTACGTAAATGTTACTAAGTCAGCAGTCGATCAGTTCTTGAAGAAGGAGATCATTTATCGGTATGGAATGCCTGAGAGGATCATATCAGATAATGCACTGAACTTGAACAACAGTACGATAGCAGAAGTTTACAGTCAGTTCAAGATCAAACATCATAACTCATCTCCATATCGTCCAAAAATGAATAGGGCAGTGGAAGCGGCTAATAAAAATATCAAAAAGATAGTGGGGAAAATGACTGAGACTTATAGAGATTGGCATGAGAAATTGCCATTTGCGCTCTTTGCCTATCGAATGTCTGTCAGAACCTCTACTGGGGCAACTCCATTCTCATTAGTTTATGGGATGAAGGCAGTTCTACCCATTGAAGTGGAAATACTTTCTCTTGGAATTTTGTCAGAGATAAAGCTGGATGAAGCAGAATGGATTCAATTGCGATATGATCAATTGAACTTGATTGGAGAGAAAAGGTTAAGGGCTATTCGTCATGGTCAAATGTATCAAAAGTGAATGATGCGAGCTTATGACAAAAAAGTTTGTCCAAGGGAATTTCACAAATGGGACCTTGTACTGAAAAAGATCCTTCCAATACAGAAAGATTTTAGAGGAAAATGGATGCCGAATTGGGAAGGGCCATATGTGGTGAAGAAAGCTTTCTCTGGTGGTGCACTGATTTTGGCCGAAATGGATGGGAAAAGTTTACCCAATCCTGTGAATTCGGACTCAGTTACGAAATATTTTGCCTGAAAAGGAGGAAAAGCCAAGGTGAAAACCCGCAAAGGGAGCTTTGAGATTTCTAAAAAAATGGAGAAGCCAAGGCGAAAACCCATAAAAGGCGCCTTGAGACTAAAGGGGTTTTGAGTTAAAAAACCCGAAAGGGCAGCTCAAATTTTGAAAGGCATGCAGTGATCTTACAATACCTGAATTGACAAGAAGTGAAGTATGTTACATGTCGGAGCATCAACAAAGTACTTTGGATCTTCTAAACACATGTTAAGCTCAAAACAGTCTTCATGGAGCTTGTACATAGAAGCCCAAGCTGCGATATTTAGGGCACTTGGTTTTTGTCCTATTTACTATCTTTGGATTCTTTTTCTTCTCAAAGATATGTTCCCAGATTAATTTCCTTTGTATTTTTAATAATTTGTTCAAACTCTAAATTATCCTCAAGGATTAATTTATTTATTGCCCATTATTCATAAAGCGTGTTGCATTGAAATAATGATTGATGGATTAATAATATTTTCACAAAAGAGGTTTTGTATATTACTCTAGAAATTTCTAGATAATACAAGAAACTGAAACAGGACAATTGCTTAAGAATTCCCATGTGTAAGGGTCAGAGGTACTCGAGAAAATTGATATTACCTCTTCTGTCCAAATAGTGATTGGACAAATTAAGCAATGTCGATCCTAGGAGTGGATCATTTCACAAATATCTTCAGTGGAACGTAACATTCGGGGAATGGTACAACAAGACCAAATTGATGGAAAAGATTCAGAGTATACGAGCAGAGTATGATTGATACGTCGAAAGGAACGAAGATAAAACTTCGATAAATAAATGAGTGATGACACCTGAGATAGGTAACATTTTTGCATCATCATATGTTTAATTAGGAAGCATTTGACTCATTTCGATCATGTCATCCTAATCATTAAGCATAAGCATATACCCATTCTACAGGATATGTCCTCTAAGGGACAATGTAGATTGCAGATTTGGTAATCCCTGTATTGGAGAGGAGCATATCGAAGATAGCAGATTTGGCAATCCCTGTATTGGCAAGGAGCAGATCGAAGACAGCAGATTTGGCAATCCCTGTATTGGTGGGGAGTAGATCGAAGATAGTAGATTTGGCAATCCCTGTATTGGCAGGGAGCAGATCGAAGATAGCAGATTTGGCCATCCCTGTATTGGCGAGGAGCAGATCGAAGATTTGGCAATCTCTGTATTAGCGGGGAGCAAATCGAAGATAGTAGATTTGGCAATCCCTGTATTGGCAGGGAGCAGATCGAAGATAGCAGATTTGGCAATCCCTGTATTGGCGTGGAGCAGATCGAAGATAACAGATTTGGCAATCACTGTATTGGCGGGGAGCAGATCGAAGATAGCAGATTTGGCAATCCCTGTATTGATAGCGAGCAGATCGAAAATAGTAGATTTGGCAATCCCTGAGTTGGTAGGGAGTAGATCAAAGATAGCAGATATTGTCTTCCTGAAGTTGCAGTGAAGCAAATTGAAGCTGTCATATTTATGGTCCAATACCTCTGAAGTTGCAGATGGGTTGAAGGCAATTTAAAGAAGATGAGGATCAAGATCTCAGGACTCGGCAAGACCGGGTAAAATTGGTCCTTTTATAATCTTTGCTCTATTCTTGTTACACGACAATGAGCAAAAAGGGGCAGCTGTAACACCCCATTTTTGCCCGGACCCTGAATACATACAAAAATCAGAAAAATGAAAAATAAAAAAATCCATTAAATCAGTCCATATTACAAAAATAAGGCCCAAAAACAGCCCATTACATTGGCCCAAAATTAAACCCCTTAATCCAATTACAAACCTAAAACCCGATTGGCCCAGTCCTAACCCAAAACCTAATACCCGTTACCCCAGACCTAACCCAACAGCCAGATTGGCCCAAAAGGCCAAATCCTAAACCGAATCAGCAAGCCTAGGGTTTCTGAAACCCTAGGCGCCGCAAGCGCCAGCACAGTCCTCTCGTCGAGCCACCTTCAGCGCCCTCATTTCCGCCAGATTTTTGGCCGTTACCTGCAAAACAAGGAAAGAACGCGAGCAGAGACAACAAATATGGCAAGAAATCGAAACATGCCAAATTTTTGTACTGAAAACAGAGGCTATAAAAGCCAAATATTATCGTTGTAAAAACCTACGGATACTAAGCAAAATAAATACAAAGAAAACAATTCTTTAAATAAAAGAGAGGTGACTTTTTTTATTTCGTTTTTATATTATTATTTTATCCTTATTTCTTTTTCGCTGAATACATACATATAGATCGACTTGTTATATATACAAAAAAACAACTAAAATAGAGAAAAAAAAGGGGTTACCTGTGATTCGGCTGAAAAAAGGAAGGTTTTTGACCTTCCGACCACCGCGTACTACGGCGCGTGGGGCGCATGAGGCAGTGGCCGATGACCGCTGCCAGAGCTCAGGCCGATGAGGGGAGAGAGCATTTCGGAGTGTTTTTTTTTTTGTTTTTTTTAAAGAATGGTTTCAAATGAATTTTTTTAAACTGATTTTTAATTTATATAGCTATGAAGAAACGACGCCGTTTTGGCTTAATTCAATAAGCACAAAACGACGTCGTTTAGCAGCCAGGATCAGCGCGTTGACCCGTTTACCCGGGGAGGATCCGCGCATTTTATGAAAATGGGATATTTTCCCTTCAAGTCCTTTCGTATTTTATTTTTATGTAATTTAGTCCAATTACAGTTTTTCTTTTATTTTTAATCCAGCCCTGAATATTTGCTCTGGTTTCAATTTAGTCCCGAAACCATTTAAAACACGCAGTGGAACGGCGCCGTTTTGGGGAATTAGGGCATTTTTGCCCAGTGAGTCCCTCAACTTTTAACGCATGTTTTAATTAGGGTCATAATCCAGTTTTATTCTTTTTAAAATTACCCTATAAATATTATTAAAATTTAATTTTAATCCTTTTTACTTTACTTCAATTTTGACTTAATCTTTTTATTTTATTTTAAAAAAAATACTTTGTATATATATATTTATCTTAGGTTTTTTTTTTAAAAATTATTTTATTACACTTTTTTTTATATATACATTATTTATTATCTATTATGTACTGTTTAAAATTTATATGTTGTACAATATCTTAAATTAATTTATTATTTTTTCATTTTTTCATAGGTATATTATATTTTTATAAAATCATATTTAAATTATCATACATTATATATTTTTTAAAAAACCCTTAGTTTTTATTTATTTATTTAAAATGCATTAATTATTTTATATATATATTTTAAAAATATTTTTTATATATATTTTTTATCTTAATTTAGATGTTTAAAATACCTCATTCTTTTCCTATTGTTATTTTGTTTCTTTTATTATTTTGTATTCACTCCTAAGTTTTTATATTTTATAATCTGTTATGATTTATTTTATGCTTTTATTTGTTAATGTTATGTATTTATTTATTATTACTTTAGCATAGTTATTTTATCATATGTATAATTCGTTAGTTTATGTTGTTTTTAAATTGCCTATATTTGCATGAAGTGTTAATGTATGTCATAAATTGCTTTAATATTTATGCTTTATAATGTATTAATGCTGCATTGTTATCAAAACATTGTTTTAGAATTGATCCTATTTAATTATCGTTTTTATATCCAAAAATTAATTTCTTAAAAAATCAAGGCAATATTTGACATTTGGGATTGTTTTGAAAGAATCGTGCCCTACCTTACCGGACTTCGATTCCTTTCGTTAATTCCAAATGGTCAGGTATCCTTTTAAATTAAAACGAACGATTTTCAAATAAAAAAACTATCTTTGAAAGTTTAGGATATTGCGTCCTAACTTACTGGATGTGATATTTTGATATTTCGAGATGGGGGTTTCTAAAAAGCAAAAGATATTTAATGTTTGGAAATTTGAAGGGTCGTGCTCTAACTTACTGAGATTCGACCATTTTTTTATCCAAATAATTAAATATCTCTTAAAAAGGACAATAAGTTTTTTTGAAATTCAAAAGGATCATATTTTTAAAAATCTTTTCAAATCTTCGACACTAGGACATTTAATAATCATTTTGGTACCAATTTTTGGGCATTACGAGGATGCTAATCCTTCCTCGTACGTAACCGACTCCTGAACCCGTTTTCTTGAAATTTTGTAGGCCAAAATCAATGTTTTAAAAGGTGATTCAATCACATCTAAAAAGATTGGTGGCGACTCCATTTTCATTTTTAAAAGTCGACCTCGTTTTTCAAAATTAAAAATGGTTTCAACAATTAGTATTATGATTTATTTTATAATTATTTAGGTGATTTGTAACTCTAAAATAATAAAATTACATAAGAAATTCAACGTAGATCGAAGATGAGGATAATAGGTTAAAGAATAAGATCAATATAGGAGACGTTAATGAGAATGATAGATTGAAATAGAAGATTAAAATAAAAATTTACTATTAGTATTTATTTTTAAATTAGATCTTATTTTAATATTTAGGAAGTTAGATTTTTTTTTAATTTGTCTAAATAGACTAGTTGAATTTTTTCCAATTATCTTTAATTTATTTCATATTTTTATAATACAATTAAATGATTTAATAATCTTTGTTTCACTTATAAAAACAAACTATTAGAAAATATTGTGATAATCTCATCCAAAATTAGATAAATTGATTTTGAACAAGATTGATATATTTTATTTTTATTATATTTGATACAATTTGAATTTATGTTGTTATTTGGTTTTAAATTAGAGAAAAAAATTAAATATAAAATGTTAAAAATAATTTTTAATATTAAAAAATTGAATTTAATTTTTAACATTATTTTAAAAAAAATAATAGTTAGTTCAATAATTTTAATACAATAGAATTATAATTAATTTTATCTAATTCAAATTAAATTAAAATCCAATCTCAATTCTTAAACTACTTTCTTTTTAGTAAATAATAAATAGCACTAGGAGATTACAATAAAATTATAAATCAAAACTTAAATTATCCTTTTGAATCAACCCCCTAATAGCTTGAGGAGGGATGGAGAACACCTGGATACTTATGAACCTTAGGGCAACATGTTTAGCTATAAAGTCTGCAACTTCATTGTGAGTTTTGGAAATGTGATGGATTTGAACTTTCCAATTTCTATGCAAAATTTTGTGAATAGCATGTAATTCTACAATATGACTAGCAGTAGAGTTACCGACTAACATTAATTCAACTAACAAAGCATTATCTGATTCAAGCTCAACTTGTTGATAGCCTTTATCCCAAGCTAGTTGAAGCCCCTCTAACATCGATCTTGCTTCAATTCGAAACACTTCATCCTTCCTTAATGTCATTGAGTAACCACAAACTCAGCTACCCCAATCATTATGAATGACACCCCCAATTGCAACTAATTGAGTACTAGTCGAAACAGCTCCATCTATATTGAGTTTAACCCAACCCCTCTCCAGAGCTAGCCATTTTGTAGCTGAAATAATGGAGTTGTTGAAATTTAACTTTTAAGATATTTATATAAAATTTCAAGATAGAGTTGTTGTTTTACTTTTATTCAAAATGATGAGGTAATCCCTCTTAATTACACTTTTATTATAATTTAAACGATTCAATTTAATTAATAAGCAATATCTTCTTATTTTAAATTATTTTTTATTTAAATTAATATTAATTCTATTATCAAATGTATAAATCTTTTAAAGATTATGCAAATATACTTTTTAAATATTGTGCAATTACTTAATTATGATTTGAAAGAATGTTAAATGATTATGGAAATATTGTGCAATTACAAAATAAAATATTTTATTAAATAAAAATATCAGTTTAGCTTCGGTACGTTATATGAGTGAGCAAAAACAACATCTCCATTAAATTTGCATGGTTAAATATTTATTTTGGTGTTTATATGTAAGGTATAATAACAAATTTAGCCTTCAACATTTACACATTTTTTTCAATTTAACCCTACTCTTTTATTGGAACTAAATTAGAAACTTTTGAAACTAATAAAGCTAAAGGGCCAAAAAAACCTTAGTAATAAATTAAAAATATCAATTATATCCTTTTAAATTTTTAAATGATTTAAAAATCATAAAAATTATAAATTAAAGTTATAAAAAATTTAAAATTATAAATTTTTATTAAAAAATAACAATACCCACACAATAAAGACTAGGGGTCAATTTTTTTAAAAACCTTATAACCATTAGATTTTAATGGGTTGGTATTGTTCTCAGGGGCGAAGCTAGAACAATTTTGTAGGGGGCCGGAAGAAATTTTAATTTTTTATAGACTATATCTTTATCATTTTTAAAGGATTAAATTGAATTTTTATAATTTTAGGGGGGCAAAGTGTAATTTTACCTTTATTAATTTGAAATTTTCAAAAAAATTCAAGGGCCAAAGTAGCAATTTTACATTTTAGGGGGAGCCGGGGCCCATGCCAGCCCTCCCCTGGATTCGCCCCTAATTGTTCTTTTTAATATAATTTTTTAATTTAACATTTTTATAACTTTTTTATAATTTTTTAAATATTTATTTTAAATTTTAAAATGGTTTAATTTTTTTTTTAAATTAAGTCGTTTTTGACCTTTTAACCTTATTAATTTTAAAATTTTCTAATTTACTTTCAATAAAAAATTGGAGGTCAAATTGAATAAATGTATAAAGGTTGAAGGCTAAATTTATTAATATATTATATATAAACACCATATTTTAATGGAGGGATTGTTTTGCTTACTCATGTAACTTACAAGGACTAATTTATTTAATTTTTCAAAAAAATTATATTAAAAAAATTTGTGATACTTTTAGGAAATTTTCTTTAAGTTTTGTTTTCATCAAAATCCATTTGACCAAATAAATGAAATCATATTATAAACATTTATGAAAGCAGAATATAAAATTATGGATGACATACTGACAGGGACATTGCTATGTCATCAGCCACCATGATACCCATCAATTTGTACTGAATTTTCCATTAAAAAAGTTAAAAAAGAAAAACATATATTTACACTCATATCTGTCTTCTATTATTTTTAAATTGTAATGATTTAAAATTATGATAACTTGTGAATCACAATTAAAATAATTTTCAACTGTTTCTAACATTTTATTTTCTCTCTCATAAAAAATTTATATAACTCTAAGTTTAACTTAATTATTTTTTAGTACATCAAAACTTATTTTTTAAAATATAGTGATTCATATTAATTGTATTTTAACAAGCCATTAAATGATTATTTAAGCGAAGATTTATTATTTTATGTATGAGATAGAAAGAACACTTATTCTGTTTAAGATAAGAAATTTGACTTAGGACATATTTATTTTAAGTAACAATTAAAAAAAGTTAAAAAGAATGATTATTAGAGTGAAATTGTAATTTAGTGAATAAGTTACATCTAATACATTACAATTGAATGAAAATATGAAAAGCAAATTAAACCAATTCTCTCAAACAGTAAGTGTACCAATTGGGGTCAAAATTGTACAACCAAAACTGCATACTTCATAATTTAATAATTTGGTTTATAGACTTTTCACTAATCTCTATCATTGCTGCAAACAATCATACATCTTGTAATAGTTTTTTTATCAGTATTTTAGGGTCAATTTTTTTTACATTTTCTATAAAATATTTTTAAAATAACATTTATTACTTTATTTATATTATACTTTTTTTTAATATATTCTTTTCAAAATATTTACTAATATACTCTTTTATTAAATGACTATTATTATTATTTTGATGGTTTTTTTTATACTTTTATATAATTTTTTAAATAAAAGTATTAAAATTAACATGTCTAGATATTAAACTTGCGTTTAATAGATTTATAAGCAAATTCTTTACCACTATGCTAATAATAATTCTTGAGTAAACTTTAAAAAAAAAACTTTTAACATAAATTTTTTTTCACCAAATTAGTGTATGCCACATTTGTGGTCTCCACATACACACTCGTGTGGTAGGATTTCTAGTATAAATGATGACACTGATTGTGTTGGTGTCACAAGTCAACTAAATATTTAATTTTTGAAAATTAGATTTTTAATATTAAATTTTATGTTCACTAACTTAATAACTTTTTGACTTGTTATCATAAAATAGCAATACCATGATAAACAATTGGAGTGCATTTGATATTTTTAATATGTTGTGTTTATTTATTTCAATTTTCTTTTACTCACAAGTTAAACAATTATTTATTTAATTCAATTTCTGTACATATTGCATATATGTTGTTATTATTATTAATTTCAAACCTTACGTTTCATTTTTATTTTTTGTTATTTGTAAACTCATATGCATAAACACGTGATAGAATTTCTAATATTAATAATATTTTTTTATTATGGCACCAACTCAAGATTGATGGCAACACCATGATATAAAATTGTATTCATTTAGTATTCTTAATTTAATGCATTCATATGTTTAAATTTTGTTTTACTGACAATTTAATCTAACTTTTTTTTATTTTAAGATTGTACATATTTTATGTATTATTATTATTTAGTTTCAAATCATACATTTTATCGTTTATTGTATTTTTTTAAAGAAATTCTGGATATTTATTGAAGTCAGGCCCAAACACAAATCAAGACACACCCAAACCGAACACTAAAACATAAAATGGTCCAAAAGAAACGAAATGAAAATAGATAACAAAATAAAGCAGCCCAACCAACAAAATCCAGCAGCAGAAACGACGGGAGAGCTCTAAGACCTTGTGTCCCAGCTGTAATCCAACAAAATCCCCCTCTCGAAAGCAGCAACACTGATGGGAAAAGACGTCAAAAATCATAATTATCACCCATCAAATCCAACAGATAACATCACGAGAACCAATAATTCTTAGATATGCACCCATGCTTGAAATCACAAACTATCAGTTTTCTTCATAACCCTTTCCATTCTCCTCTTTAACTTTTCGACCCCATGTCTCCCTAAGTAGTCCGTCAATCTTTGCTCATCGTCCACCACCATTGCAGCGCTAGAAGGAGCCATCTACAATAGATAAGTATTCTCCCCTTTTTTAATACCTTCAGTAGCAATAATGTGAGTGACCTCGTTGGCTTCCATGTTTATGAAAAGAAAACCACAATATCTGAAACCCAAGCACAGTTTCTTTGAATCTTCAATGTACTCAGCAATCTCAGATCTATCCTCTTTCGTCTCTTGCAGCTTACGAATCACCAACCGAGAATCACCCTCAACTTTCACGTCCCTCAACCCAATGTGTAAACCCAGATTAATTGCCTAGAAACACGCCAATGCTTCAACTGTGAAAACAGACGGTATATTCTCATTAATGACAGTTTTTGAACAAGTAACTTCTACTTTTCCATTTCTAACCACTAACCCAGAACATGATTCATTTCTTTGTCTATTGAAAGCTGCGTCAAAATTGATCTTAAATTGCATCCCTTGTGGAGCAACCCATCTGGCCGTATGGATCCTTCTTTCAAGTAAAAGCAAATTCAAACCATCAAACTCCTTTAGGTAATTAGTAACAAAATCTGCAACTTGAGACCCTAATCTCATTTCCTCCTCATGAATAAATCTATTTCTGGAAGTCCAAATCCCCCATAATGCGCACGCAAACACCCTGCAAATGACCATAGAATAAGACTCAAAAAATTTTTAAGCCATTCTGTAAAATCGGTATGTTCTTTTAAAGCAGGCCAAATGATATTTAACCTCTCCCATGTTTCTTTTGCAATAGGGCAGTTTCTGAGTAGGTGCTTCATTGTTTTCGCCTCCGTTTGGCATCTTCGACAAGTGGCAGACCCCATCATTCTTCGATAGTGTAAATTACTAAAGTTAGCAAAATAGTTACTCGAGCATCTCCAAATTGTAATCTTAATTTTAGAGGGTAAATCTAAGTTTCATAGTCTCTTGTAAAATTGTTTATAACTATTCTGTACTTGAGTCTAGCCATCATGTAAAAGAACCTTGTGTCCACTTCAAACCGAATACTCCGGTCGGCTCACCTCGCCAGATGATGTAGTCTTCATGCAAACTCAAAGACAAAGGGATACATAAAATCCTCTCTGCATCCTTCACTGTAAAGGTATTATGAATCAGGTCAACATTCTATTTCCTTGTATTAGTATCAATAAAATCTGCAACTTTTAAAAGGCTCGAATTAGTAATCAGAATCTGACATCTAATTTCATCAACTTCAAGAACCCAAGCATCATTCCAAATAGAGACAGTCTGACCATCATCAATCCTCCATCCCAAACCTTTCAAAAGGAGTTCCTTCGCAGCCCACAAACTCTGTCAAGTAAAAGAAGGTAAATTACCCAACCTGGATTTTAAATACTCGAAATCTTTATAATATTTAGCCTTCAAAGTACGCGCTAGTAATGAATTAGGATTACGTAAAAAACGGCAACCTTGTTTGGCCAATAATGCAATATTAAAAAGATTCAAATTGCGAAAACCCATACCACCATCTTCCTTGAGCGCGCTTAAAGACTGCCAATCACACCAATGCATCCTTTTCCTACCATTGCTTTTATTCCACCAAAAGGAACCTATTATGTTTTCCAATTCCTTATGTTGAAACCATTTTTAATTTTGAAAAATGGGGTCAACTTTAAAATATGGAGTCGCCATCAACTATTTTGAAACCATTTTTAATTTTGAAAAATGGGGTCAACTTTAAAATATGGAGTCGCCATCAACTATTTTTGTTTAAGTGTGATTGGATCACTTTGTAAAACAATTTTGGCCCACGAAATAAAAAAAAGGTTCGGAAGTCGATTACGTACGAGGAAAGATTAGCACTCTCGTACATCTAAAACTGGTACCATATTGATTAACTAATGTCCTAATGTTGAAAGCTTAAAAAAGTTTTGAAGATACAGTTTCTTTGAAAACGGTTGGAAACTCGAGTTTGAATGTAAGATTTACTCGTTCTAAAGGGATAAAATACTACACTCAATACGTTAGGATGCAATACCTTGAACCCTCAAAGACGAGATCATCTTAACTTCCAAAACATGTAATTGAAAAGGATATTAAGTTATTTGGTTAAACGAAAGACCGCGACCCAACACGTTTGGGTGCAATTTCCTGGATTTCCAAACATAAAATATCACCTTATTTTGAAAAGCTTTCGAGTAAGTGATTATAAAATTGACTCAAAATGTATTTTATTACAAAAAAAACAACTAAGATTGGCCTATATAATCGAGATTTTGCATCATTATTTGATAATAAGACATAGTATCAAGCATGGAATTATAATACATGGCAACAATGACATATAAAGGAACAAAATGATGTGAAAATACCTAGAAACCAAATTAGGACACATACGATGGCAATACCACATATACTTTACAAATATCAACATTAGCATTCAAAATCCATAAATTAAAAGACAATTTTAAAGAAGATATACCAAGTAAATTAACACAAATCAAATGTAACAAATTTTAAACCATAAAAGAAATGAATAGCATGAGGGTTGCAATCATCAATATGCGAGCTATAGATTATATGTACAAAAATTTTAAAGCAAGTAATGTATGTACAAGTTTGAAATGGAATAAAAAAGATAAAAAATAATAATATGTGAAGTAGTAATATATAAAAGAAGTTCAAAATAATATTATATGAAGAAAATCAAAATGGGTTATATACAAAACAATCTATATTAATATAAATACATAATATACATGAAATTTAAAAACTTAATATAAATTATATATATAAGTAGAAATGATAATATATAAAAGTGTTTGAAATAAACAAGAAAAATATATAATAGAATATGGTTTTTTAAAAGAAATAAATTATATATAAGAAAATCTAAAAGAAAATGTGTGAACATAAATAGATTTAAAACACAATATATACATTAGATAATAGGAAATCAATAATCTATACATAAAAAATAATTTTAATAAACCTTATATATGTATATGTAAAATAATAATGTAAAGGAATATTTAAATTAAATGTCATACAAATTTTTAAAACAAAGAAGAATATGAGAGAAAATTTTAAAAATAAATAAATTATATAACGAAACAATAATAAAAAGTATGTACAAATGAAAATATAAAAACAATATATTAAAACAATGTATAGTCAATAAAATAATTCAAAAAATGATTTATTAAAACAATTTCGAAAAGATGAATAATAAATAAATTTAAAACCATAAAAGGATTACAAAGAATAAAAACAGAAACTAAAAAATACTCAATTGAAATAAAAATAAAATTAAAAGGACAATTTATAAATGAACAAATTATTAAAACAAAGTTAAGGATTAAAATAAAATGCGCGCAAATAATTAGGGATCGATAGGGAAAATATTTCCTACTCTTATGCGCCGCGTTTTATCGCGAGCCAAAATAAGACATGGTGAAAATTTTAGGGCCAAATTGAAAGAAGAGGAAAATGATACAAGGCTCAATTGAACGGTGCAACAAAGAAAGGGGGACCATGTGCGCAAATTGACCTTTTAAGGAAAAATGCGCGAACCTGGGCCACCAATCGGGTCAACGTGCGGATCCCACACCCTACCAAACGGCGTCGTTTCATTAATGCATAAAAAATAAAAATTAAAAACTTTGTTTGCAAGACCATTTGTACCGAAACAAAAAAATAAAGGGTTTTCATCCCTTTCTCTGCTAGGGCAAAAGAGTTAGCCCAAATTTCATGCTGCCACCAGACCACAACGTATTCACCGTTAGCGACGACCGGAGGAGAAAAAATCAGGTATTCTTCTCGACATTTTTTAAAAACTTTAAATCCTGTTCGTATTTTCAAAAATAAAAAAAATATTTGCAAAACTTAAAGCAAAACAGCACTAAGACTTATTTCGAAAAACCAAGAGCAAGAACCAAAGAAGATGAGAGAAAATAGGAAACTCCGGATCTGTCTTAGCTTTGATTCCGGCGAAGGAGACGAAGCTCCGACGACACAACCAGGTAAATTCCTTTCCCTCTTTCCTTCTCTAATATTCGCAAAAATGAAAGCAACAACAAAAGAGAAAAAAACAAAATCGAAATTACTTTTCCCAAAAACTTCTTTGTATTTTTTATTGCCTTTTGTATTCAGTATCCGTGCGTAATACAAAAAGAAGGGGATCCCCTTTTACAACAAATCTCTTCGGCTTTTATAGCCGAAATAGGAAATAAAATACAAATTATTTTTCTTTTTCTTCCATTTTTTGTTGCGTTATTAGCTGTATATTGCTGCTTTTTGGTTGTTGTTTGTTAGTCTTGTTGTAATTTGCTGTCAATCTACTGTGTGCTGTTGCCGTTTGAAGTTTGTTGCAAATACAAGGCCAACTGGCGTGACGTAGTAGCGGTGGAGGAGCAACGGCCACGATGGGGCTGCGGCGGCGTAACTAGGGTTAGGGTTAGTTGAAGGTTCTATCCACTTTGGGCCATTCGGGTCAATTTTGGAATCGGGCTATTGGGTATTTAACTTGGGTTGTAAATGGGCTAAGGGTTATGTTTATTTGATTGGGCCTACTGAGCTATTGTATCATGGACATTGGACACTTATTAATTTTGGGTTTTATTATTGTTTTTATTTTCTGGTTTTTGGATTCTAACAGGCCTAGGCAGATTGGGCCTATTACACCTTACACAAAGATTTTGGCAAAAGAAAACACGCCATCATATATGTGGGAATTGCTTGCAAAACGGTTTTTATTAACAGCTCTCTGCCCCCTTGCGAAATGTGCCTAATGCTCTAGCTGTTAATCTTCCGTTTCAATCTATCTTTCAGACTTTGAAAAGTCATTTTCTTTTTTCGTCCAACCAAATTTGGAAGTCCTAAATATTTTTTCCGGATCAATCGAACATCGAACATTAAGAAACTGAAAAGCCAAGTTTTTATCTTGGTTATTTACATTCGAGCTAAAAAAGCTGTGGATTTTTCAAAATTAACACACTACCCCGAGCAAGACTCATATTCTCTCAGGATCTCTTTAAGCACATTAATCCCTCTATTCGAAACTTCCTCAAACAGAATACAATCGTCCGCGAACTCATACACATTTTAAACACAAATTTATATTCTAAATACATAATTTCTACATGCATACACATGCAATAGAGTTCTTATAAATAATTTTACAATTAATGTATTTGTATGGGAAGGCAACTGGTGATGAATTCCACATTTTCGACCCCCACCAAATATAAAGGGTTGAATGAGTGAGTTGCAAATTATATAAGAAAGAAAAAGATGGAACCATTTAAATGGGTCTATTTAGGCCAAAGCTTTTATTTTCAAAAAGAAATGTACAGCTTCACACCAATATATATCATATAAATCAACTTCTTCTACGCTGTACCCTCAAGTCAGAAAATTTATTTTTGGAAATTAAGTTATATATTTTTATGATAGTAAAAATATAATTTTATTATTTTAATAGTTATAATTTTTAAAAGATTAAATAAATTTTTTATTATTTTTGAGGGTCAAGATATAATTTTACTATTACTAATTTAAAATTTATTTAAAATACAAAAGAACGAAGCCTTATATATTAAGAATTAACATAAGCTAATTTGCAGAACACCTCAAATGTGATGTGATTTTATCACAGAAAATGAGGATAATTAATCTTAGCAAAATTTCAGGACCAATTTACTAATAAAGGCCTATTTCCAACTTTATTTATGGAAATGTGTCAATTTTTCATTATTTACCGAAAATGGCTGAAAAATGCAAAATGCGTCCAGTAAGAGCATTTTTGAGGGAAATTTCAACAAAACGCATCCCTGGGGGAGTGATTTTGCCATGTCAGCACAAAATGTGCCCTTGTGGATGCAATTTGCTGACGTGGAAAAATCGCTCCCCCAGGAACGTGATTTGGCCTGTGTTTTTTTTTCAAACGACTATTTTTTTTACCATTAGAGGGTCCAACGGTAAAAAAAACTATAAAACCCCCTCTTATTTTTTTCACACAATATTTCTTCAAAATTCTTCAAAAAAAGCTCTCAAATTCTCCCTAAATTTCTCAAATCTCTCTTTAGTTAATTATTTCTTTTAATTTTCTTTTCTAAATTAGTATTTTTTTATAATTTCAAAAATATTTGATCATATTAGCAATGGCCGGTGAATTAATTCTTCTCAATCATAAACATATCTTCGTCGAACAAATAAAAATGGTAAGGGTTAATTTTAATTTTTGAATATTATTTAATATTTTTTTCATTTATGTAATTTTAATTAATTTTTATTTTATAATTTTCTATAATAGTTTGTAGATCAGGTGTTACAATGTTATATTTGTAATATGTCTGGTCCTCCATCACCGTTGATAGAAAATTATTTGAGGGAAGCGGATTTTTGGTACGTGGCCACTATAGGCCGAGAGTGCAAGTTGGACTCGAAACTCATCAACGCATTAATAGAGAGGTGGAGACCGAAGGCGCACACATTCTATCTTCCATGCAGAGAGTGTAACATCACTTTGGAGGACGTGCAGTTATAATTAGGATTGCCGGTGGATGGGTTTGCACTCATCGGGTCCGTTCAATCTACTAATTGGGGAGTCATATGCTACGATCTTTTGAGTGCGATTCCGGATAATATTTATGAAGGTCAGATCGAGATGGACTGGTTACGAGACACATTCCCGGAGCCGGGAAATGATTCAATTGAAGTAGAATGAGAACGAAACATCATACATCTGAGGTGGCTGCTGAAACTCGTTGATTTTAGAGCTAGCGAATTTAGTTAGGGGTCTGTCATGTTGGCAACATTCTACCGAGAGATGTGCAGGGCGATGCCACTAAATAAAGCCAAAATCAGAGGTTGCCTATTACTATTACAATCATGGGCTCGGTTTCGCTTTCTATTTTTACGTCCTCAAATGAACTATCCATATACATTTCCACTCATAACGAGGTAAAATTTATATTAGATTTTACAATTATTACATAGATTTAAAATATAATTGTATGCTAAAAATTTATTTAATTAGGTGGAACCATTAGGCGAGTTATGTTGGAATTCTTACCGCTCTTGAAGATATACGGCTTCTATTAGACCAACGGTCGGAAGCACAAGTAAGTATTAAATAATATATATACATAAAATAGTCATTTCATATTTAGCATTTAGTATTATGTATATAACTAATATTTTTATCACGTTCATATAGTTTCAATGGATACCATACGAAGATTTGAAACTTCGGGCAGTAATTCCAGATGAATTCTTTCAAAATCTAAACATTTGGCATGTTAAGGTCCCATTAGTCAACTATGCTACCGTCGAAATGCACCAGACGGATAAAGTGTTGCGGCAATTTAGATTCTGACAACAGATTTTCGTGGTGCTCGATGATGAGCACAAAATACACTTACGGCAATCGAATACGAATTGGTCTGTATTCTGGTCAGAATATATCAAAATTTAGGAAAATCAGTATGATCATATACCTATTCGCAAACCGATCATCGTTCCAAAGTTAGCATGCACGTTGAATTACATGTCATGGTTTAGGATTTATGGCAAGCCAATTTGCTGTCGGAAGAACAAAGGCGTCGATAAACTCATGTCGAAAGGGAATGACAGGGCCCTTTAAATCCAAGGAGAAAGGAATGACAGAGCCCTTCAACCGATGACACCCACACCATAGCCTCTTCAGATTATGCCACGTGCATATCCTAGCCCTTATATGTATCTAAATCTTAGCTCGGTGCATTTCTTTTCTCGATGACTCCGACTCAACCAACGATATATAGGCCGCCGACGCAGGAGGGATTGCACGAGGCACCATTGGGGAGCTCATCCTATTACCAATCCCTATTGCCTTATGGGATTCAAACACCTCCGCCGTGGGTGATGCAAACACCTCCGCATTCTTTATTCTATCAAGGTGGGTCATCCTCCTAATACCCACAACCACAACCCCCATCGAAGGAACCACAACCCTCGCCGAAGCAACCATAACCCCTGCCGGAAGCTGAACCAAGGAGGAATTCAACGCATATCTGTCGACCACCCCCATGTGGCACTGATTTCGACCGGCACATACATTGATTTTTTTAATATATTTGTACAAACTATTTTTATATTATTTCATTTAATAAAATAAAAATTATTTTTAATATTTAAATAGTAAATTATTTTTATATTTTTAATAAAATAAAAGTTATTTTCAATAAAACAATAGAAATAATGCAACATAGTTTCATTACAGTAATTATCAACTATTTCAATTTGGACATGATTGAATTGTATGACCTGGGTTCTTACACCATCTGCACAACTTTTGTTGGTTCGTTTTTTCTCGGATATCCATATTATTACGTATTTTACTTGAGCAAGGTCGACCTTTTGGTTTGCAACACAATTCTCTATCCGGTAATAACTTAAACGGAGCAAGCAATACAGATGGTCACTTACATTCATCTGGGACCGGTAGGAATACGTGTCTCTACACATAGTACATGTATTCTATTTTGTACACTTCGTCAACATATCTCATGGGATCCAAACGGAGAGTCTGATAAGTTGCGATTGCATGAGCGCATGGATAACGAAGTGTGTCAAATGTCCTACAATCACAAGTCCTATTTCGTAACATCCCCAATCAGATGTAGATTGCCAACCACTAGAAGTTGATGTCATTCCCCAATACGTATTTCCAGCATCGAACATCGACCAACCAATGTACATGTCCCATCCATTAACCAAGTGTCGTGTAGGAGTTGTGTATTCCATACTTCCACCAAACACGAATGCTTCCGTGTTCTGCCTTCCACTAACGGAGTGTCGGGTAAGGGTCATGTATTCCTCTCGAACAACAGTAGATGTTAAAGTCGCAAATGCTTTATTTGGATTTGAAAATTGTACATATAACTCAAGATAAGGTGATCCACTAGCGAAATGTGTCTACACCATCGCCTTCAAGCTACGACCACCTTTGATATTAAATGAGTCATATGTCACGGGATCAACCGAAGTACAAAATCTATACGTAATAGATGAAACTCTCATTGGCGTCGTTCTGAAGATTTTACGCCTAATTCTTTTATGAAGTTTTGTCAAATCTATGTTCTAGTTAAAAACCAGTCGCATTGTATTCTCCAATAAACAAACAACACCGTTCTCAGTGCCACGGACCTCACCATCATAGTAAATAACAGCACTAATATGTTCACTCATCCTCAATTTCTATTCTACTTAGTCTCTCTAATTTTATTTACTGTAATTTATGCAACCTGAGAATGAAATTTGGCTCATTTATAACCTAAGGCCAAACAGGAACTACTGTAAAAAAAGAGCATCCACGTGAGAGTTTTTTCATCAATTTTGCTAACAGTGCATCTTACTTAAAGCGTTTTTAACACCATTTGTTCAGAACCGTCTTCTCAAAATTATTTTTTCAAGAACTACTGTAGAAAAAAAAAATCCACGTGGGAGCTTTTTTCATTAATTTTACTGATAGTGCATCCTGCTTGAAGCGTTTTTGGCACTATTTGTTCAAAACCGTCTTCTCAAAATTATTTTTTCAGGAACTACTGTAGAAAAAAAGCATCCAGGTGGGAGCTTTTTTCAGTAATTTTGCTGACAGTGCATCTTGCTTGAAGCGTTTTTAACATTATCTTTTCAGAATGGTCTTCTCAGAATTATTTTTTCAGGAACTACTTTAGAAAAAAAAACAAAATCCTTATTGTCAATATAATTTTCCCTAAACCTAAACACAAAATTATTTAAAAAAAACTAAACCATAATTTAATTAATTCCTTAAACCCTAAATCTTAAATTATTTTAACACAACCCTAAACCTAAATTATTTCAACAAAACCCTAACCCTAAACCCTAAAAACCCTAAACCAAAAAACCCTAGGGACTAAACATGCAAAAAGCCCTAACATCAGAAAAACATGGGCTAAAATGCGTCCCTAGGGAAGCGATTTGACACGTCAGCACAACATATTCATGTCAGCGTGATTTGTGCTAACATGGCAAAATCACTCTCCCAAGGATGCGATTTGTTAAAATTTCACCCAAAAACCCTCCTACATGGATGCTTTTTACATTTTTCTGCCCTTTCTGATAAATAATGAAAAAATCAACTCGTTTCTGTAAATAAAATTAGAAATGAACCTTTATTGGTAAAATGGTCAAATTTCAAACCTAACCTCCATCAATTGTAGTTGAAACTTGAAAGGTTTTCACTTTAATTAATATCGTAAGTATCACAAAGAAACCAAGCGATTTGGAATTAGCTGTAGTCTTGATTTTGTTAAAATGTGGTAAACATGGATTTCCATGTTTCTCATCTTTTACCACTAGGAGTTTTTGGTTTTAAAGCTTTCACACTAATTTTGTCCCCAATTTTACTTGCTGTTTTACATATGCTATCAAAATATACAAAACAGATGCAGACACAATTTTACTTGGTTTTAAAGCTTTCGCACTAATTTTGTCTCCAATTTTCAAATGTATCAAGATTTTCACATATATCTAAACAAACAAATTTAGTGAAAAGTAATTGTAAAAAGATATGTACAGCCATGACACAAACCCTTACTTTCAGAACGAATATATGTTTGTTGAAGAAGTATTAAAGGCAACAATTAGCTCACTTCCTTGATCCAATGTCTCCTGCATGCTAAATAAATGCATTAACTTTACTATCTCAATTCTCAAACTCCCACCTGAATAACATACGAATCAACCCTAGTGTGAGATCCGATTTCTGCTTCACCGCGCTTCTGGTTAATGCTTAGACCTTAAGACTTTACAATCATCAGATGGACCGTATAGCAGCAACCTATGAAGATACAAGAAAACTAGTCATAGGTATATATATATTTGGCATATAACAGAACTGAACCAGCACATAAAGACATCTCCAACCAAGAATGACTAGAGATTAGAGAATTATGTAGAGACAGGAAAAACTAACCTTTGGTGTTTATTTGGCACACAACAAAATTAACTCAGTCCTTCAAGATATAAGAAAGGATGACTAAAATTTATCATCAGGCACAAATCCCATTCGTACCATTTCATCATGAAACCTAAATGCCTCCTTTAAGTTGTCCTGGGTAACATGTCCATTTATGAGTGATGTGTATGTAGACCTATCAGGATCTATGCCTTTCTCAATCATCTTCCTTAATACCATTTCAGCTTCTTGCATTCTACCCTCTCTACAAAACCCACTTAGAATTACATTGTATGTAATAGCATCAGGAGAAAGCCCTTGATTCTCCATCTTGTTAGTCCAGAGAAAAGCTTTGTCCATATTCTCTTCTTTGACAAATCCATTGATAAAAGTGTTATATGTGATGCTATCTGGAACAATTCCTTCTGCAGTCATCTTGGATAGAAACTTATCAGCTCTTGATGTATCACCTGATCGACAATAGCCCTTTATGATGGTATTACAAATCACAAGAGTGGGCTTAATACCCTTCCCTACCATTTCATCCCACAACCTGAATGCCTCTGGAACATGACCAATGCTGCAAAACCCGTTTATCAAAGTTCCATAAGAAATGTGATTAGGAATAATCTTTCTAGAAATCATACCAGCCCAGAGCTGCTTGGCCTTCTCAATTTCACCTACCTTGCAAAACCCGTCAATTAAGGTGTTGTATGTCACAATGTCCGGCTTAATATTCCTTTGAGTCATTGCATCAAACAAGTTTAGAGCTTTATTCATATTTCCATCCTTACAATGTCCATGGATGAGTGTTGTGAAAGTATAAAAATCAGGAAAAACACCCCTTTCTGTCATCTCATGCAATAGATTGTCTGCTTCAGTGAGCACCTTCTCCTTGCACAACCCATTCAAAATGGTATTGTAAGTAACAACATCCATATTATATCCCTTTTCTAGCATTTCATCCCTGATCTTCAAAGCTTCCGACATCGCACGATTTCTGCAATACCCATCTATAAGAATAGTATAAATTACATTATCTGGAACCAAGCCAGCTCTCTTCATATTATTAAAATAGTCTAATGCCTGATCAAGATGTCTATTTCTACAAAATACCCCAATAAGTGAACTAAAGCTAACCAAATCCGGAACAACACCTCGATGCAACATTTCATTGAAAATGTCTTCAGCTTCTGATATATTATTTTTTCTGCAACTCTCAACAAGCAAAGTATTATAGGTAGTAGAATCAGGACTCAACCCTATCCGTAGCATCTCATTTAAAACTTCTTTTGCTCTTTCAAAGTTCCCTCTCTTGCATAAACCATACACAATTGAATTATAAGTAAAAAGGCCCGGTTTCAACCCTTTATTTGACATGGATTTCATCAACCCAAATGCTTCTTCCAAATGCCCTTCACGGCAATATGCATTAATCATTGTATTGTATGTCACAATATCAGAATAAATTCCCTTTTCTTTCATTTCTGATAAAAGAGATTTAACACAACTGATCTTTCCATCTTTACACAAAGCATTAACCATAATATTTAATGTATAAACATTTAACTCAACCCCAGCTCTAACAACTTCATTATACACTTGCCAAGCCAAATCAACCCATCCAATCTTCACTAATCCACCAAGAAGACTATTACAGGCATTAATAGAAACACAAAAACCTTTACTTCTCAAAATCATAAAGGCCTCGGATCCTTCTCTTAACTTCCTAGCTTGCACATAAGACCTAATTAACAAATCAAAAACAGAATCATTTGACCCAAAATTTCCACGTGTGGAAACCAAAGACTCCACAATTTCAACACGTGAAACCCCACTTTTCCTAACCATCCTGAGAACCAAAGCCTGTGCATCAGACAACCTTCCACATCTCACAAGAACATGAATCATTGCACTTAAGGACATCGAAGAATGCTTAAAATTCGAGCAATTAAGCACAATAAAATCAACAAATCTTTTACCCAATTGCAAATTCTCACGGCAGTGCAAAAGAACCTCAACTACGATCAACGGGTTTATTCGAAATCGATAATTACGCAAAGAGTTCGCATTACCTTGCTTTAAACTGAACAGAATCTTCTCCACCATGAACGAATCCGGTTCCCCATTTGATGGGGTTTGTAGGGTTTGTAAAGTTCTAAGAAATTTGCGGGTAGGTGAAGTCTTGAGATGGAGATTTCGAAAGAGTAGCCGTGACATGAGTGATTTTGCGTAGGTTTCAAACCTTTTGCATCAATTTTCCAAGCTGTTCAATCTGGCACTGCATAATCGAAGCTACATTAACGAAAGCGGAAAATATACGAATCAATTATACCATGTGCTTTATCAATTATCTTACAGTATAAAGCCAACAGAGCTTTCGCTTACATTTTTTGTAGCTGAGATTGACCATTTAAGAACGGAGTCTGTGATGTCTACACGACTTGACGCTGACAAGCATATGGCAGCTATTTAGATTCACTCCGATACGATTGGAGAAGGTCGTTGCTACCGATTGAGCCAAAGGGATGTCCTCAAACAGATGTTCTTCATTTTACCCACAAGTTATGTAGAGCTCCTGATTTACCGGCTACGCCCCTATAATTTCAGAATTAATTTACGACAGCATAAACTACACCTAACTCACTAAACTATTTCTAATTTTACACTTTAATCCCTCAACTTTAAAAAGTTACAAATTAGTCACTGATTTATTGGTAAATTTATAATGTAGTTACTCAAATATTAATAAATTCACAATTCGGTCACTCCCAATATAATTTAATAATTTTCTAATTGAAACATTAAATATATTTCTCTTAACCAAATAAAAAATTTTAAATTCTATCAACTAAACTAAAAAAATAATCATTCTCAATAGTGTGTTAACTAGTATAAATATTTGAAGGAAATCAGCAAATTTGAGTAGTAATATGGGTTTTATCTTCGTCATTGATTTGGGCCTAACCATTGATATGAAAAACAGTGCTTCGCAACCTTCTACGCATCATTATTTTATCTAATTAATAGCTGAAGAGATTGTCTTGTAATTAAAGACTCATTATTTCATTTTATATTTCATCAATTCTTCTTTTTCATGTATGCATAATCACATTTTTCGCTCTTAATCTTTTTGGAAATAAATAATTTAGTCCTCTCTTTTCTTTTCAGCCCTCAAACTATTATTATTTTTTTAAAATTATCTATAATTAGATGGAAAAATTAACAGTATCGTTAATTTGCTAATGTGGATGCCACGTGGGCCACATGTGCTAGTTGCTGGCAAATTAATTAAAATTTTTTAAAAAATTGTAAAAGTTATAAAAAATTTAAAATAAAAATATTTTTTTATCTCACTTTGACTTTGGTTAATTCAATAGAATATGGTAGAAAAAAAATATTTGAGAAAATATGTCATTTTTTTAAAAATTTATCGATCTACGTTGATTTTGGAGAGAGAAAGGAAAACATGTCCTACAGAGCACATTTTCATTTTCATTGATGTAATAGTGAAAACGTGTCTTGTAGATGCGTTTTCAAGAGAGTGTGCCCTGTAAGACGTGTTTTCACTTTGGTAAAAATTATTATTTTCTTATTTTTTTTTTCCTCACGATTGGAAATTAAAAGTTTGTAGATTTAGTTTTGTCCATGTTTGAGATAGACATGGTTATAGTTTTAATTAATGTTTGAATTTACAGTGGTGTCGTGGAATTGGGTGACCTACAAATTTCATCTGTCATGTGAATATGGAGTCATCAATTAGGAAGTCGAATCGCGTTGCAACTGAATGTCCCAATTGGCGGTGATTATACGATTTGGGGTCAACGTGTAACTAGGGCTTCAAGTTTACGAATGTTATGTTGTCAAGGGATGAAGCATAAATGGGTCGTAGTTGACAGTGGTTATGCGGACACAACAACCAATTTTCCCTCATCAGAGGAGGATGTTTGATAAAACTCAAACAAACGTACGAAGAAGAAAAACGTAGTGGCCTTTTAGTATAATCAAGTATTTTGTTTTGTCCATATCCATCAAAGGCGGTGACCCCGTTATTATAACATGTGACATAATTGGGGTGTAACAAGTTTTACTAACAAGGTCACTACCTTTAATGGACATGGATAAGACGAATTACTTGATTATATTAAAAAACCCTTGTGTTTTTCTTCCTCGCACATCCATGTGGGTTTTATGAAGCATGCTCCTCTGACAAGGAGAAAATGGTTGTCATGTCCATATAACCATCGTCAACTAATGCCCCAATTATGCTTTATCCTTTGACAACATAACTTTTGTAACCTTGAAGCCCTAGTTACACTTCAACTGGAGACAATATAATCACTTCCAACTCGAACTTTAGGTTGCAAAGCGATCCCAATTTCTTAAATGATGGTGCCATACTCACATGGTAGGTGAAATTTTTAGGTTACCGAGCTCCATGACATCATCGTGAACCCAAACACAATTTAAAATTATAACTATGTCTCACTTAAAGCGAGAAAGAAATAAATTTTTAAACCTAAAAAATTTAACACACAAGAAAAAGAAAAAAGTTAATTTAGAGAAGACTAAGATGTGGGTGAGTAGGGGATGAAGAATGAGCATTTATATAAGGGACGATATGGGGTATAAAGAGGAAAAAAAAATTATCTCGAAAGTAGGGGATGAATAATGAGCATTTATATAGGGAATGTTTTCTCTCTGGCCATTTCAACCAAGCCAACTTGATTGCTTCTAAGCACCTGTAACTCGGGGTTTCCAGGATAAACGTGATTGGGGAAAATGCAGAAATCGTGAACTCAATGACTTCAGTATGTCCATACAACCCGAGAGATCAAGGATAAGAGCTAATGACTATATAATAACTAATGTGGTGAAAACAGTAATTGTCACTCCTTATATTTTTATTTTTAATTTCATCAATTCATGTGCAAGCAAGTTAAATAACCTAGTGGTAAATGGCTTAATTAAATTCCCTAAGATCCTATGTTAAAATCCCCTTACCCACATATTATTTTTTTTTTAGAATTTTTAGCATTAAAAAGGTTGGTCAACACCCCACTTGCTATCCACCCAAAGTTGCTATAAGGAAGAGATTTTTTCCTCCCTTAAGTTGCTCTTCTTTCCTCCAATAACCCATATTTTGCTCCTTATGTTCCTTCACATTCCTTTACTTCCCCTTGAACCACTCCTTTCCACTTTTTCCCTCTCCCCCATTGACCTTGTCGTCACATGCACCTAGACACCCAAAATTCTCATTTATTTTTCATTTCAACTTTCTCTCCTTCCTTTTTTCTCTTTTCCTCCTCCTCTAACCGCTATTTGTTTTACTATTTACCACTAAATCACCACCATTAGCCACAACATTCTCACTAAACCACCACTATAACACCACAAAAACTCACATCTCTTCCACGCCTTCTCTACACCTCATATCGCTACACCACCACCACACCACTGCCGTGCTGCCATCATTAGTATATCATTATTAGTATGAGTCCTTAACAATGAATGACCTCCCTAAGATGTGATAAGTGATCAGACCTTGTAACTGAGTAGATTAGCATGTCATCAAAGAACACTACAATGGATTTCCTTAGAAAAGGCTTAAACACAACATTCATTAAAGCTTGAAAGATTGATGGGGCATTCGTGAAGCCAAAAGGCATAACAAGGAATTCACAGTGGCTTTCATGTGTCAAAAGGCGACTTTATGAATGGCTTGTTCCCACATTTGAATCTGATGGTAGTCAGACCTTAAATCCAACCTGGAGAAAAATTTGGCCTATTCAAGCTCATCCAATAGCTTTTCTATAACTGGAATGAAAATTTTATCCTTGATGGTAAGTTCAACACAAAGCCTCCAGCTCCTATCTTTCTTCTTGGCCATGACAATAAGATAAGCAAATGAGTTGTTATTGTCTCAAATGACTCTTGCTTGTAACATCTCTTGGATTAGCCCTTTTGCATCATTCTTCTGAACTGTTGGATAATAATATGTTCAAATCTTCACCACTAAGTTCTCGTCTTTGAAAAGAATTCTATGATCTTGCAAATGAAGGAGAGGTAGCCCACTAAGTGCCTAAAATACATTAGTATACTCTACAAGGAGCTGCTGCAGTTCTACATTAGGAGCCTTGGCAACTGCCATTAATGTAGCTTGATTGCTTCAAATCATGACTTCGAAACAAGGTCCTAATTCATGCCCCACCAAAGAAAAACACTTTGAAGATTGTGTAACAGACATGATTTGAATGACACCAGGTATGATTCCTTAAAGAGTGAATGGTTGTCCTTGGTAGGAAAATTACATTGTCAATGAAGTAAAGTTCCAAACTATAGATCCTAAGGATAACAACCACTGAATCTCCAAAATAATATCACATCCCTTCAATGGCAACACCATAAAATCGGTGGCAAATTAGCTGCCTTGAGCTTTCTAAGAGACCACTCTATAAAGCCCATAGATGGAAAAATTACCGCCATTAGCAATGGTAACCTTCAGTATGTAGTAATGCTTTACAAGCAGAAGCAACTTCCTCACCAGCTTGACATCAACAAAATTATGGGTTATGCCTAAGTCGACTAGAATAATTACCTAAGTGTTACATATATGAGTTGCAATCTTCATAGTGTTATGACCTTGAGATTGTTAGATCTCATGTAATGACAAAATGCGAGGTTTGATGGCCTCTCCCTCTTGTTCTGTGTCTTCAAATGCTTCTGGCATTTCTGGAATTCTTCCCCATCAACTTTAGTATAATGATCTATCAATAACTGGTACAATTGGGATTTCATACACTTATTGCCATGACTATATTTGGCTGTACACCAAATATAACCCTTTTTTTTTATCTTCCATATCAACTTAGGATATAGTTATATTAGCAGCCTTATAACTATTTACATTAAGGTGAGATCCACTATGAGCTGGAGTGAAATTCGAGATAGGGCCAATTTTTATGGTATGAAACAAGGTTGAGGAACGAGGGTGTCCTCCAATGCCCACTAGAGAGTATTTCTTTTGAGAATTAAACAATATGTTCTCAACTTGCCTAGTAAACAAAAACCCCTCTACCAGTGTATTAGGTTTGAACAACTGTAAGTATTACCCAATTTCCAAATTTAGATTACTGATGAAATTGTTTAAGACATAAGTCATCATACTTTAGGGAAATCAGTTTAACCATGGGATCTTGAAAGGAACTAGAGCTAAATCTCTCATTCATGTTACGAGCATAGTAGTCTTATGTTAACAAATAAAACCCTTCCTATTTCTGAATATAGAAATGGTGCCAATCGAGTGCCTTCCCTTCCAAACGAAGTATCACAGTCCTCACTTTAAGACTTGCTCCAGCTTGGACCACCACCCCCGGAAATCGAAGCCATCAAACTTAAGACACTCTAGTTTATAAGAACATAGAGTCCTCTCCATATTGCTCGAGCATGAGGGAATACCCATACATCCCAAATCCATCATAGGAGAAACAATCAATGTTTCTTTGGGAAGAAAACCAGGTGTAGGGCCACCTAAAATGCTCTTCCCTTTATTCTCTTAAGCCCCAACAGTTTTGCAGATTACCCAAATATTATTCAAACAAGTTTTGCAACTCTGATTTTATCTCACCACGGGAGTCATCTCTAAGCTCCTTTAGACGAGTGTTGAGCTAGGCGTCCCACTGAGATAACTCGATCTGAAGTTGGCAACTTCCTATTGTAAATGACCAACCTCTTTCTGAAGAAGTATTGTAACTCTATCACTGGCCACGGAGGATCAGTAGACTCTAATACCTTTGATATGGTAAATTTAGAAGAGAGAATGAAATGAAGAAGAAAGAAGAAGAAGAAGATTTTCATTCACAATTTGCATAACCGTTTCCATTTTTCCTCCTCTACTTAAAATGGAACAGTTACAAATTGGTTATGGAATTTGTTATTCTACAGCTATAATCACCTTAAACATAAAAAAAAATATATATCCAAAATGCATTGTTTTATTTACTATCTTTTCCAAAATGCAACGCTGCAACGACTTGAACAGAATGCTTCCTTCCATAACAAAATAAACAATGACGATGAAAAAGGTTGGAAGAGTTGCCAATTTTGATTGAGTAGGTTTACCTATTTTTGATCTATTCTTCAGCATCTTCTTAGTTTATTATATACATTTTAAAATTGTTTGGATAATTATTTTTTAATTTTATTATTCAATTGTTGAATTTTGTTGAGTAGAAGCACTCAAGTTGCAAACAAAAGGAAAATAAATGATAGGAAATAGATAGTTTGAGATTTTCTTTCGGGGATGTATATTTTATGTAGAAACGAGAGAGCTTTGGTATAATGAATTATGTTTTATTTATAAAGCTATGTTATTTTAGCTTAACAAAATCTTTAAGGAATAGAAATTTTAGACTCATATTTAGAAGTAATAGCATGCATGAAATTAGTCATTTTAAGCAATTCATTTGCATGCTTTAATTAAATATGATTTTGTTGTCTACTCTTTCTTCTACTATCATGAATAATTAGATAGATGCACTTTGTATCTCATATCCAGAGGCAAATACAGGGGGGCTGGCAGGGGCCTTGGCTCCCCTAAAATGAAAAATTTCAATTTAGACAGTTGAAATTTTTTTAAAGTTTTAAATTATTAAAGGTAAAGTTGCACTTTGGCCCTCTTAAAATTATAAAAATTCGATTTAATCCTTTAAAAATTATAAAAATATAGACTATAAAAAATTAAAATTTTATTCGCCTCCTAAAAATTTGTTCTGACTTCATCCCTGCTCATATCTCCACTCTTTTCATTCTAAATGCATTATTATTGTATGAATCTTTCTCAATACAATAGATATATGCCTCATGGTTGAATCTCTTAGAGTGTAAATGTTACGTAAATCTCTGTAAGATATGTTTTTTATAACATCCATGATTTGATAAATGCAGGGTTGACAATGGCACTGCTTGCTGTGATGAATATATTAACCCAAAAATCAATTAAGCTTATAATTAATTTAAAACCATACCTATTTCCCACATCATCATTTTTCGGCTTTGAGGAAAAAGTTAATTTCAAGGGCTTAATTTATTGCAAATTTTCAATTAAAATTTTAATTCATTGCAATTCAATTGGGTTTAATTGATTTTTTATTAATATACGAGGGTGTTTTTAAGATTTAATCCTTACTTTTTTTTATTGAAAATAAAAATGATTTTGAATTGGATTAGATTCATTGGTCGAATTAATTGGATCGGGAATCGATCAAAATGTCAATCCAAAGAATTATTTTAAATTGATTAGATCGAAAATTAATATGAATCGATCAAACTAGCTAAAAGCAATTAAACCAAATTCTTATTTTTATATTTAAATTTTTAATAATTTTTAATTTAATTGATCAGAATAATCGATGATATGACCGGTTTAAACATGGTACAGTTCTAAAAACTTGCTAATAACCCTTTACTGTTATTGTGAAGGAGCTGTGATTTTGAAAATTATAACTGCCAATAGAAAAGGATATTTTGGTTGGAATTTTGGCAAAAGGAGTTGATTTGACAGGTGGCGATATTGTATTGGGCTGTCCTAGTATCTTGTGTAGGAGGCTGTTACCGAGTGAGGATTCGTAAACGCATCAAATTTCAGGTGCGAGAGGGAGTCGATTGTGTCATTGGTGGGTGGGTGCCGAATGGAGGAAATTGAAGCAAGAGCCATATGGTTGTAGGATTGGGCAGGTGGTATGTACAGGAAGATTTTGATGAGGATGAGGATGATGAATGCAACTCGGAAGGTGGCAGTAGGATGGGCGAAAGAATATAAAAGATATTTATCCACCACCACCACGAACCAAATATTATTGTCTCCACCACTTGTCTCTGTCGACCTTCCAGAAATTTGGGGTTCCACTTCCACCCTCTATCATCACCATCCCACCCAAAGTCCTGTATCTGTAAGTGTTTTTTTACTCTCTCTTTTTAATTCTTATTATGCACTTTAGTTTGTTCTTTTATTTTGATAATTGGATGGTGCCAAGCCATATCTAACTACTTACTCTAGTTTGTTTCCACTGACTTTACCTCTTTTCATGGATGCCATGACATTAGTTGCTCTTTTGCTTAATTACACGTATTTTTGCACTTATCTTTTAAGGTTAATTACAACTTAGACGGCCGTGTGCTAAAGTTCTAGCAAAAATGATTATTCCAACTTTGTGCTGCATTATTTATAGAGGAATGCTCCTTCCCAATTTGCCTATAAGTGATGCTAGACTGCTTGGTGGAGAGCTAGGGTTTGTGATATTTTCCAATATAAATTGTTCTAATTCTTGATAAAAATATGAAGTGGTGAGAATTCCTAAGATTCACACTTGGGATAGAAAGAAAGAAAACCCAAGCATCGGACGAGACTTCCTTAGGAGTCCCACCTTATGTCTATTGCATCATACAATCACAATAGCACTAATGCTGAAAATTTCTCATCATAACTTGCTATGTTACTTGGAGTTGGATATGTATCTAGCTCGGGTATGGTTAGATTTTTCTCTGTTTTTCCATATATTTGGAGGATCCTTTGGAGGCCATATCCCCATATCCATGTGTTAGATATGGGTACTTCAAGAAGAATGAAGAGTCCAAGCAACATAGGTAACTTGTATGAGGAAAACCAAACTAAGATACTAAACCCTCATATAAATGTAAAATTCCAAATATAACTTGACATGTATAAATTATTGAACTTAAATACAAAGTAACAGAATGAAGTCTCAAGTAAGTTAATGCCTCAATTGGCTTGTATGCGTTCTTCACATGCTTGATTAGTAATATTCACCATTGTAAATGTGCAGCACGCAAAAATAATTAATGGGAAGTCTATTGCTGAGGAAATCACATCAAGAGTAGCCTCTAACGTAAAAAGGATGAAAGAGTCCATCGGCAAAGTTCCTGGTTTGGCTGTAATTTTGGTGGGCCAAAGAAGGGACTCATTGACTTATGTTCGTAACAAGATAAAAGCTTGTGAAGAAGCTGGAATCAAATCTGTGGTGGCAGAATTTCCTGACTCTTGTGCTGAAGAGGATATTATGACTTCCTTGTCAAAGTTTAATGAGGATCCATCAGTTCATGGTATCCTTGTGCAGCTTCCTTTGCCAGAGGTAATCCTGCAGTTGGGATCTCAATTGTGGCCCTGCTTTTCCTAATTAATGGTAAAGAATGCTAGAACTGGATTAGTTGTCAAGCCTAAACAAAGGCACATGAATTTCTATGATTTTATGGTCTAATGTAGTAGATATAAATTTACCTTGAGATCATCAATTTGCAAGTACCCAGAATCTTTGACAAATCCCATTTCCAATCAAATGGTGTTCTTTCTTCATTAAAATGTAGTGAATGCTCTTGATATTTCAAACTGTAAGAACAAGTTCTCTAGCATTTTAAAGGCATGAGATTAATCCCAGCATGGTGAGGCAATATCTTTTATTCAACTTTGTTTCTAATAGCCTGATGAATTAATTTTGTTTCGAAACATCTACTAGTCACTAGACAATATGAACCTTTTTCCAGCTAGTCATCTTGATTGAATTTTTGGAAGTTTATGGGTTGTAGATGTTGGTTTTTGTTTTCTTTCGGTCCTTTGTATGTTTTGTAGCTAATGCTTTCAGATTCTGCCGCATAAGATTAATCCCAGCATGATGAGGCAACATCTTTTGATTGATCACATACTAGGATTTTGTTTTCATTGTCATGGTATGGGGCAAATTAAGGGATTTTCCCTTGGCCTTTCCTTGGGCACTTCAGTAACTCCATAGACCGCTTTTGGCTCATTATGTCATCCTACATCTCTTACTACAGTGCCATCTAGGGCAGACTGTTTGCCCATGACACACCTATTTTAACATTATTGACTGCGTGAATGCTATAGCCTAATCTCGTTGATGGGGTATCCTCCTAATATAGCCCAAAGTTTCTCCCTGTCCCTTTGATACGTGCCTTCTAGTCTACTATCAGTTACTGGTACTGCTCCTGGAGATACCTTTCTCTTGTAGTATTTGTCTCGCTTGAGTGTACACCACTTCTCCTGGAATATACAATCTAGATTTGGGTGTTCCTTTTTCCCCTTTTTTCCAATATGCAACACAGCCAGTATATAAAGAATTATCTAATCCTCTCCTGGAAGATGAAAATCTAGATTTGGGTGTTCTTTTTTCCCCTTTTTTTCCATTATGTAACACAGCCAGTATATAAATAATTATCTAATCCTCATCTTTGTCATGGCCTTATTCAGTTGTAATACTATCTTGAATTTTACAAGAGAACCCTCTATGTTCTGCAAATGACTTGTAAAAGTTTCCTGGTACAGCATTTGGATGAGGAGAAGATTTTGAATCTGGTGAGTTTAGAAAAAGACGTGGATGGCTTCCATCCAATAAATATGGGGAATCTCTCCATGAGAGGAAGGGAACCACTCTTTGTTCCCTGCACACCTAAAGGTTGCCTTGAGTTATTGCTTCGATCTGGTGTGGGAATAGTGGGAAAGAAGGCAGTAGTTATTGGGAGAAGCAACATTGTAGGATTGCCTATAGCATTACTACTGCAGGTAATAATCTATTTTATTGCTTACATTACATATGTTTCATAAATATATGAAGAGGTAAAAGGAAGTTGATATGATATGAATGTATCGGGCAGTAATCCCTATTTGAGTGGCTTAGTAAGCATCTTTCCTCTTGGTCTTTGTTTCAGCATATGAGTAAACTGTCTTTCTATCACTTAGAAACTCACTTTTCTTGTTATCTCCTTCCTCTCTCCCTCAAGGCAACACCTTGTATGCTGAAATTGGGATTTCCTTTCTCTTTTTATTTTTACTCCTAAATTTATTTCTTTGCCTTGCTTTTCTTTCTTTGATATTACTTTGCTGTTATCTTAGAATGGTCAGGGATCGATCTATGTATTAACTAGATACGTAGGATCCACTACTTGAGCAATAAATAAAAGTAGTTTTGACCAATGAGAAGATAAAATAAATCTTTATATTGTATATTCACACATTTCACCAGTGTCCATGTTGATGATATGTGTAAATCTTTATATTCTAAAATTTTATTGAGAATATTTGTATTTTAATTCTTTCTAAGTTACTTTCCTACAATTCTCATAGGTTTAAAAACTGGTTCTGTTTAACTGTATCCACTTGTTATTTTACTAAGCAAGCATATTTTACTGAAATTGTTGGGCAGAGGCACCATGCAACCGTCACCATAGTACATGCTTGCACGAAGAATCCCGAACAGATCACATACGAAGCTGACATAGTAGTCACAGCAGCTGGGGTACCTAATCTGATTCGTAGCAGTTGGCTGAAGCCGGGTGCAGTTGTTATTGATGTTGGGACTTGTCCAGTTGAGGTAAAATTGCTACTGGTTCATTGATTTGCTTTACGTTAATCCACTTTCATTGCAGAAACTGAATGTAAAAACTTTGGGGAAAGTAGTTTGATTAGGAAACTATAGCGTAAACTCATAAAGTAGGTTCTACGACATTCATTGTCCATTCCAATGGTTATGATATCACATAAAGATGTAGTCTTAAAATAATTGGTGGATGAGGACCGCAGGATCCCAGCGCGGAGTATGGATACCGTCTTGTAGGAGATGTATGCTATGAAGAAGCATTGAGGATAGCATCTGCAGTTACTCCAGTGCCCGGAGGAGTTGGACCTATGACAATTGCCATGCTTCTGTGCAACACTCTTGATTCTGCCAAACGGCTGTATGGCTTTACGTGACCAGCAGCTCTCATTATGAATGGCTCGCAATTTATTTAATATCTACAAAGCTTTAGCTTGGTTGTATTTTACGGTTTCTTCTCATCATTTTTGCAGTCCCCATCTTACCTTAACAATCAACTAGGGAGTATGGACTTTTTTTTCTCATTATTTATTCTTTTTGCTTTCATTTTCTAAATAATTGGTAAATTGCAAAAGCAAATTATTAGGAAACAAAATCACTTATTTACATGATTTCTCAAGTAGTATTATGATTATATATACCTATTAAAAATTACTTGCCACCATTAACACAATTAGAGCTTCTCTAATTTCGTAATTTTGTACTATTGACTTTGGTTTTTCTACTTTAATTGCTTAATCTTTTTTAATTTTATTTTTGATAAATTGATGAAATTAAAAAAATGAAATGAAATGAAACAACCCAAAGTGGAAATTTTATATATTTACTTTTACGTTAATTATATTTAAAATATTATACTAGTTGTGCACAAGTTGTGAGTTAGTTTAGTTAGACTAGTTGTGCTGGAATAAATGTGATGATCTTTAGGTATTGAGTGCAACTATACATGTTAAATAGGTGTGCATTAGATTGATATATGCTAAAATGGTTATTGCATCGGTAACTGTTGAATCGTTACTTGGTTTAAGTAGTTAAAGTATGTATTTAGTTAGTTCGAGCTATCTATTTACTGATATTGGAATGAGATACATGAAATGTCATGAACTAAAGATGTTGATTATGTTTTTACATATCAATTGGATGTGTTTTAGCTTGGTATACGTTTGGAATAAGTTAGGAAGTGTTTTGGTATCATTTAATTGTTGGAAAGTTTGCATTGTTGACATTTTGGTAGGATGGTCTTGAGACACATTGGTCATGTTTCAAGATAGTATGATAAAAAATGACCAAATAATATATTTTTGGAAAGTGGTCTCAAGACTGTATGAACATGCCTCGAGACAAAAAATTCTATTGTCTCGACAAATCAACCTCAAACCACAAATATATTTTGCCTAGTTTTAGGTCTCGAGACAAGAACCTTTTAATCTCAAGACGTACAAACATTGAAGCTAACGGTTGAAAACAGAGGAATTATATCTCGAGATTTGTCTCAAGACACATTATTAAATTTGATAACTTGAGTTTGGATTTGAATCTTAATTCCGTAATTGACATCGTTTAATTCTGAAACATTTTATGTGAGATATTTGCTATGATTTAATTATGTTTGTTCATAAAATTAAGTATGTTTGGAATTTGATATAATTGAATGTCAATATTATTGTTGAATTAATTGGAAATAGCCTGAGTTGCTTCGACAATATAATGTGACGTTATGCATTTGGATCTGACGACCAAATCAAGTATAGAGTGTCACATCTACACTAGGGTCTTGCTCATGTTGCTACTGAAATTCCTATTGCAATTGAATTTACTTCTGTAAATTATAGAGCTATTTTAAAGCTGAAAGACCCATGCGGGTTGGCATTTGGGTTTGGGGCTTGGTGTCCCCTATTAAGAAGGGGTATCTGAGGTATGGACTGTAATATCCCACTGAATGGATGTATTGGGGACCATACTGTTGTGGTGTGAAAGGACTGTGAGGATCTTGATATTGCGGAGCGAAGTTCTGTCCAATTTGGTTTCGGTAACCTTTGTAGTTTGTAAGTTTTGATTGTTTGAAAAGTTTGAGAAGTTCTAAGGGTTGGTAAATTTTGGTTCGTTAAGATAATTGTTATTTTTTTTAGGATACACCACTGTTCTTGATTTTAAAGGTCGGAAATGAGTCTATGCTCATCGCACCAATTGTTAATACCAAATAAGGGTTACGGTGGTTGGTGACAGTTCACCTAGTAGGCGGAGAGCCTTAAAAGGTGTTATGAGTTCTTAGGTAAAATAAAGGTAGTTGGAGGAGGTCCTAGACTTGTGGGTCTTATAGAGGGGCACCGTTGGTCCTTCCCAAGGCACCTTGTGCCCTATCCTCGTTGGTCTCGTATTTTTTAAAGCTCAACCGACCTACTGACATCCTTTCCCCCTAAGCATGAATTATCCTGTCAGGACAATAGGTAAATGTGGTGTACGGATCACAGACGTGTCATCCCTATCAAGACCATGAGCCTTTAATTGTGTGTTTACCTTGTAGTGGGTTTGTAAGGTTGAAGGTCCCTAGGTCTTCACCAATAAGAACTAGTTCATCATGGGTAATCTTAGATCATAATCAATTCCGCAATAATAGAAGATTACTAGGCGAGCTTCTAATGAGCTCACAAGGTATAGATATAACAATACTATATTGTAATTACTATTATTAGCTTCAAGTAATCTAAATGTTACATTTTTTGAGCATGTAATGCCACTTATAGTATAACTTTTTAAAGCTAATCAAAATAATATTTGATCATTTATAAATCATACATAATCATATATTAATATAAGGGGGAGGTTGTTTGCGCCATTTAATGCACAATTATACCATAACATAATTTAAACTAGACTTGTTCATGGGTTGGGCTACTTGTTCAGGCCCGAAGGCCTATCCGAAATTTAGAAGGATTTAGATAAAAATATTATGCCCGAAAAATGGGTTTGATCAAAAAAATTAGGCCCATTTAGAATACGGGTCGAGCTCAGGCTTGAACATTTAAGGCCCAAGCTCGACTCGACCCATTTTTAAGTTTATAATACCTTATATTATGTTATATTTATATATTATGTAATTTATAACACATTAAAAAAATAAAATTCTACTAAATATATAATACTACTCTAATGTAAGCATTAAAATAATGTTAAGATTACTAAATAAAAATTTTCAATAAATAAAAAATAAATTATTAAATATTAAATTAAAATAATATAAATATCTTTAAAATTTTAAAAATAATATAGTTGGACTTAAAATGGACTTGGGTTAATCTTTTACAAATATGGGCGGACTTTAACAAAATTTTAGGCCCATATTTTGGGTCGGTCAGGCTTGGGCAAATATAAAGTATATTAATATCATGTATAGGTTCAGTCCAGCCCATAGACACCTCTAGTTTAAACTTGATAATCACAAATTGGAGAATAGAGATTTGGTTTTGTAAATTAGATATCACATGTTGGAAAATATTATTGCTATCACTTATTGATTAATAGTTAATTTTTTTACTTTTTAATTTAGGTTTAATCCACGATTTGGTTCTCGAAGCATAATTATTTTCCCACTTTGGTACCTAATTTTTTTTGTCTCATTTTGGTAGCTTTAAGTATCATTTTGTCATATATTTTGGTCCCAATTTTTAACGCCGTTTTAAAAAAAAATGTGGCCAACAAAAACATGCCATGTGGCATTTAAAAATATATTTTAACCATATATTTTATATCAATTTTAAAAAAATTATAAAAATATAAAAAATTTAGAAAATATACATAATAAAAAGTATACAAATAAAAATTACAAAAAAATAAAAATAAAAATTCATTAATTCCATAAAATAATTAAATGTTTTTAACTTAAAAAATCTAACAAAATTTATTGGTGTTCTTCATCATTTTCATCATGTTCTTCATGTGAGGAAAGAGAAGATGTAACAGTGTATACTTGACTCAATCATTGAGTTCAGATACTTGATGATACAGAGTCCTAATTAACTTAAATAGATTTCAAGTTCTATTCTTATTACATTCTTAATCACCTACTTTACACACCAAACTATATTAAGAAATATAGGTTCTAAAAGATATTGCCTTATAATCTTAACAGTATTTACAATTCTAAATTTAAACTTTAAATTATTTCATTCGATGTAATCCCCGAGGTGTGACCTCTAAAGGAAAACTCTTTATACGCATGTATGACTCTCATGCCTATCCCATAAATTTGGTTGTATCAGGCTTGGTCCCTCCACTATATGCCCTAGTCAAACATTTGTCCTAGAAATAGGTAGTAACCATATAAGTTCAAATGAACTTAGTGATATTTTGTAAAACAACGTTATAGCAATAATTTTGAATCTTTAAGAAACGAAATTTTAAGCAGAGATTCCATACTCCCTGTTTATCGTTGACCTTCCGTGAATTTCCACCAGCATGGTTGATGCATGTCTCTTTTTCTATAGCTCACTACTGGCTGACTTATTTTCTAGCTTAGACATATGCATGTCCTTTACAATAACGGATTTCTACGTATTGGCAAATTCCCATCTTATTTTAGTTTCATGCCTCAACAAACTTAACTTTTACTGTTATCTCTTCATTTGGATATAGAGTTCATGGCTATTCACTGGTTGTCCTCCATTTTTATTCTCTTTAAATTTGGATCCTTTTTCTGATCCGTTACTTTCTAACAGGTTGTCCACCCAAGGTAGTCCATGGCGAAGTTTTTCTTCCAAATGCCTCATGTGGTCTAACCGAAGCTATCTAATCCTGATCAAACATTCTTCCTATTTGTAGATTCCTGATACACTCTATCAATCTCACCATTCAAGTGACATTATCTCCGGGTGAACCTCGGCAGAAGTGACATTATCTCCGGGTGAACCTCGGCAGACTTACTCATATTTGGCTGCTCTTTTTCACCTACAGATCCTTAGATTTAGGTTCCGCTTGGGCATCTTAATATCAGATCAATTATCGTTTATTAGCCAAAATTTACGAACTTATCCTAGTGGACATTTCATAACTCCATGTAGCATTTCCCTCCTAGTTCCTTATCAATGTTAAAGATAGCACAATCTTATTTCTGTTTCTTAACAATTTGGCGGGTTTTTAACAATGTCGGTCACCTGTGATCCCAGTTACGCCACATTCATCCAATCATACTACTCACCGTGTAAGTCATACAACGTTTTTCTTTTCTTTGTCCTGTTAGCTTCCTGGTTGATTGTCATGGTGGACATTTATTTATTACCATAGTCGAGCCATGGTCTTACCCATGTAACCCCCATGTTTACTGTCTTAGCGAACTCCACTTGCTGTTATAGTCAAGTTATGGTCTTACATATATAACCCCCATGTTTAACGTCTTAGTTGACTACTCCATTTTTGCTGTCCTGGCAGACTCTCTTGGTTGCCTTAAAGCTAAGGTCTTACACCTCGTAACCCTATGTTTAACATCCTAACAGAATTTATTAGTTGCTATAGTTGAGCTATAGTCTTACACTTGTAAATCTCTTTTGAGGTGTCACCCCGAATAACTTTATACCATTACCACAGTGTCGCCCCGGAAGACTTTATTGTCATGGTAGGGTCGCTCCATAGAGTTGAGGGACCGTCACAGTGTCACTCTAGCGAACCAATCAATAATTTTCATCACGGTGTTGTTCTATAGAGTTGATAGACTATCATCACGGTGTCCCTCTAGTGAGCCAGTCGATAACATTCCACATTTGCTACCTAAGCTCCCTTGGATTCCCATTTCGATCCGTTTATTCCTCCAATGAACCAATTAATCCTATCTTCATATACCTCGTCAAGGTAAATACCTCCACACCTTGCATACATTAAAACATGTATTCCGTGCAATTCATTATGCTAGCTAATTCAACATACAATTTACCATCCTTCTATTCATCCAGACATAACTAAGCAATATTCAATAAACAAATTTGCAAGAGTGTTTGCACTCATAGTATCATGCATACATAGCTTACTCATCTTCCATGCTCATACACAATCATGATCTTAGGCACAACTCAGAGCAGACACGAACGTAATTCAAGTAAACGACATTACATCATCAGTCACCCAAAAGCAAAGTACATAAACTCACCTTAAATCCTTCCTTCTTGTCAACTTAGCTTGTCCCAACGTTAAAGCCTCCTTCTTTCTGGTAGCTAAGCATGAAAACCATTTATCTCGATTAACTTGAAGTCATTTAAACCTTAAAACCCAAAATCGTGCTCATAGAAACCTATTAAGAGTTATAGCCCTCTTTCTTTTTTCAAAATCTAGAGCACATAAAGGTTAAAAAGCTTACCAGTTCCTCAATTTCTCTACATCCAGACTTCACTTCTCATAACATTAGCATCATGCAGAGCTCTCTTGATCCTCCTCTTCTTCAGAGCAATCGAAGAAGACATTGTAGGCGATAAGGAGATTACTAGCTAAATTTTGGAGGATTCTCTCATTTCTACCCATATAGATATATATCTCCAAGGTTGCATAGTCTTCTAGTCTATTTTTGCCTATCACTACTAATCATTTTATCTCTCACTATGGAACTAGTCGGTTCCATCCTAACCAAACCAGAATTGAGACCTAATTAATCATGATTTAGCCACTAAAATTTTTGGATTTCTTTATGGAGCTTGACACTTCGTCAATCAATTTAATTGAATATTAACTTTCCTTAAATTCGGGTCAATAATGATAATCAGATGTTACAGAAAATTTAGGTTCTCTTACATTTTTGTTCATAGTAATTTAAACAGAACAAAAATAAATTCAAAATTATTTACAATATCATTTAATTAAAATATTGTTTAATTATATTTATTTTAGTTAATTTAAAATTCAAATAATCTTTCTTTTAAAAGTTTCAAACCAAAACCCAAACTAAACCCAAAAATTTCCAAATTCCACTATCAATGGCCACTGACAGCCACCATACTCTACTATCGACCACCACTCACTAGTAGTCATTTGAGTCTAAATTTCATCATTCTCTTATTTTTTATCCTCTCTTTTCATTTCCCACGTTTATTTTTTCAAAACAACACTAGATTTTTGTAGATCTACAAATAAATCTCGAAACTTCAACACCAAATCTAGGTGTTTTTTACTATTGGATTATCTTCAAATTTCAGTGTATTCTTTCTGTAATACCTCGTTACTCGACCCAATCACCAGGTCTAAGTTACAAGGTGTCACATTCATTTTCAGAGTAACTATTATCAATTTACATTCAATTAAAAACAATTAAACATTCAAATATAAGTAAAACCTGTTTATAAAATGATAAATAATCATTTTGGGGTCTTATACGAGCTTACGAAAGCTCTTTTTCTAACTCGAGGTATAAATAAGACCAAATTGTAAAGATTTCAAAGTTTTGGTTTGACACCGCGACTTTAAGGGTTCCTTGTTGTGATTCAACTCTCTGGCATAGGCTTATTGTGATCTCGAGTATACATCATCACGACGTGACTCACTGTTTTGGAAAGGACTAGTTTGAAGCAAGTTGGAAATATTTGAACACTTAACATCTCAATTACAACCAAATCAACAATATACCAATTGCATTCAAGCCAAAATATGATAAAATGGTACTTCAAAATAACATTAAACAACCAAGTTCTAAATTTGACCATTTATGATACGAAATCGACTTAAACCTTAGGTATATGCCATAAACAATCAAAAGATTATTTTACAAACTTTGCTGAGTTGGTGAATCCCTTCTTAGATACTGGAATTACTTCTCGATTTCTCGAAGATCACCTACACCTACGTATGGAGAAAATAAAATGTACGCTGAGCAATAGGGCTTAATGGTACTTTTATAATCCAAATAGTATAACATAAACATATGTAATATATCTCAAGATTACGTATGTGAATATGCACTCAATATCTAACCAATTATGTCCCAAAATGTCAACCATTCTCATCAACTTACAATGCATGAAAACATACTTATAATCATACTTAAATAACTTATTCAACATCACCATGAGCATAACCAATTTCATATGTTTGTCAATTATCAATAATTAACCATATACTCATTTAACATCATTTGTGAATAAAATGCAAACATTTTTTTACCTTTATTAGCATGTTATCTAATGCCATTAACATCATTTACCTATTTGACTATCTTTCAATCTCTTTCCTAGAGTCGTTTGACTCATTCTCAATCATTTTGGCCCCAGGCCTTGTTTCCAATTGATTTGCAAATAAGGTCACTTATTTTTTCTATTACAATTTACTTACGCACACAATTCATCTCATATAATTGTAACATCCCATTTACATGTCATTTACCAAGTTTACCAATTATATATCCTATTAACGTGACTCGGACTCAAATGAATACACTAATCATCCAACCAACATACCAAACTGGCACCGAAGTGCATCGTGGGATAGATCGAAGTAGAGTAACCTAGCACATAAAGTGCGTACTAGTGTTCAAAGTACATCACTGGCGCACAAAGTATATGCTGGCACACGAAGAACATCTTGGCATACCAGGTGCATCTTGGCGTATAAGCGCATAATCCTATACACAATTAAATCCTATGGCATGCCAACTATATCCGACTTGGCTCGACTAGTTAATAGGGTACCAATGTTCAATTATATTATACAACATGATACATATACCATTTCTCATTCATATGCATAATCATAAGTCAATTTCATCATCAAGCACATATACTTCATATCATATGACATACCTTATTTCAATTCTCATTTTACATATCATAATTCAAGTATTTCATGTCATTTTCCAAAACAAATAAAAGCCAATCACAACATCACCATGTACTTACCTTGATGTATATCCATCTAATTAAAACATATAGGCGAGTAATTAATCTATCCCGAATCATAAAAGTATAAATTGTGGTCTCACGTCAGTCGTCAACAACTTTCGCTTTTCCTTTCCCTCTCGAAGGTTTCATGCCAATGTTCACTAAGATTCATCATAAAAAATAGTATACTATCAATTTCCAAAAAACTCATAACCAAATATCAATTTACACATATTTTGCAATTTATTCAATTTAGTCCCTAAAACCGAGATAAACATAGCTTTCAATCTAGAGCTTCAGATTAAAATCCAATTTCACATATATGCATTAGGGACCTTCTACTTCCTACTCATATAAAAATTTCGTGACACTTTTATTTTATTTTATTCAATTTGGTCCCTAATATGCAAAACTAATTAGTCATTTTCTCAATTTAAGCTTAATTTCTAACAATTTCACACCTAAATTATTCAATTCTCAACAATGGCAACTTACCAAAATTTCACCAATTGATCAAATTGATCCATGGGTTAGCTTAATCAAGCTCCCATGATGAAAAATATATAAAAATCAAAGAAAAATGGTTAGGGACTTACTTGGAATCAATGCCAAAAGCTCGAGGACTCAAAGATGGCATCTTCTTTTAGGTTTTCTTACTTTGGCCGGTTGGAGAAGGTGAATTATCATCTCTCCTTCCGCTAATTTCCTTTTATACCATGATTAAGTATTAGTTAATTTTTATTAATCATTTTCTTATGTTTTTAACTATAATTAATTAGTTAAATTACAAACCATCATTACATTCCACTATCAACTATTCTAAAATGATTTATTTGCTATTTTAATCCTTTGGATGATTGTTATCTAGTCCTCAAGCCTTTTTTTAATTAAAAATCTATAACGATTGAACTTTTATGATTTAGTCATTGGAACTTAATTAACAGCATTTTCGACTAAATTGCTTAACCAAATTTTACTTCATCAATATAATAACTTTATAAATATCTCTATTTAATATTTACTAACTTGATTTACGGAAACAGGGTCCCGAAACTATATTTTTTGACACCACTGGAAACTGGTTCGTTACACTTTCCTTCTTTATAAGCTTCTCTTTCACCGTTTAGATCAACCAAATAATAATAATAAAAATCCATTCTTGCTTTGGCCGAAATTTGGGTTGATGATTTTTTACACATTTCTTTCCTTCTTCTTCTTCTTTTTTTTTTTTTTTAAGTTTTTATTTTTAGTGTATATTGATAATAATTATGATATGAATATACATTTTTAGTAATGGATAGGAAGATTTTAGCCATAATTGTTTATATTGGGAAGAAAGGTGAAGTGAATAACAAGATAAAGGAGTGGGGAAGAAGATGAAGGAGGTGAGAGAGAATGTGAGAAACAATTGAATTTAAAAAAATATATTTTTATTAATTAAACTAAATTTTAATAAATATATATTTTCAAGTAAAAAATAATTGAAGTAATAATTTTTTATGAAAATATAAAGACTACTATGTGGAATTCTCTAATTGAATTTTTTTTAAAGCCAGTTAGTTTTTTGAATTAAAAACCATAAAAGAGGGATACTTTAGATACCCAAATTACGACAATAAAGTTAGGTACCAAAGTGTGAAAAATAATATGTTTCAGGAGTCAAATTGTGAACTAAGCCTTTAGTTTATTGTTTTGATAAAAGGAAAATAATTACTCTAGTCTAAACCAGGGCAAACTACACAGTTAGTCACCTAATTTCGGTAAGTTTTTATTTTAGGGCATAAAAAATAAATAATTTTCTCTTAGGATAAAAATCATTTTCATTTTGGTCACCCAACTTTAATAATTTTTCATTTTGGTCACACCCATTAATTCAATATTAGTGTACTCATTTTAGTCACCCAACTTTAATAAATTTTCATTTTGATCATTCATTTATTTTTTTTCCTAAAATTCAGAGTTTTTTTTATAAAAATTGAATTATTCAGTTGTGGAAATGAAACCTGAATTTTTCTCTATAACTCAATTATTTGTAAAACCCTAAAATTTTTTTTATAAAAACTCAGGGTTTTTCCTGAAAAACCTAGGGATTTCCTTTTTACTAGAAAAAATTAAAATTAATTCTAAAAAAATAAAATAGTAAAGGATTAAATAAATAAATTGGGTTTTACAAAAGTAATTTTCCGTAAAATCCCAAAAATTTCCCTTTATTATAAAAAACTAAAATTAAATCTAGAAAATAAAAAAATAAAGAAATTTAAATTAGTTTTTCCTATAAAAACTTATATAATTTCTAGTAAAATCTCATTTTTTTCCTTTTTACTGGAAAAACTAAAATTAACTAAAAATTAAAGATAAATAAAATTAAAAAGATAAAAATAATTTTTCTTATAAAAATTGAAAATTTATTTATTTTGAGTGTTAAAAATGAAAACTTACAAAAGGACAGATATTTTTGTACGATGACGTGGCAGAATCTTATTGGAATTGGCACCTCATCGGACTGTCAACTCTTTTAAGACCTAGCGGATAATAATCCTCATACCAATTACAAAACCTCACCCGGTAACAGTCGCATACAAACCACACCAAGAAAGCCCAATAATATAACGCCACGCGTCAAAATTGTTCCTTTCGCAAAAATTTCCAACCAAAATATCCCTTTTCTATTGGCAGTTACAATATTCAAAATGACAGCACCTTCAATTATGGCAACAAAATTGACTCCAGATTTTGTTTCCTTTAAAGAAAAAAAAAATCTATGATTTTCGTCTCAATCTGCGAGAAAGATTTTTACATTTTTTTTCTCACACTCTCTTTTGTTTTTCTTTCATTTCCGGCATCTCCGATCTGTAAAGCTACATCCACTGTTAAGAGAGACAAAAATTAAAGGTTTTAATCCGTAACTTTACTTGGAAGTTCATTACATTCTTGGTTTTGTTTTTTCTTTTTCCTTTATTAATAAGTTAATTTGTTTCCATCTATTATAGTTTCTTTTTTGCTTTAGGTAACAAGAGGTTTCGAGTTTTGTTCGCTGTTTTATTAGAAATAAACGACGACAATGAAGAACGCTGAAAGACTCGCCAATTTGGCTTTAGCAGGTTCACCTCTTTTTGATCTATTCTTCAGGGTTTTCTTAGTTTATTATATACATTTTTAGTTTGTTTTTGAAATGGTTGATTTTTTTTTGGGATAATTTTTTTTTTAATTTTATTATTCAGTTGCTGAATTTAGTTTAGTAGAAGCAGAGTGGATTTAGTTAGTTAAAGTGTCTCTGTTCGAGTCGCAAACAAAGGAAGATAAATGATAGGAAATAGATAGTTTGAGATCGAATTTGACTCTTTTTTTTCTTTCAGTCTTGGGGATGTATATCTTATGTAGAAATGAGGTAGCTTTGTTATTTCTGGTATAATGATCTTTATTTTATTTATGAAACTATGTTGTTTTAGCTTTAGAAAATCTTAAAGGAATAGAAATTTTAGGCTCTTTTGGGTTGTTACTTTGGACATAAAAGATAATATTTTGAAGGATTTAGAAGTAATAGGATGCATGCAATTAGTCATTTCAAGCAATTCGATTTTATCATTTGCATGTTTTAGTTAAATATGATTTTGTTGTCTACTCTTTCTTCTACGTTTTAAATTTGTGAACCAAAATTATTTATCATCATCAATGACCAGATGGATGCACTTCGTATCTCATATCCCCACTTTTTTCATCCTAAATGCATTATTATTGTATATTTCAAAGTATTAGAGTTCGTACCTCATGAATCTTTCTCAATATAATAGATGTATGCCTCATGGCTAAACCTTTTATAGAGTAAATGTAACATAAATCAGTGTCAGATATGAGATCTCTATGGAAGCTTTTAACGTGATATCCATGATTTGCTAAACGCAGGGTTGACAATGGCACCACTAGTTGTGAAGGTAGACCCCAACTTGAATGTTGTTTTGACTGCATGCCTAACAGTATATGTGGGTTGCTATAGGTCTGTCAAGCCTACTCCACCATCGGTGAGTAAATTGATTTTGTTACTTTCTTATTTTGTCATCAAGGACCATAGATAAGAATTATCTAATAATGTCTTGTCTATCATACAGGAGACAATGTCTAATGAGCATGCTATGCGTTTTCCATTTGTTGGGAGTGCGATGCTGTTATCACTTTTCTTACTGTTCAAGTTCTTATCAAAAGACTTGGTTAATGCAGTTTTGACATGCTATTTCTTTGTGCTTGGGATCATTGCTCTTTCGTAGGCACTTTCCATATAAATTTGCTACTATTTTTTAAACTTTTTACACATTCAGTTAACCTGATGCCCTTATCTCATTTATTCTTTCTGCTATCATTCTCAGGGCAACAATACTGCCTACCATAAAACGCTTCTTGCCAAAGCATTGGAACGAAGACCTTATCATTTGGCATTTTCCGTTTTTCCGCTGTAGGCCCTTCTTTTTATTATTCTTGTGGAGTATATTTTGAGTTTTATCTATAAGAGGATTTGATTAGTTTTTGAATGGGATATAACCTTTTTCTTGTCTAATATATACTGAATTATTACTGTTGCTTCAGCCTTTTGTGTTTCTGATGGATTCTTCATTTTTCTTTTTTGGCTTTTTGAATCTTTTGTTCGAGGCAAGCATCATCTATATTTGATTTGAAAATCCTGAATGTACTTTGATTCTTGTTTGTTTCTTCCTGATTTGTCCTTTTCTGTTATTTGCCATTATTTCCTCTGAAAATTACTTTGGATGAGTTTCTTGTGTGGGAAGGAAGTTATGTGGAGATGGGAGAAACTTTCTTTTTTTCTTTTTCAGTTGTAGAAGGATACTAGCATACCAGCTGCATTAAGGTTTTCTGGCTTTTCTATACTTTGGTAGTTTCTTCAAATCTTCTGCTCAACTTTGTTTCTAGGATTTGCTCTTAGAATTTTGTAAATCCAAAATGGAGTAAATTCTTTGATTCTCTTGATGCCTTTTAGAATGGTATATTTTTGTCAATTTATGAGCATTCTGGTTCTTGTGCCATATAAAGTTGCCAGGTCTTCCCGCTGGAATAGTTTAAATGCATAATTCTGTTATTGATTTGAGTTTTAGGTGCCAATTTCTTGCTGCAGTGACATAACCTTTTCCTGTTTAAAGTTGAGTACATATATATTTGGTTGTGTTCATCATTGACTCCTTAGAATTCTTACTTGATCTGGTTAACATTACCTTGCTTGCATTATGCAGAATGATTTTTTTCCTTACACCTTTCTTAACAGCTTTTGAGATTGAGTTCACAAGATCTCAGATCATAGCTGCAATCCCTGGATCTTTTTTCTGTTCATGGTATGCTTTGCAAAAGCATTGGCTGGCTAATAATATTCTGGGTCTCGCTTTCTGCATTCAGGTATGGCTTAAATCCTGTCTAATTGATCTTGTCACTTTCTAATGTAGAGGGATTTCTGATTAATGAGTTATTTGGTGCTTGGTATCTACTACTTTTTCTTTGATTTTGCAATGAGATCTAGAATAATCAATAATATTGGGATATTCTTGTTAGTATTCAATCTTGTAATATGGAAGTTTGTATGTCTGTCAATTTTTTATTAGGGTTTAATTAACCAGTTGAATGATAATTAAAGTAGTATTATCCTTTATCTTTTAATAATTTTATGAAGGTGCTTATTTGTTTGTCTTTTCCTTTAAGTGAGTTTTATGTTCCTTTTTTTTTCTACCACATATTAACTTGATGTTTGACAGTTTCCATTGCTGGTTTTTGTAGGGAATTGAAATGCTTTCTCTTGGATCTTTTAAGACTGGTGCCATTCTATTGGTAAGTAGATTAGTGATTTTTTTTGGTGTGTGTATTATTCCCTGTTACTGAGACAACTTCCTAGTCTGAATTTTTTTTTTATGTAGCAATGTTTTGCATGAGTTTAGCTGGTCATGATATGAATCAAACAACTTTCCTATGGTTGCTTATTCTTGAGATTTTGATCCATGGAATCTGTTTCCTTTATGTGCTATCTGCTTTGACAAGAATTGATCCTTGTGGCTTCTATCTTACTTTTTGCTCTGTTTTTTTTAGCTTATTATTAGTTTGCTCTGGTTAGCCAAATTTCAAAGCTTTTTTTTCTTTGCTGATTAGACAAATTACTTTTTTGTTAGGCTGCTGTTTGTCCACTTAATTCACTTGTTTTCTCATTTTCAACTATATTTCCTTTCGTATGAATTTCCTTTTACATTGCAGGCTGGGCTTTTTTTATATGATATTTTCTGGGTCTTTTTCACTCCTGTGATGGTTAGTGTTGCGAAGTCTTTCGATGCTCCTATAAAGGTCAGTTCCTTGTTTTTCTTTATTTGAAATACTTAACCTGGTTGGTTCTTGTTTCGATGTATATTTATGTTTTGCATGTAAAATTAAATTTGTTACCCATGGTGATCTAATTGCTTTAATACTTATCTGCAGCTTTTGTTCCCTACAGCTGACTCTACCCGACCATTTTCCATGCTTGGACTTGGTGACATTGTAATTCCTGGTATGTTTGAAATTTGTTTTTAGTTGGATGGTCTAATGCATGCTTCTGTTATGATGTGAGCTGTTATTTAGGGTTTCTTGTTTTATTATGTAGTCATTCTAACTAAAAGAGAAGTATCCTAAAATTTTGAATGTTGAAACAGGGGAAAGTGAGATCACTTTTTCTCTTCCTAACTGTATTTTGTATCTAGAGTTCCCTCGTATTTTTCTTGACATCAGTTTTACATAGGCTCCGTTTGTTTCACTGAAAATGACTTCTGGAAGAGCTAATATTTTCTTTTGTTTGGATGAATCTGTGTCAAATATTTTCTGTTGTTTGGTAGATTTCTTAAAAATATTTTATAAAAGTTGTTTTCAATTAAACAAACATACATTTGAGATTTTCTTATTTATTTCATTGTTTAATTGAATTTATTTTTATCTATAATTTTATGTTTTACATTGTTTTTGCATATATTAAAAATATTATGTTAAATTTAGATTCATTACAATGTCATTTTTTAATTACATGATTACTAAGTGTGTATTTTTTATTTAAAAATGTGACATCAACAAAATTGACAAAAAAAATTAACGATGTCAACAATTGGACTTGATTTTCAAATTTGAAAAGTAAAGGGACTAAATTCTTGAAAATAAAAGTACAATAATTAAATTACAAATATGTGAAGTGTACATAGACTTATGACATATTTTAACCTTTATACTACAAAACATTTATTATTAATATATTTATAATTGTAATAAATATTTATTATTAAAATATTAATATTGAATATTTTCAATAATATGTGAATAATATTATTTAAAATAATTATTTTTAAAATTTATTATTAAAATAAAATTGGAATATTAAATAATTTATTAAAATAATAAATTATATTTATTATATTAATAATTTATTATAAGACTAAATATAAATAATTAAATATGTATGTTTAATAATATTGAAAAATATAATATTTTAAATATTTTTAAAAATAAAAATAAAATTTATTATCAAAATAATAATATTAAGCTTGATTTAAGTTAATTTTTATAAAAAAATAAAATTATCTATATAAGAGTTCTTTTCCGGAAATTAACTTACCTCATAAGTCATTTTACAGGAAAAATGGCTTATTTTACCTTGACCTGTAAGTCATTTTCCGTTGGCTAAACTATTTTCTGTGAAACAAACACAAAAAAATGCAGAAAATATTTTCCGTAAAACATTTTACATGTAAACAAAGGTACCCTTATATTCATTGAGAATTGAGACCTAAGGCTTCATGATAATTCAAGCTCACACAGAGCATGTTAAATGGCTTTAAAAATTTGTAAGCTAATGCTTGTATGTAGACCTGGCCCGGACAAGGTGTTTTTTAAATTTAGAATTTTTAAATAATAAAATTAATATTTTTATTTCAATTTACTTATAAAAATATATACAAATTAGTAAAAATGTTTCTTTTGAATAGTAAAGTGAGTAATTTAGGTTGGTCCGGGCCCAGCCCAAATTGGCTTGGGTAAAGGATTTGAAATTTTTTCTGGTTGCTGCTTTTCATGATCCATGACACCCCTACTTGCATGCTTCTATTTGATTATAGGGTAAACTACATCCAAGGTTACTAAACTATTAGTAAGTTTATGTTTTGGTTATTTAACTTCAAAAAGTTACATAGTTGTCACTGAACTATTTGAAAGTTTTCATTTAAGTTTTTTCATGAAATATCTTTGAATGTCATGAATTTGTGAATCAAAATCCAAACAGTTTTCTTCTTTCATTTTTGACACTGACTGTCAGACTGACTTGGATCTAAAGTATGTTCTACTCGTCGATGGGTACTGATTCACTATACCAATTGTCGAATTGTCACTTGGAGCTTGCTAGTTAGACTTTCTTTGAAAAAAAAAATTATAGCATAGTGACTTAAATAAAAACTTTCGAATAATTCAATGACTTGAATAAAAAACTTTTTAATAGTTTTAGTTTAGTGACCATTTTGTAACTTTTTTGAAGTTAAGTGACCAAAACTTAAACTTACTAATAGTTTAGTGACCCTAGGTGTAATTTACTCTTGATTCTATGAGTTTGTTGCTGGATCATGATCTTATTTACTGCTGTAGCTCATTTGACTTGTGTTTGATTCTGGAGATGTTCATTCAATTTTTTCTTTTCTTTTTTAACCAATGGCCCTGTATCATCGCTGTTGCCAAGATAGGCAACACAGCTTCCTGCGCAGTAATACTCTCATCTGCTGGTGTTTTCCTAATGTCATTTGTTATCAAGTGAAATATGAACCTTTTGCTTTAGGGCTCTGATTTTAAGTTATTGATTTACACTGTTGTGGAGATTAATTTACATTTACTTGGTTTAACAAAAATTGTTTCTCTGTCTAATTTCCATTTCGTTTGACTGTTATTCCTTTGACAAGTTACTTGTCATAAAGATACCGGAAACAGAATACAGTATGATCAACATTTTCTGTTTTTATATTGGTTTATTTCTCCCCTTGGTAGGTATTTTTGTAGCACTAGCATTAAGATATGACGTATCTAGGGGGAAAGAGAGGCAGTATTTTAAGAGCGCATTTTTGGGGTATACGGTGGGGTTGGTCCTTACAATTGTTGTCATGAACTGGTTTCAAGCTGCACAGGTGAACTCTTAATGACCTCTGTTTTTATGTTATACGCTTTGTTAAAACATTATCCAGTAGATGTGCAGTGATTCTGTATCATGTCAAAACTTGTATGCTCATTTTGCTTTCAGCCTGCACTTTTGTATATTGTACCGGCTGTTATTGGATTCTTGGCTGCTCACTGCATATGGAACGGAGAAGTTGGACCGGTTTGTTCCCAGCCCTGCTCTCTCACATTATGTTCTTGGTCTGGACTTTTTAATTCGATTTCCTTTTTGCTGTAATATAGCTATCTCCCAGTTTTCTGATGTGGGAGTGAGTGAAGAGTAGTTTAAGAAAAATGAAGAGTTTGGGTAACATAAATGATCTTGTATGCTCGGATTATGATTACAGTTATTGGAATTTGACGAATCAAAGATGGCGGTTGTAGAAGGCAGTGAAGACAAACCTAGCAAGAAAGTGGAATGAGGTATAGAAGGCAAGGCAGACGGTGAAACTACTTTTAGCTTGAGAAGGAATTAGTGTTTACGTTAAAAGGTCAATCTCTTGGCTAACTTGTTTTACTGCAATACCTTTGTAACAGATTTTGGAATTAAGCAAGAAATAATATTTAGCTTCTTAAGCAGAGATTTTTTATTGTTTCGTTTTTACACAATTCCAATTTTCATGGATATTCACCATGTTTTCATGAATTCTCTTTTAAATGTTAAAAAGAAGAGATTAAAGAATTTGGAAGTATTTTTCTTAGGGTAAATTATACAGATGATCACTTCCATTTTGGGCACCGAAAATATAAAAAAAAATTTGCAAATTAGTCACTCTTGTTAGCAACTGTTTTTATTTTAGTCCTTCAATTTTAATAAGTTTTTATTTTGAATTAATGGGTTACCAAAATCATAACTGTGCCTTTGTAAATTTTTTATTTTCGGTACAAACTGTATAAATATCATAACAGTGTTGGAGTCTGAATGTCATACGGATAGGGTCACAAAATGTTCACTATTTTGATTCAAGCATGGCCCAAACTGTGGTCTTTTACAGGGATGGCCATGTTTAACCACCAAAACTAATGTTCAACTTTGATTCTGATATACACAAATTACTAAATGATGTATAAAAGATAACAAAATTATTTTTAAAATTAAAAATAATAATTAATTTTAAATATGTACAAATTTTTCATCGAAAAAATATAGCTTCTTTAATATTTTATTCACTTGAATCTCTTTTCTATCCTTAAATTTAACTAAACAATAATATAAAAATTAAAATCTAAATTTGTGTTTACTCCTTTTATTATTTGATCAACTCAATTAATTAAATTATTTTAAATAAAAAATTAATTAATATTTATATAATTAAAATCAATTTTATAAGTTGAAATTATTTTATAACATGACATACTTATATTATAAAAAATAGTATATATAACATAAAAGTCTAAGGATATAAAATACATCAACTGTTGTATAAATTAATTATTATATCATTATGATATTACAATGTGCATTCTTTTATTAGTGATACGCAACGTAAACCTTAAAACATATCACTAGGGCTAAGAAGAAAACCAAAAACTGATCCAAACTAAGGTATGGATAGTTTATGGAATGCAATTTTAAAATTCGCAAGTACCCGAAATCAAACATAATTCTATTTTTTAATTCATATATAATTAGTTTTAATTTTTATTATATAAAATTAAATCTTTTATATATAAAAAAGTGACAAATAATTTAAAAGTTCTTGAAAAAAACATTATTTTTTTGAAATATTTATGAAGAAAATTTGAATTTTTGTCAAATAATATTCAAAAACTATAGAACAAAACTCATTTCATCAAAATAGTCTAAAAATTCAAAAAATATATAGAAAAATCGATAACCAAGCTGAGCTGAACTGATTTATGACGACTATTCAAAAAGTCCTAAAAACCCAATCAAAACAAATTGATGTAATTAACATTATATAATTAAGGTAAATTAGTAATGATGTGTAACCCTATATAGTTTATACAACTATGTTATTATAATGTACATTTTTATATTAATGATACTTAACTTTAAACTGTAGATCTTAAACATGCAACTAACATTATGGTATATCATAATATATACAATTAATATCATATAATTAAGGTAGAGTAGTAATGATATGTAACCTTATATACAACTAATTATTGGATCTGGTGCCCTAAGTGTAGTATTTTCGTTTATGTACACTCGTATTTTTTTGAACAAATTAGTTTAATAAAATTATCTATAAATTACATTAATACACTTTGTATATTGTCTTCAATGGTCTTTGCACGCAAAGAAAAATGAAAGCAAATATTAGCTCACTGAGTATTACATGATTGGATTGTAATATGGAAAGACATCTTGTATTAGTAGATAAATCTAAACATGCCCTTAATCTAATTGGAGATGGGTAAATTGATTGAAAGACTAATATATTGTTTATTAAGTCCAATTGGGGAGATGCTTTGTCTTAAACATTGGAGCGGATGACATCTAAAAGATAGAGACATATATGCGACTGACTATATTTATAGTACATCAGACAAGACCCATGTAACAACCCGTTTTTCAGCGGTTTCGGAGCTACAGATTCGATGAGTGAAGTCGTAAATATTATTATTTAATATTTACGAGTCAAATATAGTATTGTAATAAATTTTGATTTGATAAATTATGTTATTTGAATGAGTAATTAGGTTCAAGTGGTAAATCCTTAAAGTCCAGTGGTCTTAGAAAATGAGGTATAATGAGTAATTAGGTTCAACTAGTAAATCTTTAAAGTCAAGCGGTTTTAGAAAATAAGGTATCAAGACTTTGTTTCTATAAACCGAGGCCGTAAATATTTCTATTAAATATTTACGAAAGGTTATTAGGGTGATATTAATATTTGGTTCATAAATTTTAATGTTTAAATAGTTAATTAAGTAAAAAGGACTAAATTGAAAAATGTACAAAAGTTAAAATTTAATAGTTAAAGGGGTTAAATTGTTAAATTACTGAAGTTGTAAGCTTTTATGTGGCTATTATTCCATAATTTCATGTTAGGTACGGTTGATGCCTTAATTTAATTTATTTTATACGTTAAAATAAATAAAAGTAAAGTGAAGTAATATATTAAGAAACAATTATTTTATGTTCATCTTCTTGGTGCTGAAAAACCACCATTTTTTTGGGTGTGAGGTTAGGCCAAGGTCTCTCTTGTGCATGGTTATATTTTTTAGATCAAGAAATGATTCAAATGAACACTAATCGTGAGAAAACTGAAATAGCGAATTAGTTGTTGGATCACGTTATGTCATCATTTTGGTACAGGTAAATTCATATAGAGTTAAGTTATTTTTATAAAATGAATTACTATAAATAATTTTGTGAATTAAAATCTTGATTTGTAAAGTTAGTTTATTTAAAGCTTGTAATTGAGAAATGTGTAAGTCGTAAAAAATTTAAAACGTAAAAGTCCCGTTTGAAACTTAAGAATTTTAAGATACAAATGACATGTCATTAGGGTTTATACAATTTCGGGTGCTAGTTTTGAATGTCCTACCGATGGCTGAAGTCCTGCATTTGTTTCTGATTCTCCACAGCTCGTGTAAGCAGCATCGTGTAGCTAACATTCTAACCCAAAACTCGTGTGAGCAAGCCCATTTTACAGCTCGTGTGAACATTATTGAAAAGGAAATGTTATGGCTACATGAAAATGCATACTATGTGTGAACACTCCTGAGTATCCAATAAAATTCTAGATGGTTCAACGAGTAAGTAAAGGTTAATGGAAAGACATGTATAAAAACTTAATGTACTAATGTTCATATGAAATGGAAAGATGGATATGCATGTAACAACCCGTTTTCAATGAAATCGGAACAGTGGTTTCGGGACTACAAATTCGAGTCTGAAAAGAAAATTATTTTAATATTATTTCGTGCTTTACATTATGATAGAAATATCGTATGAAAATATTGTTAGGAAAATTTTTTCGATTACATGTTTAATTTAATGGAAAGGACCAAATTGCACAAAGTGCAAAAGTTAAATTCTAGTAGCTAAAAAGGATCAAATAGCTATAAAATTTAAAATTTGAGGTCCTTAAATGGAAAATAGACCATTAAGAAGAGTTAGTAGATAACTATGGTTAGTCATCCATGGAAAATTAAATAAAGAAAAGGACTAAATTGGAAAGATGAATAGTAAAAGATGATATTTTAATTAAATAACCAAAATATCATCATTTTTATCATCTTTCCCAAATTATTTACATGGAAACCCTAGCAAAGAGAAAAGAACTCAAGCAAGCTTATTTGATTTAATTGGGTAAGTAATCTTGTCCCATTTTTAGTAATTTTTATATTTTCGAGATCGTAATAGCTTGATCTAGCTATCTCGGGAATTAATTTGCAAAGTTATCAAAGTACTAGGGTTTTGCCATGAATGAGTATGCATGAATTATGAAATTTCATGGTAGAAAATGAAAGGTTGTTGATAGATAAACAACTTTTGTTAAAGGAATTTTGATGAAAATGTGATTTAGGGACTAAGTTGTAACAATGTAGAATTCATGGAAAAATTCTAATTTTTGTGAAATATTTGGGCTGCTATTGATACATGTAAAATTCGACTAGGCTTGGAATAAAGATTAAATTGCATGAATTTCACTTTCTGAGCCTAGAGACGAAATTGTCATTAATTAAAAGTATAAGGGAAAAATAATAATTTTGCCTAAGATGTGAATTGAATTGAATTGAATATGAATTGCATTAAATTGATGATAAATTAATCGTATAGATCTGAATAGATCAAATACGGAGTTAGCTCAAGGTAAAGAAAAATAACGGATTAGTAGCATACAAGTTCACGAACGTTGTCGAGGTAAGTTCGTGTAACTAAATTGTATATTTATATTTTTGAATTGATATGAATTAAATTGTATAATTGACATGTATGAAAATTGAACACATATCCAAATATACAAGAAATTCGATTGGATACAAGGTTCTCGATTGGTTATGATCCTGCATAAGTTGCGGACATACCGTAGCTCGAAAGCGCGTCCTGTTATAAGCCCCCTCAAGCTTCCTATTATATGGTTCTTACGAGCTTCTCATTAATAGCTCTTTAGAGCATCCCGATCGATTGTGAACCTACATGTGTTGTGGGCACACCGCAACTCTTATGAGCGTGCCGTATATGGCTCTTTGTGAGCTTTCCGATTAAAGGCTCTTTGTGAGCTTCTCGTTATTGTTCGCTTGAACTTCCCGTTATATGGCTATTCGGTGCTTCTTGATTAATTGCTCTTCGGAGCTACCCGTTAATTACTTTTCAGAGCTACCGGTTATAGGCTCTTTGTGAGCTTCTCGTTATATTGCCTGAATAAGCTTCCCGTTACATGGCTCATATGAGCTTCCCATTATATGGATTGAGAGAGAGCTTTTTATTTATGTACTCGTAAGAGCATTCTCGAATATGAATTGACGAATTTACAGTATTGTACATTTTATACGTACTACCCATGTATCCATCGAGATTTTAAATGATTCAACGAGTGAAATTCTGATATAAGTTGAAATGGACTCTAAATGACTTGTCACCCGTATATATTTGAAAACGTATGGAAACATGATATTTGATGAGCTCATCTTTATTCTGGTTATTCACATGAAATACATGATTAACATGTTTGATGAGATTATGTGTGTTAGGTTAGTTGCTAAATTGCTTTGGATGTATTTTTGTATACTTACCTTAAGTGGAAATATATGGTAAGTAAATTTTCTGTTATACGAACTTACTAAGCATTATATGTTTACTCTATTTTATTTCCTCTATTTTATAGTTATACAGAAGCTTGTTAAGGTTGGAAGCCGATCAGAGCCACATCACACTATCAACCGCTCTTTTTCGATATAAATATTAAATCAACTTTGACATAATGGCATGTATAGGTTAACTTGGCCAATGTTGGCATGCAGATGTGTTTGGTTGATAATAGCCATTTGAATGGCTTAAATTTGGTATATTTTGAGATGTATATATATATATATATAGCCCTAACATGTTTGATGTGTGAAATTTGAAATGGTTAAATAATGATAAGTATATGGATGAATGGATTAAGATAGCATATTTGGTAAAATATGCATATATGTGAATTTGATAAATTAGGTAAGATTGAGTATATAAATACAGGTGATGAAAATATCATGCATATAACTTGGGTTTGACTTGGTTTAAATGTATTATATTGGACTGGGAAAGTATTTAAGTGTTAATGTAGGTGGAAGACAAGATTGGATGAGAAATAGGGCTTAGAAATGGCCTTATTTTGTCCACATGGGTAGAGACACGAGCGTGTGTCTCAGCCGTATTTATGGGTATGTGACATGGTCGTGTGTCCCTGCATCTTAAAAATTCAAAACAAAGTGCTTAGGTATTTTCACACGGCCCGGTACACGGACGTGTCACTTGGCCGTCTGACCCCTGTACCTATACACGGCCTAGCACACGGGCATGTGGCTTGACCGTGTGACACAAGTCAGAGAGTTACCTGGGTATCAACACGGGCTGGAACACGGCCATGTGAGCCACACGGTCTAACTACACGGGCGTGTGCACCCTGCACTTAGGTGAAATTTTTAAAATTTCGCGAAAAATTTCCTAAGTTCTCGGTTTAGTCTCGACTTGTTTCTAATGCATGTATTGGGCCTCAAGGGCCCATATAAGGAAATTTATGAATAATATCTGACATGAACATGATATATCTGTATTTGATCTGTTTATTCTAGTAATGCTTTGTAACCTTGTTCCGGATACGGATACGGGTTAGGGGTATTACAATGCACATATGCAATGAAAAGAATGAGAATTTATCATGTGATAGATGAAATAAGCATGAAATTTATTTCTTAATATATATTATGTTTACTTATAATCTATTAACTATGTGGACTCAAATGTGTAGAATGTGAAATGGATATATATATATATATATATATATATATAGATATATATGTATGATGGATGATATATAAAACCTAAATACTTATTAGGTATATGTCATGATTTACTATGCTATATTATGTATGATATATGAAATCTGAGGTGTGAAAGGTAATGACAATGAAATTAAATAGTATATGACGAAAGTGATTGATGATTTAAAAAGCTTGAGATGTTATATGCCTTATTTGATTAAATTTATATGTGCATTGCTTCACCTACGAATCTTGTGAGGTGTTATGTATAGGAAAAGGAAATTTTGACTATGGCTAAATTGAATCATTTATAATTGTTTAATTATTTCATTTGGTAAGTTTAAGTTCAGTTATACGAACTTACTAAGCATTAGTTGCTTACCTAGTTGATTTCTCTATTTTTGTAGGTCATCAGAAAACTCGATCGGTTGGAATCTTCGTCGGAGCACAATCACACTATCCATTGACTATTTTGGTAACTTTTGATTAAGTTGGACTAATGGTTATAAATGACATGTATAGGGTTGTATGTTAGTTTGTTATGTTTTAAGCATATGCCTAACATACTTGCATATATATGTGTAATGACCTAAAAGTTATGGGCATAAAAAAAGTGAGTTGTAGGTCTCCGTTTTAGTAAAACGGACACGTAAATATATATTAAAATAATTTTCAAAGTTAGTTTTTTGGTTAATTAGGTTGTGGTTAAAAGAATTTAGTTGAATTAAGGTTAATTAAGTATTAGGTCTAAATTGAATAAAATGTGAAAACTTAATTATAGAATAGAGAAAAATTAAGGGACTAAACAAGTAATTAAGCTAAAATGTTGCCAAGTGTATGGCAATAGTAAAATATATATATAATCAATTATATACATTTGTATAAATATAATTAATTTACTTATTATTTAAGTAAAAGATTATTATATTATATTATTATTAACTAAATAATAAAACAAAAAGGAAATAAAGACAGAAAAGAAGAACAGAGGAGCAAATGAAATAGAAGAAAAGAAAAGAAAGAAAGAAAGAAAGAAAGAAAGGAGGAGAAATTGAGTTTTTAGGGTTTCAAACTTAAATTGGTAAGTCAATTTGATCCATTTTCTAGTAATTTTTGAGTTTTTGAAATCCTGAACAAAATATTTTATGGTTTATGTTGAGATTTTGAAAGATAGTAGATTTTTAGACATGGTGTATGATGGATAAATTGATGAATTAGGGATTTAATTGTTAGAATTTCAAGTTAGAAGTTAGTAAAGGGGTGAATTGTAAAATAAAACATAAGTTTTGAATAGTAGGGACTAAATTGAAAGAATTTTGAAATTAGGGATTTATGGTGAAATTAACGGGTTAAAATGAGTTATGGTAGAAATTAAATGAAAATATGGAGTTAGTTTTGGAAAAATAAAACTAGTTCAAATTAGGGACTAAATTGGGAATTTAGGTCAAAGTTGTATGTGAAATTGTATTTGTTGATAAATTTTAATTGTTTTAATTAAGTAGCTAACGTTGTGCTGGAAACATCGGCAAAAAAGGGAAAGAAAAAGTGGACGAAGAATAGACCGAGGAATTATGGTTCATATTACTATAATTTGAATTTAATTATTATTAATTGTTGAATTTCAAGTTAATATGCATGGTAAGTAAATTGAGGTAAGTATTAGTATTGAATTGAATGAAATAAAATTGAATTGTGATTATATCTGAGCAATTGAAATGCATATTTAATTGAGAAAATGAATTGAATTGTAAACATGATAAATCGTGATTGAATTAAAATTGAGATGAATATTGATTGGAATGAAATGAGATTTGGATACCCTATTAACTAGTCGGGCTAAGTTGGATATAGTTAGCATGCCATAGGATTAGAAGTGTTTAGGGATACTTCGACCTCAAGTCGATGAGGCACTATATGTGTCGTATTAATCATCATGTGTGTCGTATTACTGTTACGGATAAATCCGATTAGGTACTGAGTACCGTATTACTTCAGTAATGCTGATTAGGCACAATGTGCCGTATTGGTGTGTTGCTTGGATTTGTGTATCTGCCAGAGTCCGAGTTATGTTAATAGGGATAATGAACAAATTGATAATCAGAATTGATACAGATTGAATTATTGAATTGGATGATTTTGTAAATGAATTGAATGAGTTATTGAAATAGATGTGATAATGAAGTGAATTTGAAATGATTAGTGTTAATGAAACAAGTAGTTTAATGTATGAAATAGTTATGGAATGATTATTGGCATAAATTGAATATGAGTATTTATTTGTATCATGTTACGAATTTGAATTATAGTAATACCACTGAGTAAACATATTTAGCATATGGTTTGTTCCGTGCGCAGGTTAGGTTAATTGAACTTAAAGTTCCGGTCCAGCATCCAAAGTAAATCTTGAGCTCAAAATCTGGTGAAATGTGTTTCTTTTTAACAAATGGCATGTACCTAGGATATGTATTTGGTCATTTTGATAGTTAAATGTAAGTGATGTATAATATGAACTTGAATGGTTATATATATAAGAAGGTAAGTTTATGAAAATGTTATATTTTGGTACAAAACCTAAAATGGATTGAATGTGGTAGTTTCGAATTGAATTGGATGCAATATGTGAAATGAGTATAAATAAACTTTGAATAGGTCATAAGGTTAATGTTTATGTTATGGTTTAGGCACATTTAAATGTAATTTGACTTGGCTGAATGATTGAAATTTGGATTGCTTGTGGTTTAAGTATTGCAGGGTGGTAAACTTGAGGTTCAAGGTTCATTTTGAGTCCACACGGGCATCTGTCCAGACCATGTGAGACATACGGCTAGCACATGGGCGTGTGAACTGGCCGTGTGTCCCTTACACCTTAAATTTGAAAAATAGAATGCCTAGGTTTTAGTACACGGGCAGAGACATGGGCGTGTGTCTCAGTTGTGTGAAGTACACGGCCTAGCACACAGGCATGTGACTTGGCCGTGTGACCACACGGTCTGACCACACAAGTGTGTCACATAGACACACGGGCGTGTCCCTAACTCATAGGGACGTGTGAGCCCTGCACCTAGGGAAAAATTTTAGATTTTCACGAATATTATTAGAGTATTTGAATAAGTCTCGATTTGTTTCTAACGCATATTTCGGGCTTTGGTAGCCCATTAAAGGGACAATATGATTAATTTATAATATATTTTTAATTGATTGTATAATGTTTGAAATTGATCGAAAATGACTGGTAATGCTTCGTAACCTTGCTCTGGCGACAGTTTAAGGTTAGGGGGTGTTACAATATGTGTTCTGAAATAAGTTGGTATATGCTTATGTTAATAGATGAGTTTGGTCTCTTATGAGTGTCATGTGAAGGAATGTGACTAAATGGTATAATTTAAGAATGAATTAACTAACTGGTGAGTGTGTGATGTGTGTTTGGCATGCATAAGGCTTGAATACATATGCTAGTTTACTACTTGGTAAGTTGATATATTTTGGTTGATGTCAAACTTGTGTATATGTTTATTTTTGGCCTTGTAAAATGCTTCAGTTAATATGTGTATTTAGTCATTTGAAGGTCAGGTAAATAGAGGACATATTTATAGCATTGAAACATGTCAATTGTGTGTTTGTATGGTATATGTTCAAGGTATGAAAATGGCTTGAAATGTGTTGAATCAATGTTTAAGTTGTGGTACCTTTGAATGACATATTGGTTAGAATAATTAGGATGATTGAATGACATGTTTTGTAGGTGTTTAAGGTGTGTTTTTGGTCACATGTATGTGTGGGTAGAAGAGTGTCTTGGAATGCAATCATAGGCCCTGAGTTGTCTTGTTTTAGGGGTTATTTTTGGAGCACATGACCTGGGACACAGACTGTCACACGGCCGTGTACCATATTCGGTCACCATACACGGTCATGTGTTATTTTATTTTTAGGTGCAAGTTTCACACGGCCTGACGCACGGTCTGCGACATAGCCGTGTGAAACCTACACTTGAAAATAAAATAACATATGGCCGTGTATGGTGACCATGTGTGGTATACGACCGTGTGACCTAAGTCAGTGAGTTACACAATTTGGCATACGGGCTGAGACACGATCGTGTACCTCATAGTTTGAATGTCCACACGGCTTGGGCTAAGTCATGCGACCATGTGACCCTTGTTTCCCAAATTTTCAAGTTTTCTCAAAATTTTCTAATTTGTTTCGAATTAGTCCCTGATTATTCCCCAAACTGTTTTTAAGGTCTCTTAGGCTAGATTTAAGGCCGTAAAAGTATTTTTGCTATAAATAAATTATGTTATCTAATGTTAATATATAATTGTATGTTAGTTTCTGTTTCAATGATAAATGTTCTGAATTGTACAGTAATGCCCCATAACCCTAATCTGGTGACGGAGACGAGTTAGCGGTGTTACAACCCAAGTAGAAATAAATCCTGAATTCATATATAGATTTATTCACTTGTGATGTTCATAGTATGACATACCTTAATCCTAAGTGAATGATGACTATGTATGCGTGACTCGTATACTTTGATGTAAGTAAAAGCTTGAGTTCAAATAGGTAAGGAACCAAAAGTTGGTGCATTAGGTATACGACTTCTGCAGTATGTAGCATCATTCACAATAGTGTAATTCATAGCCTAAGACATGGGTAAATGATATCATCTCATTGGCATTACATGATAGATGAAAAGTAAACGTGGTTACAAGTTTATTGTTTTTATGATACATGACTTAATTACTACTTGATAGAAATTGACTTTTCATAAAGGAAGATGTAATAGTTACCATGAGATAAAATAGGATCATATTGGAGAACAGATTTATCCCAAAGATATTAATGATATCCTATGAGGGTAACACATTTATGATAAGATAATTGGACGAGCATTGCTTGTGTAGCTTTCATAATGGTATGTAATTGAGGAGAGCTTAGTCAATATACTATAGTGGAACGACTTCGTGACTAAATTAGTTTATAAGTAATAGGCGAAAAGTTAAAACTTAATTATAAATCATTTTAAGTTTAATTACATATGTCTAATCGATCTCTCCGCTGGCTCATTGAAACAAAAAAATGAATTGTATATATAATCAAATGAACAGAAATGAATAAAAATGATAAAGTTAGATAATTTAGTTACATTCGGAAATGAATGTGGTTTCTCACTAAGTATAGAAATGACCTGAGAATTAATTAAGTTTTTCAAATTATTATTTAATTAAATAATTGAAGTTCAAAAATTGAATTAAATTAATTGGCCATTGTAAAATTTGTTGAATATAGAAATTAAATGTATTTTCTTATAGATTCTTTTATGGTAAATTGAATGGAAAATGTGGTTTCTTATAGATTCTTATAGATTCTTTTATGAAATTAGAATTGAGTTTAAAACATTGTTTAATTAAAAAATTAATTTAATAAATAATATTTATTTTAAGAAATAGAAAAATATGTATTAGGTTGAATTAAATTATAAAGTGTTTGATTAAAAATTCAAAAAACACATAAATTGGACTTGGTATAGGAAAGGCACAAAACCCCTCATAAGTATGAGGGGCGACAACCCTACTATTATTAACTAGAGTTAAGTTGCCATTCTCTCCTAATTCAACTAGGGATTGATTTTTCTATTAAATAAGTTTTATTTGTTTTTCTATTAATTCAACTAGAGTTTCTCTATTGCTCCTTGTAACACACAACTTTGATATATTGTTATTTTGTCCGAAAATAGTTAGAATTTATTTCTAAGTATAAATTCTATTTTATAGGAATAATAATTCTATCGATGTTTCTATAAGAGAGAGAGATTTACTTTCCTGCTGAAAGTAAGAAAATTATTTCTGATTTTATATTTGATTCGAAATTATTCAAGCTCATACTCGAAGCAATTCGTAGTACGAGAATAGCGGAAAATACCATTCAATTGAAAGTCGGGAAAGTCAATGATTCGTCTCGCTCAAAGCACAAGCACTTTTTGGGAAAATTTTATTGTTATAAATATTACAAACAGACTCATTTTCTTAATTTTTATTTTTCCGTTGTATAAAAAAATTTTCAAACCGAATTTTTTCCAACACTAACTACTAAGTTATATTTATGATCTTAAACCCTAAGTTCAAATCTTGTCATAGTATTATGTTACTAAAAAATATGAAAAGACAAAAACATGCTTACATTAATATTTGTGTTTAGTTGACTCATCACTAACTCAATCAAGAATTTCATATAAGACTATAAGTATAGATATTAAATAGTGGACTGTTGACAATAATTTAATAAATAAAATTTATTTTAAAATTTAAAATTTAAAATCTAATTAATGAATAGTTTTAAATATGAAAATTCAAATACTATAAAAATAAATATTATTATACTTTATATAATTTTTAATGAAAATAAAAAAAATAAATTTCTTTAGAGCTAGAACCATAAGAGAGCTTCGATGGATTCCCAAATCCCAACCCCTCAACTCCCAATGTCCAAAGGCCTAAATTTAAAAATTCCCCAGTAAAGACCTCCAGCCCTCGGTTCTCAAATTGTCTAGCCCACCGTCGACCCAAAGATTTGGCTGCTTAATTTTTCTTGGAATACAATATTAAGTATTCTTTATTAAGATATTAAGTTTTAGGAATTGTTATTTAAGTGTTAATTTGTTTGAAAATTTTATGTTTAAATATTTAAATTTTTGTGAAATTGTTATATTTAGTTTGTTTGGATTAAACTTTAGTTATGAATAAACTTTATTTAAAATTAAATTTTTATTTGATTTTATATTATTTTTAAAATTTTAATTTTAGAGAATTTAGATTTAGATATTTAATTTGAATTTGGATTTGAATAATTTACAGATAATTTATGGTTTCAGATTTGAAGACATATTTGCGGATTTAATTAAAGAGGAAAAGATCCGAAACAAATTGAAAATAAAATAAGAAAGTGATTTGATTTTGCTTTCATTTTAGAACTGGTTATGATAACTATATTTGATTTTTCCGGGAAAAAAACTAGAGATAACTTTAAAAAAGAACAGAAAAGAAAACCCCAAAACTGGGTTTTAATTCAAACAAAACCCCCCAAACATTAAATCCTACTCTAATTGAATCACATAAGCAATATGGAAAGTGACACCAAAAATAAAACAGAAAGTTGCACCCAAAAGCAATCTCTTTGTTTTCTCATTCTTCTACCAGAATTTCCCTTTCCCTTTCTCTCTCTCATTACAAACTTAATCAAAACGTAAACTTAAATGTAACAATTAAAAGAAATAAAAATCTTGGAATCGTAAAAGCTTCTGCATTTGAAAACCCAGATTTTGCTTTGCGATAATGGAGGTTTCTTTTTTAAGGTCGAATCAAAGGACAAAACATTGAAGAAAAGCAAAGGGTTCTCAGAATATATATATAGATGTCAGAAACAATGGGAGGTAGATGCTTTCGTTTCTCAATCTTAGATCAACCATTTAAGATTTGGGTTTTTAGTTTTCTATTCATGGATGCTTTCAATTTTGAGATTTTTTGGGTTGTTCACAAGTTTGGCTTCTTAAGTGTGCGTTTACTGTAATATGTTAGATAGTTGCATGCATAGAGGGATTTCTGGCCAATAAACGTGTCATTGGGGCTGTTTGGTTTTTGAGAAAAGGGAGGAAGAATTATAATATTCTAGACGTGATTTTTTTCCCAACAAAAATGAAAAAAAGAAAGTACTAGCTATCTTTTTACACAAAAAAAAATGTCTCCGGTGCTTCAATTTTTTCTTTCAATGATTTAATATTGTTTTGGTACATAGAGAGAAATTCAAACTGAGGGACGGAAGATCCTAACCTTTTACCTAACTCATTCTGACTGCTGCTTAATTTGTGACGATTTAGTGTTGTTATATCACTTGAAAATATACAAAATTTTCAATGGCTTTGCTTATGCAATAAATTACTTGATCCATGGATACCCCAGTCCATGTTTCTAATGGTTGCATGTTTTCTTTTGGAATGTTCTTATAACTGCGGATTGAAAGCACCTTTCTATAATGGACCTTGGAATATTTTTTTATTGGTAGGGATGTATCAATGTGTAGCATCTTCTGTGAATCATGCTGTTGGTGTTTCCGGTCATCTATATAAGCTGATTTCTTTTGTTCCATAGTTGGAGAAATTATCTGTCAACTGAGAAATTATGCGAATACCTTCAGCCAACAGATTTGAGAATTTCTTCATGCTTCAATAAACCTGCAAATGATCCATGGATATGAACATTTTGTTCACTTCAAGATGTTCCTAAAGGACTTTTAAAGGTTATTTCTCTAGAACATTGGTTGAGATGTGCTAGAGCTTTGTTGGTAAAGCAAAAGTTTCCCAATGGAAGGAAATACTAGGTAACATCAATTTCAAGAAACTTCACTAAGTTAATGGCTTAGGAAGGCAACGTAGTTGTAAGACCATGTAGTTGGTCGGAGGTTGAATTGTATTATTATCTGTATGTTAAATTGAAGCTTATCATGTGTTACGTTAGGAGGCTGAATTTTCAGATGAACTTATGTTCCTTGGTTCTTTTCATATGTTACTGTGGCCATAAAATCCATTCTTTTGTTAGGATATTTCCTCCATTCTTTTCTAATTTTTATGGGGTTATATTGTTGTTTTTGTGTACTCTAAACCCTATCCTGCCAAAATGGCTGAACTTGAAAGTTACTAATGTTGGTGCTACAATAATGATTTGGAAAATCTTGAAAATGGAGACATATACTTTTTATTGTTTGGACCTAGAAAGCAAAGTGAGAAGGAAAAAAATTAAAAATTGACTGATGTTTCTTTGGAAGGAAGAAAAGCAAGATCCCTGAGGTATGGACTATCAGTGCCTGTTCTTAAGTGCTATTTGTTCTGTTGGTCATTTATTATGAATGTTGGAGATGAGTTGGAGGAGGTAAGATTTGATGGGTTGTAACAAGAAAAATAACCTATTCTGTTATACCACCCTTAAAAGTGCTTCCTTTTCTAGTGTAATGGTTTTTACTGGTCTTCAATGATATCTAGAAATGGTTTTTAGGGCTAGCTGATGTGGGCAGTTATTTTGCTTAAGATTTTCTTAAGGTGTTGTAACTTGAGGTACTTCTGAAAATGATAGAGATATCAAGAGGATCATTGCATGTAAAAGTGAGATTGTGGAGAGTATAATCTGACAAATGTGAAGCTGTACAAATGGTTGAAGGAGTATAGTAAAATTGTTCATCAGACTCAGTTATTTGGATGAGACTTTAGTTCAGCGGAATTTCCCTCTTCATTGTTTTACAATATGTTATGCCTCTTCATTGTTTTACAATATTTTATGTAGTTGGTTAGGACCCATTATGCTTCTTCTCATTGATAGAAAATAATCCATTATAAATATCTGTGACAACTCTGATTTCTATTATTAAGCATAGCAGCATGTTAACTAATCTTTTTCAGTTTTATACTTAATTTTATCATATCTAATACTTTTGTTTCTATTTCTTTGTTATCGTTTTAGATTCAGGTCAGGTGCAGATTGAAGAGGATAAAGTTTCTCTGGATGTGAATAAGAAAAGAGCGGTGAAAACGCCAGCCCAGGTTATAGTTCTTGAGAACTTCTATAAAGGTAATAATTCTTGTCTTCTAATTGAAATGTTTTGTTTTTTCTGTTTCCAAAGGTTTTTCGTTCTTTTACAGAGGAAAGATTTCCTTCAGATGAAATGAAAGCAAAACTGGCTGTTCAATTAGGGTTGACACAAAAGCAGATATCTAGTTGGTTTTGTCACAGAAGGTTAAAAGACAAAAGGAGAGATGACTACTACGCTAATGGGCAACATGATTATTCTAGTGGTGTTATCCAGGATCATGTTAGCGGGCTCAGGCAAGATTCTTGTGGCAGTATTAAGCAGGGAGATTACAGATATATTGATCTGAGGGAGGTAGAAAGTCGAATAATTCATGGCCAAGGGTTTCCAGCTGCTGACCTCACATACGAGCGTAGAAGTCATCAATATCCATATGGCGTTCAGATGGAGGATCCATCTTCTGAAAGTAGTCTGTCTTTGCACGATCAGCTTTTCTTGAAAGGTGGGAATCCTTATGACATGCACATTTCAGCTAAACCTACACAAAATGGAGCAATTGTGCAGACAAACTCGAGTTCTAAAAGCATAGGTTATAAGCCATCTGGATATTTGAAGGTTAAGGGTCGAAGCGAGAATCCTGTTATTACTGCTGTCAAGAGGCAGATGGGAAGGCATTATCGAGAAGATGGTCCAGTGCTCGGAATTCAATTTGATCCACTTCCGCCTGGTGCATTTGAGTTCCCAAGTAGCCATCCAGTCAATGGTAAGCCTAATACCCAGATCTGTTTGTTATATTGACAATTTTCATAGAATCATGAAACAATTCTGGCAGACAAGTTGCTTAAATTTCTTTGTTTTTATTGCTTGTTGCATTGTTTTTCTGTCTGTTAAACATTTATTAGCTTCTGAATTAAGAAAATAATTGTTAGATTGAACTTCTTTCTACTGCCTTTAGGCATTTGCTGTGCTGATCATGGTGATGTCAGAAGCAAATGCATAAGAGAAATCTCTTTAGTCTTTGAGAGAGAGGCTAAGCCCTAAGGCATTGGGGCATAGTTCTTTTGTGTACAAGCTTTTTTTATTTTTAAAGTTTAGATAATGGTTTTTACAATTTTATAGCAGTTTATAAATAACAAAAACAAATTGTTCTACAAAAAAAAAAAATGTTATCGCTCCCCACTAAGAAGCCTAGACCTTAATTCAAGTAATATCAATGATAATTTAAACCATCATGACTATCCCATTAAATAATTTTAGTCCAGATGCTCAGAATTATTTATTCACTATTTTCTCCTCTGTTTGCACATATGTATACTTTTGTATCTTATCTTTTAATCCTTTCCATCTCCTTCCTTGAATGTTTACTTTCTTATTCCATGTACTTTGTTCCTTGATGTTTCTTTATTACTAAGTAGCTAATTTCCTATATGGTTTTCATCTCCCATTCAACTTTCTTTTTCTTTTTTATTTTTTCTGCTCTGATCCCTCTATCTCCATTTGTTTTGTTTACCCTCATATCTACGCCCTTCCTTTTTCTGTTGGTCTTTCTTTTGTCTCCATGGATTTCTCCTTTTGATTTCAAAAGCATCTTTCTTTCTTGTTTATTGTATTTATTACAAGTTATTTAATGATGAGAGTTAAAACTGCAGAGGAATAATGTTTCAATGGCATATGCATTCCCTGTCTGTGGAAAAAAGGTGTAAGCCCTGCGGTGAAGTTTATGATTGTCAGAAAGGCATATTCCTATGAGGTGTATATTTGACATCTTGCTGCAATTTTCAAAGGCTTGTGGCACACCTCATTGTGCATTTCAAATGCATTTTAAAGACACTGTTGATAAACTTACGTACAAAAAGCGAAGTCTGAGAAAGTATAATTGAAATGAAAATTGCTTTTGGGAGTATGGGATGCGTTAGTCCTGAAAGTCATCTGTTGCAACTGTTTACCATTTATTTTGTTATACTTTGAGAAAGCTTTTTGTAATTGCAAAGTCATATAAGTGACCAAAGCAAAGAAACAATGTTTAAAAGTGAAACCAATCTGGTAACTGAATTGTGGTAAGTGGAAAGTTTAAGAGTCAAGAGGTTCAATTGGAGTTTGATGTCAGAAATGCATCAATCAATGGTTAATTAAAAATGATATGCAAATAGAATAATCATAACAGTCCTAGGTTTGTGGCTCAGAAATGAGAATGAAAAAGAATGGATAAATTTGAGTCTAAATCAGAAGTGTCTGCTTGAGTAGAACAAGCTTCTTCAAAGCATGAAATATTCACAAAAAGGTGTAAAAGCATGAAATATTCATAAAAAGGTGCAGTAGTGAGAGATAGCTGCTTTGGCACAGCTCTGCACTACCCTCTCCTAGGTATACCTTTGTTTGCATGTGAGTCCCTTTGGCTCCTTACCTCCACACCTGTTGTCCTGGTTCTATCAAAGAGGGTAGACCTGTCAATTGGGCGGGTTGGGTTGGTTTTGTGTCGGGTCAATCTAGATCAGGTCAATTTCCAACTTAGTTTGGGATTTAAAATTTCCAAATCATTTTGGGTTCAAATCAATTGCGGGTTCAGGGCACTTCAAGTTCAGGTTTCTCAGGTCAAATCATTACGAGTTCGGATCATTTCGAGCTCAGATCAATTCGGGGTTGGGATGACTTTTATGATTAAATCAGGTTTGAGTCCGGGTTGGTTGGGTCAAATTATCGAGTTTGGGTCAGAATTGACAAGTCTAACAGAGAGCACCCTCTTGCTAATATGCTTCCCTTGTAGTCTTGAAGCTTAACTTTGATTATCCTCAACCTTGAAATATTTGAACTCATCTATATCTTCCATTGATTGCATGGCAGAGCCAATCAGTATTAGAGATTCCCGACAGCCCCATTGTTTAGATATCTCTGGAGTGGTGAAGCAGTCGAAGCCTAAGATTGTAAGTGGATTCTTGATGCAATTTTCAAAGTTTTAGCATACATAATGGACACCCAAACTATATTTATATTATATTCTGTAATTCTAAGACCCTATTAAACAGTGGTCACAATAACTGAGAGTTAATTTGTACTAGTTCAATCAGTATTTGAGCTAAATATGATGTTAAACTATTTCTTCCTAAGGTGCCATTTGCAATCCTGTTGAAAGAGAACTAAATTTGGGGTATTGTCTTTGATAACGGAGGCTGTGTGTATTATTCATGGACTATATGTCTCAGTGGCTGCTAGTATTTATAGCAGTTAAGGTAGAGAAAAAGTGGTAAAAGCTTTTCAGTTTTAAGCAACTTTCTCTGGCCCCACTATTTGTTGTTGTGAAATAAAGGAGAAATTGTGCTAAAATTACTTTGGAAGGTAGAGAAATTCTCTACACTAGTCAAGATTTCTTTAAGATACGCATGTATATGGATCTTTTAGTTGAACAGCAATATAATGAATTATAGATGTAGCTTTCAATTATTGTACTTTGTACTTGGACCATGAAAGTCACTCTAGTTCTTTCAATTAGAAGCTATTTTGACATTACTTATGATGGGAAGTCACATTTAACAAAGTGAATATCATCTCTTTTTTTATGGATATGTTATTTCAAAAGTGATTTTTTTAAGATCCATCTTTTTCTGTTTACTTCCATTGTAGTTAAATGAAGTACATAATACCATGTTGAGTTTTCAGGACTCATACATGGAGGGTGCAAACTTTAACACTGTGCATGGGTCCAAAAGACAGGACTGGAGATCTCATCATCAACCGAAATATAAGCCTTCTTTTTCTTGTTCGAACCCTTTTCCGGACAAGGACTTTCCTTTAGATATCTACAAAGGTTATGCTGACAAACCTGCTATCAGTGATTGCAAACGAAGTTGGATGAGCTCTAAGCTTGTGGTTGAAAAGATGGTGCCGGATTCTTGTTCTAACCATCCTGGTCCCTATGGTAGGAAAATTACTAATGAACAAAAAATTCCTGGGTTACATGATGCTCATCATATCCACATGGACCCCAAAGGCAAAAACCTGCCTAAAACTTCAAGTTTCATACGCGCGTGCAGTGAGTCCTTGGGTAATGAGAGAGGGCCATTTGCAAGGATGGAAAAGGTGTCATTATTGACTTTATAGTTTCTGCTCACATGTTTTGTCATTTACCAGTTTTCATGGTGAATGTTTTGGCTTCAAATTCTTCTTTTTCCATTTTTTGCTTATGTGCAGGTGGAGAACGTTGGTGGAGAATGGAAGCTGAGAAAGGATTACCCTGTCAGAGTAAAAATTGATGCAACAAATGAATTGAGAGTAAGTTTAAGCTTTAGTTGGCTTTTGCTCAAGTATGCATATCACATACTCAGTTTTTTCTTGTGACACCCCTCTTTCATATTTGAAGGTTGCTAAACGGGTCGATCTTGAATTTCCTCAAAAAGATTCTGTGGCAAATGCATCACATGCCAGATTGCGTCTGTTGACAAATCCAAGTAAAGGGTCAGTATAATATGTAATTTTACCTTCTTAATCTATCTATTCATTGGCATATGCACATGCCAATGGGTTTTTGCTTGTTCTTTATTGTGATCTTGCATGTCCATATACTAGCATTTCTTTTTAAGTGATCTTGCATGTTCCTCTTTATTCTTTATTGTGTTTTCTTTTTCCATATGCTTGCGGCTATTTGTTGTGCATAATAATTCTTTTTTTTTTTTTTTTGATATTTTCTTTTGATGGTGCTTTGCTTTAGTTATTACTTTATGGGATTAACTTTAGAAATCATTGGTAGTAAATCAAGCATTTTGGTAGTTGAGGAAAAGCAAGCAAGGTCCATAATATAGCTTTATGTAAGGTTCTGAACATATCAAACTACAAATTTAGACCTAAAAAAACTAATGCGGGTTAATATTTATACTCGCAAATAACAGGTTTATTGTGTGGAACATAAATAAGGTCAATTCAATTGAAGTGTTCCATTTAGTTTGTATTTAATCATCGGACCTCTAGTATTATCCATTTTGCTAAATGAGCAGTACTGACATAGTAACTGTTGTTCCTTTGGCCAAACCGATTACTTAATTCCATTCTCACAGTGATTTTGTGCCATTATAAGTGTGCATGCCTTCGTATTTCTTATTTATTTTGCGTGTGCGGTGGTCTTGGGGGGGGGGGGGGGGTGTTTGTGGTATGTGGTCTTGTAAAGTGGAGAAAAAGAAGCATTTAATAACATCTACAGTTCTACTGCCAAACCATCCCAGACATCATAAACTCGGAATGCCTGGATATTCTGGATGGTTTCTTCCTTTCCCTCAACTTGGGACTTAAATTTAGGAGTTTGGTTGTTCTATATGCTTCTGAAATGCATTTGCGGTTTCATAATCTTTTTTGTTGCATTTGATGTGATGTAGACCTTCCATGGATGTACCGAGTAGCTTCAGTGGGGATGAAACTGCAGAAACTAGTTTATCCTCTCGGATTGAGGATGCATATGGTTGAGAAGATTGCTTTTGTACTGCTGGAAAAAGAGCGAAGGTCTTCAAGCTTACTAACTAGAAAAGCAGTGGTAGGAAGAACATTGGGGTAGGACGGTGTTTTTGTTCATTGTATTTTGTGTTTAGATAGATAGTGGTCAGCTGTTAATATATGTGTAAACTCTTTTTGATTTTGTAGTTAATTAAATGCTTTGTGATTGTGAAGGATAGTAGTGATGAATTTTTCTGGTGAATCCACCAAGGGCGAATGAATGTTACTCTATCCTCTTGGTATCAATATTACAATGTCTAAGTACGATACCTATTCAACTTAGACAAAGATGTTAATTTGAGTTTAATCCAAGCTGTAGAATTTTTTTTAATTAAACTTTATGGTTGGTTAAAGTTAGAAACAAGTTTCTTAGAGTACGACTTTGAAGTTGGTTCTACCATTGATGCTTCCGGGCATTGGTTGTTGTACCACTTATCCGAGATCATGGTCAGTCCAAGTAAGACAATGTTCCAATACATCATTAAGTGAGTTGTTAAGAGATTATCTAAGTGAGTTGTTAAAAACATAGAAGTACCGATATATATATAAAAAAAAAAAAAAAAAAAACTAAACTAAACATTAATGTGGAGGTTAAAATTTTCTTCCGACCTTTTAGTTAAAAATTACATTATATTATATTTATTAATCATGTTTGCTTTGTTTTTTTTAGGTAAAAAATATTTTGAGATATCTAATATTGTTTATAGCCTTTGATTTTAGAAATTAGGGTAAAATACCAAACAAGTCCTTCGAGAACAATTAAAAAATCAATTAAGCTCCTTTGGATCCTTGCTTCGCCGTCGATGTTAAATTTTATCATCTTTAAACTTTTTTTAGTTTTTAATTTTAAAAGTTATAAAATAACGTTTTATTTAAAATTATAAATTAATGATTTTTAGAATAAAATTACCTAATCGATAGTTTAAGATGTAATTAGAATGTTTTGAAATTTGTAAATTAATTTAAAATGAAAATCATAATTTAAAAATATATGATGAAATTAACTCTAATAAAAAATAATTGTTTAAAATTTGATTGTGAAAACTAGAATTTGGAAAAAAAAAAGCATTTTCTTACTTTGTTGTTTAATTTTATTTGTTCAATTTAGTATTTAAAGTATATCTGTTCCTCATTTTGATACTTAAAGTATATATTCACTATTTTTTTAATCATTTTTTAATTAAAAATAGTGACTAATTAAATAGCATCAAGTGGGTTTTTTGGTAAAAAAAATATAATTCTTTCATAAAATATATATATAAGCCTTAAAAAATTAAAAATTAAAAATAAAAATATAAAAAATTCAAAAAAGTATATAATGTATAAAAGTTTTAAAAATGAAAAGAAATGATAAAAATTATATGTAAAGTCTAATATATATTAAATATAAAAAATAAAAAAATACTTTACTAAGTTTGGTGTCAGTGGTCAACCGGACATCAATTTAGTTGGGTAATGACGAAAATAATATTTACAAGATAAATTGTATTATTTTGATAGTGTTTTTGTCATTTTATATATTTTTCTATATAAAAATACATATATAATAAGATTTGAACCTAAGTATATATAATTTTCATTTATATAATTTTTATAAATTATTTACTACAAAATTTTGTTTTCAGTAAACTATACGAAAATATCTTTCATTAAAGTCTAGTAATTTATTTCTAATAATTGGGGGAATAGAATGGCTTGGGATCGAACTTAAATTCCCATGCGTACAGCATAATGCTTTTACCACTGGAGCAAGAGGTTGTTAACATAATTTTTATTTTTTTATATATTTAATTATTTTGTATATATATATATTTTAGAAAATTTTCATTTTTATAAGTTTATATATTTATTTTCATTTTTATAATTTTTAAAGTTTATATATATTTGATAAAAGAAATTTTATCTTCTTTTTTTTTTTTCCATTACATGGTGCTATTAGATTGACCATCAATATTTTTGTAATGTCTATTAAAACTATATTAAAAATATATAATGAATTCATACTTTAGGTATTAAACTGAAAAACATATATACTTAAATATCAAATTATAAAAAAAAATTAAGTACCAAAATAAAAAATAAATATATTTTAGAAGTCAAATCATAAATCAATTTTGAAAAAAAAAAAAAAAAAAACCATGGGTAGGTAGGGCTCTTACCCTAAAATTGAAAATTTTCAATTCTAATTCTTTATAAATGATCAAATTCTAAATTAATAGAAGAAAAATTTAAGCTTTGACCCCAAAAAATAAAAAATATATAAATAATTATTTTAAAAAATTATAAAATCATAAATTAATATATAATAAAATGTACATTTATTATTTTAAAAAATATAGTAATTTTGACCCCAAAATCTCTCGATTTTCCTTGAATTAAGACCTACAAATTTTAGCAAGATTTGTAAGAAAGTGATAAAGTCAAACTTAGAAGCTTCTTTTTTATTGTTGTAATTTAATATTTGTGACAAATCAAATTATTTAAAGAAATCGTGAAAAATAGACAATTGGAGGGTATAATTTTAAAATATATTACACTTTTAAACGAAGGATTTGGGTTCAAATTTTAAAAATAATATTATTGAGAGAGACAATAACAGTCATAAGTCTCGAAAAGATCAATATATATGAACTGTAAAACGAACATAAACGATACATTATTTTCGAAAAAAAAAATATTAACTAATGATCGTAATTAGATAAATAGTAATATAATTTTAATCTTTTTTAAAATTACTATAAAATATATATAGATAAGATAAACAAAATTAACAAATAATAATTTAAATTTGGAAGAACAGTTTAAAATTATTTAATATTTATCCTAAGAAAATTTCAAAATTATTGATCACATTCATCCAAAACTTTGAAATCATATTACTATTTAATAATATTCTTTTGTATATATATATATGGACAAACTCACGCACGTGAGACACTCATTCCCTTTTTTTTAGGCATCCGAATAATCCCTTCACTCTTGTAACTTGTATTCTACTAATTTTTTAGGTGATTAATTATTTTGTGAAATTATAGAATAAAATATTAAATATTAAAATATGCTTTAAGTTTATATACATTTCATATATTTAGAATTTAGTTCTCTACTTTTTAGATTTAAAAATTTAGGTGTAGTAGTCACCATTATTAAAATTATTCTACTAAATTTACTAATATGATATTTTAAATAAAAAATATTCACTTGATAATCATATAGCAATTTAAATAATGTTAAATCAAATTAAGTTAATTATATATATATATATTAAATATCAAGTTATATAAGGGTTGTCTTATAACTTAAAAAAACATAAGAAATACCTCAAAAGAATATGTCAAGTGGACATTAAAACTTATAAGCATTAAATTATGTTAGAAATTAAAATATATAAATTTAAATTTAAATTTAGACATATTAAAAGGACTAAAACTAATATTTTTTTTTTTATGAAATGCAACAAGGGAAGAGAGGGAGAAAGGGAACAATTGAGTAAATTTAGAGTAAAAAAAGGGTTAAATTCTTAAAAGGATAAAGTTGGTTTTTATCATTTTAAATTCGAGATCTTATTACCATTTAAATATATTGGTAATTTAAATTGGATTGATTCACGATTTGACTATTGAAGAATATTTAAATTAGAACTTTAAGTACTAAATTGGGACAAAAAAGTTTAAGTATCAAAATGAAAAAATAAGTATACTTAAAGGGCTAAATTATAAATTAAGCCATTTAAATATTGTACTAATTTTTTAAATATAGGTAAAAAAACATGTTTAAGGTATTGATTTGAGGGTAATGAAACTTAGTTGGAAAACGTGAAAATTGGTTGTGGCTACCACCGGTAGTGGCTGACACTGAAGTATTGCGTCCAACTGCTTTTACAGTGATACATATTCAATAATTATACACTGACATATTTAAAAATAAAATATAATTCACTTGACATTATTATTGTTATCAGAACAAGAGTATACTAAAACACATTATCTTTTTATTTAAGGGTTAGAGAAAGACTATAAATAATTCTAGGTATTATATAAAAAATTCAATCTCTTCTTTCCATGTATTTTTTTTTCGTTTAAATATTCTCCAAAATGCTTGTTCATATATTTTAACTTCATCTTCGTGCTTTTATTTTTAAAAATTTAATCTTTTTAATTTTCAAATTTAAAATTTTATATCCAATTATTAACACCGTTAAATTTTTTTGTTAAATATGCTAATGTCCATTTTAAAATTAAAATCATATAACAAAAAATAATATTATAATAAATCTTAAATAATTAGAAAATTTTAATGATGTTGACATTTTCTAAAATGTCATATTAGGTTTTCAGTAAGAAAAGAAGTATAGACTAATTAATGATAATATATATAAAGATTACATATTGAATTGTGGTATAAGAACCGTAGGATTTCTATATAATACAAAAAGGTCAACATCAAAGGATTTGATTGATAGCTGTCGCATAGGCGTTTAGTGATTGATTAAGGATGGATATCTTACCGGTTGTTATTATTATTATCATGTACTAAAGATAGATTAATCATTAAAAAATATCAAATCAATACTTTTTTTAATAGTTTTATTATTTTTTTAATTTCTAAAATTTTGAAAAAATTATAATTATTGATGCGACGTTGATATGATAATTTGTGCATATGTTACATTAACAAATTAATGAAATTAGAAAAGACAAAAAATTAAATAAAAATTTAAAATAATTATTTTTATAAAATTAGAAGGTGAGATGTTATGGGTAGGTGCACAATTATATATATAATTATAAACACCACTATATTCATACTTTAATCTGTACTTATAAACTTGAAAAAAATATTATATTGTTGGATCTAAGAGCTAATTAATTTTTGGGTGATTTTTGAAACTGATGCTTGGTGCATTGTTTCTATAAATGGATAAAATCGAGAATTAATAATTTAATTGATTTAATTAATAGTTATAATTAAATATATTTTGACTTGGTAAAAATGAAAAATTTAAAAATAAAAAAAACTAGTTAAAAGTGAAAAAAATTAATTTTTTTTATTTCTAACCAAAAAGTTGAAATTGAAATATATTTTTATTTATTTTATATTCCTATTATTAGAAAAGGAAGTGGGGACCCACAAAAGGTACGGTCTCCAACCCTCATTTACCAACAGACCCTTCCAAGAAATAAATGGAAGAGTTCCCATCTAAATAGTTTTCTCAATAGTTTAATAACTCCTTACTTTTGACGACTCAGAATTTTATTAGGAATTCTATCACATATATATATATATAGAATATACAAATCAAATTTTCAAGTTCAAGTTAATTTAAATTTTATAATTTAAAAATGTATAAATTAATTCTTCTCAAAAATAAAATATTTAAAATATTTAAAAAATATTTTTTTCCAAACATTCATAAATGCATATTAAAAAATTACTAGAAATCTTAAAAGATGTATAAAAATATTAATTATAATTTTTTTGACATAATGATTTTTTTGGCCAATCAATTTTACAATTAGCCTTCTATTTAATTTTTTTTGTCTATTTTAATTCTTGAATTTACATTTTTTTGTCAAAACACCTCAAATTGGATGAGAAAGTTAATATTTGGTAACTTTATTTATGTGGCATACACGTGGGTTACAACATAAATGTCACATCAACAATTAATTTTAAATTTAAAAAAATATTTTATATAATTTTTAATTTTCAAAAACAAATTTTTATGATTTTTTGAATTTTAAAAATAATTAAATGTTAACGTATCATCTACGTGTTGTCAACAAAATAAAAAAATGTTAGCCTTTTTTTTTTTTATATAACACAAGTTTAAGGATTAAAAAAAGGCGAAAAATGAAATGAATAGCTAAACTGATTTTTTTTGTAAAGTTGGAGGGCTAAATAAGTCATTATACTTTTTTTTTTTAAATTCCAAAATGAAAAATTTGAGGCTTAAAACAAGTAAATTATGAAATCATGTTTATCATATTATCTTGTTTTATGTTCTTATTTTGTTTTAGAAGAGTTTTTAAATATACGTGATATTTATGTTTTTTTAATTTAGAATTTAGTCATATTGCCTGCAAGATTTCAATATGATCCGTTTAATTTTTTAAAATTTAATTCTAATAAATTTATTTGACACAGCTCGACTTAAATCTTATTTTACTCGACTTGATTCAAGAAAAATTTGAATCGAATTGGAACGATAAAATAAGACCCATCAACTTCACTAAATTTTTTTACTCGATTGATAAAAAAAAATGAGAACAATAGATTTTGGGTTATAATTGAAACTTCTTAAAGCTCACAATATAAGACAATAATGAAGGTAAGAAAAGGATTTGATAATTTTTTAATAATTAAATCAATCAAATGTGAGAAATTATTGAAATTAAGAATTGTGTTATAAATATAGCAGAGAGATCAAGTTGTAAGGGTTTTCGTATATTTTTAAAAAAATAATGTTATATTTTAGATTCAATTAATATAAATTATGCATGTCAATTTATTAACGTCGATTCCGATACATAGAAAAACATTGACTCCAATAGTAGCAATTTATTAAAAACAGAAACGGAATTTATTAAAGAAACTTTAAAAGAGCAAAGAGAAAAAGAAAACAAGTAACTCAAAAATGATTTAATTTGAGTTATTGTACGCATTAAACCATGAATTTTAGCAAACCTGAGTTTTTCTTTTTTCTTAAATTATTGGAAACAAATTGAGAAATTACATTAAAATAGAAAACCTGAAGGACAACTTGTTAGACATCAATTTAATTCACGAGGGGATATGAAAATTAGATATTATAGTTTTATCGTAATTAAAATATTTACAAAAGGAAAAAAACCAAGTTGCATGTGACTAATAATAAGCCAAAAACAAAAAGTAGCCAACCAATTGACTCCTTGTCTTTACATTTTGTTGCTGCCAAACAAGTTTGATGAGTGGGTGGACCTGAATCTCACATGCTTTGACCTAACCTCCTCATTTATTTAGTCTATATATTCCGAACCAAAGCTAGTGTTTAGAATGTACCACTACCACTGTTGTCTCTTCATATTTGGTCCTTCCGGTACTTCACCATGCCATCATTCGATACTATCCTCCTTCGGGATTTGGTAGCTGCAGCCTGCCTCTTCGTTATCACGCGTTATTTCATCCGTCGTCTTCTCAATAACCCCAAACGAACACTTCCTCCGGGTCCGAAAGGGTGGCCGGTTGTGGGTGCTCTTCCACTCTTAGGTTCCATGCCCCATGTCGAACTAGCCAAGTTAGCCAAGAAGTATGGACCTGTAATGTACCTCAAAATGGGAACCTGCAACATGGTGGTGGCTTCAACCCCGGATGCCGCTCGAGCTTTCCTTAAGACCCTTGACTTGAATTTCTCTAATCGACCATCCAATGCTGGTGCCACCCACATAGCCTATAACTCTCAAGACATGGTGTTTGCGGAGTATGGTCCGAGGTGGAAATTGCTTCGTAAACTGAGTAACCTCCACATGCTTGGTGGCAAAGCCCTTGAGGATTGGTCCCAAGTCCGGGCTGTTGAGCTAGGCCATATGCTTCGGGCCATGTGCGAGTCTAGCCGAAAGGGTGAGCCAGTGGTGGTGCCGGAAATGTTGACGTATGCCATGGCCAACATGATCGGGCAAGTGATACTGAGTCGGCGAGTATTCGTGACCAAAGGGTCGGAGTCGAACGAGTTCAAGGACATGGTGGTGGAGCTCATGACGTCCGCCGGCCTCTTCAATATAGGTGACTTTATACCTTCCATTGCGTGGATGGATTTACAAGGGATTGAAGGCGAGATGAAGAAATTACATAAAAGATGGGATGTACTTTTGACAAAGATGATGAAAGAGCATGAGGAAACAGCTTATGAACGCAAGGGGAAGCCTGATTTTCTTGATATAATTATGGATAACAGAGAAAACCCTGCAGGGGAAAGGCTTAGTTTGACCAATGTCAAGGCGCTTCTGTTGGTAAGTCGAGTTTGAGTTTATACTTTCCAAGTTGCATATTCGTAAATTAATGACAAATATTCTTGAATTTTGCATTGGTAGAATCTATTCACAGCTGGCACCGACACATCCTCAAGCATAATCGAATGGGCATTAGCTGAAATCCTGAAGAACCCAAAAATACTGAACAAAGCTCACGAGGAGATGGATAAGGTGATTGGCAGAAACCGAAGGCTTGAAGAATCCGACATACCCAAGCTTCCCTATCTTCAAGCCATTTGCAAAGAGACCTTCCGAAAGCATCCATCTACTCCCTTGAACTTGCCTCGAGTGTCCACCCAGGCTTGCGAGATCAATGGCTACTACATCCCCAAAAACACCAGGCTGAGTGTCAACATTTGGGCCATTGGCCGAGACCCTGACGTGTGGGGCAACCCACTGGATTTCACCCCTGAAAGGTTTCTGAGTGGGAGATTTGCCAAAATCGACCCACGAGGGAACGACTTTGAGTTGATTCCATTTGGTGCTGGGCGAAGAATCTGTGCTGGAACCAGGATGGGGATCGTGCTGGTTGAGTACATCTTAGGCACTTTGTTGCACTCTTTCGACTGGATGCTTCCTCCCGGTACTGGGGAATTAAACATGGATGAGGCCTTTGGGCTTGCTTTGCAAAAGGCCGTGCCTCTTTCTGCCATGGTTCGCCCACGCCTCGCACCAACTGCTTATGTTTCCTAAGCACATCCCTTACCTTATCACTGCTCATTTTTCCTACTTCTGCTTGTGCTATCTGACATTCAAGCTCGATCTCGATGTGATGTGTGTATCAATTGATGCATCTTTTAGTTTCAATTCTACTCTAAAAACAATCTTGCATGCCTTTCTATTCGATCTTATCCATACCTACCTACACTACCATACTACGCTTCGTTTAGGGTGGTGAGTATTCAATTGAGTTGAGACGAATTGAATAAAAAAATTTCGAGTTAATCAAGTTGATGAATCTTATTTTAGCAACTGAACTCAATTTAAATTTTTTTCGAATCGAATCGAGTCAAAAAATTTGTAGTCAAGTCTAGTCAACGAATCTTATAATTTATACTCAATGTTACGTTTACATTGACAGATTATTTTAACTAGTAGATGAAGTATAAGATTATTTAATTACATAAACAATATAATAGTTTTATCTTTTAACTTAATGAGTAAATATTTATCAAAATGACATAGTTTAGCCTTTTAACTTAATAGTTTTGACTTTTAACTTTAGAAAATGTAACCATTTATCAAAACAATGTAATTTTACCTTTTCTTATTCGGATTTTTGGATAACTCAAATTGTGTAATTTATATTTGAGTTAAACCGAAAAGCTTAATTTTTATTCGAGTTAATCCGAATAACTTGATTAACTCAAATAACTCGAATTATTTAATTTAAAATTTGAATTTTTATCGGGTTTTTAAAATCAAATTAGATTTTGCTCACCCCTAGTTTACATGAAGTCTTTGAAATTCAAGACATATTTTTCTTGTAACACTCCTAACCCATATCCATCGGTAAAATAGGGTTTCGGAGCATTACTGATGTTTACCGATCAAAAAAATATAAATTTCAAACATTTTCTATCATATAATATTCAGATCTAAAACCAATTAAATTTATACACACTGTCCCTTATTTGAGACCTCGAAGCCCAAAATATGTGTTAGAAACAAATCGAGACTAATTCAGAAATTCAGAGAATTTTTTGCGAAATATTAAAAATTTTCAAAGCTGTAGGGTTCACGCAGCCATGTGGGCTCAAAATGCACCTTAAACAAGTTTACCATTCCCTGTAAGCATGGACAATAAGCAACTAAAAAATCATTTGTTTAACCAATTCAAAACACAATTAAAAACATCCAAATCATATTAAAACAAACATCCCAGTGCCTAACCAATGTACCCTCATAGGTACCACGATTATATCATCAATTCATATCAATAAAACAGCACTCATGTCCAATTTGTAAACATGCCAACTTCAATCTATTTTGCCTAATTCATGATCACTTAACCATTAACTTAATTTCACATGTTTATATTTATATATATACCAAACTAACATTATATTTATAACCTCATTTACAATCAATTCACAAAATAATAAATAGTTAGACACCCTAGGTACATGTCGACACAGAAAAGGATAGACATCATCACGTTTGAGTTTGAGACCGTTGTTGGATGCTAAATCGGCGATCAAAATTAAATACCTAACCTGCGCATGGAAAACAAAACTATACGCTGAGTAAAAACTTAGTGGTATTTCTATAATCCAAATATTTAAAGATAAGAAATTACAAATATACAATTGAAATATAAATACATATTAATATTTATTTATTACAACAACCATATCATATTTCATTTGTTTCACAAATATCTCAATTCACATACTTGCTATATAAATAGCTTTTCACAATTTATTTCACATTTCTTTATACAATTGCATTATCCTTTCAATATTCATTTTATGAGTATATAACTCATATATTCCATATATTTGCAACATATTTTACATTCTATTTTCAATTTACTATTTCACTTCCATTTCTCATACCATACTATTTCAATATCAATCATAAAACTTTATTATTCATTTACCCCTATTAACACGACTCAGACTTGGACAGATACATGGATCCAACCAAAACACACCAGTTTGGCACCCACTGCCTCATCAGATAATTCGAAGTAATAATTTGACACCTAGTGTCTCATCGGCTAAACCGAAGTAAATTGGCATCTAGTGCATCATCGAATTAATCCGAAGTAGTAAATTGACACCTAGTGTCTCATCGACTCGAAGTCGAAGAAATCCCTGAACTCTTCCAATCCTATGGCATGCATCTATATCTGACTTAGCCCGACATAGTTAATAGGGTTTAATTTCATCTTTCAAATACAACCAATATTCATTTCAATTCAAATAATCAATATATTCAATATATATACCAATTCAATTAATATAAATTCAATAAATTCATCACATACTAAATCAATCTATTTCAATTGCAAAACACAATAATTCTCACCTCAACACTTACCGTATACATTAAATTTAATTATAACAATTAACAACTAAATTCAAATTATAAAAATACAAATCAAAAATTTCAAGCTATTCCTTGTCGACTTTATCTTTCCCCTTTTTAGTCGAGGGTTCCGGTACGATGTTTGCTACGGAATTAAAACAATTAAAAATTATCAATACAACAAAATTCAATTTCATATTGAATATTTCAATTTTTATTCAAATATTGCCTAAATTTCAATTTAGTCCTTAAACCGAGACTAAAATTTATTTCAATTTTTATTCAAATATTGCCTAAGTTTCAATTTAGTCCTTAAACTGAGACTAACTTTTATTCTTCACATTTAATTCTTTATTTTCATGCAAATTCCACTTAAGACTAAATTCAAGTCCCAATTTTCACTTAAATTCATAAATTTCATAATTTTCACAATTTAGTCCTTATTACACAAAATTTACTATTTGCTCTACAATTTAATCCCTTTTCATTTCTAGCTAAAAAATCTATCAATTTAATCCATAATACTAAAATTATTCAACATAGACAACACTTAAAACTCAATAATTTCTAAAATTTTGACATGAGTCGGGTAGTATTTAACACCGGGATTCCAAAAACATAAAAATTACAAGAAAAAGGGACTAAATTGACTAACCAATTAAACTTGAAACTTTGAAACCCTTAAACCTTGTCTTTCTCCTTCCTTCTTTCTTTTCTTTCTTTCCTTTATGTTTCGTTTTTACCTTTCTTTCTCTTTTTCTTTATTTATTCATTCTTTATTCATTTGTTTTATTATACATTAATATATTATTATTATTATTATTATTATTATTATATATATATATAGTTAAATGTTAATAAAATATATTTTATTATAATATATACTAAATTTTAAATATATTTTTATTTATGCCGCTTCATTTAAGAAAAATGCCATAATTGCTTCTTTAGTCCTTTTAATTATTCTTTAATCTATAATTCAACTTTCACCCTTTATGCAATTTAGTCCTTATACCTAATTACTCTTAATTCATGCAAATTCACCTTACCAAAACCTAATTAACTACACAACTAGTTTCGTAAATATTTGTAATAAATATTTACGAGTCCGATTTACGAAAACGGAGTCCCGAAAATGCACTTGTTGACACCCGTGACTATCGGGTCATTATAACTCTCCCCCTTAATAAATTTTGTCCTCGAAATTTACCTGAAAAGACTTGGGGGTACTGAGATCTCATTGTCTCTTTTGGTTCCCAAGTTGCTTCTTCTACATTATGATTATGCCACAACACTTCCACTAATGGAACTCGCTTATTACGCAGCTCTTTTACTTTACATGCCAAAATCTCAACTAGTTCTTCTTCGTATGACAAATTAGGTTGAATTTCAATATCTTCTGTTGAAATACCATGAGATGAGTCCGATCAATATCTTTGAAGCATTGAAACATGAAAAACATCATGAATTTTTTGCAATTCCACAGGCAAAGCTAAACGATATGCAACTGGTCCCAGTCTTTCCGTGATCTCATAAGATCCAATAAAACGAAGACTTAGTTTCCCTTTTCAGCCAAATCTCAAAATTTTCTTCCAAGGTGAAACTTTAATAAATACTTTATCGTCAAGAGAATATTCAATATGTTTCAAATCTGCATATGATTTTTGTCTGTCAAAAGTTGTCTTCAATCTATCTCGAATTTTCTTAACAATGTCTTCCGTTTCTTAGATCAATTCTAGTCCAATCATTTTTCCTTCACTTAGTTCCATCCAACAAACAGGTGGTCGACATCTACGACCATATAAAGCTTCATACGGAGCCATTTGAATACTTGATTGAAAATTATTATTGTATACAAATTCAGCCAAAGGTAAGTAACACTCCCAACCTGATTCAAAACTAATAACACAAGCACGAAGCAGATCTTCCAAAATCTGAATAACATTCTTTTTTGTTGCAATCTCACATGTTGCAAAAAAATTTCAAATAAGGCCAAAAAATGGATTTTTTATTTTTACTTTACTTTTATTGTAAAATAAATTATCGTCAGTGTTTTGGGCTACATCTAGCATAGGCTTTTTATATATAATTTTTGTACATTAGGCCACATCCATCTTTGCAAATTCAGGCTCATGCCCAAATTTGGGCTTTCAACACCCCAAGTCCATTTAAGTTTAATCACGTAATCGAACTTAGGTGTATACAGAGAAGTGATAAACGTAGAGCGAAGTGACACAAAGAGGTTACATACAGGAGAAGCAAAAATTAAAAACAAGGAAACCCTCCTTCAACCAAATAAAAAAAAAAAGGCCAAACATAACCACAACAACCAAAACTCAAATTCAGGTTTTTAAAGAAAAAGAAAGGTACGAAGCCTTCTTTCAAAAATCCGAACGGTGGAGAGTAGCGGAAGAAGATGAGGAACAACATACTTTAAAAGCAAGTGAATTGGAAGGGTAGAACTGAAGATCAGAGAAGGTATATTTTGAACTTTATAACTTAGAAAGGAATGTTGTAGAGTATTCAACTTGGCTAATTGGAGCTCCGGCGCGGCAGAGTACGGTGACACCGTCGCTAGATTTTTTGTTTCATGGGCGGCAGAAATAAAAGAGAGGAATAGAATTTTTCTTTTAGTTTAAAGGTTAAAAATGAAATTAAAGAAAAAAACTTTTATCATGAAAGGGGTAAGACCCCATAGTCGCACCATCACTTTTTTTTCTTTTACATTTTTACTTTTTAATATATATATATATATATATATAGAATTTTAAGGATTAAATTACCCAAAAATGTCATTTTTTTAAATTACCGAAAAAGGTCGATTTTTGAAATATTTACGGGAATAAGCTGATTTAGAGACAAACGCTTTCAATTAGAAGCATTTTTGGGGGAAATCTAGAAAAACGCTTCCAAGTGGAAGTGCTTTTAGTGTGTCCCCAATTAAATGCTTCTAGCTGGAAGCATTTTTCATGTGTTATATTAGGGTTTTTAGTGTGTTATGGTTTAGGGTTAAGGTTTTAAAGTAGGGTTTAGGGTTTTAAAATTTAAATTGATAAAAATTTTAACATAATAATTTTGGATGTTTCATTTTTCGGGTAACAGAGTTTGATAGACCGTGTACACATGAGACATAGGGCATGCAGTTGTGGGAGATTTGACGTATTACATTTTCCATGCGCTCATGCAATTGCAGCGTATAGAAATCAATGCTTGGATCCTATGAGTTTTTTAGACGAAGTGTACAAATTAGAAAACTTGTACAACGTGTGGAGACACGTATTCCCACCAGTCCTAAATAAACGTATGTGGTCGCCTGTATTGAACGCTTTATTTAAGTTGTTACCTGATAGGTCATTGCATCGCAAACCAAAAGGTTGATCGATGCCGACTCGAAAACTCGACAACGTGGATATTTGGAACATGTCAAACCAATCGAGGTTATATGGGTGGTGTAGGAATTCATGCTATACAATATTGTCATGCCCATATCGAATGGACGATACAACTAAAAAATAAATATCAATTCCATAGTGATATGTAAATGCGTGGTTATATGAAATAATAACAAATATCAGCTTTAATTTTGTAAAATCGTAACAAATTACAACTTTAATTTTTTGAAATGATAATAAATATCAACTTTAATTTTATTAAATGATAATAATATTCTTTTAAAAACATAATAATAAAAACCATTGATACAATATAAACATTCGATACAACGATAAAATTAATTAGTCCAGATACTGGTCAAAATCTATGCCATATCGAGGTGGTTAACGGTTGAGCGCTGGATTCCTTCTTGGTTCAGCTTTCGAGTAGAGTTGTAGTCATTGGGGTTGTGGTCTCGGTAACTCTTCTTTTTCGCCTTTGGTCAATTATGACCCTTGCATTCTCGGTTGCCATCGTTCATCCTTCAGTCTAGAAATAAGTGGTTGGAAAGGTAACCTAGCTTGGTAGAACAAAGATCTTGGAGGTGTTTGCATTATAAACGGCAAATGAGCATAACTATGTTAAGTCCTATACATCGATGGGATAACGAGTGGACTCTCCATCGGTGCCTGAAACATAGACGACCTATACGTCATTGTCGGTGTTAGAAAAGTAGATGGCATATGCGTGTAATACATCGGGATGGATGTCTAAAAGTCTAACATGACATAGGACTAGAAGAAGAAAAACGTGGTGCAATATATGGTGCTTGTGTGAAGATGATAGGGTTAGAATACACACCAGAATAAGATGGTACATACTGACCGGTGGGTGGTGTAGGCATCAATTTTACGACTGTCAATACCAGTTCTTGTGTGGGTGCTAATGATGGACCCGCCTCGCCAACTTCTAGATTTAAAGGGGGTTGTCGAAACCATTTTTATGTTTTTTTAAAAACAGGGAATAGGCTTTGGATTTTGAAAATAAAAATAAACGGGAGTCACCACCGATCTTTTTTGATGAGGTGTGATTGGGTCACCTCAAAATGGGGTTATTTTTAATAAACAGTTTGATTTATCAAAACAATGATTTTGGTATACAAAAATCAGAAAACGAGTTCGGGAGTTGATTACGCACGAGGAAGGATTAACACCCTCGATATGCCCAAAATTGGTACCTAGTTGATTACTCAGTGTTTTCATGTCGAAAATTTAAAACTTGAAATAATTTAAAATACGATCCCTCTTTGTATTGATGTTAGTTTACAAATCGTTTGGGTAAGTTAAAACATATGGCAAAGGCCGTCTTATCCCGAGGTAAAATATCACATCCAATACATTAGGACATAAAACTTCAGCCCCTAAGGGTAGGCTTGCCATTTTATTCAAAACTCATGTATTTAATTATGAAAGGATGTTCGAATACTTAGAGTAAACGAGAGAAATCGAAACCCAATATGTTAGGGCACGATCTCTCGAATTTCTAAGTGCAGAACATTGCCTTAATTTAGAAAATTTTATATCGAGATAATAAAACGTCACATCCAATACGTTAGGACACGACATCTCGAATTCTCGAGAATAAGATTTAAAATTTATGTATTTGTTTCAAAAAATGATATTCGGTTATTTAGGTTGAACGAGAAAAATCGAAACCCAATACGTTAGGGCACGATTTCTTGAATTTCTAAATACCAAATATTGCCTTTGCAAAAAAATCATTTTTGTGCAGAATAAAGGTTAATATAATATGAACTTGTAATAAAATGCAAAAATAATTTACGACAATAATATGTGCAAATAAAATAAATGCATTAATAGAGAATAATATAAAAGAAAAGAATAAAGGAATTAGCAAGCACACAAACTAATTACAGATCAAAAATAACGAAAAATAAAATAAAGAAATAAAGAATATATAAATAAATGATATATATAAAAATAAATAATGAAAATAATGATAGAAATAATGGAAAATATTAAAATATAATATTAGAATATTAGAATAATAATAATAATATAATAATAATAATCATAATTACAATAAAAAGAAAATAATAAAAATAATATACTAATAATATAATAGTAATAATAAAATATAATAGTTAATACAATATTAAAATAATACTAAATATAATATGATAATAATATATATATATATATATAAAATAATAGTAAAAACGTGGTATATAAAAAATAAAACTAAATATAATATAATAATATATAAAAATAATAGTAATAATAATAATAAATATGTTAAACATAATAATAGTAAAGAAGAAAAATAGTAAAAAGAACACAAGTAAATACTAAAAAGAAAAAATATATATATATATATATATATATAGTAGAAAATAATAATAATAATACTAATAGTAATATTTAATATAATATAGCAAAAATAATAAAAAAAGGGGCTAAATCCGAAAATAAATAAAAAAAAGGACTAAAATTGAAGGCTAAACAAATTTCGGGGGTGAATTCGAAGTAAAAAGAAAGGGGGAGGACCATATTGTAACGCGTGAAAGAAGTGGATGGACTAAAATGGGTAATAACCCCTCCACTTCAAAAGGCGCAGTTAAGGGTGGACCGAATTGAAATCTGAAACAACTTTTGGGGCAAAATTATAAAATATAAAAACTTAATTACAAATTAATAAAAAGTGAAAGGACCCAAATGGAAATTAGACCATTGATGGAAAACATGCGGATCCTCTTAGTGGGTCGGGTTGACACACGGGTCAGAGGCCAAAACGACGTCGTTTTGAGCCTCTGACCTAATCCTTCAAAACGACGTCATATGGTGGGGGTATAAATACCAAAATTTTGTGAAAAAAAATCATTCTTTCCTTCCCTTTCTTTAAAAATTTTCAGAAAACCTCTCAAAAAATTCTCTCCTTCCCCCTGAGTCTGGCCAAGCTCCGATGGAGCGCCACCGTGGGTATCCGCTGTACGGTGGCCGAAATTTCAAAAGGTAAGTTTTTTTTTTTATTGTTCAAATATGTATATGTATGTATATGTAGTTTCGAATATAGGAAAATAAATAGAAAATAAATTTCAAAAAAGAGAATAAAGAAAAATGAAGAAGATATAGGTCTATTGCTTACTTTAATTTCTAAACCTTGTTTTTCTATCTACTGACTGCTGTTTTTTTGTTGTTTAAGTAGTTAGATCTAGCTTTTTTATTGATTCAAAAAAAACTCCTTTTTTACATTAATTTGTAGGCTTTTTATAGCCGAAAATACATGCTATTTATTATTATTATTGCTACTGTTCTTTGCTCTGTTTTGCTTTCTTTGCAGGTGCAAGTTGGAGGCAGTGTTGATACGACGGTGGTGGTGGATCAGGCGGCGGTGTTAGAAAGCAATGGTCAAAAGAGGAGGCTGAAGGCCTTAGGTGTGCCGCACCTAGGGTTTGGCTTAGGGTTTGAAGAAAGTTTTGTTTGCTTCTGATGTTGGGCTTATGTTATTTGGGTAGGTTTTGGGTCTTGTGGGATTTGGGCTAAGTTAGTTAGGTTTGAGTTTGTTTGGGTCTTGGGTTTTGTTTTGTATGGATTGTAACTTGGGTTTTTTGGTGGGTTTTAATGTGTTATTGGGCTGACGGGTTTAATTGGTTAAAATGAAGTTTGGTTTTAAGGTTTAATGGGTTAAGAAATAGGCCCGGGCAAATTTGGGCTTATACAGCTGCCCCTCTTTGCTCATTGCCGTGCAATGAGAATAGAGCAAAGACCTTCGAGTAAGACCAAATTTGTCCGGTCTTATCGAATCGGTGTTTTCCTTTTTATATAGCTTCGTTCCAATCCACCACATCTTGTAGCTTTGATCCACTCCACCGTGACTTCAAGGAGATAAAACTTGTTATTTCAATTTGCCCCATCGTTGTTTCGGGGAGACAAGGTTTGCCATCTTCGATCTTACTTCCTATTACTTAGGGAGATAAAATCTGTCATCTTTGATCTTGCTTCCTATTGCTTAGGTAGATAGGATCTGCCATCTTCATCCTACTTCCTATTGCTCAGGGAGATAAGATCTGCCATCTTCGATCCTGCTTCCTATTGCTTAGGAAGATAAGATCTGCCATCTTTGATCCTGCTTCCTATTGCTTAGGGAGATAAGATCTGCAATCCTCGGTCATGCTTCCTATTGCTTAGGGAGATAAGATCTGTCATCTTCAGTCTACTCCGCTACAACTTCAAGGAGATAAGACTTGTCATCTTCGATCCTGCTTCCTATTGCTTAGGGAGATAAGATCTGCCATCTTCGATCCTGCTTTCTATTGCTTAGGGAGATAAGATCTGCCATCTTCGATCCTGCTTCCTATTGCTTAGGAGATAAGATCTACCATCTTCGATCCTGCTTCCTATTGCTTAGGGAGATAAGATCTGCCATCTTCGGTCCTACTTCCTATTGCTTAGGGAGATAAGATTTGCATCTTCGATCCTGCTTCCTATTGCTTAGGGAGATAAGATCTGCATCTTCGATCCTGCTTCCTATTGCTTAGGGATATAAGATCTGCATCTTCAGTCTGCTCCGCTATAACTTCAGGGAGATAAGACTTGTAACTTCAACCTGCTCTACTACAACTTTAGAGAGATAAGGTTTGTGGTCTTTCGATCTGCTTCACTGCAACTTCAGGGAAATAAGATCTGATATCTTCAGTCTGCTCTGCTACAACTTCAGGGAGATAAGACTTGTAACTTCAACTTGCTCTACTATAACTTCAAAGAGATAAGGTTTGTGGTCTTCGATCTGCTACACCGTCTTTTAGAGACATAACTTGTAGGATCGATTTCTGGGCATATGCTTATGCCAAATGATTAGGATGTCATGATTCAAATGCTCCTATTAGATGAATATGAATGATGCTTGTGTGAATGTAACTTCATTGATTTGTTACACTATTTTGGGTAACATGACTTGTGAAATTCATTTTATGGGCCAATTTACGCTAGGATGCCATGATCAAAATAAATCAAATGCTCCTAACTAAATGCATATGAATACAGAATGAGAATGATCCTTTTCTTAGGTTGTCATTGCTCGCTGTTCATCAAGATTATCTCACTGATGTGTTAATATGCCTTATTGTTCAGCTAGTATCTTTGACAGAGCCCGAAGAAATAGTCACATTTTGCTCAACTAGTTTTGCCCCACTATGACTCTAAGGTTTATTTCATGGTACCTCTGGGACCTAAGGCTTGTGCCTTCTTCAAACCCTTCCACTGCACCTCAAGATATAGGATCTGTGTCACCTTCAATCCATCTTACTGCAACTTAGGGGTATAGGATTTGTGGCTTCTTCAATCAATTAATCTGCTACACCATTCTCTAGGTGTCGTGACCAGATATGTATGCATGAATGTGAAACGTCATTTTTTCGAGCATAATCCCCTTTTAATCATTACTCGTTGTTCGTCGAGATTATATCACCGATACAATATCTTGTCTTCTTGTTCAACTGATCTCTTTGAGAGAAGATCTAAAGAGATAGTCACAATTTAGGCTCATTTTCCTCAAACAATTCCAACCCTTAGGCTTGGTAAGTTCTAAACAATAGTCCTATTTCAGGTTCCTGTATTATTTAGAAACTTTCAAAGTAATATGCGAAACTTCTTTTGTGAAAGTGTTATTAGTCCACTAATCATTATTTCAATGCAAAATGCTTGAAAAGATCATAACAATGGACAAGAAGGGAATTGATTAGGAGCATAGCTCGAAACAATTGAGCTAATCAGAGATAGCAAATGAAATTGATTGGGAGCATATCTTGAAAAGAATAAAGTAATCAAGGATAGCAAATTCAATATGGGTGAGATGAAAACTAGGTGCTCTAGATATCGCAGCCTGAGCTTCTCTGTACGAACTTCTTGATGACCATTTTAAGCTCAATATGCGTTTAGCGGATCTAGAGTACTCTGTTGATGCCCCAAGATTTAGCATACCTCCTCATTGTTAATTCAAGCATAGCAAGACTACCGCATGCCCCATTTTTTATCAAAATTTGAATTGCCCTTTACGGATTTTCAATTCACAACCCCTTTGGTCTCAAGGTGCCCTTTGCGGGTTTTCGCCTTGGCCTCTCCGTTTCTCTCTCTTTTTTTAAGAAAGATCTCTTGACTGAATCTGAGTTCACTGGATTAGGCAGTGTCTTGCTATCCATCTTAGTTAATGCTTCTCCAGAACCGGCCTTCTTTATTACATAAGGTCCTTCCCACTTTGGCATCTATTTTCCTCTGAAAAAAAGATCTTTTTCAATCATCAAGTTGGAATTCTCTCTAGAATGATCCTCTTTGTCGTAAGCTCAAATCATCTGACCGTGGCAGATAACTTTTAACCTTTTTTTTTCGATTGGGTTCAATTGGCAAATCTGCTTGTATTCCATAAACCAATGGGCAAGGTATTGCCCCGGCAAAGGTCTCGGCTGATAGAAGGTAAATGGTAACCTCTTTATGCTAATCTTTACAAGTTTTGATTATTTTCCACGATTCTTTTTTTGAATTTGAATTTGAATTTGGTAACTATCGACCTTGTAACATTGGCATATGAAGCTACTTTCACCGTCTTAGTGAAGTAATCGATGACCACAAAGATGAATCGATGTCAACTAAAAGCTTGTGACGATACCGGCCCTATAATACCCATGCCCCCATATATAGGAAATCTGTACAAAAATAGATGAGGCGCATAAGTCTTCTCTTCCTCAATCCGGCTTTACAGCATAACTGATGTAATCCCCTTCCATGGTGGACCAGCAGTACTCAAACCTCATGATTAGTCTGGCTATCGTAGAACCATTAGCATGTATCCATCTGATGCCCACAGGGACCTCTTTTAGCCTTAACAACATCCACCGGTATCACAAGCATATCTTGATTTGATCTTACGAGAACGTCTTTGAATTCTTGGAATAACTCAATGACGTCTCACTTTGTTTCTATGGTGAGATAGGCTCCGTTTTTCACTTCTTTCCTAGGCTTGCAATGTCCTTTGTAAGATAGGATCTGTTTTTCATCTTGTTCAACCATCATTAACAAATCATGAGATAGGTTACAATCTTTGTCATTTTCAAAGTCCTGAGATCCCTCTAGACATATATCTCGCTCAAAAGGAGACTCTGGGTCAGTAGCAGCATCGCTCATGTCATTGATATCTGGAGACCTGTTATAAGGACAAAAGAATGCACAGAGAACAAAATAATCTATTTACTTGTGTGGTATGAAATGGAAAGAATGAAGTGAAAGAATAAAAGAATATTGGCTCAGAGTGAAACACAAAATATGCATTTTCATTGATATAAAGATGTAGGACATAAGCCTATTTCACAAAAGGATTCTTATTGCCTCTAGGCTTAAGGTAACAAGCGTGTTTTGAATATTACTCTAAATTAGCTCTAAAAATACAGGGACCTCTTCCATAGTCCCATTGTTCAAAACACTCCAAAATATGCAAGGGCGGATGCTTGGAAGCTGTCATTCCCTAGTTCTCTCCTATCATATTTACCCCATGGTTAGGTAGCGGATGTTCTGCACTAGGAGCATCATCAAATTTCACAATGCCCATTTGGATGAGTTTTTCAACTACTTTTTGAAAGTAGTGCAATTCTCTATTGAATGCCCTACAATCCCCGCATGATATTCGCATTGTGCATTTGTATTGTACCACTTAAGGTATGGGGGCTGCATGAGCTTTAGATAATGAGGAGCAACAATGTGTGCATCAAATAAATTCTGGTATAACTCCTTATATGTCATTGGAATTGGCGTAAACTGGAGTTTCTCAGTGTTTTGCTTTGTGCCCGATTCCTACCTTGACAAACCTTGATAACCAGTAGGCACCGCTACTGGCTGACTAACAGTAATCGATTTTGAGTATCCCTTGTTATAGGTACTTGTATTATTCACTTCATCCTCATTTTTTCTTGGGGCTGACCTTTTGACACCCTCTCTTGCATATATTTTTCTGCTCTTTACTACATTTTTTATCATTTCTTCGGCCATCATTATATCTAAAAAACTCTTTATTGCGCTTCCTAGCATATGAGTGATAAACGGCGCCTTTAAAGGGTTGATAAAGAGCATTGTGGTTTCTTTCTCCGTGAGGGGTGGTTGGACTTGTGTGGCAATTTCCCTCCACCTTTGAGCATATTGCCTGAAGCTCTCACTTGGCTTTTTCTCCATGTTTTACAATGTAATTCTGTCAGGTGCTATCTCTGTCATATGGCCATATTGCTTCATGAAGGCCTTTGCCAAGTCTTTCAATGTTTTAATTTGGGTACGATTCAGTTGATTATACCATTTAGCTGCAGTCCCAGTCAAACTATCTTGAAAACAATGAATCAGCAACTGGTCGTTATTGACATATCCTATCATCTGTCTGCAGAACATAGTAATATGAGTTTCGGGGCAGCTGATACCATTGTATTTTTCAAATTCTGGCATATTGAATTTGGAAGGAAGTACTAAGTCTGGAACCAAACTCAGGTCTTTAGCATCGACTCCTCTATGATTATCGGTGTCCTCCATTGTCCTAAATTTTTCCTCGAGCCATTTACATCGGTCCTCTAATTGTTTTGGCAGTTCTATTCTCGCCTTTTCTACTTCTGCTTCATGATCCAGGTCAGGGACGGACGGATTAGTGGGGTTATCCCCTGGGTTAGATCCTGAGCCTATTTGAGGATTCATTGGTATCAAAGCACCGGCTTGCAATTGTTGCGGCCTGATCATAACGGATGGTTTTTGTGGGTATATTTCAGGCTATGCCTGAACCTTTACAGGGGTAAAACTCAGAGGATAAGGAAGTTCCTCGTTATTATCTCCCACATTGACCACAGGGTTTTTTCCTTTATCTAACCCTCCAGTTAACAGTTGACTTAATTGATTCATCATGTTTCTTTGGGACTCTAACAATTGGTCTCTCATATCTTGCTGGATCTTGGCTAGCTGTTCTTGCATCTGTACTTGCAATTGATCCTGCATTTCCTTCTGCATTTGTTCTAATTTTTCCAACCTTTGGTCCATCGCTTTAGTTTTTCTACGCGTTTCGTAATGATGTCCCAGGGTAACTGCGATAATTTTTTAAGGTTGTTTTGTGAGTTTGAATGCACGTGATGCAATGTAATACTAATGCATAAATGCAATGTAATGCTAATGCATGAACACAATGCAAAAAAGAAAGAGAGGCGTTGATTCTGAATTCAATTCCCTTAGAACAATTTTTTTAGAAAACAAATTTCTTTACATAAAATGGATTACATATACCGCATTGCCCTCGTATTTCAAGCGAAGACACCGATCTTTTCCTTTATGTCCGGATGCTATGGTCGAATCTTGTGAATTTTCTTGAAGATATCTTTATTATCTCCTTTTTACTTGATCCCAGTGATGACCCATCGCTCACTTATATGTACAATGCTTATAGGATCCTTTGGAAAGTTGAGACGTGACGGCTCTCGAATAATCTTTGTTGGCCTAGATTTTCGAGCAATTAAACAAAGTCTTGTTTTCCTTCGCAGAGTATTAGCCTTCTTTCGTTGTGTTCACTTGGACCATATTTGGACGGCCGTATTATATTCCACTTAATCAAGAAATTCGTTTTCTTATGACAAGCTCCTCTATTTAGCAATCGAATATGAATCAACACCTCCTTTCTATGATGATGCAATGTAATGTAGTCATAAGCAAAACAAACAAAACATGTTAGCACAGGAGAAATAAACAACAAAATAGAGCACCTATCCGGGCGAACACTAGGGTTTGGCACGGCTTTACCTAGGGTAGGCTCTTAAAGCTCACTATATGCGGTTTGGTTCTAAAGTAGAGGGTACCCGAACCAGCAGATTCCTCGATCCTTGCCTATGACAGGCTTATATAGACCGAGTTCGATTCAGGGGGATACATTTTCCTATGGCTATACGGAGATGAAAATCTCATGAAGACATAGGTACGGATATATCCCGAAAGCAGTCCACTAGCCCATGCAGAGGTGAAAACATCACGAAGGCGTAGCTTCTCACTCCCACTTAAAAGGTGTGACCAAAACGGTCATGCAATGCAATGCAAAAGTATATACAAAAATCAAATAAAGAAAATAAGAACAGAACAATGAATATCGTAAACGGATGAAACACCAAGGAAGGATCGTATATTAAAACCAAATTTTAATTTTTGATAAAAGGACAAAAAGTAATCAACTCGTGGCTTAACTCTCTCTTTTAAGTCCCCAGTGGAGTTGCCAAGCTGTCGAAACCATTTTTATGTTTTTTTAAAAACGGGGAATCGACTTTGGATTTTGAAAATAAAAATAAACGGGAGTCGCCACCGATCTTTTTTGATGAGGTGTGATCGGGTCATCTCAAAATGGGGTTGTTTTTAATAAACAGTTTGATTTATCAAAACAATGATTTTGGTCTACAAAAATCTGAAAACGGGTTCGGGAGTTGATTACGCATGAGGAAGGATTAGCACCCTCGATACGCCCAAAATTGGTACCTAGTTGATTACTTAGTGTCTTTATGTCGAAAATTGAAAACTTGAAATAATTTAAAATACGATCCCTCTTTGTATTGATGTTAGTTTACAAATCATTTGGGTAAGTTAAAACGTATGGCAAAGGCCGTCTTATCCCGGGATAAAATATCACATCCAATACGTTAGTACATAACACTTCAGCCCCTAAGGGTAGGCTTGCCATTTTATCCAAAACTCATGTATTTAATTATGAAAGGATGTTCGAATACTTAGAGTAAATGAGAGAAATCAAAACCCAATACGTTAGGGCACGATCTCTCGAATTTCTAAGTGCAGAACATTGCCTTAATTTAGAAAATCTTATATCGAGATAACAAAACGTCACATTCAATACTTTAGGACACGACATCTCGAATTCTCGAGAATAAGCTTTAAAATTTATGTATTTGTTTCAAAAATGATATTCGGTTATTTAGGTTGAACGAGAAAAATCGAAACCCAATACGTTAGGGCACGGTTTCTCGAATTTCTAAATACCAAATATTGCCTTTGCAAAAAAATCATTTTTGTGCAGAATAAAGGTTAATATAACATGAATTTGTAATAAAATGCAAAAATAATTTACAACAATAATATGTGCAAATAAAATAAATGCATTAATAGAGAATAATATAAAAGAAAAGAATAAAGGAATTAGCAAGCACACGAACTAATTACAGATCAAAAATAACGAAAAATAAAATAAAGAAATAAAAAATATATAAATAAATGATATATATAAAAATAAATAATGAAAATAATGATAGAAATAATGGAAAATATTAAAATATAATATTAGAATATTAGAATAATAATAATAATAATATAATAATAATATTAATAATCATAATTACAATAAAAAGAAAATAATAAAAATAATATACTAATAATATAATAGTAATAATAAAATATAATAGTTAATACAATATTAAAATAATACTAAAAATAATATGATAATATATATATATATATATATATATATAAAATAATAGTAAAAACGTGGTATATAAAAAATAAAACTAAATATAATATAATAAAAATATATAAAAATAATAGTAATAATAATAAACATGTTAAACATAATAATAGTAAAGAAGGAAAATAGTAAAAAGAACACAAGTAAATACTAAAAAGAAAAAAAATATATGTATATATATATATAGTAGAAAATAATAATAATAATACTAATAGTAATATTTAATATAATATAGCAAAAATCATAAAAAGGGGCTAAATCCGAAAATAAATAAATAAAGGACTAAAATTGAAGGCTAAACAAATTTCGGGGGTGAATTCGAAGTAAAAAGAAAGGGGGAGGACCATATTGTAACGCGTGAAAGAAGTGGATGGACTAAAATGGGTAATAATCCCTCCACTTCAAAAGGCGCATTTAAGGGTGGACCGGATTGAAATCTGAAACAACTTTCGGGGCAAAATTATAAAATATAAAAACTTAATTACAAATTAATAAAAAGCGGAAGGACCCAAATGGAAATTAGACCATTGATGGAAAACACGCAGATCCTCTTAGTGGGTCGGGTTGACACACGGGTCAGAGGCCAAAACGACGTCGTTTTGAGCCTCTGACTTAATCCTTCAAAATGACGTCGTATGGTGGGGGTATAAATACCAAAATTTTGTGAAAAAAAATCATTCTTTCCTTCCCTTTCTTTAAAAATTTTCAGAAAACCTCTCAACAAATTCTCTTCTTCCCCCTGAGTCCGGCCAAGTTCCGATGGAGCGCCACCATGGGTATCCGCCGCCGGCCACCGTCGTCGGCCACCGTGTAAAAGGTAAGTTTTTTTTATTCTTCAAATATATATATATATATATGTATGTATATGTAGTTTCGAATATAGGAAAATAAATAGAAAATAAATTTCGAAAAAGAGAATAAAGAAAAATGAAGAAGATATAAATCTATCGCTTACTTTGATTTCGAAACCTTGTTTTTCTATCTACTGACTGTTGTTTTTTTGTTGTTTAAGTAGTTAGATCTAGCTTTTTTATTGGTTAAAAAAAACCTCCTTTTTTACATTAATTTGTAGGCTTTTTATAGCCGAAAATACATGCTATTTTATTATTATTATTGCTACTGTTCTTTGCTCTATTTTGCTCTCTTTACAGGTGCAAGTTGGAGGCGGTGTTGATGCGACAATAGCAGTGGATCAGGCGGCAGTGTCAGAAAGCAATGGTTAAAAGAGGAGGCTGAAGGCCCTAGGTAGCCATACCTAGGGTTTGGCTTAGGGTTTGAAGAAAGTTTTGTTTGCTTCTGATGTTGGGCTTATGTTATTTGGGTAGGTTTTGGGTCTTGTGGGATTTGGGCTAAGTTAGCTAGGTTTGAGTTTGTTTGAGTCTTAGGTTTTGTTTTGTATGGATTGTAACTTGGGTTTGTTGGTGGGTTTTAGTGTGTTATTGGGTTGACGGGTTTAATTGGTTAAAATGAAGTTTGGTTTTAAGGTTTAATGGGTTAAGAAATAGGCCCGGGTGAATTTGGGCTTATACAAGGGTCATCATAGCCTATTCATATGGGGATGTCGACGCCTCGCTTCTTTCTTGTACAAATATGGTTTTCCATAGATCTTAAACCATAACATGTACTCCGGAACGATAATAGGTTTGCAAGTAAGTAGAAAATCATACTGATTATTCCACATATTGATATGTTGGAAGTGGCATACTAGTCAATTCTCATTCGGTCGCCGCAAGTCGATAGGATGCAGATCATCAAGGTCTTGAGGTGTCGCAGGAGTCGATTCTTGGAATCTGAACGGTCGCAACACTCTTTCAGTCTTGTGCATCTCGACGATAGTATACACTACAAATGGGACTTTCACTTGTTAGGTGTTGAGATTCATAAAGAATTCATCAGAATGATTTCTCAACTTGTTGGATCCTCGTATGGTGTCCATTCAAATTATATTGACATGATAAAAATATTAGTTCTATATATACTATTAAATACAAAATCAACTATATTAATAATATATAGTTCAAATTTAAATAAATAAATACATCCGCTTTTGATTGTTGGTCTAATAGAAGCCATATATATTGAAGCTCAGTAGGTAATCTTATGTGACTCGGCATATAGTTCTACCTATTTAAATAATTTGTTAGCATAATAAGTTTAATTTAGATCAATTTTATTATTAAAATATCTACTGAATTTTACCTTGTTAGGAGTGCGAATGTATACGGGTAGTTCGCTTAGGGATGTAAAAATGGAAATCGGTATCACCCATGATTGTAGTAGTAAAATGTAACCACCAATTTTGATTTTTCCTAGTTGCGTCGCCTGACACATAAGGCTATACGCACGAGTGTATTGTTCTCTTTGGACTTCAGTCGAACCCTTATTGAGCCACTCAAAATTTTTTTAACCAATTCATGTTTATGCGGGCTCCATAAATCGTTTTCAGAATTCTCCCTAAAAGTTGCTTGCATACGTCTCTCCAATTGGTTGTGTGAACTAACCCAGTCTATAACGCCCTGAATTATTTATCTTTGTTTCTATGAAATCTGTTACAAATATGTATTGCTTCAGTGGTTAAGTGATTTGAGGGTGTACTTGAGGTCTTGGGTTCAAGTTCCACTTTAATCCTAACCTTATCCCTTTTAGGTGGGCTTATGTTATATTTTCTATGAACTCATATGAGAATGAGCTTGCTAGTTCAAGTGGTAAGGTGTTAGCCTACTTGAAGGTCTCGTGATCGAATCCCTACGTGAGCATGGATGATAATTTTTGCTTCAGTTGTGTGATAGAGGTTGGGTGGAAGTGAAATTCTGTGGTAGTTGGATATGGTTAGTGGGTAGGATTCTGAGGGATAAGGTGGTTAGTGGATGGAGTGAAGAGTTGTTTAATTTAATTTTAATTTAATTTATTTTTTTCCCCAAATTCCCTCTGTCTGAGTTTTTTTTTCTCTTCTCCTTTATTCTTTTTCTCTCTTGAGCAAATTTCCTTTCTCTTTATCATTCAATGCTTGATTTCGATTAAGCCGTGTGTTTTTGTTGGTTGATCAGCATTGTGGTGCACCTATTGCTTTCTTCTGTCCCAATTTTCGATTGTGATTTGATTTGGTAAGTTTGGCTAGGTGTATTTATTGCTTTTGATTGGTGATTCTTTATTGATGGTTCTTGTTAATTCCATTTAGGAGAAGATCAATGGGCTTGGGATTATCCGTTGGTGGCTTAATTACGTGGAACTGCTATTGTTCGATTGAAGGTAAGGGTTTGGTTGTAACACCCCAAACCCGTATCCGTTGCCGGACTAGGGTTACGAGGCATTACCAATAGAAACACAACATTAACCAATCATATTACAAATCAATAATCATCCATATTTGAATAACATTCTAACATATACAGAATGTCTCTTATATAGGTTTACGAGACGTTAAAACATGCTTAGAAGTGGTTCGGGACTAAACCAATAATATACAAAAAATTTTCGAAACTTAAAAAAATTTTCAAATTTTTAGACGTCACACGCCTGTGTGGACAGGCCGTGTGCCACACACAGCCACCAGAGACCCCCGTGTCACAGGCCATGTGGAAACAGGGCATACATATTGACTTGCACCACACGACTGACCGCACGCTTGTGTGCCTGGCCGTGTAAAAACTGGAGGGTATACTGACTTAGGTCACACGGTCAGTTACATGCCCGTGTGTCCAGTCCGTGTGCCTATTCGAAATGGCCTCACAAGCCCATGTCCAGACCGTATGCTCAGTTGTGCCAAACTTGTAGGGTATATTGACATATCACACGGCCAGTCATACGCCCGTGTGTGAGGCCATGTGAAACACCCAGGCTCAATTCGAATTCAACCATCGAACAACACGGCTGAGACACATGCCCATGTCTCTGACCGTGTGGACGAAAATAGGCCATTCGAAAAGCCAATTTGCCATCCATTACTTACCCTACAAGGACACCAAAATATGCACCAAAATAGAGACACAATTAGCCAATTCAATACCAAAATGTGCACATTTCATATCCTAAAATCATCAACCAAATCAATACACATTTACTATACCAAATCACACCAAATTCACATGCCAAAAACATTCATTCCACTTAGTCCCAAATTTTGCATCTACTCATTCAATTAACCAATTCAACATCCAAATCTTATACTAAACTATGCTATTACATAACCATTATATACCATCAACAATTTATCAAATACTTATTTATCCAACCACCAAAGTGACCAAATCATGCATTTCCAAAACATAAAGCATTATAAAATCATTATATGACATATATCATAATTCTCAAAATGAGCCAATTGACATGGCCAAATCCACAACACAAATTATATCATCATGACACTAGCATATACATGCTCTATACCATATTTACAAGCTTCAAAAGTACCAAATAAACGATCGATAGTGTGATGACGATTCTTGACGACCCACGAGTCCGAGCTAGTTTTGATACTCTATGAAACAAAGGAAAGAACACACAAAATAAGCTTTCAAAAGCTTAGTAAGCCATATACAAATAAAGTCATCAAATGAAGCAATTGCAATTCAATTCAAATATGAAAAGCATGGCTACACACATAAATAAGTGCCAACTTTTCTCATATTATACATATATTCACATTTAATTTCATCACTTACCTTCTCTTTCAATACTCATATTAACTTCGTACGTACCTGAGTCGTTTAACTCATTTACACATTCTTTCTCGTATTAACTTTACCTGTTGAACCATTCGGAATTGCTAAGGATACTCAGAAGTCTCGTATATCACATACAATGCCAATGTCCCAAACATGGTCTTACATGTTTTCACATATCGATGCCAACAGCCCAGTTATGGTCTTACACGAAATCATATATCGATGCCAATGCCCTAGACATGGTCTTACACGTAATCACATCTCGAAAATCCTAATGTCATGACATTTGTATCCTATACTCTTCCTAAGGTTCGTACAGGGCTTTCAGACATCGTAACTATGTCGATTCTCGCTTCTACTCGATCATTTAGCATCCAATGCAGTTCAATAACATATAAACATATATAATTCAATTTAAAGACATTTATTTGCATATGAACTTACCTCGGAGATGGGATGAACGAATCGGATCTACTAATCGACAACCTTCAATTTCCTCCAATCTAAATCCAATTTCTTTCTTTCTTGATCTATATAAATTCAAATTTAACTTATTTAATTACCAATTCACTCAATTTCATCCAAAACATACAAATGATACATTTTACACATTCGCCCCTATAATTTCACATTTTCTCAATTTAGTCCTTATTTCATAAAAACACAAATTACACAAAATTTCAATATAACCATGTTTAGTCGAATTACAATTATCCCCCTAGTAGCCCATAACTTTCATTTATTTCACATTTCAACAACTCAATTTGCAAAATTCCCAATTTAATACCTAAATAGCATTTTTACCAAAAATCACTTAACAAAATATGGTAATCTATCAACAAATATTCATTTTTCATCATCAAACATACAAGAGCTCAAAGGTTCATCAATGGCACTTTATAAAATCTTCAACAATTCAGAAATTGAAGCACGAGCTAGCTAAAACAAGATGCAACGATCACAAAAACATAAAAATTATCAAAAACTGAGCAAAATTGCCTACCCAAATAAGCTTCCAATGTGCCGAATATTTTTAAGCTTCCAAGCCCGAGTTTGTTCTGTCAAATTCGGTGATGAAGCATAACGATGGACAAATTTTATGCTTTGTTTTACTTTATTAGTTTAAATAACAAAATTACATATTTAACCTTAATTATAAAACATGAAAACTATATAATACATGCCCATAATGGTCCACTCAAGCTATTAATGGAGTAATAATATCATAAGGGCCTTACATTTAATGAATCATAGCAATTTAAGCACTTTAAAAATTAGAAGGCAACTTTTATATTTTACGCGATTTAATCCTATTGTCAAATTAACCAACCAATCAATAAAATTATTTCACGAAACTTTCACACACATAATCACATGCTGTAAAAATCAAAAATAATATTAAAAATAATTTTATGACCTCAAATTTGTGGTTTCGAAACCAGTATTCTGATTTAGCTAAAATCGGGCTGTTACAACTCTCCCCCTTTAGGGATTTTCGTCCCCGAAAATTTATTAGTGAATAAGTTTGGGTATTGCTCTCTCATAGTATCGTCAGATTCCCACGTAGCTTCTTCGACCCCGTGTCGATGCCATAAGATTTTCACTAATGTGATTTTCTTATTTCTTAGCTCTTTTACCTCATGGGCTAAAATTCAGATCGGTTCTTCAGCATATGACATATCAGATTGAATTTCAACTTCGGTCGGAGAAATGACATGTGAAGGATCGGATTGGTATCACCGAAGCATCGATACATAGAAAACATTGTGAATTTTCTCTAACTCTCTCGGTAAAGCTAGCCGATATGCCACTGGACCTATTCTTTCGAGGATTTCATACATCCCTATGAATCTCGGACTCAAATTTCATTTTCTACCGAATCTAAGTATTTTCTCCCACAGTGAGACTTTCAGAAATACTTTATCCCCAACCTGATACTCAATGTCTTTTTGGTTCAAGTCTGCATATGATTTCTATCTATTCGAAGCTACTGTCAAACTATTTTGGATTACTTTCACTTTCTCTTCAGTATCCCTAATCAAGTTAATCCCGTGAATCTTATTCTCTCTAAGCTCAGTCCAATACAAAGGTGTTCGGCATTTGCGACCGTGTAAAGTTTCATAAGGTGCTATTTTAATACTTGATTGAAAGTTGTTATTATACATAAATTCAATAAACGGCAAATACTTTTCCCATGTACCTTCAAACTCAAGAATGCAATATTGCAACATATCCTCGAGTATCTGAATAATTCACTTGAATTGACTATCCATCCGCGGGTGAAATGCAGTACTAAATGTAGCTTTGTACCCAATGCATCTTGTAGTTTCTTCTAAAACTGCAATGTGAACCTTAGATCTCTATCAGAAACAATAGATATAGGTACTCCATGCAATCTCACAACCTCAGAGATATACAACTTAGCTAGCTTATCAAGTGAATAATCTGTATGTACCAAAATGAAATTAGCTAATTTCGTCAATCTGTCAACTACAACTTAGATCGCATCTTTCTTTCTCGAAGATAGGGGCAATCCTGACACAAAATCCATTGTGATTCTGTCCTATTTCCACTCGAGAATCATAATAGGCTATAATAAACTTGACGGCACCTGATGTTCAGCTTTAACTTGCTAACAAATCAAACATTTTGATACGAACTCAGAGATATCACGTTTCATACCAAGCCACTAGTAAAGTTGTTTCAAATCATTATACATTTTCGTACTTCCTAGATGAACAGATAAACAACTACTGTGTGCTTCGTTCAAAATTATCTGAATCAACTTTGAATTTCTCGGAACGCATAATCGATCTCTAAATCTTAAACAATCATCGGAATCAAATTCAAACTCTGAATTAGGGTTCGAATCACATTGAGCTCGTTTTGCTAACATTTCGTTATCAATTTTCTAAGCTTCACAAATTTGCTGTAAAAACAATGGTCTCGCTTTTAATTCAGCTACAAGCGAACCATCGTCAGATAGAGCTAACTGAGTATTCATCACATGTAGAGCAAATAAAGATTTCCAGCTCAAAGCATCAGCAACAACATTTACTTTTCCCGGATGATAGTCGATCAGTAGCTCATAATCTTTTAACAATTCAAGCCATCTCCGTTGTCGCATATTCAGATCTTTCTGAGTCATTAAATATTTCAAACTTTTATGATCAGAATAAACATAACATTTCTCACTACACAGATAATGGCGCCAAATCTTCAATGCAAACACAATTGCTGCTAACTCTAAATCGTGCGTCAGGTAATTCTTTTCATACGGCTTTAATAGTCTCGAGGCATAAGCTATGACTTTGCCTTCTTACATCAAAACATAGCCCAGACCATTTAATAATGCATCACATTAGATTACAAATTCTTTACCCGATTCTAGCTGAACTAATATCGGACCTTCAGTCAATAGAGCTTCAAGCTGATCAAAATTTTTGTAGCACTTATCTGACCACTCAAACTTAACATCTCTCTAAAGTAATCTCATCATCTGAGTTGCAATCATCGAGGAACCTTTTACGAATCATTTGTAATAACCAGCGAGTCCCAGAAAGCTACGAACTTTAGATATATTCTTCGGAAGCGTCCAATCTATTATTGCAAAAATCTTGCTCAGATCGACTTGTACACCCGATGCTGACACTATATGCCCCAAAAAACCAACCTCTCATAACCAAAATTCATATTTGTTGAGCTTTGCAAATAACTTCTTATCTCGCAGAGTCTATAGCACAATCCTCAGATGCTCGGCATGCTCAGATTCATCCGGGGAATAAATCAAAATGTCAACAAATCTATCTAGGTACGGTCTAAAAATACAGTTCATCAAATCTATAAAGACTGTAGAAGTATTCGTTAGTCTAAAAGGCATAACCAAAAATTCATAATGTCCGTACCTTGTTCGAAAAGCAGTTTTCAGCATATCGGAGTCTTTAACTCGCAACTGATAATAACCCGATCTCAGATATATTTTTAAAAACACTGTAGCCCATTTCAACTGATCAAATAATTCAACTATCCGCGGCAGAGGATATTTGTTCTTGATAGTCACTTTATTGAGCTGTTGATAATTGATGCACATTCTCATAGTTCTATTTTTTTTTCATAAATAATACCGGTGCACCCTAGGGAGAATAACTCAGTCGAGCGAAACCTCTATCTGTCAATTCTTACAACTAAGCTTTCAACTCTTTTAATTATATTGGTGACATTCTATATGGAGCTATCGATATAGGAGTTGTTCTCGACATTAACTTACCAAATTCAACTTCTCGGATTGGTGGTAATATCGGTAACTCTTCGGGAAATACATCTAGATACTCACATACCACTGTCACTATTTCAATCTTCTTTTCAGTTACTTTTATATCAAGCACATAGGCAAAAAAAGCTTCACAACCCTTTCTCACATATTTCTGAGTGGATATTGATGAAATCACTGTTGGTAACCCATTCAAATCATTTGACTCAATCCGAAAGATCTCATTATTCTGACATCTCAGATCAATAGCCTTTCGTTTGCAATTTACTATAGCATCATGCAGCGTTGGCTAATCCATACTGATCTCGTGATTGTGATGAAGTAATTAAATCTGATCGTACCTGGAAACTAACTAATATCACGATGAAAGGCAAGTGCACCTATCGAATAGTAGTATAGTTAGTGGCAAGACCGGAATATCGAATCCAAGGAACTATGAGTACTAGTAATGACTTGCTTTTTATTATCTAGCTTAAAAATAAAGAGGGTTTGGTTGTAAACTAAACTGAACTAACTAAAGAAACGATAAAGAGTAAAGTGGGAGATTGCTTTTGGGAAAGACTAATTGATTAAGGCAATACCTAAGGAAGAATCCACCTAGACTTCACTTGTTATCTAACTCTGAACCAGATGATTTCTTCATTTGATTTGATCCGTAGAGATCCCTAAATTATGTTAATAACTCCGTCGAGGATAAGAACAACTAATCCTAGGTTGATTAGCTGAAATCTCTTTTTAGTTAAAACCCCTAGTCTTGCATTAACTCGATCTATGGCCCCCATATTAGATTTGACTCTAATCCGGAAGATTTTTATCATCCTATGTCTAGGATTACGATCAACTCTGCTTAATTGTGTTGTACTACTCCTATGCAGGGACTTTTGCTCCTCCACATAGGCACATTCGACTTAAATCAATATCCCGAACATATCAATTTAAGAGTTAAAAACACAATTAAGAACAAATCAAATATTTATCAGACAGCTCAGATAACAATAACAAGATCCGTCTTAGGTTTCATCCCCCTTAGATATTTGGGGTTTTAGTTCATAATTATAAAAGAAAACATCTCAGAAGAAATAAAATAACAAAACATAAGAAAACCCAAAACTCCTAAAGGGATTGAAGGGAGATCCTCTGTCTTGATGTAGATCTTGACTTTTGAGATGGATCAATCGGCTTCCCTTCGAGTAATTCCCTACTTTTAACTCCCCGTCTTGGCGAGAAATTAATGTGTCTTTGAAGTTGCCTCATAGGGTCTGTATATAGAGTTTAGAATGGCTTTCTTAGCCCCTAAGCAACCTTTTTCGAGTGAAATTAAACTTCCTCACGACAGGGAGATGCCCATGTGACTTCGATAATGGGTCGTGTTCAGGCCTGTTGATGTGGCACGGCCGTGTGGTCTAACCGTGTGAGTCGGGGTTGGGCCGTGTTTGAGCTTAAGGTGGCACCGTTTGTGGCCCGTTCCTTATTTTTTTCTTTTTCTTATGCTCACCTAAGTATAAAACATGAAATAAAAGAATTAGGAGCACCAATTTCCACAAATTCAATGATAATTCATCCAGAATTTTGGCTAGGTATGAGGCCAAAACATGTATAATTTACGACTTATCAAATACCCCCACACTTAAGCCTTTACTTGTCCTCAAGCAAAATCTCAACTCACAATTAAGAATCATTCTTCTCAACTTATAATCCTTATCAATAATGTTTCAAACTAATCCATAAGTAATCATACAGTGAAAATTCAACCAGAAGAACATTAAAGTTTCAAACACTCTAAGTTGAGAATTTTATCACAGAAACATAGGTTTTCTCCCTTCTCCTAAGTAATTACCTCTCAATCGAAATCAACAAGAGTTGACATCCTCACTAAAGATTCACTCTATCCAGTCAAAGTGTTTAGGGTTCAAAAAGTAAGCACTCATTAGTCAATCTGAAAAGTTATTACCATAAGCTTGCAAGAAAATCAAATCTCCACCATTATAGATTGATATGATACATCAATCAAAAGGTCTTTCAATGGTTGTAATCGGGCTTTGGTTAGGGGTGTTGTCACAAGCTGAAGAAAAAATAGTTAGAATTGAGATTGAATTGAAAAATCATCTAGCTAGAAAAATCTCTATCACTAGAACATATTCTTAGAGCTAAGCCTTATGATGACATCGTTCTGGATTCGGTAGCTTAAAATAGTGATATGCAAAAATATTAAACTGCAACTAAAATATAAATTACAACTGAATTAACTGTATATACACTTTTTTTAAGAACAAATCAAATATTTACATTGAATATTTATGAACTTTACAAACTGAAAAAGAGAATAAAGCTAGATAATAATTCAACTCAAATCTCGAAAAAAATAGGGATCAAAATAATTGAATGGAATTCAACAAAAAACGGGTTATAGGTTAATATTAGAGGTAAGTCAAAGAATGAGTTGTTAGGCTCAATGAGGTTCAGTAGGGGTTAATTTATGGAGGTAGGCTTTTATGGAGTAAGTGGGTTAAACCTAAGTGCCTTTATCATTTCGGTATATCAAATCAATGATGTGGTCTCGACATGTATAATCGAAGCAAGTTCTAGAATAACAAATCAGTATTGACTCACTCAAAGTAACAATAAAAGTAAGCACGAAAGGATGTATGCTCAAAAGGCTCAAAAATCTCACCAGAATTATGGCTTTTTGATGTCAACCCTACGAATTTCAAATCTCAAGATAACACTTAAAATTAGGGAAAATAACCTAGAAAAAATTAAATTCTCAAAAATTTCAACTTATCATGCTTGATTCCTTAATGTCTTAAAGTTTGAATAATCAAAGCATAAGTCCCTATGTCTTGATTCTCAACATATCAATAAAAATCATAAATCAATCAGAATGAATTCCTAATAGGAGGTTGAGACTAATGCAGAGAGTGAAAGTGAGAATTCGAAATTTTGAGAAAAATGCAAAAAGTTAGTTGCAAAAATTTTTAGGGGTTTCAAAGATAATGTACTGACTGAAAGTAAGTTTCCCCCTCACACTTAAGATGTACATTGCCCTCAATGTACAAAGATACATTAGTAGCAATAGAAGCATAAAATCATAAGATAGGGAGAGAAGTGAAACTCCCTGGATATTGGATGAATTTGTAGAGATGGATATTGGAATTGTAAGGGCCGGCAGTTGTGGTAGGGTTTTCCCATTACAGAAGGATTTGAGCTGTCAAGCTCCTTTGAAACTGCGAAAACATTTATCAGTGTTTAGGGATTTAAGTTAAGCATAATTTTCTCGTTAGGAAATAGCCGATATGAAAATAAAATTGAAAACTAAACTAAAATATTCAATAAACATAAAGATCGAAATAAAGATAAAGAAAAATCTAAAAATTCTAAAGAAACATAAAGTTCAAGAGAAGGTAAAAATAAAGATCAAGAAAGCAAATAAAAAAAAAAGATAGGAGGAATAGAAAGTTCTAATCCTCAGATGGTCTGCGAGGTGGGGATGGTGGTGATATGTGTAGATGCTGGCATATCTGCTGAAGAGTAGGGTCGATGTGATCGAAGCGTTGAAAACACTGCTGCTCAAATTGTGTGAGGCGCTCAGATATGTCAGCATATGAAGTTGCCACATGAACTGGGCAGCGAGGGGGTGGTGGGTCAGTTGGTGTCTCTTCCTGCGGTGGGACATTATCAGTAATGTCCTCAGGGTCCTCCTGCTCGGCATCTCGAAGTAGACGGTATTGTGGAGGATCGATCCCAGGTCAGCGCTGAATCATCCTCATATGTAACATAGTTTGGATGCCCTGTGGGGACATCTGGCCGATTAGTGTATAAGAGGGTGTCTGGGCCGCGGTGTTAAGTAGTTCGAAGTGGCGGGCCAGTCGAGTGATGTACGGGCCCATAGAGATCAAGCCTCTACGGTGTCGCTCCGTCTGGTGTTGGATGGCATGGGTAATAAAGTAGGTGAGATCGATCACATGGATATGCGCCATGCTCCATAAAAAGTATGTATCGTGTGTGTTGACGACGTCGGTACTCTCGCGTCTACCCGTCAGTGTATGTGCGAGTAGGGCATGCATGTACCTCAGAGATGGGGGCGAGATTGGTCACTTTAGAGCGACTGGGGTCGTATGTGGGCTGGCCAGGGACTAAGGCACGCCAGCAGTTGACTGGGGAGATATGGATGTGGCGGTGGAGTTCTGAGAGGTCTTCTTCCTCCACAAACTACTCAGTGTAGAGGCCTAGTGTTGTACTAAATTTCGGTACACTGAGATGACGAATGAGGCCTCTGAACCGGAACTGTATCGTTCCTAGATCATCATGTTGGCTCATCACCGTCTGGAGGTAGAATGTGGAGCAAAACTCGAGGGTGAGTTCGAGATAGGCGGGCTCCATAATTTGAAAGAACTGCTTCTATGGGTCCGTTGTTAATAAGGCTCAAACCTCGTCAGCTAACTGGACTTGTTCTAGTGCGGCCCAGTCAATGCACCTTCCAACTCTGAGAGGTCGTGCTCGTAATATCTGAAATAACTCCTCTTGGGAGTTCTGCAAGAATTGGAGGAATGGGTGTCGAACTTCAGCAGTGGGTCTAGAAGAGGAACCACCGGGTCCCTTGCGCTCTTTGGAGGTACGGGCGGCAGCTTTCTTTCCTCGAGAAGACGACATGATTTTTAAAAATAAAACGGAAAAAAGTATACATTAGTCCTAAAAATTGAAACTAAAAATATAAATATTAATAAGTTCCTATTTACAACTTAAACTAACCAAGGTTTCTAAATAAGTCATGCAAGTATAGGTTCATCTCATTGAAACAAATGGCTCTTAATATATAGAAAATTCAAATTTCTCAAGATAGTGATAAGTGGCAGCCAAGAGATGTTCCTAAATGGCATAATGAATATTCTAGAATGATCATGCTAAATGAATGAGTTTCCTATCAATAATAAAGCAAATAACTAAATGAATAAGATTATGAACAGATAAATAGATAAAAGATATTAAAAATTAAGAGAAAAAGTCAAGAAAAGAGAACCGAATTGGTGGTTATGGGGCTGAGCATGGTCGTGGCGAGGTTTGTACGGGCGTGGTGGTGCTGTTGAAGCTGGCGACGGCACTAGAGATGGTGGTATGAGAGTTGGTTTGAGAGGCTTTTAGGGTTTAGGTGAGGAAAAAGGTGAATAGTGGGCTATTTTTATAAGATTTTGGGTCACACAGGCATGGCACACGCCCGTGTGACTCGGGGTTAGCCCGTTTGGTTCAAAATTTAGTGGTTTTGGCGTGCCAGATTCGTGACACACGCCCGTGTTCATAGGGCATGTTGGTGCACACGGTCGTGTCGGTGCACACGGTCGTGTTGGTGTACACGGTCGTGTCGCACGGCTGCGTCCTTCGATGCTCGCTTCTCCCACGGCCGTGTAGATGGTCACACGTACGTGTCTAAATTGACTGGTTTAACCACGGTCTTGAGGCACGGGCATGTCGCACGTCCGTGTTGAATTAACAAGTTTGGCCACGGCCACATCGCACGGCCGTGGCAAGTTATCCAAGCCCGTGTGTAGGAAGATCTTACCCTTTTCATACACAGCCATTTCGCACGACCGTGTCTTTGTTCGTAGTGGCCACACGGCCTTAGGCACGCCTGTGGGCATGGCCGTGTGGCTCGAAAAACCTGTATTCAAAGGGTTAGTCGATGTATTAGATAGCCTAAATAAAAGAATTTACTAAGTCAGTGCTCGGGTTGCCTCCTGAGAAGCACTTGTTTATAGTCTAAGCTTGACTTTTCTCAAGCTTGTTCGATCACGGTGGCTTGAAGAGTTATCCTGCTTACAATTTCATTATCAACGTAAGAATTGAGTCGAGTGTGATTTACCTTGAAAGTGCCGAGTGACTCATGTTTTATCTCGACTGTAACATAAGGAAAGATTTTCATTACCGTGAATTAAGGTGTATCACTTGTATGTTTTTTGAATTCAAGATTCGAGGATCGTCTTCTCCTAAGATTACCTTATCCCTACCTTGATCTAATTCGTTGTTACCTGAGGGTCGTCTTGATGATGTTCTGGGTTGGTGTGGCATATTTTGGGCTTTTCGTGATAGTTCAGCCACTCATCTAATTCCTCGATCTGAAGCATTCGCTTTTCAGGTGCGTCTCTCTTGGATGGACTTGTTTGTGGTTGGGTCATCGTTATGTGAAATGTATCCTGCACAGAAGGTTGGGTGGTGAGATCAGTGTTTTTACAATGACTCGTACCTATATTTTTATCATCAACAGTCTTAATCGAGTTTCGAGCTTGTAAAGTAAATTTGTCATCACCTACACGTAGTGTAAGCTCACCTGTTCCTACATCAATTATTGTTCTAGCGGTTACTAAAAAAGGTCGCCTTAAAATTAAGGGTACATTGCTATCCTCGTCAATGTCTAAAAGAACAAAGTCAACTGGGAATATAAATTTATCAATTTTGACAAGCACATCTTTAATTATTCCCTTTGGAAATCTAATGGTCTTATCAGCTAATTGAATGCTCATCTTAGTTTGTTTAGGTTTTCCAAGACCTAGTTGTTTAAACAATTTAAATGGCATGAAATTTATACTAGCCCCTAAATCAGCTAAAGCATTTTTGGCGTCTAAACTACCAAGTAAACAAGGAATAGTAAAACTCTCTGGATCTTTTAGTTTTTTGGGTAGCTTATTTTGTAAAATGGCTGAGCATACTGCATTCAGCTCCACATGAGATTTCTCATCTAGCTTCCGCTTGTTTGTCAAGAGCTCTCTTAAAAACTTGACAGCATTTGGCATCTAAGAAAGAGCTTCAATAAACGGTAAGTTGATATGTAATTTCTTTAAGAGTTTAAGGAACTTACCGAATTGCTCATCTATACGGTCTTTCTTTGATAGTTACTTCTTTGGAACTTACCTCATCCTTACCTTTACTTACCACAGTCTCCTTACATGGCTTTGGGTTGGTGTTGGTTAACCCTTCCCCATCTATTGTATCCACGGCATTGAGTTGCTCATTAGGGTTAGTCTCAGTGTTGCTTGCTAACCCACTTAGCGGTCTTTCAGAAATTAGCTTAGCGAGCTGGCCTATTTGAGTTTTGAGACCTTGAATGGATGCTTGTTGATTCTTCAGTGCTGTTTCAGTGTTTTGAAAATGGGTTTCTAACACGGCAATAAATTTTGTGAGCATCTCCTCAAGGTTTGGCTTTTTCTCTTGTTGGAATGGTGGCTGTTGAAATCTCGGAGGAGGTGGTTGTCTTTGATTTCCTTGTCCTCCCCATGAAAAATTGGGGTGGTTCCTCCAACCGGCATTGTAAGTGTTACTATAAGGGTTATTTTGAGATCTAGAATTATTACCCATATAGTTGGCCTGTTCGAGTTCCATGCCATGTTCATAGGAGGAGTAATCGGGATTGTACATGTTTCCCTGAATTGCGTCACACTACATTACTGGGTGTACCTGTGTAGAACCAACAAAGTTGTCAATCTTTTTATTAAGAAGTTCTACTTGATTAGAAAGTATCGTGACTGCATCAATATTAGAAACTCCTGCAGCTTTTTGTGGCTTTATTCTCATGACTTGCCACTGATAGTTATTCAGTGACATATCTTCTATAAACTCGTAAGCTGCTTCGGGTGTTTTGTTGTTAATTATTCCACCGGCGACTGCATCAATCATCTGCCTTGTCGAGGGATTCAAACCGTTGTGAAAGGTTTGAACTTGTAACCACAGAGGTATCCCATGGTGAGGGCACCTTCTCAAGAGATCTTTGTATCTCTCCAAGCATCGTAAAGTGTTTCTAAATCCATCTGCACAAAAGAATAAATATCATTCCTTAATTTAGCTATTTTAGCTGGAGGAAAATACTTAAGTAAAAACTTATCGGTCATTTGTTCCCATGTAGTGATGGACCCTCGTGGTAAAGAATTTAACCGCTGTTTACCCTTATTTCTCAAGGAGAATGGGAATAGCCGAAGAAGAATGACATCATCAGAAATGCCATTTATTTTGAATGTATCGCATAATTCCAAAAAGTTGGCTAGATACGAGTTAGGATCCTCATCGTGCAAACCATCAAACTAAACAAATTGCTGTGTCATTTGAATAGTGTTAGGCTTCAGTTCAAAATTATTTACAGCAATAGTAGGCCTAACAATGCTAGATTCAGTGCCTACTAAATTAGGTCTAGCATAATCATACGTAGTATGCGGAGCAGGATTTTGCTCAACAGGATTTGCGGCTACTACAAGAGGTAGCTGATTATCCTGATTTGCTTCCATCTCTTCGGTAGGTTTTGGTTCTTCTTCTTGTCCTTGTTCTGGATATTGTAAGCTTCTTCTAATCTCTCAGTGAGTTTGACGAACTGTCGATTCTAAATCATCGTCAAACAATAATGGTCCTCTCAGGTTTCTTCTAGTTATAAACTAGAGATACCTAGAAAGGAAAAGGCAAAGAAAATTTTAGTAAATAAATAAAAATAAAAATTAAGGTTGAAAATAAATAAAAAAATAATGGCTAAAGTAATAGAAATCGAGTATTCCTAATATCTTAGTTCCCCGGCAACGGTGCCAAAAACTTGATCTCGTAATTGTGATGAAGTAATTAAATCTGATCATACCTGGAAACTAACTAATATCATGATGAAAGGCAAGTGCACCTATCGAATAGTAGTATAGTTAGTGGCAAGACCGGAATATCGAATCCAATGAAGTATGAGTACTAGTAATGACTTTCTTTCTATTATCTAGCCTAAAAATAAAGAGGATTTGGTTGTAAACTAAACTGAACTAACTAAAGAAACGACAAAGAGTAAAGTGAGAGATTGCTTTTGGGAAAGACTGATTGATTAAGGCAATACCTAAGGAAGAATCCACCTAGACTTCACTTGTTATCTAACTCTAAATCAGATGATTTCTTCATTTGATTTGATCCGTAGAGATCCCTAAATTATGTTAATAACTCCGTCGAGGATAAGAACAACTAATCCTAGGTTGATTAACTGAAATCTCTTTCTAATTAAAACCCCTAATCTTGCATTAACTCGATCTATGGCTCCCCATATTAGATTTGACTCTAATCCGGTAGATTTTCGTCGTCCTATATCTAGGATTGCGATCAACTCCGCTTAATTGTGTTGTACTACTCCTATGCAGGGACTTTTGCTTTTCCACATAGGCACATTCGACTTAAATCAATATCCCGAACATATCAATTTAAGAGTTAAAAACACAATTAAGAACAAATCAAATATTTATCAGACAGCTCAGATAACAATAACAAGATCCGTCTTAGGTTCATCCCCCTTAGATATTTGGGGTTTTAGTTCATAATTATAAAAGAAAACATCTCAGAAGAAATAAAATAACAAAACATAAGAAAACCCAAAACTCCTGAAGGGATTGAAGGGAGATCCTCTGTCTTGATGTAGATCCTAACTTCTGAGGTGGATCAATCGACTTCCCTTCGAGTAATTCCCTGCCTTTAACTCCCCGTCTTGGCGGGAAATTAATGTGTCTTTGAAGTTGCCTCCTAGGGTCTTTATATAGAGTTTAGAATGGCTTTCTTAGCCCCTAAGCAACCTTTTCCGAGTGAAATTGAACTTCCTCACGATAGGGACATGCCCGTGTGCCACGCCCGTATGACTTCGATAATGGGCCGTGTTCAGGCTTGTTGATGTGGCACGGTCGTGTGGTCTAGCTGTGTAAGTTTGGGTTGGGCCGTGTTTGAGCTTAAGGTGGCACCGTTTTTGGCCCGTTTCTTGCTCTTTTCTCTTCCTTATGCTCACCTAAGTATAAAACATGAAATAAAAGGATTAGGAGCACCAATTTCCACAAATTCAATGATAATTCATCCAGAATTTAGGCTAAGTATGAGGTCAAAACATGTATAATTTACGACTTATCACATACCTAGAATTATATCAAATTTGTGAAATGCCAATAACATCAGATTGGCTGAAAAATAGAAATCTTGAATCATCAATAGATAGTTCTTGCACACTTTATCAATTAAAACACACTTGCCTAAGGGACCCAATACTCTAATAACAAATTTAGTAGACCCTACAGGCAAAGTCTTACTGAATACTAAGTTCATACATATATATGAATGAGTAGACCCTGGATCTTTCAATGCAATCACATTGGTATCATAGAGAGTGAAAGTACCGGTAATAACTTCTAGAGATGACACTTTTTCGTGAGCGCGAATAGCATAGGCTTTAGCTGGTGCTCGGGCTTCAGATCTCACAGCAGAGTCTTTAGTTCCCCTCTGACCACTACTCACATTCCTCGTGTTTCTGGGTGGTCTACCTCTAACTACTGTGTTACTTGGTCTAGTATTCTATATTGTATCTTGATTAGCCAACTCAGGACAATCACGGATAAAATGATCCATTAATCCACATTTAAAACAAGCCCAATCATTCAATCTACAATCACCAGGATGCCTTTTACCACACTGTCTACACTCGAGTCGGTTTGGTCTGGCACTTCCCACGCTAGCTATTGATGTAGCTTGAGCTTTCGAACTCACAGGTGGTCTTTCTCGGTCTCGTATAGAATAACCCATAGTAGCTTTTGAACGGCTATAATCATCTCAAAACTTTTTTGATGCAGAATGAAATGACTTACTCGATGATATTTTTCTCAAATCTCTAGCTTCAAAATCAGCTTTTCTCTTTTCATTGCCAAGCTCTTCAGCCTTGCAGGCACGTTCAACAAGTACTACAAATTCTTTAATTTCCAGAACCCAACAAGAAGTTTGATGTCTTCATTTAGCCCATCTTCGAATCTCTTACACATAATAGGTTCAATTGAAACACATTCTCGTGCATACTTGCTCAATCTCAAGAATTCCCGTTCATACTCTGTCACAGTCATGCGGCCTTGGTTCGAATTCTCGTTCCCTCGGTACCATAGATATTAATGTATTCCACTATTGGTATGTAGAATCTCTCAGCAAAGATATAACACATTTAATACATTTTTCTGGAGTACATGACATTTCATCAAGCACTTGAATAGTATTCTCAAGCTAGAATTTAGCTTGCTTTGCATCATCATCAACAGTGGCCCTGAACTTTTCAGCCTCATATTTTCTAATTTTATCAACTGGAGGCTTACTCAGACGTATCGGATCAACAACTTGAGGCATCACAGGTATTTGTGGAAAATTAAACGGGGGTGGAGGTTGTTGAGCAGCCGGATACGTTCGAATGAACTCTGTGAACCACTTATTCATTTTCTGGAAGAAGGCTTGCTTGGCCTCTCCCCCGTAGCCACTCGTAATCGGCCTAGATTCAACCGGTGCTGTTCCTTGAGCGGGAGTGAGCGCATTACTTTCGACGTCACCAGCTATGGCTCGTTCGGGATCCATTACTATATGAAAACACATTTTAATTTGTCAGGAATCATCACACTATTGCAATTCATATATATATGGCATGTATAGCTAGACTCTCACACGCTACGTTAGTCCTAAAATCAACTAAACCGTAGCTCTAATACCAATAAAATGTAACACCTCTAACCTGTATCTGTTGCCAGACTATGGTTACAAGGAATTACCGATTGAAACACAACTTTAACCAATCATATTACAAATCAATAATAATCCATATTCGAATAACATTCTAACACATACAGAATGTCCCTTATATAGGTCTACGAGACCTTAAAACATGCTTAGAAGTGGTTCAGGACTAAACCGATAATATACAAAAAATTCTCTGAACTTAGAAAAATTTTCAAATTTTCAGACATCACATGCCCGTATGGACATGCCGCGTGCCTCACATGGCCACCAGACATGCCCGTGTGCCTGGCCTTGTGAAAACTGGAAGGTATGTAATCAGCCCAATTTGCCCAGGCCTAATAAACAATTAAAATTTACAGTCCAATTATAATGCCCAATACGGCCCCAAAATTCCAGTCCAAAAAAAACTAAACCCAAATTACAAGCCCAAAATGAAAAATAAAAAAAGAGGCCTAAAGTTACAAGCCCTAGCCTGCAACTTAAACATTTCCAATAAAAACAAAAACCCTAAGCCTCTTTATGCCGCAGCCTCTCCGCGTCGTAGGCGTGCCGTCTAACATCTTCGTACTTGCAAATACAAGACAAAAGAAGAACAAATAGCAGATAGCAGCAATAACAGTAGCAAACAAAAAAACAAAAAATAAAATTGTATTGAATTTCGGCTATAAAAAGCCACCACAAACGAGTTGTAATTTTTTACGAGATATTGAATACGAAAATATTCCACAGAGAAAAATAAGAAAACAAATAAAAAACAAAATCAAAAAAAAGTTTTTTTTTTATTTTTTTAATTTTCCTGCTCTTATTTTTACTAGCCCCTTTTTAAAAGAAAATAAATAAATAAATAAACCAAAAGAGGCTGAATCTCACCTTTCTTGCGTTTGCGCCGTCGTGGGTTATCGAGGTTCGTCGTTTCTGATGAAAAACGACGTCTTTAGGCCTGGGAGTGAAAAAACCCAAAAACATGGGACTTTTTTATTTTTCGGCCACCGTGGACGGCGGTGCCATCACCAGCGACTAGCGGCCGCCACAGTGGCCAATGGTCGGAGCCTCACCGGAGTTATGCCGACCCAAGAGGTTGAGAGGGAGAGGGGAGAGTATTTTTGAAGTTTTTCTTCAAAATGTGGTGAGATGATTTTTTTGGGGGATTTTTTTTACTTATATAGGGGCCCACAACGGCATCGTTTTGGGACTAGCCACAGAGACTCCTAAAACAACGCCGATTCGAGCCTGACCCGCACGCAACCCAACCCGATCCAGGGGATTCGCATGTTTTTGAATAATGGGCTATTTTCGCGAATAGCCCTTTCGCTTTTACAACGTGCTTCTATTTAGTCCTTTTTTATTTTTTTCTTTCCTTTTAATTTTGTCGCATAATTTTATTTATTTTTTATTTTAGTCCCTAAGTGAACGGTGCCGTTTTGGGATAGGGAATAATTTCCCCGATGACCCCTCCTCCTTTAAGCGCATTAAATTTCAGTCCTATTTCAATTTTATCATTAAATTTATTACGATTTGTACCTTTAATTTTGTTCTAATTTAAATACAGTCCTTTGTTTAATTCATTTTATTATTTATTCATCAATTTGCATATTATTTTTCATTTCTCAATTACCTAAGTTAGTATTATTTTTATCTTATATCCATTATTTATCCTTTTTTATATACTTAAATTTTATATTTGTTGTTACTAATTTATTTATTTATTTATCAGTCTTTTACTTTTGGAATACTTAAAATTAATATTATGTATATGTTTTTTATTTATTTACTTATTTATTATTTTATTTGTTTTATTTTATTTTATTATTATTTTATTTTTAATTAATTAATATTAGATTTAATTAGTTAACACCACTGCATACTCATTATTTTAGTTACCATCGTTTCATCTATATGTATAATCATTTTATTATCATCACAATCACGTCACAAACCGTTTTAAATGTATTTATTCATTTCTATTATGCCTCAAATAAATTAAATACACGATACTTCAAATATTATTCGTTTTCGCAAAATGCACAAAAAAGAGATTTTTAAGCCGCGATTAATTCTCATTATTCGGAATTATAAAGATCGTGTTCTAACTTACAGAACATGATTTCTTTCTAAAATCGAGATAATCAAATACCTTTTGAAATAAATAAATTTTTGGTGTTTATTCTCGTTTCGAGGATTTAAGGCATTGTGTCCTAACTTACGGGACATAATCCTTTTTCTCGATTAATATGAAAAATGTCGTTTTTAAAAAAAATTCAATTAAGAAATATTTTAAAAAAGGATAGTATTTTAAAATCTCTTCAAATTCTCAACTTTTGACATTAAGACATTTATTAATCAATTAGGTACCAATTTTGGGAGTTACGAGGGTGCTAATCATTCCTTGTGCGTAACCGACTCTCGAACCCATTTTTCGAATTTTTTTGAGACCGAAAAACATTGTTTTAGTAAATCAAATCATTTAGTAAAATAAATTAAATTACAAGGTCATCCGATCACACCTCATTAAAAAATATTGGTGGCGACTCCCATTTTCGTTTTTCAAAATAAAAAGTTAACACTGCCAAAAAATGGTTTTGACAGCTTGGCAACTCCGTTGGGGACTGAATAAAGAGAGTCGAGTTGCAAATTTATTATTTTCTGTCTTTTTTTCAAAAATTGAAAATCCGATTTAAATCTACAATACTTTCATTGCATTTCATACGTCATTTTGTGGTCTTTGTTATAATATGTTTTCTTTAATTGGTCCGAGTCTTTTGGTTTATTTTCATATATTTTCGTATAGGATAGTGAATCACTTTCGGGATACATCTGTACCTATGCCTTCGTGAGATTTTCATCTCCGTATAGCCATAGGGAAATGCATTCCCATGAACTGAACTCAGCCCGTTTGAGCCTATAATGGGTGAGGATCGAGGAATCTGCCGGTTCAGGTACCCTTACTTTAAAACCAAATCACATATAACAAGCCTTAAGAGCCCACCTTAGGTAAAGCCATACCAAACTGTAGTGGTTACCTGAATAGGTGCTTTATTTATTATTCCTTGCTTGCTTTAGCTTTGTACGAAATACTAACTTTTTTTTTTGTTTTGACTATAATTGCATGACATTTTCATCACAAAAAAGGTGTTGATTCACATTTAGTTGCTAAATAGAGAGCTTATTATGAAAAATGAGTTTCTTGATAAAGTGGAGGATAATGAGGTCATCTGAATATGGTCTGAGAATATGTAACAAGAGAAGGGTGATAGTCTTATGGAGGGGTATGCGTCGGAGTTATGGGATTTCACTCGCATTAGCGTGACCCAAAATAATCTTCAAGAGATGAAAGAAATATGGGATCAATGGGAAGACGAGATCAATCAGTTATTATATTGCAATTACGGTGATTTGTCCTATCTGCTCAATATCAAAGTGGACAAGCACTTATTCTGAGCTCTCGCCCAGTATTGGAACCCCTCTTATAGTTGTTTTACTTTCGGAAAGGTGGATTTGGTACATACCGTGGACGAGTACATGACCTTGCTTTGTTGCCCAAAGATTCAAATTAACAAGGCTTATTTTAGAGCCGCCAAAGTTCTAACTTTCTTAAAAAAGCTAATGAGCATTATGAGAATGAGTGAGCAATGGGTTGCAGCCCGAATCAAACAGAAGGGAGATAGTAATACATACCTTGGAAAAACTTGAGGGATTTGATTTTGGCACATCTGGATACGAAGAAAATGTTAGATATTTTTGCTTTGATCATTTACGGTTTGGTCATCTTCCCCAAGGCAATAGGGCATATAGATGAGGCAGTCTCAGATTTATTTGACTGACTTGACAAAAGGGTCACACCCGTTCTCGTGATTTTGCCCGAAACCTTCAGATCTTTGAATGTATGCCAGAGAGCGGGTGAAGGGAGATTTATCGAGTGCACACAGCTCTTGCTTGCTTCATTCCACATCCATTTTTAGAAAGTAGAAAAGGTCTCCTATCGAATCTTCTTCGAGAACTACTCTCCGCTGAAAGAGTTGGTGGCTACGCCAAAATAGGACGACATTACGGAGGAGAAATGGATGGCGATTCTCCAAAGTCTACAAGATGAAGACGTTGAATGAAGAGCCCTTTGGATGGTCCCTGATAAGATTTTGTATCGGTGTGGAGATTTTGATTGGGTTCCTCTACTTGGGATATGGGGAGCTATTGGATATGCTCATTTACTGATGTTGAGGCAATATAGATCAAGACAGTTTACACCGGCAACGCAAGGGTTAGTTCAGTGCAAGTTTGCATATAAGGGCGATAATTACAAGAAGAAAGTTCTTGAAATATCAAACGCTTGGAATCAAACTCGCAGAATGAAAAGGTTTGCCGCCAACCCAATGACGACCCCCGAATATGATCGATGGTAGAGTCAAAGAGTCAACGACAACATCCGTATGCCAAGTCAGGAAAACACTAGTCCAATAGAAGATCATCAAATAGGATTTCAAAAAAAAAGAGTTTAGAACTAGGAAAAAGGATAGAACTTTTAGAGGAAGAGAAAATGCAGCTAGGATTAGATGTCGACAACCAAAAACTAGAAGCTGAGAAACTGAGGAAGGGAAAGAACAAGGCCAAAGAAGATTTGGACAGTTTAAAAATGGATTACAAGAAGCTTCGTATGTCAATGAGAACAGTTGGTTTGGGTAAAACATCAGAGTAATGGCGGCAAGAAATCCAAGAAGAAAATGTTAGAGCCAATCAGTGGGAAAAGAAATTTCAAGATGCTCGAGTTCGAGAAGATGGTCTAAAAAGAAGTTTGTTAGAAAGCCAGAATGAAAAGGTGGGATTAAGAGCTCAGGTTTCAAAGTTAGAAAAGCCACTACCTCAACATCGTAGTCACAACTTTGTAATTGAGTTGAAAGCTAGCTTAAGTAAGATTGAAGAATTGACAAGAAAGATGAAAGAGCTCGAGACCACGCTACAAAATTGTGAACTTCGAGTTGAACTCCTTGAAGCAAACAATGAACATTGGAAAGAGCAACTTCACCGTGCTCAAGGTTAGATTAGGGATAGAGATTATGTCATGGGTGAAGCTGTGGCTCAAGTACGAGAGATGGCCGATCATTTGCAAACCCTAGCAGTTTAGGTTGACGTGCTAAGCTTGAGATATGAATCAAAATTAGATCGGGACCGAGAATTAGCTTGGCTTCTTAGGATGGTCAAAGCCTTGGGTATTAAGGATTCGTTTTCTAGAAAAGTTTTTCTAATGGAATTAACCGTTTTATGTAAAGGAATTCATTTTCTAGAAAAGTTATTCTAATGGAATTGAATCAAAATCAATACCTTTTTTTGCATTCATCTCATTCATCAATATTACATTACATCATATGCATTAAATTCCACAAAACGACCCTAATTAATTAAAATTATGACTGTTACCGTGGAACATCGTTACGGTACACATGGCAAAACTAAAGCAATGGACCAAAGATTAGAGAGATTAGAGCAAATACAAAAGGATATGTAAGAACAATTAGCCAAAATTCAACAAGACATGAGGGATCAGATGCTAGAATCCCAAAGAAGTATGATGAGCCAATTAACGCAGTTACTAGACAAAAGGTTTGAAAAAAAGGGAAAAGCCCAGTAGTCAACGATAGGGATGGTAATGAAGACCCTATCTATTCCCCAAGTTTTACCCCGATAAGCGCCCAAGCCCAACCAGGCGCGTATCCACGAAGGATACCCGTCACTATTAGATCCCAACAATATCAGGTCAATATTTCAGCGCCAATGAACCACCGAATAGGCTCAGGGTCTAATCTAAGTGATAATCTAACTAATCCCATAGTCTCTGATTTTGATGATATGGCAGAAATAGAAAAGGCGAGCGTGAAGCTGCCAAAGCAACTTGAAGACTGGTGCAGATGGTTAGAAGAGAAATTCAAGGCAATAGAGAATGCTGACTACCATTACGGGGTTAACGCTAAAGACTTGAGCTTGGTCCCAGATCTAGTGCTCCCGCCAAAGTTCAAAACTCTAGAGTTTGAAAAGTATAATGGGACTAGCTGTCTTGAAGCTCACATTACGATATTCTGTCGAAGGATGACACGATATGTTAATAATGATCAGTTGTTAATTCAATACTTCCAAGACGGTCTGATCGAGTCTGCGGCCAAATGGTATAACCAATTGAGCCGTGCCAAAATTAATTCATGGAAAGACTTAGCACAGGCATTTATGAAACAGTATTGTCATGTGATGGACCTGACGCCCGATAGAATCACACTGCAAAATATGGAGAAGAAACAAGGTGAGAGCTTCAGGGAATATGCCCAAAGATGGAGAGAGGTAGCAACGCAAGTCTAACCACCTCTTCTTGAGAAGGAAACAACCATGCTTTTCATTAATACTCTGAAGGCTCCATTCATTAACCACATATTCAGAAGTGCTACTAAAAGCTTCTCAAATATAATGATGTCTGGTGAGATGATAGAAAATACAATAAGGTGTGGGAAGATAGACGCGGGGGAAAACACCAAAAGATCAGCCCCAAGGAAGAAGGAAAATAAGGTGAATAGTACGAGCATGTATAACAAGAGTTATTCAAATCCGATTACTATAGGCCAGCCTAAGACAGTAACTACTAGCCATCAGGGCCCCCAAGGTATGAAATCAACCCAAGGCCAAAATAGAAAGGCTCCAGTTTATGCCCATCCTGATGACATATAGGGAGCTGTATCAGATTCTGTTTGATGCACATGTGGTATCCCCTTTCTGCTTGAAACCTACGCAACCTCCATTCCTTAAATGGTATGACGCAAATGCTCAATGCGAGTACCACGCGGGGATCATGGGACACTCAATCGAGAACTACACCGCTTTTAAAAAGTTAATAGCAAGGTTTATCAAGATGGGGATTGTGAATTTTGATGATCCATCGAGACCTAATGTGGCAGGAAATCTATTACCCAGTCATTCTGATAAAGGGGTAAATACGATAACCAAGAGTGAAGGGAAGAGAACTAAGATGGATGTAGCAGAAGTGAAAACCCCACTGAGATGGGTTTGGAAACAAATGCTAGATGGAGGTTTATTGACGCAAGATTAGAGGAGAGACCCAGAGGTGTAAGAAACTACTTTAAGTTCCATGTTGTAGACGGTCATGAGATCCAAGAAAGCATTGAGTTCAGGGCCTTAGTGTAAAAGTTGATGGACAATAAAGAAATTGAGTTTTATAAGGAGGTCAAGGGATCAGAAGAAGGAGGGGTTTATGCTTCAGAAGAGGGATTAATAGAGAAGGTCTACAAAGTCAATCACCCGGTAGTGATCATCTCACGACCAAGAAGCAATGAAGTAGGAGTACAAACGGCACCAATAGTCATAATTCAGAAGCCTGTAGCTTTTCCCTACAAGGACAGCAAAAGGGTTTCATGGAATTATGACTGCAACGTGACGATCCCAGAGAAGAGAACCCGATTAATGCTTTAAAAGATGGCCAGGATGTGGGTTTCTACACACGTAGTGGGAGGTGATACGATCTAGCAAGTGTAAGAGTGGAGCTTGTAAAAGGAAAGGCCTCGGTGGTTGAAAAAGAGAAACAAAAGACGGCTAGACTTGAATCACTGTTAATAAGTTGGTAACTGAAAAAGAGGCTAAAGAATTCTTGAAATTCTTAAAGGGTAGTGAGTATAGCATTATAGAGCAGCTACACAAACAACCACATCGCATATCAGTGCTAACTTTACTCTTAAGCTCGGAGACGCATCGTAGTACGTTGATGAAAGTGTTAAATAAAACTTATATCACTGATGATATCTCTGTAAAAAAGCTTGATCGTCTGATCAATAATATAAGTACTGATAATTTCATTTTTTAATGATGATAAAATACCGCCGGGGACATGTGATCCACAAAGGCTCTGCATATCACCACTCGCTACAAAAGGTATACATTGCTAGGGGTATTGATTGACAATAGATCTGTACTAAATATATTGCCCCTATTCACACTGAATAGGTTGCCTATAGATAGGTCTCATATGAAGACGCGCCAAAACATAGTGAGAACATTTGACGACATTGAAAGGAAAATAATGGAAAGGATTAAGATACCCCTATTGATCGGTCCAAACACGTACGAGGTAGACTTCTTAGTGATGGACATCAAACCTTTTTACAATTGCTTGTTGGGAAGGCCTTGGATTCACTCAGTAGGGGCAGTACCATCATCACTGCACCAAAAGCTAAAGTTGGTAACGGAGGGTTGACTGGTAACGATAAATGTAGAAGAAGACATTATTACATCCGTTACCAGTGATGCGCCATACATGGGCAAGTGATGAAGCGATAGAATGTTCTTTTTAATCATTGGAATTTGTGAACGCAACCTTTATCATCAAAGGGAACAAGATTCCAATACCCAAAATATTCAAAACTACGAGGATGAGCCTACAACTGACGGTTGGGAAAGGAGTGTTGCCTAGAAGAGAGCTCCGGAAATACCTCCAAGGGAAAGTCGAGGTATCATTTTTGACAAACAAACGAGATTGTTTTGGCTTGGGGTATAAGCCAGATACGAAGTAAATGAAGGAGCTGGAAAAGAAGCAAGAAAGGAGGATAGCGCGTTAAACGGGGGAGAGGTCAAATGGGAACCGATGACCTTTCCCCATATAACCAAAACATTCGTGTCAGGAGGGACTATTTACCCTGAACGGAAGATGACAAGAAAAGAGCCTGCCAAAGAAATGATGAGAAATCTGAACATCAATGCCATATCTAAAGAAGGAATTGAGGAAGGAAATTTATTGGGCATTTGCCCTTATGTACCTGGAAGTGTTCTAAACAATTGGACTACGGAAGAGATTCCTGTAGTTTTTAGAGCCAATTCAGAGTAATGTTTAAAATACACTTATTGCTCTAATCCTAGGAGTAATAAGAATCTTTTTGTGAAATAGGCATATGTACAACATTTTTATTTCAGTAAAGTGCATTTTTGCTTATCATCTTGAGCAAATATTCTTTTATTCTTTCTATTTCATTCATAATCATACCACACAAATATTTATTCTTGGATTCTTTTATTCTTTGGGTCTTCTTTTGTTCCTATAATAGGTCTTCAAATATCAATGATATGAGCAACACTGCTACTGATTCAGAATCTCCTTTTGAGCAAGATATGTGTTTAGAGGAATTTCAGGATTTTGAAGATGACCAAAACTGTAACTTATCTCTTGATTTGTTAAAGATGGTAGAACAAGATGAGAAATAGATCCTACCTTACCAGAAATCAGTGGAAATTGTAAGCCTAAGAGAAGAGAAAGAAGAGAAGATTGGAGTTTGCCTTATCGCGAAAACAAAACGAGCCCTCATTGAGTTACTTTGAGAATTTAACGATGTTTTCGCATGATCGTATCAAGAGATACCTGGGTTAAGTACTGATATCATGGTACACAAGCTCTCTATAAAGGAAGAGTGAAGACCAGTTCAACAGAAGCTTTGAAGAATGAGGCTCGACGTCTTACTTAAAATAAAAGAGTAGGTCAAGAAACAATTCGATGCTGAATTCTTACAAGTGGTTAAATACTCAGAATGGGTAGCTAATATCGTCCTCATCCTTAAAAAAGATAGGAAAGTACGAATGTGCATGGACTACAGGGATTTGAACAAAGCCAGTGTAAAGCACAATTTCTCAGTGCCTCATACCGACACATTAGTGGACAACACAACAGGTTACTCATTTTTCTCCTTCATGGATGGCTTCTCGGGATACAATAAGATAAAGATGCATCCTAAAGACATGGAAAAGACCACTTTCGTAACCATGTCGGGAACATTTTGCTATAAGGTGATGCCATTTGGACTAAAAAATGCAGGAACAACGTATGAAAGAGCTATGGTAACTTTGTTTCATGATATGATTGAGAAAGTTTCGGCTAATGCTCAATCTAGCAAAATGTACCTTCAGAGATAGGTCGGGAAAATTGTTGGGATTCTTCGTTGGTGAAAAAGGGATTAAGATTGACTCAGACAAAGTTTGAGGTTTTCTAGGAAGACTAAATTACACCGCTCGATTCATTTCACAACTAACTGAGAAATGTGATCCCATATTCCGTTTTCTCAAGAAACACAACCCAAGTGTATAGGATGAGGAGTGCCAGAAAACTTTTGACAATGTAAAGCATTACTTATCTAACACACCAGTATTGATGTCACCTAGTCCAGATAAGCCACTGATACTGTACTTGGCAGTATTTGAAAATTCTATGGGATGTGTGCTGGGCCAACATGATGAGTCAGGTAGGAAGGAAAGAGCAATATACTACATCAGTAAAAAGTACACTGAATGTGAGACAAGGTACTCACCGATTGAGAAATTGTATTGCGCCTTAATCTGGACAACGCGAAGATTAAGATAGTACATGTTGTATCAGATACACAACTTGGCTCATCTCGAAATTGGACCCTCTGAAGTACATGATGGAGTCGACAGCTTTGAATGGAAAGATGGCCCGATGGTAAATTCTGCTTTCCAAATTTGATATAGTCTATGTGAACCAAAAGCTGTAAAAGGGAGTGCAATAGCATATTTTTTGGCCAGTAGAGCTCTAGAAGATTACGAGCCCTTGAACTTTGATTTCCCTAATAAAGATCTAATGTATATTGCAACCACCGGAGAAGACTCTCAAGAAGGCGATCCTTGGAAACTAAATTTTGACAGAGCCTTAAATGCAGTGGGTATCAGAATCGGGGCAGTTTTAGTATCCCCAAACGGAGATCATTATCCCTTTACTAGTAAATTGGATTTTGATTACACAAATAATATAGCAGAATATGATGCATGTATCATGGGTATTTGTGCAGCCATAGAACGAAAAATCAAAGTGCTAAAGGTATATAGGGATTTTGCACTAGTGATCTATCAGCTCAAAAGAAAATGGGAGACAAGAAACCCCAAATTGATCAATTACCGAAAGCTAGTTCTAGAGTTAATTGAGGAGTTTGATGACATCACCTTCTGCTACCTCCCACGAGATGAGAACCAGATGGCCGACGCCGTGGCTACTTTAGCCTCTATGATTAGAGTAAACAAACAAGAGGATGTGAAGCCTATCCAAATGAGTATTTATAAAGCTTTGGCTCATTGCTGCAGCATTGACGAATAAGAAAAAAAGATGATTATCCTTGGTATCACGATATATTGCGATATGTGAAGAATAGTAAATACCCTGACCAAGTAACTGAGAATGATAAAAGAACGTTGAGAAGGTTGGCCAGTGTCTTAGATTGGGAGATCCTATATAAAAAAAGAAAGGATCAGCTACTACTGAGGTGTGTGGACGTTGTTGAGGCTATGAAAATCTTGGATGAAGTCTATTAAGGTGTTTTTGGAACACATGCTAATGGTTTCACAATGGCCAGGCAAATCATAAGATTCGAGTATTATTGGTCCACCATGGAAGGGGATTGCATCAGTTATGCCAAGAAATGCCATAAGTACCAAATTTATGGAGACAAGATTTACGTACGTCCTTCACCTCTTCATGTCATGGCTTCTCTATGGCCTTTCTCTATGTGGGGCATGGATGCCATTGGGCTACTCTTGCCAAAAGCTTCTAATGGGTATCGATTCATTTTTGTGGTTATCGATTACTTCACCAAGTGGGTAAAAGTTGCTTCATATGCTGATGTCACAAAGTTGGCAGTTAGCAAATTCTCAAAGAAAGAGATCATATGTCAATATGGAATGCCAGAAAAAATCATATCTGACAACGCACTAAATCTGAACAACAACATGATATCAAAAGTCTACAATCAGTTCAAAATTAAACACCACAACTTGTCCCCATATCGTCTAAAAATGAATGGTGCAGTAGAAGTGGCCAATAAGAACATCAAGAAGATCGTGGAGAAAATGACTGAGACTTATAAAGATTGGTATGAGAAATTACCATTCGCCTTCTATGCCTATCAAACGTCATTTAAAACCTCTACCGGGGCAACGCCTTTCTCATTGGTTTATAGAATAGAGGCGATTTTGCCCATTGAAATCAAGATTCCTTCTCTTCGAGTATTAGCTGAATTGAAGTTGGATGAAGTAGAATGGATCCAATCTCGATATGATTAGCTGAAATTGATTGAAGAGAAAAGAGTGAAAGCCACCCGTAATGGTCAGATGTACCAAAAATGAATAATGCGAGCTTAAAAAAAAATTTTGTCCCAAAGAATTCCATGAGGGAGACCTGGTATTGAAAAAGATCCTTCCCATACAAAAAGACTTTAGAGGAAAGTGGATGCCAAATTGGAAAGGACCTTATGTGGTAAAGAAGGCATTTTTCTAGAGGAGCGTTGATTCTAACCGAGATGGATGGCAAGAACCTGCCCAATCCTGTGGATTCATATTCAGTCAAGAAGTACTTTTCTTAAAAAAATAAAATAAAATAAAGAATAAAAGAATAAAAATAAAAAATAAAAAAAGAGGAAAAAATAGGAGAGGCCAAGGTAAAAACCCGCAAGGGCGCCTTGAGACCAAAGGGGTTTTGAATTGAAAATTCAGGAAAAGGGCAATTCAAATTTTGATTAAAGGCAAGGCGTGAGGCAGTTTTGTCCTCTCTGAATTAACAAGAAGGAGGGATGCTACATCCTAGGGTATCAACAAAATACTCTAGGTCTTTAAACACATATCAAGTTCAAAGGATCCTCAAAGATTTGTGCGGGAAAGCTCATGCTACGATATCTGGGGCATCTATTTTCATCTTATTCATTTTGTATCTTAACAAAATTTGCTATCTTGATTAATTTAGTCATTTCGAGCGTTGCTTCCAACAAAATTCTATCTTGTCCACTGTTATAATCTTTTTCAAGCGTTTTACATTGAAATGACGATTATTGGACTAATAATATTCAAGCAAAAAGAGTTATGCATACTACTCTGAAAGGTTTCTAAATATTAGAACTAACCAAATTTAAGAGTTGGAAACATTAGGAAAAGAATAGTCTAAACTTGATGAACAATAAGGCATGGTAACACATCAGCGATCGAACCTTGATGAACAACGAGAAATGACAACCTAAAATGAAAACCTAAGTATTAAAAAGGGATCATTCTTGAAAAATAACATTCTACATTCATGTAAATATCACTCATACACGTCTAGTTAGGAGCATTTGATTCATTCTGATCATGACATCCTAATTGCTTGGCATAAAAAGGCCCGTGAAATGAATTCTACAGGTCATGTTCCCTAAAAAATGGTGTAACAGATCAGAAAAACTATGAATCTCATCTTTTTGAAGTTGCAATGGAGCAAATTAAAGCCACTAATCTTATCTCCCTGAAGTTGCAGTGAAGCAGATCGAAGATAGCAAATCTTATTTCCCTGAAGTTGCAGTGAAACAATATTAAAGCTAAAAATTACAAATCTTATCTCCCTGAAGTTGCAGTGGAGCAGATTGAAGATGGTGAACCTTATTTCCTTGAAGTTGCAAGATTAAAGCTACAGGCTACAAATCTCATCTCCCTGAAGTTGTAGTGGAACAAATTGAAGATAGCGAATCTTATTTCCCTGAAGTTACAGTGAAATAGATTAAAGCTACAAGTTACAAATCCTATACCTCTGAAGTTGCAGTAGGTCAGATCAGATCTACCATGAAAAATCTTATCTCCTTGAAGTTGCAGTGGAGCAGATTGAAGCTACAAATCTTATCTCCCAGTGGAGTAGATTGAAGATAGCAAATCTAATTTCCTTGAAGTTGCAGTGGAATGGATTTAAGCTACAAGTTACAAATCTCATACCCCTGAAGTTGCAGTGGGATGGATTGAAGTTATTATGGCAAGCTTTATCTCCATAAAGTTGTAACGGAGCAGGTTAAAAATAACAAATCTTATCTCTCTGAAGTTGCAGTGGAGTAGATTGAAGTTACAAATCTCATACCCCTGAAGTTGCAGTGAGATGGATTAAAGTTATTTGAAGAAGATGAGCACCAAAGAAGTCAAGATTTGGTAGGACTGAGCAAATTTGGCCATTTTTGAAGCCTTTGCTCCATTCATGTTACACGTCAACAAGCAAAGAGGGACAGATGTAATCAGCCCAATTTTCCTGAGCACAATAAACAATTAAAATTTATAGTCCAATTACAAGGCCCAATACGGCCCCAAAATTCCAGTCCAAAGAAAAATAAACCCAAATTACAAGCCCAAAATGAAAAATAAAAAAGAAGCCTAAAGTTAAAAGCCCTAGCTCACAACTTAAACATTTCCAGTAAAAACAAAAACCCTAAGCCTCCTCATGCCGCCGCCTTTCCACGTCGCAGGCGTGCCATCTAACATCTTCGTATTTGCAGATATAAGACAAAAGAAGAACAAATAACAGATAGCAACAAGAACAGTAGCAAACAAAAAACAAAAAAAAATATTGTAATGAATTTCGGCTATAAAAAGCCACCACAAACGAGTTGTAATTTTTTACAAGATATTGAATACGAAAATATTCCACAGAGAAAAATACGAAAACAAATTGGAAACAAAATCAAACAAATGTTTTTTTATTTTTTTATTTTCCTGCTCTTATTTTTACTAGCCCTTTTTTAAAAGAAAATAAATAAAAAAATCAAACGAGGCCAAATCTCACCTTTCTTGTGTTTGCGCCATCGTGGGTGGTCGAGGTTCTTCATTTCTGATGAAAAACGATGCCTTTAGGCTTGAGAAGACAAAAAACCCAAAAAATAGGACTTTTTTTTTCCAGCCACCGTGGAAGGTGGCGCTGTCACTGGCAACCGACGGCCGCCACGGTGGCCAATGGTTGGAGCCTCACCGGAGTTTTGCAGTCCAGGAGGTTGAAAGAGAGAGGGGAGAGTGTTTTTGAAGTTTCTTTTGAAAATATGGTGAAATAATTTTTTTGGGATATTTTTTACTTATATAGGCCCCCACAACGGCGCCGTTTTGGGACTAGCCTCAGACTCTCAAAACGATGCCTTTTCGAGCCTGACCTGGCGCAACCCGACCCACTCCAGGGAATCCGCGTGTTTTTGATTAATGGGCTATTTGTACGAATAGCCCTTCCGCTTTTACAGCGCGCTTCTATTTAGTCCTTTTTGATTTTTTTTCTTTCCTTTTGATTTTGTCGCATAATGTTATTTGTGTTTTATTTTAGTCCCTAACTGAACGACGCCGTTTTGGGATAGGGAATAATTTCCCCGATGACCCCTCCTCCTTTAAGCGCACTAAATTTTCAACCCTACTTCGATTTTATCATTAAATTTATTATGATTTGTGCCTCTAATTTTATTCTAATCTCAATACAGTCCTTTGTTTAATTTATTTTATTATTTATTCATTAATTTTCATATTATTCTTTATTTCTCAATTCCTTAAGTTAGCATTACTTTTATCTTATATCCATTATTTATCCTTTTTTTATATACTTAAATTTTGTATTTGTTTTTACTAATTTATTTATTTATTTATCATTCTTTTACTTTTGGAATACTTAAAATTAATATTATGTATATGTGTTTTTATTTATTTACTTATTTATTGTTTTATTTTATTTTATTATTATTTCATTTTTTAATTAATTAATATTAGATTTAATTAGTTAACACCACTGCATACTCATTATTTTAGTTACCATGATTTCATCTATATGCATCATCATTTTATTATTATCACAATCACCTCACAAACCGTTTTAAATGTATTTATTTGTTTCTATTTGCCCTGAATAAATTAAATACGCGATATTTCAAATATTATTCGTTTTCACAAAATGCACAAAAAAGATATTTTTAAGCCACGATTAATTCTCATTCTTTAGAATTAGAAAGATCGTGTTCTAACTTACGAAATATGATTTCTTTCTAAAACCGAGATAATCAAATACCTTTTGAAATAAATAAATTTTTGGTGTTTATTCTCGTTTCGAGAATTAAAGGCATTGTGTCCTAACTTACGAAACATAATCCTTTTTCTCAATTAACGTGAAAAATGCCCTTTTTAAAAAAAATTAATTAAGAAATATTTTAACAAAGGATCGTATTTTAAAATCTGTTCAAATTCTCAACTTTTGACACTAAGACATTAATTAATCAATTAGGTACCAATTTTGAGCGTTACGAGGGTGTTAATCCTTCCTCGTACGTAATCAATTCTCGAACTTGTTTTCCAGTTTTTTTGTAGACCGAAAAACATTGTTTTAGTAAATCAAATAGTTTATTAAAACGAATTAAATTACGAGGTGATCCGATCACACCTCATTAAAAAAGATTGGTGGCGACTCTCATTTATGTTTTTCAAAATAAAAAGTCGACCCTTTCAAAAAATGGTTTCGACAGGGTATACTGACTTAGGTCACACGGCCAGTCACACGCCTGTGTGTCCAACCCGTGTGCCTATTCGAAATGGCCTCACACGCACGTGTCCAGGCCGTGTGCTTGGCCGTGCCAAACTTGTAAAGTATACTGACTTGTGCCACATGGCCAGTCACATGCCCGTGTGTGAGGCCTTGTGGAGCACCCAGGCTCAATTCGAATTGAACCATCGAACAACACGACTAAGATACACACCCATGTCTCTTTCCGTGTGGACAAAATTAGGCCATTTCAAAAGTCAATTTGCCATCCATCACTTACCTTACAGGGACACCAAAATATGCACCAAAACAGAGACACAATTTACAGCCAATTCAATACCAAAATGTTCAAATTTCATATCCTAAAATCATCAACCAAATCAATACACATTTAGTATACCAAATCACACCAAATTCACATGCCAAAAACATTCATTCCACTTAGTCCCAAATTTTGCATCTATTCCACATTCAACTAACCGATTTAACATCCAAATCTCATACTAAACTATGCCATTACACAACCAGTATATACCATCAACAATTTGTCAAATACTTATTTATCCAACCACCAAAGTGACCAAATCATGCATTTCCAAAACATAAAGCATTATAAACTCATTATAGAACACATATCATAATTCTAAAAATGAGCCAATTGACATGGCCAAATCCACAACACAAATTATACCATAATGACACTAGCCTATACATGCCATATACCATATTTACAAGCTTTAAAAGTACCAAATAAACAATCGGTAGTGTGACGATGATTCTTGATGACCTTTGAGTCTGAGCTAGCTTCAATACTCTATAAAACAAGGGAAAGAACACACAAAATAAGCTTTCAAAAACTTAGTAAGCCATATACAAATAAAGTCATCAAATGAAACAATTGCAATTCAATTCAAATATGCAAAGCATGGCTAAACAAATAAATAAGTGCCAACTTTTCTCATATTATACACATATTCACATTTAATTTCATCACTTACCTTCTCTTTCAATACTCATATTAACTTCATACTTACCTGAGTTGTTTAACTCATTTACACATTCTTTCTTGTATTAACTTTACCCATTAAACAATTTAGAATCATTAAGGATACTCACAAGTCTCGTATATCACATACAATGCCAATGTCCCAAACATGGTCTTACATGTTTTCAGATATCGATGCCAATAGCCCAGCTATGGTCTTACACAAAAACATATATCGATGCCAATATCCTAGACATGGCCTTACACATAATCACATCTTGGAAATCCTAATGTCATGACATTTGTATCCTATACCCTATTTTGCTCTCTCAAATTCGATGATGAAGCATAAAGATGGACAAATTTTATGCTTCGTTTTACTTAATTAGTTTAAATTACAAAATTACATAGTTACCTTAATTATAAAACATGAAAACTATATAATACATGCCCATAATGGTCCACTCAAGCTTTTAATGGAATAATAACATCATAAGGGCCTCACATTTAATGAATCATAGCAATTTAAGCATTTTAATAATTAGAATGCAACTTTTGTATAATAGATTGAACGGATCGACTTGGTTTCAATTTTAGTATCGATTTAAATGACTAATTCAATGATTTATTGGTCAATTTTAGGTCTGGTTATCTTGTGGGAGCATTCGTGGCAAATCTGAATCAGGTGTGTAACGAAAATATGAGAAAATGAGGTTCAGCGAAAGCTAAAAAAGTTGCCTATTGACGCCACATAGGTGTGTCCCTGGCTGTGTCTCCTATGACGGACAAGTGTATGGTCGTGTAAGCCACACGAGCTAGGTCGATTTGAGCATGTGAGCCACAGAACATGTGGGCCCAAAATTATGAAATTTTCCCTAGGGTCACATATGTCATTCCAATTGACTTTGGGCCTTTCGTAGGTACGATAAGGGCAAAACAAACCTTGATGCATGTGACCAGCTATTCTGAAAAACTGATTTCAATTAGGAAAATTGATATGTATGTTTGACTGTTTAGTGTATGCATGTATGATATCTGTATACGAGCATGCGGGTTATGTTAACTCTATTATATCTGTATATAAATATTTTGTATATGTATTTAGGGGGATTTGTATATATGGAGGAAGTGTTCTGTGAGGCGACATTTCGTCATTATTCTGGCAGCTCAGCTGCAAACTATTCTGAACAGTGTCGTACGGACAGTATGTAGTGTGTAGAGCTAGGTGTGTGTTTAATACCCCACGTGGTGTATTAGGATGGATGGAGATGGTGTGTAGAGGACAGGGGTAGGATTTTGCATATCTATATGATTTTGTTGATCTGATTCTGTTGAGGACAAATGTCTGTATCTGTATACGAAAAACTTGAGTTTATGTGCATGTATGACTTTGTTTAGTTACATACTGAGTTTATGAAAACTTACATCTGTTTGTCTATTCTATTCAAGTAATCCTCAAACATAAACGGGTCAGTGCAATGGAGTTTCAGTGGTGACCGCTAGTTCACGAACTGGTTTAATTAATAGTTTTATTTAAATGCTACATTATTTTGAGATGTTGTAATTTTTGGGAGTCTTTGGATTGTTGGTTTTAATTTCAGGATTTTGAAATGGTTTAGATTATTATTCTATGACTCATAACAAAAAAATTCACGAAAATAATAGTTTTACGCAAACAAATATTTTTTTGAAATCAAGCTTGGTTTTCAACTATAATGACTTATAAACTTCCACTGCAAATTCATGTTTTACTTAAAAGGAATGATAATAAGTTTTTCTGAAAATGTGGACTCTTTTAGAACAATTAATACGAGAAGATGTAATAAGAAAGTTTTGTTTCAAAACCCTTCTTTGTAACATTTTTAGATTCGGCCATAACATCTAGGTTAGGTTTAGGGTGTTACATTTAATGGTACCAAAGCCAGCTTGCCAAACTCAAGCTATGAATTTTGGGTTCAAAATTGAATTTGAAAAAGAAACGATTTTTAAATAAGTTTGTTTCTTATGAGTAAAATATGTTGTACACCGAGTCTTCAGCGCCTATCCTATAAGTACTTTTAGACTTAGAAATACTATAGTTAGAACTATTTGAAACTATACTGAGTTAGCTAGAAACTAAGATTTCTGAAATATTTCTAAACTTCTTATAAATATTTGAAGCATAAAACATTTGCTAATAAACACTGAAACTGATGTATAAAAGTTCGTAATGTAAATAAAATTTTTAAACAATGAGCACTCATGGAACTCACGGTTGTAGTATTAGTGGGCACGATGGGCGCCATAGGGAGATTCGAGCTGAGTCTTACGCATTGGGCAGTATGCCAAATCTGAATACGAGCGAGACTCCAGCTACACCTACTGTTGAGACAAGGTTTCAAAGCCGTTCGGCTAGGGACGACGTATTGTCCCAAGCCATACTGAGGGTACTAGAAAGGGTCGCTGGACCCCAATCTGGATCTGGAGGCCGTGGGTCGATAACTAAAAGACTTCGGCCCAATGGAGCTGAACTATTTAGGGGCGTCACTAGAGTCACCCCTACTGTGGCTGAATATTAGAGGAAGGACACAAAGAGAATAATAGACGATATTGACTGCACTCTTGAGGAAAAACTGAAGGGTGCAGTATCTTTACTTTGCGATGAGACGTAACAGTGGTGATCGGTTGAGAAGGATACTCAGCCAGATCGGATTAATTGAGAGTACTTTAAAACATCCTTCTAGATGAAATATATGGGTGCGAGCTATGTAGATGCTTGTAGGTGTGAGTTCATGAGCCTCACGCAAAGTGATAGGACTATGGCCGAGTATGAGGCCGAATTTTTTAGACTAAGTCACTATACTCGAGGCATGGTAGATTTGAATACGAGAAATGTGTCTACTTTGAGGATGGTTTGAGGGACAGTATGAGGGTTTTGATTGCTCCACAAAAAGAGCAAGAGTTCGCTATTCTGGTGGACAATGTGAAAATCACCGAAGAGCTTAAACGCATGGAATACCAGAATACAGATTGTGAGAGAAGCAAGAATAAGAGGGAGTCAAAACCCTCTAATTCTGTTCAAAAGCTTAAAAAATAGGCCAGACCTGATGGACCTTCTAGAGTGGGAGTTCTAGTTGCTCCTACTAGGGTTCAACCATGTAGTGACTATGGTAAGTGCCATCCGGGTGAGTGTTGGAGGAGATTAGGGGCATGTTTACATTGTGGGTTAATGAATTATTAGATTAGAGAGTGTCTACAGTGTTTTAATCAGATGTAAGCTCCGGGTTCAGGTTTTGTTCAGCCTTAAATGGCAATACAGTAGCCATTTAGAGAGCACCGGGCAAAGGAGCTAATTAGATTGAGGTGAGGTAGTCTACACTGGTTTATGCTACTCGATGCCGAGAGGATAGAGATGCCCTTGAAGTGATTATCGATACATTCTTTATTTTGATGTCCCTTATACTACCTTGATAGATATCGGGTCAGCACACTCATATGTAGTTAGTATTGTCTCTAAAAACTTGGGGATTACTATAGAGAGTACTTCTAGTGACATTTTTGTACTGAATCCGTTAGGTCAATCTATTCGGGTTAATAGACTATATAGGAATGTACTACTGGAAGTTCAAGGGGTTGTATTTTCAGCAAATCTGATAGAGCTACCATTTGGGGAATTTAATTTGATTCTAGGAATAGACTGGCTGGCAGAGTATCGAGTTAGTTTGAGCTACGCGACTAAGAGGGTAGTTTTGAAAACCGAGGATGATGTGGAAGTTGTGATCGGTGAGCATCGAAATTACTTGTCTAACGTAACTTCTGCTCTAGTGGCCAAAAAACTAGTTCGAAAAAGGTGTGAAACATATCTTGCCTTCGTAATTGTTTCAATTTCTAAGGATTCTTCTGTTGGGCAGAATAGTGAGGGAATTTTCGAATATATATCTTGACGAGTTACCGAGTTTACCTCTGTGTCAAAAAGTTGAGTTTGGCATTGAGCTTCTACCAGGTACAGCTCCAGTGTCTATTGATCCATACTGAATGGCATCGAAAGAGCTTACAGAGCTAAAGGCTCAGCTTTAAGAGCTTCTGGATCATGGGTTCATCAGTCCTAATATATCTCTATGAGGGGAACTAGTTTTGTTTGTAAAGAAAAAGGACAGTACCATGAAGACGTGCATCGATTACCTGAGTCTTCAGTATTCTTTAAGATAGATCTCTATTACGGGTATTATCAGCTTAGGGTTAAGGAAGCTAATATCTTTAACTTTAAGACAACTTTTAGGAGTCGTTATGGGCACTACGAGTTTCTAGTCATGCCCTTTGGTTTGACAAATGTTCCAACTATATTAATAGATCTGATGAATCAAGTTTTCCAGCCGTATTTGGATCAATTCATCGTAGTCTTTATCGACGATATTCTAGTGTACACTAAGACTGAGGATGAAGATGATGAGCATCTTAGAGTAGTGCTTCAGATATTGCGTGAGAAATAGCTCTATGCTAAGTTGAGCAAGCATGAATTCTGGTTAAGAGAAGTAATATTTCTAGGACATGTTGTTTCTGCTGAGGGGATCCGAGTTGATCCTAAGAAGATTGAGGTTGTACTTGATTAGAAACGACCTAAGAATGTTTCTGAGATCTGCAGTTTTCTAGATTTGGCGGGTTATTATCGGCGATTTTTTGAGGGGTTCTCATTAATTGTAGCTCTCTAACTAAGCTTTTATGCAAGAATGTTCCTTTTTTATGGACTGATGCACAACAATTAAGTTTTGAGAAGCTCAAGTCTGTTTTGACTTAAGCTCTTGTTCTGATATAGCCCAAATTTGGTGAAGAGTTTGTGGTTTACAGTGATGCGTCGCACATCAGTTTGGGATGTGTATTGATGCAAGATGGTAAGGTTGTGGCTTATGCATCCCAACAGCTTAAGTCACACGAGGAAAATTATCTAACACATGATCTCAAGTTGGCTGTCGTGGTTTTTGCCTTAAAGATTTTGAGGCATTATCTGTATAGTGAGAGGTGTATCATCTACACTAATCACAAGAGTCTTAAGTACCTCTTTACTTTAAAAGAGTTGAACCTTAGGCAACGTAAAGGATTGAGCTGCTCAAGGATTACGACTGCACAATAGAGTATTGTCTCGATAGGGCCAATGTGGTGGCCGATGCTCTTAGCCGTAGAGTAATGTCTGATTTGAGGGTGATATTTGCACGCCTAATTTTGTTTGAGGATGAGAGTCTGTTAGCCGAGTTGCAAGTTAAGCAAAGTTGTATTGATCAGATTCAAGAAAAATAGTTCAAGGATGATTCTTTGGTTTTGCGTTTCCGTCAAGTTGAGAGTGGTAGTACGTCTTATTTTAGGTGGAATAGTTATGTGGCTCTGTGTTTCTGATGATGGGTTTGTGTACCGAACAATTCTGATCTGAGACAGTCGATTCTGAGGGAAGCACATAGTAGCCTTTATGCTATGCATCCCATTGAAAATAAGATGTATCGAGACCTCCGTGAACTGTACTAGTGGTCGGGTTTGAAACAAGAGGTAACAGATTTCGTTGATTGTTGTCTGACGTACCAGCAAGGTAAGGCTGGGCATTAGTTACCTTCGATTTTGCTCCAACCCGTTAAGATTCACATATAGAAATGGGAACGTGTAACGATAGATTTCGTTAGTGGGTTACCTTTAACACTTACTAAAAAGGATTTTGTGTGGGTCATCGTAGATCGTTTGACTAAGTCCGTCCATTTCATTCTAGTTCGGATAGATTATTCTCTGCAGAAGTTGGCCAAGCTCTACATTTCTGAGATTGTGAAACTTTATGGGGTTTCGGTTTCGATAATTTCTAATAAGGATCTTTGCTTCACTTCTCGATATTGGAAAAAACTTCATGAAGCTCTGGGTTCGAGGTTAAACTTCAGTATTGCGTTCCATCATTAGACTAATGGTCAATCTGAAAGAGTGATTCAAATACTGGCATATATGCTTCGGAGTTGTGTGATTGATTTTTGAGGAGTTTGGAGGACTTTTTGCCTTTAACTGAGTTCGCCTACAACAACAATTTTTAGTCTAGCATATAGATGGCACTTACGAGGCTCTGTATAATCGTAAGTGTCGTACTCTGCTGTGTAGAATTGAGTTGGGTGAACGACGAGTTTTGGGTCCTGAGTTGGTTTTTGAGACTGAAGATAAAGTCAGATTGATACAAGATTGTCTTAAGGCGACTTCTGATAGATAAAAGTCTTATGCAGATCTAAAAATAAAGGATATCGAATACTCTATAGGTGACTTTGTCTTTCTTAAGGTATCTCCGTGGAAGAAGGTTTTGCGGTTCAGACGTAAGGGCAAGTTGAGCCCTAAGTTCATTGGGCCATATCAGGTTTTGAAGCATGTAGGATTGGTCACTTGTTAGTTAGAGCTACTTCTAGAGTTAGACCATATCCATGACATATTCCACGTCTCTATGTTAAGGTGGTATCAGTCTAATCCATCTCACGTTGCGTTTGTTAAGGAGATCGAGGTTAGACTGGATTTGACATTTGAAGAAGAACAAATTCAAATTTTAGATCAAGATGTAAAGGTTCTAAGGAAGACGTCTATTCCATTAGTTAAGGTTTTGTGGTAGAATCATGGCATTAATGAAGCTATGTGAAAACCTGAGGACTCAATGCGTCAGCAGTATCTTCATCTGTTCGAATCAGGTAAATTTCGAGGCCAAAATTTCTTTTAAGGGGTAGAGTTGTAACGCTCTGAATTATTTATCTTTTTTCTATGAAATTTGTTACAAATATATATCTACTTCAGTAGTTAAGTGATTTGAGTGTGTGTTTGAGGTCTTGGGTTCAAGTCCCATTATTAGCAATTTTGTTATATTTTATTCTAGCCTTATCCCTTTTGGGTAGGATAATGTTATATTTTCTGTGAACTCATATAAGAATGAGCTTGCTGGTTTAAGTAGTAAGGTGTTAGCTTACCTGAATGTCTCGTGTTCAAATCCCTACGTGAGCATGGATGATAATTTTTGCTTCAGTTGTGTGATAGAGGTTGGGTGGAAGTGAAATTCTGGGGTAGTTGGATGTGGTTAGTAAGTAGGATTCTGGGGGATAAGGTGGTTAGTGGATGGAGTTGGGAGTTGTTTAATTTTAATTTTAATTTATTTTTTTCCTAAAATTCTATTTGTTTGACTTTTTTTTCTCTTCTCCTCAATTTTTTTCTATCCTGAGTAAATTTCCTTTCTCTTCATCCTTCAATCCTTAATTTCGATTAAACCATGTGTTTTTGCTGGTTGATTGGTATTGTGGTGCATCTGTTGCTTTCTTCTATCCTAATTTTCGACTGTGATTTGATTCGATAAGTTTGGGTAGATATAGTTATTGCTTTTGGTTGGTGATTCTTTATTGATGGTTCTTGTTAATACCGTTTAGGGGAAGATCAAAGGGCTTGGAATTGTCTATTGGTGACTTAAATATGTAGAACTATCGTAATTCGATTGAAGGTAAGGGTTTAATTATATAATGGATTGAATGGATCGACTTGGTTTCAATTTTAGTATCGAATTAAATAACTAATTCGGTAATTTATTGGTCAATTTTAGGTTCTGGTTATCTCGTGGGAATGTTTGCGGAAAATCCAAATCAAGTGTGTAACGAAAACATGAGAAAATGAGGTTTGGCGAAAGCTGAAAAAGTGGCCTATCGATGCCACATGGGCGTGTGCCCGACTATGTGGTTGATCGTGTGTGTGTGGCTAGTCGTGTGCGATACACGGCTGTGTGACAGGAGAGTATGTGGCCATGTAGGTCACACGGGCTAGGCCGATATAGGTGTATGGGTCATGGGCCAGGCCACAGGTAAGGCCAAATTGGGTGTGTAGGCCTACACGAGCATGTATACCCAAAACTCTAAAATTTTTCCTAGGGTCACATATGTCATTTTGATCGACTATGGGCCTTCCGTAGGGTTGGTAAGGGCTAAACAAATCTTGATGCATGTGATCAGCTATTCTGAAAAACTGATTTGAGTTAGAAAAACCAATATGTATGTTTGATTGTTTAGTATATACATGTATGATATCTGTATATGAGCATGTGGATTATGTTAACTCTTTTATATATGTATATCAATATTTTGTATCTATATTTGGAGCGGGATTTGTATATGTGGAGGACGTGTTCTGTGATGTGACATTTCGCCATTATTCTGGCAGCTCAGATGCAAACTATTTTGATCAGTATCGTACGAACACTATGTGGTGTGTAGGGCTGGGTGGGTGTTTAATACCCCACATGGTGTGTTTGGATGGACGAAAATGGTGTATAGAGGATGAGGGTAGGATTTTACATATCTGTATGATTCTGTTGAGAACAAATGTCCATATCTGTTCTGTATACAAAAAACCTGAGTTTATGTGCATGTATGACTCTGTTTGGCTAACACTGAGTTTATTAAAACTCACATCTGTTTGTCTGTTCTGTTCAAGTAATCCTCAGACATAGGCGGGTCAGTGCGATGAAGTCTCAATTGTGACCACTAGTTCACTAACTTGTTTAATTAATAGTTTTATTTAAATGCTGCATTATTTTAAGAGTTTGTAATTTTTGGGACTCTTTAGACTGTTGGTTTTAACTTCAGGATTTTGAAATAGTTTAGATTATTATTCTACGACTTTTAACAAAATAATTCACGAAAATAATGGTTTTACACAAATAAATATTTTTCTGAAATCAAGCTCTGTTTTCAACAGTAACGACTTATAAACTTCCACTGTAAATTCATGTTTTACTTAAAGGGAATAATAATAAGTTTCTCTGAAAATGTGGGCTCTTTTAGAATAATTAATACGAGAAGATGTAACATGAAAGTTTTGTTTCAAAACCCTTCTTCGTAACATTTTTAGATTCGACCATAACGTTTGGGCCGAGTTTGGGGTGTTACACAGTCACTATCGGCCCATCCACTGGTAACCCAAGCTGTAACTGTACGTGTAACAGCATGTCCGACGAAGTCTCTATATTTGGTTACTGTTTATTGTGTTATGGTATTAAGCGTAGCTCCGAGAAAGTAAAGTGTTAATTTTGTCTAAGTATAGTGTTTTGTGTATGCGCCAATTGGTGAATCTTTTGTTTTGACGAATTGCGTGTTTTGGTGAGATCTACGGGTTGGCGAATTCTTTTGTTGAGTATATGTCATCCCATAAGTTTAGGCGAGTTCTTTAAGTTTGTAGTTAATAGATTTGTTTACTATTTTAATAGGACAATTTAGTTAGCCAAGTGAGAACTAGTTAGAATGAAACTAAAAAACTGTAGTTGATAAGACTTAAATGATGATAGGTGCACTTATCATGAGATTCAAGAGTGTTAGTGGAATAATCAGATCATTCCACTAAACATTGTCTCTGTGCTTAAGTATATAAAGATATCAATGTCTTCACTAATGAACTTTATGTTTTCTTTGCATTCAGCTTCCTCTTGATTTTTTCTGCACTTTCTTTGAAAAGCTTAACTCCAGAAACCCTATTAAAGTTGGGTTCACTATATTCAGCCAACTCTCACATTGTTTTAACTCTTTGGTAAATACTGATGAACCCTTGGTTATTTTCAAAATTATTTACGTATTTTTAACTCTCCATGCATAAGTATCATAATAGTATGTAAGGAAGGAAACTTCTTAATTCTGGGTTAAGCGTTAATGTTTCTTGCATGCATGTTTCGTTTCAATTGTGTAATGATATAATAAGTGTAATTATTTATATTTGAGCTCAAGACGCTATTGAAGGACCAAGTGAAAAAGGCAAAAGTCCTACTATATAAACTTTGATATATTTTTGGTGAGTCCTTTCATACTTCTGTATGTGTAGTATTCTTGTTTTGTATTTTGTGTAAGGTAAGTACTTATGATCTATAAAGGTGAAGTTTATATATATGAAAAGTGGTTACTCAAAGTTGTCAGTCTGAGTTTGTAATATCTATGTTAAAGTGTAAGAACCATTCTTCAAGCTTAAGCCATTACCTTCTGCTTCTGACAAGAATGATATGGATTGAATTATGGAAATGATGTTAAGGAAAAATATTCATGACGATGCCTTCAATAGAATGTACATTGGACTGACATATTACGATACATAAAAATAGTTGTGTAACCTCTAGTGTGGCGAATGTATGTTGCATACCAGATAGGCAAATCACGCCAAAGGATACAAACAAAGGAAAATGAATGGAATATATTATATGAATCTAACTAAGGATTTGGGTATGTGGTTGGCACAAAGAAGGTTTATCTGTATGGTCATATGGGCATAATGTAGTGCCAAAGGAATAGTAAATTAGCATATAGACTGTTTATGTATGGTACTCGCCATTTGGTGAACTGTGTGATTGTGTTTAACTCTTAAATATGATCTGCTTAAAGTATTAGTGGTTATTGATAAGATTTCTTTTGGAACTCACTAAGTTCTTTTGACTTATATCATTTCCCTTTTCCTTCTCAAGCCTGTTGTTGATGAAAGACATTCTATTAGACCACGCCAGAAGATGCCTGCTGCTGTGAGACTTCTGTCATTTTGTACTATGCATGACATTTTGGGGGTGTTGTTTGATTGTATTTTGAAAAGATTTGTACTCTAAACCTATGTTGATAAACTATGTTTTAATGAAGCTTCATTTGAGTTATGAATGGTTTTCCAATGTTATATTTCATATGATGAAAATTATCTTATTAAAGATTATACGCCACATGACCTATACTTTATTTTATTATATTATTAAATGTTTAAATATAACACCCTAGTTTTACAGGGTATACGCCAAAAATAGTTTTACAAATAGATGATTTTTCTGTAGTGATACATCATACTCGGATCCTCATAAAGGATCGGGTTTGGTGTGTTATAGCACGTCCTCAAGAGTGATAGTACACTCATCGTATGGAAGATGGAATGTGTGTCTCGAATGTCCACTTTCCCACCAATGTGCTTACAAGTGTGGGGTCCAATTTACACCCACGACCAATAAGGGCAACATGCAAAAATCCAGCATCTTGCAAGTAGGGTTCAATTAAGGGTGATGGAAGATCAAGTAGATTACGAATATATGTCTCCAAAGTTTGATCTTCCGCATATATATATATATATATATATATATATATATAAACATACAAAATATTAAATTCCAATATAACAAGAAAATATTTAAATTAAATTAAGTTAAATATGATAAAAAAATCTTAACATTTGCAATTGATTGACAGAAATGTGCTTGCCATCCAAACTGATTAGAGATTGTGCCATTATTAATTTCGAAAAACATGAAATAAATTGTAATAGTAAAATATTTTACGAAAAACTTAAGATAATTTTAATAAAAAAAAAAAGAGAGTTGAGAGATAAATAAATTGAGTGAGAAATTAAGAGGTAATTGAAAGAAATTTGAGAGAGATTAAAGAATGTGAGCGAGTTGAGATTGAATTGAAGAAAAAAATGAAATGGGGGGATTATACAGAAAATAAAATTTGATTGTTGGGGGTGTCATTGGTCCCAGCCTACTGGGGAAAAACGCTTCTAGCTAGAAAGGTTTTCAGCTTATATGGCGAAAGCGCTTCTAGCTGGAAGCGTTTTCATAAAATCGGCCTAGTCCCGTAATTTTTCGAAAAAATGGGCTAATCTAGTTTTTTTTTTAATGTACAGTATTTTTAGGTTATTCACTCATTTTAAGTATTTAGGGGAATTTACAAAAATAATATAAAAAGTTAAACTCAAAAATGATATAAACATACAAATTAATTAAAAAAATGGGTCGATTTCTATCGTAAACTTTGGTGTCGTCAAGCTATCAGGCGGTACCACCCTAAATTTACCTTTAATCATCAACTAATCATGGTGTTGGAATTTTCTTTTAAGTGGTGTCACCCGATACATTAGTAGTGTCGGTATAAATCTTTAAAGAATATATGTGTTTCAAGATTAAATAGAATTGAAAAACATGGTGAAAAATAAAATAATCTTTTTTGTGATGTTGCTTGACACATTAGAGACGCCAGTATATATAGATATATATTTTTTTAAATGATAGAGAGAAAAAAATAAAAAAAAATTATTTTAATGTCACCTAATAAATTGGTAGCAGTGATTTGAAATTATAAAAAATTTCATACAAGAAGGCTCGAGTCCTCCGTTACAAGGCTCGTGATGCATGCAGCCTTTGCATTGTTTACTAAAAAAGGAGGTAGTCATGGTTGATGGATTTTTTAGAGGTAGGGGAGAAGGATTAAATCTTGGGTAGTAATGGTTCATAGCTATGGAATTAGATGAATGGTGCATTGAAAGATATTGTTAGTTTCAATTTCATGTTCCAAATGTAATGCGAGTTACAACTCACTTTGAAATTAGGTTGTTGTCATTTTTTTATAAAACAATCTTGGATTTTCTTATACCCAACTTCAAGGATCTGTAGAAACAATTTATTGGATTAACATACGAAGAAAATCAAGTTAAGAAAGGACTTTTTTAAGAGATTCAATTTTTTTTTTTTTAAATATCACTTTTAAATAATCTTTGATTATATTGCTCCTCTATTGAAAGCTTACTCGAAATAAATTTTAAGGAAAATAGAAAATCATACATACCGAAGTTTTGACAAACTTCAAGCCAATATACACTTATTAAAGAAAAAGCTTGTTTTTGTAATTGTATAAGAGGTTGATAACACTTATTTATTCATACCTAACAACTTTTGCTATTACAAAGTCTTTGTAATTAGATTGTTTTTCATGATTAGTTTGTATCTAAGCTTTCAATTGGAAAATCTTTGTGAAGAGAGTAATTTAATTTATGTATAAAAGTAAAGTTACAATTTGATAAGTGGAATTAAATTTAAATTACATTTTTTACTGTAAATTGATAATGAATTACTCTCCACACATATATTTAAGAAAGTCAAGATGTAAGATAATAAGCCAACAACTTGAAAATATTTTGTTTAATATTACAAAATATTTTATAATTAAACTTAATATATAATTTATTTATTAAACAATAATTATAATAAAATAAACTCATATTTAAATTCAAATCAAACCTGTTAAATCTAACATATAATATACAACCCTTGAACTTTTAATGACGACCTAACAGATAGCACAACCCAATAACCATTAGACTGACCTGCTAAATCTAACATATAATACAACCCTTGAGCTATTCATAGATTTAGTGGATCTAAAATAAAACCCGACCCTTGAACCTTCTTTTGATTATCATAATAATTTATTTTTTCTTTTCAGCAGAATTTATACTTTTTTTTCCTGCATGTTTTTCACGTCGGGTCATCTATCCTTTAGCCTATCAAGGGAATATTTACAGCTTATTTATTCAACATAATAATAATTAAATGAACAATTCACGTCGTTTCTTAGGATTTGGTTCGGGGTTTCCCTTCCTCATCATTGCCACAAATTCATCATAGTTGATCCTTCCATCCTGCAAATGTTAAATGATATATTGAATTTGTTGAGTTAATTATTGAATTTGAGGCTAATAATCATTGATTTTGATCAATTCATTGTAACTATTATCCCCTATTCAGTGGATTGGTGATGGATTTGCTTTGGTTTTATGTCAGAAATGGCATGGATATATTGCTTACATTATCGATGTCAACTTCAGAAATGATTTCCTTTATGTCTTGGTCATCATGCATTCCATATTCACGTAGAGCTTGGTCCAGTTCTTCAGTAGTGATATACCTGAAAGTAAGCATAATATCTTAGTTTTGAGGTTTATAATTTCCTGCTTGGGTTTCGATCCGGTTCAACTCCGAAACAAGTCATTTAAAATGGAAAAAAGGTAGGCAGAAGATAACTGAAATGAACTTTGCTTAGCTTTATTATTGCCATTACCCGCTGTTATCTTTATCAAAGTGTTGGAAGGCATGGTAGAGATGATCTTCTCTATCCATTCGGTTCATATGCATTGTGGCAGTGATGAACTCATCGTAGTCTATGGTTCCATTTCCATCTGCATCAGCCTATGATTTTTTTTTTTTATAGAGTAAGAAGTTAAACACCATTTATAATGATTTGACAGAAAAAAAAAAGAAAGATTAATTGAGGCTTGGAGAAGAGTAGACATACGGCCTCCATTAGTTGTTTAACTTCGTATTCAGAGAGTTTGGTTCCTTGCTTTGCAAGCCCTTGCTTTAATTCTTCAAGCGTTATGGTGCCGCTATTATCGGTGTCCATGCCCTTGAACATCTCTTTCAACCCCATGATTTCTTCTTCTGATAAACACCCCGCAATCACCTACACAACACAACAATTTTCAGGAAATTATTGATTGTATATTATCATAACTTGTTAGTCAATTAATTAATACATACCCGCAAAGCAACTTTCTTGAACTGGTTCATTGCTTTGAACTGTTTGAGCCTGTTTAGAACTGCATTGTCAAGAGGTGTATCCGGTGCTTCACCATCCTCTTTAATCCATGGATGACCTGTTGTTGTTCATTTTTTATCAGAGATACATATATACCTTCTTTAATTTCTTGGCTTTTCCCATAATTTAAAAGAACTTACTTAGAACCTGGCTGGCGGTTAACCTCTGTTTGGGATCCGCGTTTAGCATCTTCCTTACGACATCCTTTGCTTGAGTTGAAATTCGAGGCCATGGATCACTCGAGAAGTCAATGTGGCCTCGCAAAATTGCGTTGAATATCCCATTTTCGGACTCTATATATCACGAAATATATATGTATTAGGTTGAAGCTTAATTAAGGACTACATGCATTAAAGTTAACTATAAAAGAAAAAAAAAAAGAAAAGGAAAGGAAATGAGACTGGGAGACTGGCAATATATCTAGAATTGACTACTAACCTGCCCAGAAGGGTGGAGAACCAGATAGAAGAATATACAACATAACTCCGACACTCCATATATCAGCTTCAGGTCCATATTTCCTCTTCAAAACTTCAGGTGCAATATAATATGCACTTCCAACAATGTCTTGGAATTCTTCACCTGTTGGAATTTCCCAAGCCAAACTTTTGGTTATAGATTTCGATTTTATTTAATTAATTTTAGAAGTTTTCGAAAGCAAGATGAAAATGAACCTGGCTTGTAAAAGGCTGAGAGACCAAAATCAGTGGCCTTGAGAGGGGAATCTTCATCATTGTTCAACAACAAGAAATTCTCAGGCTTGAGATCCCTATGGATGACCCCCATAGAATGGCAAGTGTGCACAATCTGAACAATGGTTCGAAGCAAAGAAGCTGCAGCACGCTCGCTATAATGGCCCTTAGCAATGATCCTGTCAAACAGCTCTCCTCCGGCACACAACTCCATCACCAAATGAACCGAATGCTTATCTTCGTAGGCTCCCTTGAGTTCCACGATATTAGGCTGACCCGTCAAATGGTGCATGATCTGTACTTCCCTTTTAACGTCTTCAATATCCTCTTTGGTAGATAGTTTTCTCTTGGTTATCGTCTTGCAAGCGAATTGTTCCCCGGTCATTTTGTGAGTACACAAATGGGTCACCCCGAACTGCCCCCTACCCAATTCTTTACCGATGGTGTACGTTGCTTTAATGTCTTCCATTGGCCGTCCTAAGACGTTCCCGATGGCGTCTGACATGGAGGTGGAGCCGGCTCCTCCTGCTGGTGGTGAACCTTCTGCTTGCTTTGGCGCATCTCCCTTTTCGTCGTTAGCGTCTTCGGCGGCGGGGCTGCCACGAGTGCAACAATTCCCCATTGTGGAAGGGAGATGGAGAGAGATTTGGGAATTCCGATTGGAATGAAAGAAAATGAGAGGAAAAACCAAAAGGCAAGGTTATTGGGAAGAGAAAGAGTGAAGAGAAAATAAAGGAAAGGATTGTAGAAAGAATAGATTAGTGTTAGAGCATGTTGGATTTTGGGATTGATAGTGAGGGATTATAGGGTTAAGGCAGGATGTCTAAATTATATTGGGTCGTGCAAATGTTATGTCTTATGCTATTGTTTCGGACACAAAGGTATAGAGGATTTCTCGGACAAAGATTGTGAAACAGTTTTGGTGTCGGTTTGTTTAGGGACTTCCATTAATGGCTGAAAAATGCAAATGAAAAGCTACTGAATTCAGTTGTACTGTTAGCTTTGTAATCTAGGCCCGAACTCTCCATTATATTTGTTTTTAGTTTAAAACATGATTTGGTTGTTCAAGTATTTTATTCCATCATTCAACAAAAATTAAAATGCACCCAATTAAAATGTGATTTGTCAAGTTCATATGAATTGAAAGATAATATCCTTTTTGTTATTTATATTTTTCTTATTTTCCAAATTTTTCATTTAATTTTTTTAACAATCTTATTATATGTTCTGATCATATCTATTTTTTTTATACGATGCTTACAATTATTCATAACCCCTCCTCAACCCATAAATAGGTGGATAATGTGCTTCAATGCGATTGAACTCGTGTCCTCCTGTACTGGCGACCAGTGTCGGAGCCAAAGGGCACTGGCAGTGGTCCCGATCCTCACTAAAATAGAAAAATTTTCAGTTAAGCCCTTTATAATTTATAAAAATTTAAACTAGTAATGGTAAAATTACATTTTGGCCCCCCAAATAATAAAATTTTGATTTAATTCTTTAAAATTATAAAGATATAGGCAATTAAAATGGTGAAATTGTATTTTTAATATCGTAAAAATATACAATTTAATTTTACCCCAACAAAAAATTTTTGACTCCACCATTGCTAGTAACAATGCTCATGCCAATCAAACTAAAACTTAATCGGCATGTTTAATTTAATATTTAAACTATCAAATTGTATATTATTACATTATTTAGTATTAATACCATTAATAAATACTAAATTTAACAAAGAAAATTCAACACATGTAATTTTTTAAAATTAATATTAGGTAAATATTTAACGTAGCTAAAGGGCGGTAGGCAGTGGCTTAACAACCCCTTGGCTTAATAAGAAAATTATTTTATAACCCTTCTCCAAAATAAAAAAATTTAATTTTATCTTTTTAAAACCTTTAATTAAATGGAGAACTTATAATTTAAATCATTTTTAAAAATTATTAATTTAATTTAAGTCATATTAATATAAAGTTTTTAACTTCCTCAAATTTTAAAATTTTGACTTCACCAAACTAAAAGAATGGTAAAACCAAAAAAATAAAATCGCAAACAAGCATCTTTTTATATTATTTTTTATTAATCCATTTTAATAATCGTTTTAAGTACATTTTGCTACATTCGTTTTGCATTTATGTTGTTTTTGGTATTATATTTATATTCGTATTATTTTCGTGTGTTTAAGATAATATAAATATATTTTTTCATTCTGATAATTTATTTTATATACTTGACTCCTTTTGAATGTATGTCATGTTTATGTCATTCCTATATTATATCATGTTAACACCCCTAATTTGAATCTGTTATCAGAACAGGGTTACAAAGCATTACCAAAAAATTTTAGAACAGATAACATACATTTCACATTAAAATATAGTGCTCATACAGTATTCATATTAAAATCAATCAAAGAGTCCCATATGAGAGCTCTCGAGGCCCAAAGTATGCATTAGAATTGAGTCGGGACCAACCCAAAAACTCAGGAAATTTTTCGTGAAATTTCAAATTTTTCTTAGGTACAGGACACACACGCCCGTGTGGTCAGGCCGTGTGGACATAATAAGGTCATTTCCTAGTCTCATTTTGTCTCCCAAACTTGTCTTGCACCTACATGAATACTTTAACACATTTACTAACCAATTTAAGACATTTATTACAAGCCTTAATTAATTCTTATATATAAGACATATCAATTCATATGGTCAGGTATCCAAAAGTTTACTAATCAAACATATTTACGTATAGGCATATTCATCAATTTTATACTATCACCAACCACTCATCTATATGCCTAAACTATATTATTATTTGTCCATTTCAATTGCATATCAACATATTATAGCCTCATTAATACATACCAAAACATGTTCATCATATGTCATTCCAATGGCTTGTTATAATAAGAACATTTACATGTCAACATTGGCAAATCAACCTATACATGCCATTATAACCATAATTCACTTACTATTTATACCAAAAGGGCCGATGAATAGTGTGAGTGATCTCCACCAAGCTTCCCAATCAACGAGCGTTCTTTTATATTCACAATAAACATGTAAAACATATTCATCAATTTTATCACAAGCCCTAGCACACAACCTCACCACCTTTGTTAGTCATATAATTCATATAAATATCAAAAAACATGTATGAGCTCAACAATCATTAGATTTCCTTGTACATATACTTTTCACCTCATGTATTCATATAACTTATACAAATCATATCTCTGTATTTCAAGTACATTTCATAATAATTTGTCTCGAATACTAACTATTTCATGTCATAACTTTACCTAATAAGTCATTTAAATTATCATTGTCACATGAGTAGTACATTTGAGGCATACGATTTTTGTAACCACAATTGAACATATTTATCAACTATACTCTATGTTCATATATTATCATCTCACATGTCCATATATTCTGCATCATTATTTTCATGTACTTCAGGTAGGTACATGTAACAATTCATTTCATGTTCATATTCTCTCTCTCTTGTCAAGATTTTTGCCCGTTGAAATTATTAGAAATATCAATGGAAATTCTCATGTAGTACACCTAAAGTGTACAAACCTCTCAAGCCACCTTTTCAAGTCATTCAGGTAAATTGTGTATCATGCATCACTAGGCTCATCCGGGCTAATCAAGTATACTCATAAGAGCTACATATCATTTATAGTTCACAAAGAACTTCTATCTGGGAAAGTCGTGTAATAGGAGCACCAGATAGCCATATCTCATGTAGTTCTTGCGAGTCATATCTGGACACTCATATAGAGTCGCGTTTGTGTCTGCAATATATGCAAGATCACAATTGGGCAAATCGTACACCTCGATGCTCACACAGAGCTACGGTAGTCCACAACTTATGCGGAATTACTACCAATCACTATACCTCGATGCTTATACAGAGCTACGGTAGTGTGCAACACATGCAAATACACTACCAATAAGGATGCTCGGAAGAACTAATACAGGATTACACGTCCAAGCTAAATCTTGTCTGCAACATATGCTCAAGAGGGCTTATTTCAGTATTACCCGTCTGAAATATATCCTATCTGTAATGAGGTCAATAGGATTACTCGTCCGAGCTAAATCTCGTCAGCAACAAATTCAGGACCTCATTCAATATGGGAAATCACATATATCCATCAAAATTCAATATTCAAACGGGACTTTTTATCTCTCAGGCATATCGAATTACATATTTAATTTCATTTATTCAAACAGAATATAATATTTTTCAGGCATTCATGGATATGTGCATAATTTCTTAATTGTGACAATAATACAGTTCACATACATTTCATTTATACAATTTATATATATACACAACACAAAAATTCAGAAATACAAAGATTCAGGGGCATTTTAGTAATTTTCCATTTTTCTCAATTTCTCCAATCTTGATCTAAATTAATAATTTCATCCAATTTATCAATTTAAATAGTAAAACAATGTATTTCGTGCAATTTGGCCATTTTTAATACGAACCAATGCTAACAAAATATTCATATATTTTTCCTCCTCCTCCTTTCCATTCCACATCCTTAATATATATAATTTCACTATTTACTTATATGTTCATTCAAAGCTGTCCACTTGAGTTACTGTCACTAAATTATTTATATCTTGAGTTACAGAATTTTAAATTAAGATTTGCTTGATGTTTTTGAAACTAGACTCAAATATTTTTCTACCATAAAATTTTCAGAATTTATAGTTTAGCCAATAAGTACAGTAAAATCTTCAAATTTATCCCTATTCTGCTATTTGACAGCTTCGACCTTTCCTTACTAAAAATTATTTATCTATTTGTACAGAATTTGGATGATGTTTCCATTTGTTTCTCTTGAAAATAGACTCGTTAAGAATTTAAACATATAAATTTAAGCCCCTAATTTTTTTTTTCAATTTTTGATGATTTTCCAAAGTTAGAACAGGGGAATCAAAAATCATTCTGACCTTGTCTCACAAAATTTATTATATCTTATAATTTACAATTTCATTACTTACACCGTTTATTTTATGAAAAATTAGACTCAATAAAATTTAATTTCATATTTTATTCAACCTCTAACTCGATATGTACAATTTTTGATGATTTTTCAAAATTAGATTACTGCTGCAGTCCAAAACTGTTTTAGTGCAAAATGTTGATTACCAAGTTTGTAACACCCTTATTTTTTTTCTACAAAATTTCACATCACTTCATTTTATTTCCCTTCACGAACATATCAAGAACATAAAATCTTATATAAGAAAATTCTACTTTAACATCATATTTATGCTTTTTCAATAATATCAAACTAAAAAATATATATTGAAATATTGATGTTCTTACCTTGTCCTATTGATTTCAATCTTTTAACTTAATTTTCTCTCTCCTCCAGCTTTTATTTCTTGAATCTAACTTGATATTCTAGCTCCCCATAGTCTCTTTGATATTTTTCTCTCTTGGTAGCTATGAAAATTCTTTTGATTTCTAAGTGAAAATAGTGGATTTTTTGTGAAATGACCAGATTGTAAAGAAAAGAAAGTTTCTTTCTTTCCTTTCTCGTCATAAGTTGGATGCATGGGAAGATGGTGGTGGTTCTTCATCTTTCTTTCCATATATATACACTAAATAAAACAATAATAAAACAATAAAATATTATTTAAAAATCAAATCAAAATATTTATAAACTAATATTTATTTACTTAATCTAAAATATCACCAACATCATCATTGCCTTCTAGATTTCTCTCTCCTTCTAATTGACAATTTTGCCCTTCATGATCTTTTAAAATTCCATCCTTGAGTCATCACTTAATTTAGTAAAATTGCGATTTAGTCCCTCATAATTCTTCACCTATTCAATTTGGTCCTAATTCATCCATTTTCCTTAGTTTCTAGATCATTCCACCCTTAAAATATTTGCACTATTGGTCCTTCAACTTTTTCATATTCACACTTTAACCCCTCAAATTTTGAGTATTTACTCTTGGGTAAAAAACTTTTCTCACTTTTACAATTTAGTCCTTTCTTGAATTAATATATCATAATATACTTCCCATTGTTGACATAACTCAGAATTTTCCTTTTTGTCACTTTATTTCCTTACTTTACTATATCAAGGATAATATCTTACTTTCTTACTGTAGTAATTTTCGGGGTATTACAATATCATGTTTTGAATAATTTGTCATGGCAACTCAATTTAGAGAAAAATTGTTATGTTTATGTCATATCATTCTAAATTAATCTCGTATCATAATTTTTCAAAGATTTAATTTTAAAAAAACTATACATTTATATTGTATTTATGATACTTTATGAATTTAAAGTTAAGAATTCTTATTAATTTTTAAATGTTAAAAATTCATTATATGTAAATTTTGACACATTTGTGTTGTGTTAATGTTAATTTTTATATTATACCGTGTTTTAATTATTTTTCATGTTATTTTTATATGATGTTTTCATCTCAAATTATATATAATTCATTATAATAATTTAATTTTAACTTTAAATTTATTATTTGAAATTAATTAATTTTGAACCTTATATATTTATATTTGTCCAATATGGTAAGTTTATTTTTAAAATGTTTAATTTAATATTTAAACTGTCAAATCGTATGTTATTACAATATTTGGTATTAATACCGTTAATAAATGTTAAATTCACCAATAAAAATTCAGCACATGTAATTTTTTTAAAATTAATATTAAGTGAATATTTAACGTAGCTAAAGGGGGCCTAGGCCTCCCTGGGTCAATAAGAAAATTATTTTCTAATCCTTCCCCAAAATTAAAAGATTTTCTTTGAATGGTGGGTTGATTGGCTTCTTTCCAAGTGGCAGGGGTGTCAGGCAAGGGATCTTTGTCCCTTTATCTATTTGTGGTTGTCATAAATGTGTTGTCTAAGTTTCTGGATGTGACAACTCAGCAAAGAGTCTTTCAGTTCCATCTTAAGTGTCATCATGTGCAACTTATCCATCTCACATTTGCTGATTGTAACACCCCAAACTCGACCGAGTAAGTTTGACCGAATTTGGCGAGCTACATTAGCCATTGAAGTAACTCTCCGTTAACTCCCAACCTAACCTCTAACACACCACGAAAATTTAACATGTAATGTACCAAGTCAACATACAACAGCAAAATATCATATAGTCATACATATAATGTAAACATGCGAGCTTACAAAACTAACGAGGAAGGGTTCACAAGTCATCAGAAATAGTAACTTAAGGGTTCGCATGAATAGTTAAACATGGTAATTCCGGGTACGCACAGTTAAACATAAATATAGGTATAGAAATGTTATTATTAAGGTTCATACAACAACATAGGTTCGCATAGTTCGCATTACAACATAAGTATAAATTTGTACAATTACACAGGTTCGCAAAATAACAGCAGTTCGCATACCTTCTAAGTTCGCATCTAAATATTTAACTAGGGTCGTATACAAAACAGGCTTCGCAACAAAAAATGTGGTCATTCACACAAGGTTCGCATACTTGATAGGGGAGCTTAAAAATACACAAATTACACTACAATTAGCCAGTAGATCTTCAGTACAACCGAAGGGGGTACTTGAAGATGTGTTGGTTATGGTGTGAAATTTTATCATCCCGGTCGACTTTATAATTCTAGATTTTGAGGAGGACCGTGAAATACCCATTCTGCAGGGTAGATCGTTTTTAGCAACATCAAGGTCCACCATTAACCTAGAAAATAATGAGTTAATAATGAGGTGATCAATAGTGAGACAGAAATCTTTAAATGCGGGTACCAACCGAATGAGGTAAATAAGGAAAAATTAGGGAAGCAATATTTTGAAACATCTTTAAAGACCCTTAACTACCAAAAGCCAAAAAAAGGTGTTTTATGTGATCAGTACAGGTCGAAAGAGGAAATTTAAAGAGCGAGCTAAATGGAAGAAGGTGGACTGGCAGATGAGTGCTGGATGAATACTGACAGAAATGGAACAGGAAGAGCATCCACGTGTGTTGTAACAGAGCTAATGGATGAATCTGACAACAAAACCTAACAATTTTAGAACTGAATTAAACTTTATATATATTATTGTATTGTTAGTAGTAGTATAAGATGTACTTACATTTAAACTAATTGAATAACAAACTGAGCACTTTGGAAATTAAGTGTAGGGGCCAAAATAGAGTCGGTGTCGCAACACGGAACCTCTATGTCGTAACACCGCTTCCATACTCAAGAAATCGATAAATCCATCCCGATGTCGCGACACAGCACCTCTATGTCGCAACACAGTAGTCAGTATACCCCAAACTCAAAACTTTCGAAGTCTGTCGTGACACCGAACTCTGATGTCGTGACATCAGTATCCTGCCAGAGGTGTCGCGACATGGAACCCCTATTGTAACACCCCTATCCCGTAACCGCCGCCGGAACAGGAAAGGGGCATTACCAGACTTATAACTCAACTCAGAAATAGTAATTCATTTAAACTTTATCAAATATCAACTTATTTCAATAGATATCATTCATTCACACTCATAACATACTTAAATTAAGCATATAAAACTTAAAACATGTAATCAGGACTAAATCGATAACATTTAAAAGCTTTAGGAGAATTCAGAAAATTTCAAAAGTAAAGGGTCACACGGACGTGTGCCCAGGCCGTGTGCCTCACACGGTCATCAAACATGCCCATGTATCCAGGCCGTGTGAAAGCAGGGCATACCTACTAACTTGCCCACACGGTCATCAGACACGCCCGTGTGCCCAGCCCATGTGTCATACTGACTTATTTAATTAGGGTGCAAGGGTCACACAATTGAGACACATGCCTGTGTGCTCAGGCTGTGTGGCACGAAATAGGCTTGGTTTAAGCCATTTTTCACACCTAATTAGCCATGTACCTACAAGCATTAATTTGCACAATGTCGAAACCATTTTTAAAGTTTTGGAAAAATGGGATCGACTTTAAAAATCAGGGAGTCGCCACCAACTTTTTTGTTTAGGTGTGATTGGATCACCTTTCTTTAAAAATTTTGGTCTATGAAAAATAGGGTTCGGAAGTCATTTACGTACAAGGAAACCCTCGCACGCCCAAAATTGGTACCATTTTGATTAATAGTTGCCCAAATATTGAAAATTTGAAAAGGTTTTAAAATATGATTTCTTTTAAAGAGTCTTTGCTTAATTCGACTTAGAATTCGAGATTTTCTCACTCCGAAGGAATAAAATGACACATCCAGCACGTTAGGATATATCATTCTAATCCTCAAAACTGAGATCATCTTATAATCTCCAAATCGTACGATTAAAAGGGTATCTAACCATTTTGGTCAGATGAAAAAACCGAAACCCAGCACGTTAGGGCACAGTTTCTCGAATTTTCCAAATGCTAAATATTGCCTTATTTTTTTATAGCCTTTGAAAACAATTTTGAAACCAATTTAAAATATATTTAGTCAATTTGTTTGCTATATAAAAAATATGAAACGATCTATGGATACTAAAATTTAAATCATTATTTGAAAACATGGGATAAGAATAACAAACAATGGAGCAATGTACAAGGACAATATACAAATAAATGGTAACAATATACAAATAAACACATTAAAATAGACATGTTAATAATGGCACTACAACATAAAAAAGTCTATAAAACAATATAAAAATCCAATTGAACAAATTAGACAAAAGGCTTAAAGGAAGATAGATTCGAAATCAACAAGGGAAAAAAAATTAAAAGTATCTATTATATAAATGAATAAATTATGTATGCGGTGACTTAAAACCAATTGAAAAATTAATGAAAATACGAAATATAATAAGTAATATATAAAATAATAGAAGTAAATTTTAAATGAGTGTTTATTAAAAGAAAGTCAAGGAAAACAGTATGCAAGATAATACATATAAATTTACAAAAATGATACATAAAAAATAAGCTTAATATAAATAATTTATATATGGATACAATAATATATGAAAGTTTGGAAATAACCAAGAATATGATTTTTTTTTTTTTTTAAAACAACCTATATATAACTACATTCACAAGAAAATATATATACGTATATAAATTTAAAATAAAATACCTACATAAAATAATACAAAGTTAAATGTATGTCCTGTATAAAAATAATTTAATATAAAACATGTATATTTACAAATAACTAATGGAAAATGTTGAAATAGGCCAAATATAATTTAAAACAAAGTATCTAAATGAGAATATATGAAATTTGAAATATACATAAAACAATTAAACCAAAACAATCTAGATAAAACAGCAATTTCACAAACAGACTTAAATTAAATCAAAAACGAGATCTAAAAACAATTCAAAGCATTAAACGGAGGCTAGGATATAAATAAAACTCATGTAAATTGGGAAGGATGAAAAGCGGAATTAAACCAAATCCTAAGGCAATGCATTCGGACGCAAACTCATTAGAAACAGAAGGCAAATCCCATGGCCAATATTAAAACATAAAAAAACTTAAAACAAGGCCTGATTGAGCAAAAGCGCGCATTTAGAGGGACCAGACGCGCAATTGTTCAACACCGTTTTGGAATCATCGTATTGACACAAAACGGCACTGTTTACTGTATTTGGATAAAACCAAAACCTAAAACTAAAGGCTCTGTTATTTCAGAAACGAATGAAGGAAAAAAAAACCTAGGCGGCCTTCCCCTCCTTCTCTACTCGGCCGAGTCACAAGATCTCTCGCACGAACGCTATTACACCGCTGCAAACAGTGGCCAGCGACGCGCAAGAGATTTGCGTTGAACCAACAACCTGAGGATTTCTAGTTTTGGCCTTGAAATTTCCTCAAAACTCCGATGTCGACGAAGAATGGGTGAACTTCCGTGGCCTTCGTTAAGGTAAATCTCTTTATTTCATTCCTCTATTTTCATACACAACAACATAGGAATAACAAAAACGAAAAAGAAAGATCAAATTCGCAAAAAGAAATCTGAAATCACCTTTGGAAAAAAAATTTTGATTGCTCTTTGATTTTTCAGTATTTGTGTATTCACCAGTAAAAACGTAAAAAATTTGCTGTTTACATCATGCTCTTTTTATAGCCAAAATAGCAAAAATAAAACTCGAGATACACATTTTCTTTGTTGTCATTCGGTTATTTGGGTACTGCTTTGCTGTCATTTTTCTTCTCGCAGGTTCTTTCAGAGATGGCCATACGAAAAAGATTCAAGCGCGAGCGCTACAACGCGGTGGAATCTCGAGCTTCCAGAATCATCGTCTATTCGGGCCATTCGGGCCTATTTGCCTTTGGACCATTAAATTGTTCCTGTTTTAGGCTATTACTAACCGGGTTAGGCTTTGGATTTGTTCAATGCTGGGACCGGGTTTATTTTGACTTAAGTCTGAGTATAGACTGTAATTTTGTTGGTCGTTTGGTCTATATCAAAATTTGGGCTCTGGATTTGGATTAAAAATGGTTGTAAAACAAACACTGAACTTTATTTTTATTTTGGTTTATTGTTTAATTTAAGTTCGAGCTCATTTATGTATAGATTTTGAACTGAATTTCCCTATTGGTTTTTAATTTAATTTTGGTTTAATGTAATTTGGGTTTTATTATAAAAACGGGTTTTTGGTTTAAGAGCTATAAATGGACAATTGTGTGGGCCGGGCAAAATAGACCTTCTAAACACAACATTTATAAGCATAAATAGGCAACCAAATTTAGCCAATTTCCAACCAAAACATACATCTTTCTATCCATAATATACTCAACCAACTCCATACTCAATTTCTATGCCAAATCATACCAAATCACAAGTCACATTCATATCCAAAACATATGCTTGATAACTCATCATAAACCATTTCATTTCATATCCAAATCTTACCAAAATCACAACACATTTAATACCAAAATGACCATTTCATAATAGGCCATATATACACCATAAATCATACCAATTTTGCAACTCATAGCACATATCAACTCAAGCATGATCACAACCTATTAGTTAGCCAAATCACTTGCCTTAACATATATACAATATCAAAATGTATTCAAAATAGCCCTAGCTTATACATGCCATACTTAACTATTTACAACCACAAAAAAAGGTACCAAGTATGATCGGATAGTGCGATGATGATCCTCGACAATTCTCGAGCCTTCAGTAGCTTCGATAATCTATAAAATAAAATAAAAACACACCAAGTAAGATTTGTAGCTTAGTAAGTTCACAAGTAATTCATTAAGCAATACCAATTGTAAACAAACCATTTTCACAACTCAAAGCTAAATACATGATGCCACAAACCTTTATCCATGTCTCATAACATCGTTTATTCAACTCAAAAAGCTTTTCTCAATGAATCTCATTATTTCATCTCAATAATTCTCGTATAGATATCGTACGTACCTGTTCAATTCGTACTAACCTCTTTTACTCATTTACAACCCTTGCTCGCTCATTGAACCATTCAAAATAGGAATCGGATACATGAACATTATGATCGATAAGTACCTATACCATGGCCCATAGCCAAATCAAGGTAACTTATCCCGGAGCACCTATACCATGGCCCATAGCCAACTCAAAGTAGCTCCCACACAATACCTATACCATGGCCCACAGCCAAATCAAGGTATTTCTCGTACCCGTAGTGCCTATATCATGGCTTGAAGCCAATTTACAACCTAATGACATGTCATTAACATTCCGAAACTAATCCTACGGTTCAACCGAGCTTTCTCACATTTCATTTCCATCAATGTTCACATTCATAATCTCACATTCACTATTTCCATCTCCTCCGAGATTTCATTCATTACAATTAATACAATATCAAAGCATTTAACAATCATTTATATTAAAATTACTCCTCATGAACTTACCTCGAGTGTGATATGTCGAATTGAGTCGATTATTCGTCGATTTTCAATTTCCCACTATCCAAATCTAGATTTCACTTTTCTTGATCTATACGTATTAAAAATTAACTCATTCAATCTCACACTCATTCAAAACAATCCATAAACACATATTTAGGGCATTTTTACACATTAGCCCTCACATTTTCACATTTTAATAATTTAGCCCCTATTACACAAAATCATCAAATACACATAATTTCATTTTAATCAAGCTAAACTGAATTTTCCTCTAGTTCAATCAAGCTCACATATTTAATAAATTTCACATTTTAGTCCCTCTTTATTTCATTTTCATAATTTAGCCTATTTAGCTAAATTCATCAAAAATCCAAGAACAAAACATATCAATCCAACACATAGCTTTCATTTACCAACAATTAACATCACAAAACTCACTATTTCATCAATGGAACATTTTGAAATCGTCATCAATTTCTCAAATTGAAACATGGGCTTGATAATAGACTAAGCAACAATCTCAAAAACATAAAAATCATCAAAATCGGATCAAAACACATACCTTAATTTTGCTTGACTAAGGTCGAATGAACAAAGCACAAAACCTTTTTCTTTTGTTTGTATTTTCGATTGAAGAACACATTAATGAACACATTTCATGTTTTTGTTTTATTTAATCCATGTTAAAACATGAATTACTATAATATCCCTAATTAATAAACATATAAATCACATATATTAAGGTCATTTATGACCACTCAAACATTCAATGGCATAATAACCAAATAAGGACTCCACATTTAATAACCAATTTGACTTCGGCACATTGAGCATATATATATAGTGCTACTTTTAATTCTTATGCGATTTAATCCTTTTTCATAATTAAACACACAAACGACCAAATTTTCATACGAGATTTTTGTACATGCTAATTCACATATTAAAAGCACGAAAAATAATATTAAAATATTTTTCTAACTCGGATATGTGGTCCTGGAACCACTGTTTCGACTAGGATCTAAACCGGGCTGTTACACCTATGTCGTAACATTGCTATAATTTTATGCAGGGTTAACCTGACCCATCGCACAAATCGACTGATTAATTCATACTTTACCCCAATTTTAACCTTAAAATAACCTAATTTTAAACCTAAAATCACTATCTATTAACTCTTGAACTCTTTTAAAACCTCAAATCCTCTCAAAATCTCTTAAATACCCTTAAACCCTAAACTATATTTTGTTATTTTTCTTTCTTTTTTCTATCTTTTCTCCTCCAGATTTCAATCGGTGCGGTAACTAAAAACATAATATCAACAAAGCAATCGCAACAAAAGCACCTCAAGGAATCCAAAGCAAACAATCAAGGTTAAGGGTTCTTATCCATAATTTTCTTGATAATTAGTTGCCTAGTTAGAAATTTATTGAAAAATGCCTCTGAAAAAAAATAGGAGAACTAATGAACCCGAACCATCAACTGTTCCAAATCCCTCCAATTTTTCGAATCAAAAATTTAAAAAGCTCTTTTTAAAACTTCAAGGAAAGAGGTTTATCCAAGAAAGAGGATTTGAGCCGTCAATGATTCTATGTCGAAAAATATGGCCTCTGGTCCGATATCATAAATAGGGACATTTTTGCGTTATCCCAAAAGACTCTGTTGTGGTCTCAGTAGTACAGGAATTTTATGCATCTTTTCGGGACCAAAAGTCTAAAAGGACAGAAGGTGCCACATGGGAAACAATACATGTACGAGGGAAAGAAATGCGAGTCACCCCCTAGTTATTTGTGAATTTTATAGCGTTCCATCCATATTATGAAAAAGATTTTGTGGAAGAAATTGATTTGGAATACTTTAAATACATAAATATGAATAATGTTATAAATTACTTAACAGAAGGTAGGGGTGAATGGAAGTGTTGCCCAGGTACTAATATTCTTACATCTTTTAATCAGGCAATTATGTTTCCAGTGGCCAAAATGTGGATACAATTATTGTGCACACGAGTTACTCCTACTTTAAATGTTTCTAATGTTAATACTTTTTTAGTAGTATTACTTTATACTGTTTTGAAGAAAAAATGGGTATGCATCGGGACGTGGATCTGCCATTACATGAAATGGTGCATTAGTGGTCAGAAAGTCAAGGTTTTTCCTCCCACTTAGTGACAACCCTATGCAAGAGAGTCGGTGTTCCAATAACAACTACCGAGCAATTTATGAAGCCTTCCAAAAGTATCATAGGAGATACACTACACATGCAATACACGGAGCTTCAACTAAAACAAATTAGTGATTGGAATAAACGCTGAAAAGAAAAGACGAGCGTCTCGAAGACACCTCAATGAAAGGCAAGACCAACAACTCAACAAGAAATTAGCGAGAACAATGATCGAAAAATAGACTGAATGATAAAATAGATGCAAGAAACGGGTCCAATTTTCTAAGAATTTGCATAAAAAAATAATATGAGAGTACCAAATTATTTGTCGAATATGTTCGGTCCGATGCATTTCCAGCCTGAATCAGAGAGCAAGGAAACGAAGAAAGGGAAGATAGTGAGGATGAGGAAGGAGATGAGATGATTTCTTGAGAGGGGGACAATTGAACTTAACTTTAATTTTATTTTTGAGGATTGTAAATAACTTAGACAATTTTTATTTCATTGCTTTAGGAGTAGGATTAATAGTAAATTTTTTTATCTATTTGTTTTCTTTTCTGTTTCAAGTTTTCTGTATGGGAACCCCATATGAAATAAGCACAACAATTTCGAGCTTATAGTGAACAAGGAAGGAAGCACCCACCATTAGACCATTGCAATGTCACGATCAATCGGGTAACTTATTCCCTTATCTATTCAAGGCTACACATTGAGGACAATGTGCTATCTAAAGTGTAAGGGTAACATAGGAAATTTGGTTTTGATATTTTTTTAATTTTTATTGTCAAATGTGTGCTTGAGCTTGTAGAAATACAAGTGATTGGTTAGAAGCATGTATATAGATTGATTATGTTTATTATAAATTTGGCACGATAGTGAATGATTTTAAAATTTCAATTATTAAACTACAAAATTCTATATATTACACTATAAATAGGCATTGAATAATTGAATATACCAAATGATGCAGAAAATACAGGGAAATGAGAATGCTAGTATGTATGATAAATAGTTGAAATTGTGATTGCTTGATTGATTAAATTTATGAATATTGAGATACCTAAGGATGACCTAAAGCATTGTTTGGTATATACACAAAGCCAAAAAGCTAACACTATTTATCAATCCTTAATACCTATTTTTGAGTCAAAAAATACTTCTTGATGAACCTTCATGCAAAACCCAAACCAAATATAATAATTTGTACTTACCATTTTTCTTTTGTCTTGAATTGCATGAATTTAGACATCTGGCCATACGTATTGAGGGTTAAGTAGAGACATCATGACGAATTTTGTAAAAACAAGGTGAAATAGGAAGAAAAGTGTGATATAGTGACTATAGGTTAGCCAACATGTGCAAAAACAAAAGAAAAATTTAGAAAAAAAAAATCAATACAAGTAGAAAAAGTTCGTGAAAAAAAAAAAGCATTGTGAATGAGATGTATTGAAAAGGATCAAACGTGAAAAAGTCACAGAAGTAAAAAAACTCAATCAATAGTGCACAAAAACTCATTAGCTAGTCGTAGTTGCTTTATTATGTTGTAACTTCTAATGCGGAGAAATAAGAAAGGTGAGAGAATGAGAAATAAGGTGGTGAACAGGCAAAGGTTATTAAGAGGGGAGAATAGGGAACAATACGATATGTCAAACTACTTTCGTGCTTGAAACTGTTTGATGCCTCCTATTCTTGAATTCCATACCTATCCTAAGCCTCAGAACATTACAAGCCGAAAAGCCCTATATGACTTAGGTAAACTTATTCATGAATTGACATTGTATTAAGTAATTTCAATAATAATTATTTGTATTATGCTAGGATAATCAAATTACATGTATGATTTATTCATGGATCCATATATTTAAGGATCTTAATGTTTATATACTTTGTAATATATTAAACTTAGGTGTTTGATATTGGAAGTGGTAAGTTGTCTATATATCATTCCAGGACTATGTGTAAATATGAAAATGCCTAGTTATATACTTCGAAACCAATCTTTGTACCATACTTGCTCAAGGGTCATCTTTTACTTTTTGTTTTTATTTTTCCTTGCTTGAGGACAAGCAATGACTTAAGTGTATAGGAGTTTGATTTGTCGTAATTTGGTGCAGTAGATTAAACTAGTTTTCATACTTAAGGAGCTTAAATGCAAGCAATTTTATTATATTTTAGTTAGTTTCCTTATTTTAGTTTGAATTCAATAAAAAGTGTAAAATGGGTCTTTTTAAGACCTTGGGGTCCGAATGAGGACTAAAAGTGAGCTAACGTACTTAGTGAGTGTGCAAAACACCATTCAAAGACATAGAAACTCAAGGATGGTCGTTGTGTTGCAACACGAGAAGTCCAATATCGCAACATAGGGAGCAGAATACAAAAATTTGAATACTGTCTTTGGTATGGCGACACAACCATAGGATGTTGCGACACTCCCCTAAAGCCAAACTTAAACCAAGGCATACTGTCATCAGTGTCGTAATACAGGCATAGGGTGTTGCGACACCAGCCCTATACTGGAAAGATTCATGAGCTGAGGTCGTTTTGGTCCGCACAATAAAAATTAACATGAAAATGTCAATCAACCTAGAGTTAAGGACTACAACTAATCCTAACTCTATAAATAGGCTCTTTAGACACTTGTTAAAGGATAGGTTTTAGATTCTCAATTTTTCCCTATAATTTAGATTCAATTTTCTTTTCTTTTAGGCTTTAGATTTCTTTTCAGGTCTTTTCATTTGTGTTTTTCGGAGAACTTGATTTGTAAACACAATCAAATGCTTGTGAATTTATGCGCTTTCATCAATCAAATACAACTAGGATTCTCTTAAACTTTATTATTGATTTGTTCTTTATGCTTTACTGATTTATCAAGTTTATTCTGTTTATGGATTCCATGAGAAACTAATCCTCTTATGGGGGATTAGTGAGTGAAGGTGTGATTAACTAATTGCTATATAGGGTTCTCTTAGTGGATTGGTTGTTTAGGAGAGGAAGAACTTAAACCATAGGCTTGACGACCCTAAAAAGTCATTTAGGGGGGAATTAACCCAAAATTAGCATGGCCTATCCATGAACACCTTAACCTTGAGTCATTGGTTTAGTGGAAGATCGAGAGATAAGTAGTTTTTACTGACTTGTTAGTTTAGTGGAAGATCGAGAGATCTTGCTAGGGTAACGGCTAGTTGATTAAATGAAACTCGAAATAGGAGTTAGTTATGACCATCGAAGCGAGCTAATCACCCATATCTAGATTTGATTGAGTTTAGATATTAGTTTTCTAAAGTTTACCCTTTTATGCAATTTTTATTTCTTTTCTTACAAAACCCAATTTTTTCTATTTCTGTTAAGTCGTAATATAATTTATTTAAAGTACTAATTAGATTTGTTTGCATCTAGGTTAAAGTTAATTTAGTCTTCGCCTCCTTTGGGTACAATTAGAGGTTTACATGGGCCAGGCGGCCCGGCCTGAAGGCCCACCCGAAATGTGGGAGGATTTGGGCAAAAATATAGTCCTAAAAAATGGGCTTGGACTAAAAAATAAGGCCCGTTTAAAAACTGGGCTAGGCTCGAGTAAGGCATTTTTGGCCCGGGCCCGGCCCGGCCCGAATTCACTAAAGGACAAAAAAATCTATTTTTTAAATATTATTTTCTTATTGTTTTTCTCCCTATTTTGCTACCATTTTACTATTATGTTGCTATTATTTTATTGTTATTGTTTAGATATTGTATAAAATTTATTTTATTGTTAATTTTGTTATTATTTTAAAGACATTTGTTAATTTTGTTATTATTTTAGAGACATTTGCTTGTTAAGTTACATCTATTTTAGTGTTATTTAAGTCTACATATTTTTTAAAATTTATTTTCAATTTGTTGAAAAATATTTATTTTAATTTTTTTAATATTTTTGATGTATTATATATATTTAAAAATTACATAAAATAATATAAAAAATTAATACGGGCGGGCCAGGTCGAGCCCAGGTTTTAACATTTTTATATGGGTCGAGCTTGGGCACAATTTTAAGCCCATTTTTTGGCCCGGCCCAGCCCAACCTGGCCCATGTACACCTCTAGGTACAATCTTTAGAGTAGTTACTTATTTCGTTGTAAAAATTATATTACAACTTGACCCGTATACTTGCGGACACTGCCTCAATTCCACATCTTTAGTTGCAGTATTCACGGTTTGGATATTAGTCCATCCAAAGGCAGTCAAGTTGTTGACGCCGTTATCAGGGAGGCAGTGCTACTAAATTGATTTTAATTTTTACATTTTTATAGAATAATTAGGAACCTCATAAATTATAAGTACGATTTTTTATTTTATTTTTTTCTAACATTTTTTTTAGTGTATGAATCGAAGTAAGGGAACCCCTATAGAGCAAGCCATTGATCCAGAGAGAATAATCTAAAGAAATCGTCAACAACAACAGGAGGAATAGTAGGTGCAAAACCAACCACCTGCTGTAAGCAATCCACCACGCGAGAACCGTTGTTCGACAAGATTAATAACGCTAACATACAAGATCTACTACCACCACCACCTCAATTACGAATAAACCACCTATGGCACGAGAAGAGCAAACCTTAAAGGATTATGCGCTACCAAATCTTGATATGGTCCAAGGCAGCATTACGAGGTCAGTCATTACGACGAATAGTTTTGAAATGAAATTGGCCATGATCCAGATGATTCAAAATAATCTACAGTTCAAAGGCACAATAACGAAGAACCCAAACCAGCATCTAAAACGATTCTTTCAGCTTTGTGATACTTTTAAATATAACAGGGTCACCGATGACGCTATTTGTCTTCGGTTGTTCCCCTTCTCCTAATTGATAATGTGTTTTCTTAGTTAGACTCGTAAGCTCCAGGATTGATCACAACATGGAACAAATTTGCAGGAAAATTTCTACAGAAGTTCTTTCCTATTAACAAAACAGTCCAACTAAGAAGAGAGATCGCCACATTCAAACAGTTGAAGGAGAAAGTTTTTTTATTTTACTAAGCCTAGACATGATTTCTTTTACCCATTTATATAGTAATACATTGAAACTAATATTATTGAAGAAAATAAACCATGTGCTATTAAAACCATAGATCAACCTCTTTCCATACAAACTTTTACTCTACAAATAGATATATTTCCTTATTATAACACTAATTCAATTTGCAAATAGAGATGATAAAAGAACCCAAACTCTGTTGGTTCTAATAAGCAGAATAAGCTGATTGGTTGGTTGAGTGTTTGGTAAGATTTGGCGATGGATGAGGTGAAGGGTGAGGGAGGTTGATGATAGTCAAAACTAAGAAGAAATGTGTTCAGGATAGTTATAGCGAAATTAAACAATAAAGCTCTACAATTTATCAAAAATGAAAATCTGGATTAACTCTAAAATTGATGAAAAGGTAATAGTCGAGAAATTTTCATTAGCAAAAGAATAAATAATAACTTGCAATGGTCAGCAAAAAACCGGTTTTAATAAAATTTACATATTTATTGTACTTAAAATGAACTTTTTCGAAATACACTTAATTCCAAATACTCAATACAACCACCATAATTAAGCAATAACAAGTTTTGGACTTGCTAATTATTGTGAAATGTTAACTCTATAATACCATGGAGGGCAAACCCAAAAATATGGAGCCTGAAACCACACACATGTTGTGAAGAAAACATGAAAATAGGAGCAATGGATATGGGAGGATCTCAGTAAGTAGGAACTGATGGATCCACCTTGGTTGCATACGCATGTATTCCCCCTGATATATTAAATATTTTCCTAAATCCCTATGCCAAAAAAGTAAATAAATTCGTCAACAACACGAAACAAAGGAGAATGAAAGAAAACTTTGAAAATTATCGTCAATGTATCAGAAGCAAAACAATAATGGCAGAAAATGGAATGAAGGACACCTGCGGTCAAACGGAAAGGGAAACAGAAACAACAAAGGCCTCAACTTGAGAAGTCTATGCACAAGGTGGCAGAGAATAACTAATGTTTTACAGATCTAATTAGACCTAAAATTCAATGCTATGCTGCAAACTTACATTGCGTCAGATGAAAAGCACAATGTAGCGCACAACGATATATCATAAATTACAGCACAAGTGACAAGCAGATTATTGGTTTTTCTAAACATAAAAGGGTAAAGAAATGAGTAACAATGTTCACAATGAGACCCCTGATGAAATCCAAAGAAACGCATGCAACAACTGTGAAAGCTAAACAAGAGAAACAAAGAATGTAAGGATGACGATCTTAACCTGAGTCTGTAACCACTTGGCAACCTGTAACGACCGCATGCCATGGTGACACTGCAATTGTTACATTTTAACACGATCAATACCGAACATCAAAGGGTCCGAAGAGAAACAAGCATAAAATGCAGGAGAGATCATTGAATATTAAATGCCAGAAACTACTCATAATTAACTGGAGTCAAAACTTAAAATAATTTAAAAATCAGAGGAAAAAAATCATTTTATTAATGTATTAAGCAAAACTTCAAACAATTTAAAGAAATTGCATGAATTTTGCCACTGAAAGCAGATCATGAGGAAAAACTTACAGAAGCTCATGGCTAGAAGATTGCTTCTTCAGTGGCCACAAATTGTTCAAGCGGAAGATAAAGAATTGTAATAGATATCAATTTTAATCTCTCAAGGGAAATTTTGATAATCTGATGAACAAAAATGAAAAGTCTCCTAGCTTAGCATAATGCAAAAATAAACATGACTAACCGGATCTTCTAAGGCTTTGCTTGGTAGAATAGAAAGAAAATTGGAAATATAGAAACTTGAAGGGGTAGAAAGATAAAAAAATATAATTCCCCTTTCCGTAGGTGTGCTTGATAGGAAAAATGGAAAAATTGAAAGAAAAAGTAATTTTCTTTTCATCCATAGCTTGGTAGAGTTGAAAATTAAAAGGAAAAAAAAAAATAAAACATTTAGAAAATGCATAATTTCAAACTAGCATACACATCTCTCTCATTTTTTCTCCTCTCATCATTCCAATTTGGAAGGATTGGTTTTTATACATTAGGAAGGAAAATGATCACCTCTCCTATTTTCTTTCCTCTCACTTTTCTTCCTTGCCAAGTGTAGGAATATTCTGTAAATATTTTAGGAATATTCTGTAGATATTCTTTTTATTACAATATCTTATTTTAAGGTATCATATCTCCTATTTAGTATCTTTCCTAACTTAGAGTTTCCTAAAGTAGTGACATAGGTTGTATATAAAAAGATGTAATATGTTCTATTGAATTTAGAAGAAAATTCAGAGAATTACTCTAATTTCTACATGGTATTAGCTTAGGTTACGATTTCTTTTTCAACCTAGACCATGTCCGAAACTCCTTCTCCTACTTCGGAGATTACTTCAAATCCAGAAAATTTTTCTGGTTCCGATATTCCATCAGATTTGTCTGGTCTGACTATCACCTGCCATCGATTGAATGGCAACAATTTTCTTGAATGGTCCCAATCGGTTAAGATTTTTCTCTTGGGCAGAGAAAGATTGGGCTACGTTACTGGTGAAATCAAGAAGCCTGCTGTGACTGATGCTGGTTTTGCTAAGTGGATGCGTGACAATGGTCAGGTTATGACTTGGCTCCTTAATTCCATAACCCCGAGTATAAGCAGAAACTTTCTTCTTTACACCACAGCCGCTGAAATTTGGAGTGCAGTCCGCGAAACCTACTCTAGCACAGATAACATTGCCGAATTGTATCATGTTAAAGATCAGGCAGCCACCCTTAAGCAAGGAACCATGCCTGTTACTCTCTACTACAATACCCTTACCGCTCTTTGGCAGCAATTAGATTTGTATGCACAATATGATTGGGTAGATCCAAGAGATGCTGCCCTTTATCAGCAAATTGTCACTCAACGAAGACTTTTTCAATTTCTCCAAGGCTTAAATAAGGACCTGGACGAGGTTCGCGGTAGGGTCCTGGCTATTTCTCCTCTTCCCTCCCTTCGAGAGGTTTTCTCTATGGTCAAGAAGGAAGAAAGCCAAAGGTGTGTGATGCTGTCTGATGAACCATATTCCACTCCTGAAAGATCTGCCTTACTGACCCATCAATCATCTCCCTCTTCCAAACGGGGGAGACCTTGGTGTGATCATTGCAAAAAGCCCAGCCACTCTAAGGAGAAGTGTTGGAAGCTTCATGGTAAGCCTCAGGACTGGAAGTCCAAGAACTCTCGAGATAATAAATCAAGCCTTGTCGCTGCCACCTCTGTCACTAGCTTCACTAAAGAACAGATTGCTGAACTTCAAAAACTGTTTGGAAAGTTTCAAGGGTCTTGTGAGGGTAATCTGGTCATAAAAGAACCAGAAGGTAACCTTTCTTCTACAACATTTTTCTCCTCCCAGTTGACTCCTAATTGGATCCTCGATTCTGGTGCTATGGATCATATGACTGGTAACAAGGCCTTATTTCACAATTTTTTTCATACTTTTGGTAAAGCTGTCAAAACGGCTGATGGTACCTTGTGCAAAATAGAGGGACATAGCACTGTTATTCTCAATGAACAGATTGCACTTAAAAATGTTCAATTTGTACCAAATCTGGCGTGCAATCTCATCTCTGTTAGTAAACTGTCCACAGACTTGCACTGCTCTGTAATTTTTAATGATCTTGATTGCACTTTGCAGGCACTGAACTCGAAGAAGATGATTGGTAAGGCCAGCTTGCAGAATGGTCTCTACATCCTCCCTACCTCTCCTAAAATCGAGATCTCCAAGTCGTTTACCGCTTTAGGAAAAGTTGATACTGTTATGTTATGGCACTTTCGTTTAGGCCATCCTAGTTTCCAATACCTTGCAAAATTGTTTCCTGCTCTATTCATTAATAAAAGGCCTAATTCTTTTTCTTGCAAAGTTTGCTCTCTTGCCAAACATACTAAATCATCCTATTTTCCTTCTATATACAAGCCTTCTTACCCTTTTGCTTTGATCCATAGTGATATTTGGGCCCCTTCTCGGGTGAAGAATGCTGATAATTGTAAGTGGTTTATCACTTTTATTGATGAGCACAGTAGGGTAACTTGGACTTATTTGCTGAAAGATAAATCTGAAACTGCTGGTGTTTTTTTTGCAATTTTATAACATGGTTCTCACTCAATTTGGGTCTAAAATCCAGCTCTTTAAATCTAATAATGGCAGTAAATTTTTTGCTAGGTCTTTAAGTGCTTTTTTTAAGGAAAAGGGCATAGTTCAGATTAGTTCTTGTGTTGGAACCCCACAGCAAAGCGGCATTGCCGAAAGAAAAAATAGGCACCTTCTTGAAGTTACTCGTTCTCTTCTATTTACCACTAATGTTCCCAAATATTTGTGGGGGGAAGCCTTATTAACTGCCACATATTTAATCAACCGGATGCCTAGTAAGGTTTTAAAATTTCAAACGCCTCAATCTATATTTTTGCAGCACTTTCCCCATTTTAAGCCTATCTCCTCCATTCTGCCACTTAAAATTTTTGGCTGCACTGTTTTTATCCAAAATATTGCTCCTAATAAGTCCAAGTTAGATCCTAAGTCTTTAAAATGTGTATTGGTTGGGCATTCTTCACTTAAAAAGGGTTATAAATGCTATCATCCTCCTTCTAAACGATTTTTCACCACTATGGATATAACATTTTATGAGCAGGATCCCTATTTCACTCAGGCTAAAATTCAGGAGGAGACATGGAGTGATTTTCAGCCACATCAGGTATCTCCTCCTAATCTTCATTCTCAACCTTTAGAATTGCCATCTTTTTCGCCATTACCTGGAGATCTGTCACCTGTGACTACTCCCATTGATTCTCCTGTAGTACCTATGACTAATTCACCCACACCCACTTTAAACACTCTTCCTGAAAATACACCTACTCCAATTGACAGTCTTCCAAAAATACCACCACCCAAACAGCTTCGTGTCTACACAAGAAAAAGAAGACATATCCCTGAGACTGCTTTGCAATCTGATTCTTACCGAGAATTGGGTTTAGGTCCAACTACCGAAATGGAAGAAGAAATCAGTAAGTCCACTACTCTAGATGACTTTCTTATTGCTATTAGAAAAGGGGTTAGACAGTGCACCAAGCATCCTATTGAAAAATTTACTGGTTATAATTCATTGATGCCGTCTTTTCAAGCATTTACAGCAACCTTGGATAAAGAACAGGTTCCCACAAGCATAGCTGAAGCTCTAAAGGATCCAAAATGGAGAAGGGCTGTTGAAGAGGAAATTTGTGCACTAGAGAAAAATGCTACTTGGACCGTTACAGACCTTCCTCAAGGAAAAAAGGCTGTCGGCTGTAAATGGATTTTTGCTGTAAAGTATAACTCCAATGGCAGTATCCAACGATACAAAGCTAGACTAGTGGCCAGAGGTTTTACGCAAACATATGGGATAGACTTCACAGAAACTTTTGCACCTGTGGCAAAGCTTAGCACTATTCGAGTACTCCTAAGTTTGGCTGTAAATTGCGATTAGAAATTACACCAACTTGATGTAAAAAACGCATTTCTTAATGGCAAGCTAGAGGAAGAAGTCTATATGAAATTGCCACCTGGCTTAAAGTCTATTGAAGGTAGCAACAAGGTTTGCAAGCTCAACAAGTCTCTATACGGGTTAAAACAATCACCCAGAGCTTGGTTCGAAAGGTTCACTAAAGTCATTCTTCAAAATGGCTACAAGCAGTACCTTGCCGATCATACGCTTTTCATCAAGGTAACTTCTACAAATAAGAAAGCTATCCTAATTGTGTATGTGGATGACATCATTCTTACTGGAGATGATGAGGAAGAGATTAGCAATTTGAAGAAGTTGTTAAACAGGGAATTCGAAACCAAGGACTTGGGAAAGCTAAAGTATTTCCTAGGAATGGAGGTGGCAAGATCAAAAGAAGGACTTGTGATCAACCAGAGAAAGTATGTACTTGATTTACTCAAAGAAACTGGTTTTCTTGGTTGTAAGCTGGCTGATACACCAATAGAGGCAAACTTAAGATTCAACAAAGAAGATGGGTCCTTAGTAGATAGAGAGAAATTTCAAAGGTTAGTTGGGAAACTAATCTACTTATCCTTGACAAGGCCAGATATAGCTTTTCCTGTAAATGTGATAAGTCAACACATGACTAATCCTACTGATGAGCATATGGCAGCAGCAAATAGAATTCTCAAGTACTTGAAGAAAACTCCAGGACACAGCTTAATGTTTAAGAAGACACAAGACAGAACTGTTAAGATTTTTACAGACTCTAGTTGGGCTGGAGATCTCACTGAAAGAAGATCCACTAGTGGCTACTGCACTTTTGTTTGGGGTAACCTTACAACTTGGAGAAGTAAGAAACAATCTATTGTTTCAAGAAGTAGTGCTGAAGCTGAATTTAGAGCACTAGCTTTGGGGATATGCGAAGAAATTTGGCTAATTAAATTACTAAAAGAACTTGGCGCAAACCAGGAGGATCACTTTGAAGTTTTGTGTGATAATCAATCTGCCATTCAGATTGCCAAGAACCCAGTTCAACATGACCGAACAAAGTATGTTGAGATTGATAGGCATTTTATAGCTGATCAAGTCAACAAAAAGACAGCCACTCTTTCTTACATTCCTTCAGAAGGACAGATTTCAGACATTCTTACCAAGGCTTTGCCAAAGCCTGTGTTCAATAAATTCCTATTCAAGCTGGGATTATACAATGTATATTCTCCAGCTTGAGGGGGAGTGTAGGAATATTCTGTAAATATTTTAGGAATATTTTGTAGATATTCTTTTTATTACAATCCCTTATTTTAAGGGATCATATCTCCTATTTAGTATCTTTCCTAACTTAGAGTTTCCTAAAGTAGTGACATAGGTTGTATATAAAAAGATGTAATATGTTCTATTGAATTTAGAAGAAAATTCAGAGAATTACTCTGATTTCTACACCAAGCACACTCAAAATTTATTTTCTTTCCACTTTTCCATCCGCTCCTTTCATCCCTTCACTTTTCCACCTAACCAAGCACACCCTAGAGTCCCATTCCATTAAGAGATATCAAAACCAAGGATGCTCCAAAAAGAAAAAAGAATTCCATTGCATCATTACAAAAACCACAATAAAACCTCCCATGCTTGGCTTCTCAGAGTCCAAAAGGTTATCACTTAGTATCTCTGACAATCAATCCAACTTTGATGCACACATTAATACAAAAATATAATGAGCTCCTCAACAAAGATGCTAGAAATTTCATGGGAAGAACAGTTAAGACTTTTGTTAGGAGTTGGCTTTGAGAAGCATAATGAAATGACCACATGGTTGTGGCAACATAGAACCTAGACAAATTAGCTTCACCACTCTCTCCCCGCAACAAAAAGAAAAAGAAAAATAAGTACCTATTGAAACTAAGTAGAAGCTATAAAATCTAGGCAGGATAGAGCCTAGCAAGGAAAAAAGACTATTGAAACGAAGAAAAGTAGAAAATACTATGGGAGATTCAAGCATATTCTTCCACGAACAGGAAAGGAATAATAACACCTAAAAGGTCGCAGGTAATGCATCAAATATTAAATCTTAGAACATCATTTACTGCCAAGCAATAACTCCATTGACAATAATAGAAATGCCAAGAAATAACTTCCACGTACAATAATAGACACCCTACCAACAACTAAAAACAGCTTAAAGGTAAATTCAAGAAATAATTTTATAAATTCTTTTCATCAGCATAAATATGTGCACCATGTTGAAAATTGATGTGGCCCAAAGTTTAATTATTTAGGTGTAAAACCTATTCAAGATGAACTACTACAATGGTAAGAGTTAAAAGATAATTATTCTCTATCTAAGAGACTGATTAGAATAAGGATCCTTTATGGTAAGATCTAACTCCAATAAGTATATCATACAGTTCACTAATCTAGTCCATAAATTGCCTGTGAAACCATCTCAAGGTAATTATAAGAAAACAGAAATAAACTAGAAGGCACATATCAAGAAAGAGAAAATTCTTTTTATGTGATTGGAGCAAGGTCACTTTTCTTTGATCAACAAGATCAGAGTTACGCTTAAATTTGTTTTGTTTTATTACTTCTTCCACACAATTAATAATCAGATGCCATTGGTTTTTGTTAGCTAAATGCAGAAAAAAATAAAATCTTGACAATGACAAAAAAAAAAATACTCACTAAGACGTATGTATCTTTTGTTGGATCAAATTTGCTAGTTATTTCTGGTCCCCAACTTCCAAACTGGCAGAGAGGAAGAACCCGGAATCCTGGCAAAGATGCTTGAGACCTGTCATGTCAAAAAGACACATGAAATAAAGTAGCCATCATCCTCTTCAAAAGCAAAAAACAAAGTGTACCTTAGTATAAAATTTTCCAGCTGTATAGTGCCTTGTGGTGATATAATTCACTAATTGAATTATAGGTAAAATATTGTATTACAAGATCTTCTAGTGCTACTGAAGGTAAAATTTCAGGTTACTTGCCTAAACAATAAAATTCAGGTTTCTGAAATGCTATAAAAGAATCATGATCGTTAGAGAAATCTCAAAAATTATTCCAGTCTTTTGTACAAATATGAATAGGAAATTTCCAGGAATATTTTTCATACCCCTGCCAAATAATATAATGTTTAAATTGCTTATGCTATCCCACTTTTCTTGCAGCTTTTTTCATGACCAAATGCTTAAAAGCTTCATAACAATGCTTAATCAATTAAGAGTTAAAATCCGTTGCCACCATATTACCAACACTAAGCATTTAGAGTTGTTATGAGTATTTGCTGTAGTTTTTATACCTAGAGGTAAAAGTAATTCTAGTAACTTTGCTGTGTACCACATTCATCTTTTAAAAAATGTTAACTTGGTAAATCTACTTGATTGTTTTTTTTTTTTTTTTTTTTTTCAAATTAAGCAAGCATACACTTCTTCAGGTTCCCGGACATCTATCAACTGAGCCTCTTCAATGAAACTGGGGTCTTGCATTTTTGCATGAAACTCCTCCGGTTGAATGTCTTTAAGCAATGACTCTTCCCTGAAGCAAGCCAAACATAGTTACAAACTGCTTTGCTTCATCATACACAGGTTTCAATTGGGCAGAGGGTTCCAAGAATTACCTCTCAGATAGAACTTGTAACAAGTGCCATCCAAAATTAGTTTTACATTTCACAACTTTGTTTAAAGGTGCACAGAAAGCAGCCTCCTCAAATTCTGGTACCTGGTATATTTTATCATGGGAAAAAGATCTTTGCAATTAAATTTCAACCCTTCTCTTCTTCTCTATTTAACATAAAGGAATCTGAATAAAGATATTCTATAAAACTGATCAATTATTTCCATAAAAAAAAATTAAATCCTGCAAATGTTAAATTTTCAACAAGGAGACTGATTAAACTTAAAAGAAAATCATTATAAAAGGAGGGGTAATGATAGGCATAGAAAACCCACAAAGTATCATGAGTGCGAAATCAAAATATATTTACAGAACACTTCATAGTTTGTAGGTTATTCTTTAACATGCATAAAAAAAATTTGCTGCAACATCTGTGTTATCAGCATAGGGACTGTAAACTATGCCCTCACATGAACAACACTTCACAGTCTAAAGAAACTTTGAAGCTTATGCCAAATGCAAGCAATTGACAAAGCCCAAGAAGAACCATAATAGCAAGATACAGCGTAAAAATTTACAACACATTGAATTTAGAACTCAAATTAATAAATCACTTCTCCCACAAATGCACAAATAGTCATTATCAGAATAATCAACTCAAAGTTTTTCCAAATTTTAAAGCCAATATTAGTTGGCTTTTTGAATCAGTAAAAATTTATGGAACTCATTATGAAATAGATGATAATAAAATATCGGTAAAATCTTCAAATCCAAAGATTGAAGATCGTTTACCTTTTAAGTGATATCAAGAACAATGTCATAAATCTAAACTGTGAATAGAAATTAGAGAGTTGCTACAAAAATTTAATAACAGCTAGCTAAGATTCCCTCCTGCACAGACTTGAACCCTTAAACAAAGTTGAAAACAGGGGAAGCTATGTGCATCAAGAGCTTGCTTATAGAGAGGGAGCTTGAGTACAACATTTTCTTAAATAAGCTTCTCTTTGTTACTTGGACATGAGGGATGGGTATAAAACCAATACTGGTATATACCCAATATGAATATGTTTAACTTTTCTAAATTTCTCCATATATTTGGAGCTTCGTACCTACATATCCATGTCCGTGGGATATGCGTTGGACATGGGTACTTCAAATAATATGAAGAGTTGAGACAACATAGAAGATTCTTAATATATTTGTAACTCTTCAAAGAGTAAATATCTAAAAAAAATTAAAATAATAGAGAATTCACATACCATTTGTCCCTTTCTCACCCATCCAAGCATCCCCCCCTCTTGTTTGGATGGACAAATTGAGTATTCAACGGCAAGGTCACTTAAATCCTCCCCTTCACCAAACAAATAACAAAAAATGAAACTACTTGCGACAGTTAAATATCATACAAGGAACATCAAAATTGATTTTAATCTATGCTCTATTTTCTTGTTGCCTTAAGCATATAGGGCCCGTCTATCATTGAGGTTCAAAAATGCTTTTCAAACCAAACCATGATTTCAAACCAAAAGCAATGGTAAACAAGGAGCTTTCCAGTACCATAAAGCAAAAGCAAGTGATAAAAAGTACCAATTCTAATATACTTAGTTAATATAGAGATAAATCATATATTATTCTGAATTTATATAAAAGAATATCAATTGTAAAGAATTTAAGTTTTCCAGTACATATTTACTTTTGCATATGTTACATTTTTAAGTTACCCAAATAAGAGATCAACACATCCCAAAATGTGATAAATAACATACACTCTAAACTCTAAGTATTCAACAAATAAAATTTTAAAAAACAAAAGGGAAAAAGAAAACCTCCAGCAATTCTCTGTTGTAGCTCCAACAAGAGCTTCTGGTCATCTTCTTTTAGAAGCAAGTGCTGCACCAATATTTCTCTGCTATCTCCATAGCTACTCTCGGAGTTAAATGAAGCTGCAAAAGCAAGAATCAAGTCAGAAAAAAGGAGGAGAAACATGGGTTTAGATAAAAACAAAAAAGACCAACCTGATAGTCTGAGATGGGGATGACCCAGCATGGGAGAGAATTGAGTGAGAGATAGAGATGCAAGAGAAGGGCGGGAAGGTGAGAAGAAAGAGTGAAAAGCAGAAAAAGAGGAGAGGTTATGAAGAGGATAAGAAGGGAAGGAAGAGACGGAGAGGATGGGAATGAAACATTTCCTAAGGACAAGGAGAGTAGGAGACGCTATGGGAGGGAAATGCGTCGCTCTTAACATCGTCTCTCTTCTCACTCAGATTGCTTCACTCACTGGGGTGATTTACTAGGTGTCCAAAAGGAACATAAAAAAGGGGGGGTTTTGGGTTTGGGGGACAACAGTAAAAATGGGATTTTGGATATTCCATGGGCTAACTCAGATATGGATTTCACCGAAACATCATCTGTTTCATATTGGACTTTGTTGGATCTCATGCGCGCCACCTAAACACAAGACCGGGCTGGTGCTGGCCGTCTAATACGTTTAGGTTTTCGATAAAAAGTATTTAGCAAAGAGTTGGATTTTAACTCAACTATTTAAGGTTATAATTCAGTGCTTTTTAAATTATACAATATTTAATTAATTAACAATCGAATTAGGGTCCTTTTAGATGGGCGGTACACTTATCTACGATTATTGTAAAAATAGCGGTTGCGATAAAATTAGATACTATAGCGTGAGAAAAAAAAAGAAAACTAAATGCACTGCACTAAAAGAAAATACTCATCCAAAAGAGCCCTTAATTTGAATAGTGAATTTAAATACTATAATAGTGAAATTATAATCAATATGTTTAAATTCAAATGCAACTATAAAGATAAGGCAGGAATGGAAAATGACTTAAAAATTTTTATGTATATATAAAATAAATCATTAAGAATTTTTTTTCAATATAAAATATATTGAACAACAATTAAAATTATTTAAAATAATAATTAAAAAATTAAACTTATGTTTATATTGAAAATAAATAATTAAGATTATATTTTATACTGAATTATAAATATATATTAAAATTGTCTTTATGCTGAATAATATTTTTTAATAAATAATTTATATTTTATAAAAATTAGTTAATTATTGATAATTATAATATCTTAGATATTATAGTTATTAGTGTTTTATTTTAGTAGGATTTTAATTTATTTTGTAAGTTAGTTTTTAGTAGGTTCTACGAATTTTCCATTATTTATATTTAATTTATGTTTTAAGTTAATAATATATTGTTAGTGTTAATTTGGACTTATTTTCTAGTGCTTTTTACCCATTGTAGGTTTGACAAAATATAGAGAAAGGATAGTTGGATTTATATATGGAAGGAATTTTTTTGGTCCGCTAATATATTTGTCCGCTAGAGTGTGCGAATCATGTGAATAGTAGCAAACTAACGAAAAATTTGCCTTTTGGAGCGTCACGATTACTAAATAATTTTTAAGGGTGCAAATTGTGATAGGGGTATAAAAAAAGAGACTTAACCTCAAGAACAGTGTGGGGGTTGCAGGAAGAAGAATAGCGGCCAAAGCCTTCAAGCATCAAAGATTGATGGAAATCATCAAAAGGCTCAATTTCTCCATCTATTTTCTTTCTTTTTTTTCATGATTAATTTTTGTTTTTATTTCAAGATATTTTTCAATTTCTTCATCAACTAAGCTTTATTTTCCAGGATTACAACAAAATCCATGTTTGGTTAATTGAATATTTTTCTATTTCCATCTCTTTTTATTCTCAATAAACATTTGATGATTTATTCATTTCTGTTCTTTATTAATAATAGTTTAGCCAACTATTAATTTAACAAAACCTAAATAACTTCAAAAATTAGCTATAATTTTAGGTCCAAAATGAATAGCTCTTGATCAAAATTAGATGAATCAAATCTTGATTACAAATTAGGACGGGAATATATTTGATTATCTTGAGCGGCCATAATTGGGGTTTATTCTTGAAACACCCCATACTCGACCCGGTCGCCAAGTTCGAGTTACAGGATGCCACATTCGTTTCCGGAGCAACTACGATTAAATACAATTCAATAGAACTATGAATACATGCTAATATTTATATTACTCCTTTTGAATATGTTATACAATCATTTTCGGATCTTATACGAGCTGACAAAAACTCTTTTACTTACTCGAGATCGAATTAGGACTATACTATAAAGTATGCAAATTATCGGGTTGACGTCGCAACTTCAAGGGTTTTTTGTTGCAACACAACTAACTGACTTGATCTTATTGCAACGTTAAGGGTCGGACGTTGCGATGTGACCGTTTGTTTGCAAATGGTCCAAATGATACCTAATCAAAACATTCATCCCATTTAATGTATACTCAAACAACCAATTCAATATTCTAACCATTTTCATATGCTAAATTTCATACATTTGCATCATAATTACATATACATTACACAATATATGACACTTTCACCATTTCAAACATCTAACCATTACAATAACATTTATATTCAAAACATCCAATTGACAATTCAACATGTTTCCATTCTAAATTACTACCATTCAACTACTATGCCAAGTCCATCCACAATTACCAACCTTATATAGATAATTCAAGTTAACATAACTATTCAAACTTTCAATTTTACCATTTATAATGCAAAACTGACTCAAAACCTAGGTACATGTCATATATCAAAACGAAAGGAAAATTTTTTTGAATCGAGGACTACTGGTTGGATGTTAAATCAAGTCTTGAGACTTCAAGATCCACCTAAACATGCTCACGAAATAAATAAACTGTACCCTAATCGATAAAGCTATGTGATACTTTCATGATTCAAGTCACAAAATGCATATTCACTATAAGAACCCAATCCATATATGCCACAATTCAACCAAATCAATTTGCATATTCAATATTGAAATATCATTCTCATACACCATTTCATTTAACAATCAAACTAACATTTTATGCCATCCGTTCTATTCACAAAGATGCTAACATATCTAATTAAATTGTGTACATATGCATTCATGTATCAATATGATAATTAATCTCATTTTTATTTTTTATCATTTATTTTAATATTCAATTCTATTTCTCGAGTCTATTGACTCGTTCAACTTTGATTCAACCCCTAGGGCTTGTTTAAACTTATTCGTATGGTCTTTCACATGTTGTCATTTTTCACATATCACGTATATACAAGCATACTAATTCAATCACATTCATCTCGTTTATCGTGTTACCAATTCATATTTTTATAACCTTATTAACTAGACACGAACTTAGAACTGATACACGAATCTAATACTCTGTCACCCCAGGTTACCCACCAACAATGACTACTGACACTAAAATACCCCATACCCGGACTAGACACCAGGCTGAATGCCGAGATGCCACACCACCGTCTCATGTCGATTCCATTGAAATTATCAAAGTTGAAATACATGCAGTTTCATTTTACTTTAATTATTCTAGCATTTATGAGAATATCAAGTCATGTAAGCTTAGTTCAGCGTTTAATTATACTAACATATGAGAAACAAACATAAAACGTACATATCTCAAGTATTGGACCACTTAGCAAATTTTTCCAAAAATGGTACGTAGGTATCGATACCGCCTCTATGGTATCGATATTTCCTTTAAGTGGTATCGATACCACCTAGAAAATCGATACCAAACTAGCATATTGTTTCTCGCCAAATTTCAAAACATCAGAAAATATCAATACCTTTCGCAATGTATTGATAATTACACCATGAGTATTGATACTCGAGTCAAGGTATTGATACCAAATTGATATTCTAACTCCCTGCACTTTCGAAAATACAAAGGTATCATTCTAAAAGCCTTAATATTGATACTTCTGCTTTAGGTTACAAAAATTTAGCATATATGAGCATTTAAATCATTGAAACTTAGTCCTTAAACATCATGCTTTATTTACCTAGTCACATATGCATCAAAATTTCTAAACAATAAACCAAACACCATGTCCAAGTTCACAAGCTTCCCAAACATACGCAAATAATCCCTAATACGTCTTAATAAATCGATATAAAATCTACCACATTGGCCTATCACATTGCCTTTACTCCCCCAAACATAAATAAGCATAGAATACCTACTAATAGAAGCTAAATAATTGGCTTGGATCACTCCCTTGAAGGCTACATCGCTCACACTGGCACTAGCACTACTTATCTGCAATGGTTAAAAAGGAATGGGTGAGCTTAACAAGCTCAGTGAATGCTCAGAATAACCATTACGCAAACAAGTCTTCATGCATCATCCAATCAACTTATAACATTTTTCTAAAACGTCTTTAACTAAGTGTCATGATTCACATATTTAGTCATATTCCGTACATTCTTTTACACCTTATTTATACGAACATTTAAGCATACATATATCAATTTTCTGACGCACATCAATCACATATTAGCACATATAATTACATTTAGTCACATAGTCACAGTGTATGATAATTTGACTCTTAAGTTTATGAAACATAAAGTGGACTCTATCACCACATATCGGATACACGGATCTCCAACACACCACACATAAACTCGTAGAGTCAAACATATCACATAAGCGAAGCATATAGCTAACACTTTCCAACACACCACATATACATATCTCAGTAAATAGAGCTTGGCTCACATTCCCTTATCTCTCCAAAAATATCTCTAGGCCTCAACGCCCCATATAACACAATTTCAAATAAGTGAGTACTCACAATCCTATGGCATGCCAACTATACCCAATGGTTTCATTAAGTCACAAGGCCAAAATATCTTTAATGTCATCAAATATTACTTACCGATTATTCGTATGTATTCACCATATAATTATATCATTAGTACATTATACACACTATCACATGGCGTGAATAACATACCCTCATATTTACCGTCACAACAGTCATCCCAACATATTCATATTTTATCACATCAAAATCCTCATTATCACAATTCACAAACATATTTATCACACATTTAGCATAGGTAAAAGAACACTTACACTCGGAATTTAGAGAAAGGGTTTAAGCTACCTCTAAATTCCCAAATACACAACGAATCGCTTACAAGAAGCTACTCTAAAACACTCACTGAAATATTTGCTTTTATAGAAAAACCGAAAACTTAGGCAAGCTTTTCTTTGCCTTTATCTCTACTCGTTGAAGGTCATATTGGCTCCAATGCTTCAACAAGAAAACCACACAAACACACATTCAACAATCAGTCATCAACTTTATTAAAACAGTCACAACATAAGCCTAAGCTACCTTATCTTTTAATCGAAACTTTCAACATAGAAAACTTTAGATTCGAATAACTCAGTCTACGCTTACTCTTTTCATATGAAATAAATTTCATTCATCTACATATTCATCTATAGCTAATTATCAACTTTTTAAACTACACAAAACTACACTTCTAAAGGTATTAAAATATTTCGCCAAATTTTGGCTTTTATGACGAAAATTCATTAAAACTCAAGAATTTATTAACGAAACTTCAATATAACTTTTGAAAGCTTCTAATTAGGTTAAAACTAATTGAAAAACACTTTAAAACCAAGTTTTTGTTTAAAAATCTGAAATTCACCATTAAAGATCTGATTTTTAGCTTTTATTTAAAACAAGTGTTTCACTGGCTAAAAATTCAGTTTAAAGAACTAGATATCATTTAAAACTCATAGAAAGTCGATTAGTTACCTTCGATGAAAGAAAAATGAGCATTGACGCAAATCCGAAAAACTCACGTTTTGGAGAAGATGATGAATATGGTGAGGTTTGGGTGATTATCTTGGTTTTTATAAAGATTTAAGGTTCAATGGTGTTAGAATTCAAAAGTAATTAGTAATTAGCAATAGGAGAATAAAAACGACACAAGCAAGTGATGAGCAAAACTTAACCTGAAACAAAGCTGTTGAGTAAGGGTCTTTAGATTGATTTTGAAATTCTAGTCTAATTGCTTTATAAAAACTCCCAATTTTGGCTATTTTACAGTTCAGTCTTGTTTTCAAAATCAAGGGTATTTAAGACTCATTTTCAGAAATTAACTTGATTTTATGAAGATCATTGTTGAATCGATTACCAAACTTATAAAATACCGAGTTCATATAGGCTAAAATTCTAAACATACCCCTAAAACTCTTAGGCCCTATTTTGGGGTGTGACAGAAACATGTACATACTACCACCCCGAGTGTGTTAGGCAATGGTGGTTTTCATAATCTGATTATTCTATCATCTTAAGTTTCCCAGCAATGATGGCTATATATGTACATTCTACCACCTCGAGTTTCCCGACAACGATGGTTTCAAATCATTGTACCTGATCCTATGGTATACCAACTATATTCGATCCAATTCGAACAACTAATAGGGTAATCATTGTTTCAATTACATTATATACCCAATTTGCATATAATCATTATCAATTCACATATAAAACTGATACCACATAGCATAGTTCAAACCATTTTCATTTCATATATCATGTTTTAATTGAATTAGGCTACTTTCTATTTCATTCAATTCAGTTTGCTATATCGATATTCAATATTAATTAGAACAAACCAATTAAAACAATCATTATATAGTCACATTGATACTCAATCATGCAATTAACATGAATAGCAAATAATTAAATTGATCTTGAATCATAAAAGTACAAACTGAATCATTACATCACTTATTGATGACTCTCATTTTTTCTTTTCTTTTCGACGGTCTGATGTCATCTTTAACTACGTACAATAATACAACAAATAAACAATATAAATGTTCATCTAATTTACATTCAAATGCAAAGCCAAGTATATTTTGCATTTTATTCAATTTAGTTCATATACTTGGGATATGCATATCTTTCGATTGATATTTAGCATCGGATCAAAATCTGATTTCACATTCTTTAATTAGGAACCCTATACTTTCTATTCATAGCACAATGTCATGATAGATTTTCAATTTATTCAATTTAGTCCTAATGTTACAAAGTTAACTATCAAGCTTTTTTAGTTTTACAATTTAGTCTTTATCATGATCTAAATTTAAGTTCTATCAATTTCATGTCTAATTCATCAATTTCTCAAAAATGACAACTTGTTAAAAATTCAACAATTGAACAAATTAATACATGGGCTAGCTATCAAGTTCCCATGATCATAAATCTACAAAAATTAAAGGAAAATTACTTAGAGACTTACTTGAATCTTTGGTCAAATGCTTAAGAGAATTCGAAGGTTTCTTCTTTTTTTTAGCATTGGTGGACGGTGGTGACTTTGGGAAGATGATGATTCTTTCATCTTTCCATTATTTAATTAACTTTGTTTATTTAATATAATTATAATTATATTAGCTTATCATTAATATCATCACCATCCACTATTTAAAATTGGTTTGTTAATCATTTAGTCCTTTTGATAATTGTTATATAAGTCTCCAAGCTTTCTCTTAATTAAAACTCAATAGCGATTAAACTTTTACAATTTAGTTTCTAGGCTTTAATTAGCTACTTTTCCAACGAAATTATTTAACCGATATTTATTATAGTTTCATATTAACTCCTTAAATATTTTTATTTTATATTTACAAACTTAGTTTACAGAAATGGGATTCGGAAACTGCATTTTTCAGCACCACTAAAATTTGAATCGTTACAGTTCTAATTAATTTGGTTTAGATTATTAGCATAAGAATATAACTTACTAATTAGATAGAGTTAGTTATTTAATTGCTCAAAAGAGATTTGAGAGAATTTTAGTAGTCACATTAGTAATCACCTATATTAGGATACATTGGGTGGAGATAGAACAATTAGTTAATACATTGGATAAAATTGTAATCCTAAACTTTTATTATTGATTGATTAGATTGTTTTAAAATTGCGTTGCTAATTTTTATTTACTATATTTAGTTTTAAAAGTTCTATTATCGATTTATATAGATAGATTATAAAGAAACAATTGATTATTAATGTCATAATTTGTAATAGCTCTTCGTAGGAATAATATTTTTATAGTACTTATCACGATACATACATTTACGTATGCAGTATTCAACCAACAATTATGTTTGTATTTATTTTCTATTATATAAAAATTTTGTAAAAAAAATTATTATTCATATTTTTATCATTTATATAAAAAATATTCAATTATAAAAATGTAGTGTGGAAATAAAAATGATAACAAAAACAAATTTGCTTATTTATTTAATTTTTAATTGATAGAAAAGAAATCCTACTCAATATAATGGTAATGTGTGTATAAGAGGTTAGAAAGTAAAACTATACTCAGTAGTATTTTTAACAATGGTAGGTGTTTCTTCCAAAGAAAATTAGGGGATGTGGTGAGGTTAACCAATCTTAGAACTTGTTATTCAAATGGTGTTCTATTCGAGTTAGCCAGTAATGTATTAGTGGATATACTATTTTTTTATTGGTACTAATATGTACTTGTATTGGTTTGTTTTAGTATATCGTTTTAGATTTATCATTATTTTGTAAAACATATGATATATGCATATAAAAGGTATTTACAAATATCAAATAATTAGATTAAATAAATCTCAAATATAAAATACCCATCAAAAATAAAATTTGGTTGGAATGGTAAAGAAAAGATTTTATAAGCTTCACAAGTACTGTGGGGTGTACCTCACATTTCCAGACAGACCAGAGACGAAATAAAACCTGTGTCACTACGAGGAGCCTCAAGATGACGCGACAACGTTGAAGCAATGAAGTAGAGATGACGTCATGATGAGGCAATTCTTGACATTGCAACGAGGCGATTCTCAACGTTACAATGTGGCGATAAGTATTCAACTTAAATCAGGTTTCTTCCCCTAGTTAAACTCTGTTATTTTCTCAATTAAACTTTGAGTAGTCTAGAAATATTTTAGTCATATTAGGATTTTAATATTAGCCTATTTAAAGGTCTTTGTAACCCTCTTTGGGAGTTAACAGAATATCTCTTACGTGAGGTTTGGGAAGAGTTTTTGAGAGAGTCTTGTACTCGGGTTTTGTGTTTTTGCTCTTTGAGATTATTTTCTCCATTTTGTACTCTTTAGTTTTTATCGTTTTAGTGAAGTCTGTTTCGCTCGTGATTTTTTATTCTCTTCGAATGAGTTTTTCCATATAATATTTGCGTGTTCAAGCTTCTCTATTTTTCCTACTCGTTATTTATACGGATTAATCCCAACAAATATAATTCATCATTAAACAACTCAAAATAAGCAACATAAATTAAATTTTCTCTAGAGTCCTCTTTGACATTGTATTTACTTAATTATAGGCACAATTTAGTTTTATTAAAAATGTGAAATAGAAGAAGAAGAATTTCACATTTTAATGATAAAATTATAATTATTTTATTATTTAAATCATTGTATTCATTTTAATTATTTCACCAATTTATAATTTTATTTCAAATTCTAAACACTATTAATTTTTAATATATATGAAAGGTAAATTCATCACTTAATTTAAAAAATAAACAAAATTTGATTTAATTCATGTTATCACTTACACAATCATAATTTAATAATAAAGAAGGAAATGAGCGAATGGGTTATCTCCATAATAAACCCCTCCATCATTTTAAAATTATTCACCAAGTTCTTTCACTTTTCATATTTGCCTTATTAGTCCTTTTCATTTCACTGTTTTTGATCTTTTCAAAAATTTATCTCCAAAATTACAATAACAGTCCCTAATATATTAACAAATTTTAAAAAAAATTGTTACAAATCAAATAATTGGGAAAATATTACTTAAAATTAGCAAAATAATTATGAAATTTCTAGATTTTATTATAAGACAACATTAAAAAAATAATATTGTACACATCCAATTATAAATATTATTAAACAAAATTATTTCCATGTTTTGCAAAAGTCAAATTGATTTTCACCTATTTTGCAAAATTTAAATTCCTAATTATCTTATCTAAATTAAAACTCTAATTATCCTAATTATTTCAATCTACATAAAATCTAATCTAAACTATTAAAAAATAAACACATTCTTTTCTTTTCTTTTTTTGAAATTTGTTAGTTTTAGTTTCTTTTCTACTCTTTTTACTTTCACATCAAACTTATCCAATTCACACTCTAATTTCTTAAAAAAGATTAATTGCTAATTTAGTCCTTCATTAATTACTAAACATTCAATTCATTCTTATTATTGTACTCATATTTAATAAAAAATTAAATTATTTTATTTAAAACAACTTCTAATAATATAAATTTATTAAAAAAATACAATTCGTAAATTAAATGCAAGAATTTTCTTATTCAATCAAACTTTCATAATATATTTTAATTCCTTTATACCTGATATCTTATCATCTTGAATATTTATTTAAACATTAATATTATAGATGTTGCGCCTTTTCATGTATTAAAGTCGATGATATTTTTTTTTATACCTACCTATATGCATCTATACTATATTCAAGTGCCTAATTATGTTGCATGAGTTAATCAAATACAAACTCAATTGAAAAAATATTAAAAATCGATCCTATTACCTGAAAATTACTTTATATTAGATAATTTAAGTCAAAGAAAAATATGAAATAAAAACCCGAGTATGATTATAATATTTTTTTAAATAAAAATAAAAAATATTTTTTTAAATAAATACCCATATTAATCCTAGCCAATGAAATTTATTAAAGAGAAAAAGTTACATATAAAAATCTTATTCCTTTTTCTTGTGGTAGCCAAATTTTCCTTGGAGAAAAAACCCTCCATTTTTTGCATTTTTCTTCTTCTTAAGTTCCATAAATTTCTACATTCTCTTCACAAATTCATTCATAAGAAAGAATGGAAAGAAAAGAGGGATAGATGTAGAGATGATAGTGAACATTTAGAAAGAAGGTGCAGGTAACCATAAATATCATTCTTTTTAAGTGTACTTATATTTTTTTTAAGTTGATACACAATTTGTAAAAATTTTAAATTTCACGGATAAATTAAAAGTATAACATATATTTTATAAAATATAATAAAATAAAAAAATAATATATATAAACAAAACAGATATTTGTCACATTTTCAATCATACTTATAAAGTCTAAAAACATTACAAATTATGTGTTAAATAATTACTCTAAAATTTTAATTAATTTATACATAAATTTTTCATATCATTTTTCACCATTTATACATCAAATAAAAAGCAAATCCAAATCTTTAAATCCATGCAACATAAGAGAAGAACCTTTTACTTGGCATACTTAGCCCCATAACCCATACAAAGCAACAACTTGGGTCTATATTGTGTGAGTGTGGTTAGGGTGACTTCAGGTACCCTCTTTTCCTCTTTGTATTGGGTAATTCCCATGGCCTTCAAGCTAAATTTCCTTTTAAGTTTAGGCCTCGACTGTGTTCCATTTGCACAACATTTAGGCTTGTTTTCATTTCTCATTGATCCACTCCTAAACAGGAAGTTCTTGATTTTCTGACCCTTGGTTTGCTTAGCATGAGTGTCTCCTCCCTCCATTGTTGAACTTGAATCCATCTCACTTGTTTTTGTGGGTTTTCCATTCCCAACTCTCACAAGCCTTGCTCGCCTTGCAAAAAGAACTCCTTTGGGCTCTGCTAGCTTTAGTTCCCTTTTCTTCACCTGTTGTTCACGACCCATTTGCCGGTTCTGGTCTGGAACCAATTGTTTCCTGGCTAATATGAGACCCATTTGATTGATTCGATGCTGGCTTGTCCCTGAATACTCATTGGTTTCTTTCGGTGTTGTACCCCTCTCCCTAAATGGTGACATGGAACGAGACCGTCTATGGATTCTCCCTTGGTTTTCTTCCTTCACATTCTTCAAAGCTACCATGAAAGGATCAAAATCATCGTTCCATAAGCTCCTACGTTGAAATGGAAGTCTTAGGACACCAGTAGGTGGCGACCTAGGGGATGACCAAGTAGAGCTGTTGGAATATTGATGTCTTGGAGGAGGCTTCAATGGCATCACTTTCCCATCTGCAAACAGTTCATCAGCAAACGCCATGGTAGGAAGTGGTTCCTTAACACCACCATGGTTTTGATTTGGTTCCTCCGGTTGGGACTCAGGCTCATATTCATCAACATTGAAACGACGACTGGTTTCAAACTCGAACTCATCAACATTGGGACTGGTTTCATATGCAGCCTTGAGAGCCCTCCTGGTGGGACTTGTTGGGACAGTGAAGAAACACAAACCTTCCACTTCCAGGCTGATTCTATTGGGGCTAGCTGGAGCACTCATGTAGAAAGGATCATTTGGTGTTTGAGGTGTCATTTCCATCCTGCAAAACCCTTGTCTGTCTGGCTTGGAAAACAAACTCCTGAATTGAAGGAGAAACCCCATACTGACATGTATATATACCAAAATCTGGGTCAACACCTTCCAAATTATACTTCAAAGCTTGGAAACTAGATTTTAGTAAGATATAGAGGAGAAATTCCGGGTTTATGTTTCCAACAGCTTGCTGAAGATTACATTCAAAGGGGCAACAACTTTAGTATGACTAATAGTTTATCATTTTCTTGACTAAATAAATATTATAGAGAACTATGCCTGAGCTTGTTGTTTTGTGGATGATCCAAAACCAAATATTTGTCTTACCACCAAGATACCTGCTTTTGTATTTTGTAAAATATTTTATGAAAAAAAAAAGTTTTACTAGTTTTTGTCTTGATTTAGATGTAAATGATTGCCAAGGAAATCGAACATCCTGCCTCTGATTGTCAATTTATTACACTTGGGTCACGGAGTTTGATACAGGTTTGAAATCAACTAAAGAAATGCAGGCACTTAGATATCAGTCAACCTGAAAACCTGCTCGTGACATATTCAAACCAGAATATGAATATAATGCTAGACATACGTATTTTAACGGCAATAACAAAACATTAAGGTTACGTGTATTTTAATGAATCTTCTTTTTAAAGAGAAAACCCCTCGCCCTCCCCTTTTAGACCATTGTCCAAATTAACCTACTATGTATACTTATATCACAAACCAATTCTAATATATAGCAACTGTCACATTAACAGTTCCTTTACAAGGCCATGACTTAAAAAGAAATGTTTTTAGAACTAGATCGGTAATCAAATCGGTTTGATAAAAATTTATTAAAATTTAAAAATAAAAATAATTCAACTGATTTTTTAGTTGATTAAATCGGTTTCTAATCTAACCAATTTAATACCATTTTCCAGAATAATACTCTAATTGATTTCCAATCCAATTCAAATATGATGAAAAGGATCTCACCCAAATGTATGTGGGGAATTGGTATTGACGCTGACCTCTCTGGTGGCTTGGCCCTCTTGAAACCTGACTCCTCATCATGTTGCTCAATCTGCGGAGGCACTTTTTACATACAATTTAAAGCAATCATGGCATTTAATACCACATGGTTCTCAAGTTCTCATTATTCATGAGGCAACCGGAACATCTTCAGTGATTCAGGCAGTCTCATTATTCACTAGCCTTGGCAAATGGTTCTTTCAGATTGTAGATTTCGAGTTTTGAGTGAAAGATAGAGTTTAATTTAAGCAAGGTTGCCCTAATTTTTTATACTTTCGGATGAAGGTAAATCCATTACTTGTTGCGTAGATTGGTTCCATCAAGTTCACAGTTTATAAAGGTGTTCATCTTTGCATTGCCACCCTTTCAACCGTTAACCTTTCTATTAAGGCCGACTTCAATGGTTCATGGTATGAAAATGCTAAATTATAGCTGGTTCTTACCAAGTTGTTATGTGTCATGGTCCACACCAACCTAATACACAACCAATGAAAGATTCATGGCTCCTCTTTACGACCATAAAACTGCTTTTTTTGTGTGTGTAATTCCACCATTGTTGATGTGATCTTCAAATGAGCCTCTTGAATTATCTTGACATAAACATACAATTCAACCCACTGCTGCAGTGCAACTATTTCCAGCCATAGGGTGTAAGTATGAGCATAAAATACTTGGGACCTATTATAAATAACAAGAGATTTTGGAAGCATTAAACTTGCTTGCCTTCTAAAATTGTTTCCAGTCAAACATCAATCCTTTGGCGGCGAGAAAGTCACAAACAACCGGGTAAGCCATTTTCACATCAGATCACATTCCTTTCTTCCACAATCATGTGCGTTTCTAGCTTCTTTAAATATCGAGTCATGAACCCAAGTTCCCACAGTCCAATAATATTCATCACCTCTAGGCTCTAGCAGAGTGTGATTTCGAAGATGACTCCTTCAAGATTTCCAACCATAGACCTTGTCCCAGCTACTTCGTTTATCAGCATACCATGTCGAGTAGCTTCCGAAATAACCATCAAATCCATCCTGCATACAAATTCCACAACATGGTCATGCTTTAAAAAAAAAAAAGGACAGGAAAGAAAGCTTGGTCTGCAACAGTTTTACACAAGAGGGACTGTAAAAAGTGACCCTGCTTGCACCAACCATATATCAACTAAAAGTCTAGAATATCCGGCATATTGAAAGTAGTAAGAAACAAATAAAACCCAATGTTAAAGCTCTAGGGCATGTAAGAAAGAAGGGTACAAAAGGAAGGTACAGAACAATTAAGGCAGACGCAACCCGGTTTAAATTTTATAAATCTTAACTGTTGCAGTCATTTCAGCTAAGTCTGAACAGCAGGACAGCCTCTAACATGTGAAGGTTATAAATCTTAAAAGCAGAGAGAAATCCTCAACCTTTAACAAGTTCATAATATGTTTGGGGCATCCCATTTATATAATTAAAATTTTTATGTTGTTGGAGTTAAAAGTCATGAGAATAGGTGATCATTTTCATAGAAATATACAAGCATAATCCTCAGTGAATGACAACAACCCTAACAGGAGTCGGGTGAACCTTTAAACATGGATCAGATTAAAATTTGCCTAAACCACAAAATTTACCCTGAATCTAGAAAAGATAATTCAATTATCAATAACAAAATAAGAAACAATACACCATCATGCTTAAAAGGTTACCCGCATAAAAGTGTACCGCTGGATAGAGGTTCAAAGCAATTTTTATGCCATCCTTGCATTGTGAAGATGACGGATTTATCATAGATATGAGTCAGTAATCACAAGAGGGAGGAAAAGAGACTATAAGACTTACATTTTGGCTCGGGATACATATGCTAGTATGAATTTGCAATGCCCGTGTCCCCTGTTCTTCAGGAGCTGTTCTACAGTATCAAAAAGCAAAGGAACACTTGACTGCTGGAAGCTTGGATATTGTCAAGGACAAACTTTACATTTCATGTTCTCAAGGAAGCTAATAAAAAGAATGATTAACCATTAAAGACAGGAAATGCAGCTTTTTACAACCATCAAGTTTGATGCCAATTTTTTGTGCAATTATAGATAATGGTCCAACCAGGTCAGCACATGACCAAACAGCATCTAACCTAGGGTCTACTTTTATGCCACAAAGCAGAACACACTTCTGCTTAGATAACAGCTTCTACTACAAACCAAATGCACAGAAAATGGCTTGGTAATTAGTATCTAATCTAAGTTATCATCAAGAAACAAATTGAATGGAATGGTAATGTTAAAATGGAGTTCAGTTCTCAGATAAATTTGATAGAGTTGCCTCATTCCTGGCTTCTGCAATATGTTAATCGAAATTTCATCCTTCAAAAGCTCAATCTTTTGCCTTGTATTTTATAAATTGCTTGAGAAAAAGAACTAACTAGCAGTAATCAGGATATAAATGTCAGCACCAAGTATCAATTCAAAACCTCCAGGATATTTGTGTAAAATCCTGTTAATCTGATCAGAATTTCCCCACTCCAGCTTCTCAGCTTCTAGTGCTGCATGAAAGATGTGAAAAGAGGACATCAGCTAGTCCACAATGAGCATTCTCAATCAAAGCTTATTTCTCTCACCAGCACAACAACTAGGATTTTCAGAAGATACATTCAGCTCTATGTTTCTCCTAAGGATCTGTATATGATAAAACAACGGTAAAAATTAGAGAATGTGATAAGAGCTACCAAATACATACCTAGCACTCAAATTAAATTTATATCTTGCCTTCAGCACTTCTTCATTATGATCAGTCAGAAGAATTTGACGACAAAATCTGCTGCAGAGCATGCCAGTGATACCTATATAGCAGGTGACAGTATTCAACATCATCAAGGTAAAACAGAGGATCAAAACTATAAACTGCTTAATGAATTGATGAATGCAATGAAATCCCATAGAACATAACAGGAAAACAAACTTCTAGAGAATGGGAACTACAAGCTAGAGTGGGGAAATCCAGTCCTTCAAACATAATTTTGGTACATACACTTGAGCATGCTAAAAGAATTCGTTTTCTACTTATTAATTAACAAGTTCAACTATAAAACTTAAAGTTGCAAAACCTTTTTGCTCATAAAGGACTTACTCGAGCAATTAGAAATTGAGTTTTCATTAAGTTGCCTATCCTATTATTTCAAAAAGCGAGCACAAAAACTAGAGACAATCTCGCTAGTTAATCAAGAATCATAGAGAAACTAGACTCTGAAGGTGCATTGAGCATTGGTCATTGGTCCTAATCAAGTTGTTTTAGATGATTTTTCAACAGAGCAATCGGTACAAGAAAAGGAAGGTCAATGAACAAAACTCCTTTGTCTCTTTCTTTTCAACCAAAATATCCACATGACTGAAGATATACGTACAAGCCACACATGCACATAAACATTCATGCTCCATATTGTTAAAGACTACAAAAGTAGAGGGTATGGTATCACATTCCATGAATCTCCTCAATGCGATGAAAAGGTGCCCAGTTTTGAAGAATCAAAACAACTGGCACTGATTCAAAGAAATAAGCAGATATAAGCAAGGATTTGGATTCAGATTCAGGTTGTTATCTAATTGTCAAATGCAACACTTTTAAGCAATCATAACTAGCAAATGAAAAAAGAAACAGCAAGTATGACTCACCCACACCAGAGCCTAATTCAATCATGGAACATCCTTGAAGCATCTCAGCGTTTTTAGAGAGATAATCATTCAAAAGCATTGCACCAGGCCATACCAATTGTCCTGTCAAATCAAAATCAGCTGTTTCGCAAATAGTTAGTATCTTAAGTATACAATTTCATAGCAAATGCCAGACCCCACCCCCCCCCCAAAAAAAAAAAGAAAAGAAAAAGAGCACCCAATAATTAAGAAATATAATAAAACAATATCAATGTAATGCTTAGCATACATATAACAGAACCTAAGAGATCTTTAGGTGTAACTACAGGGTCCGAACGAAAATACATCTAATAGCAATTGTTTTGGTTTTATATTGAATAGAAGATGCGAGGCAGTGCCATAGAATTGCTATAATCCTTTGATCAGTTCACCCTTATTTTTTTCCACTTCCATTTCCTTTGATCCAACAATTACATTGCTCTAACTTCAAATCCAGTTATCCGTGAAAATTGCCTGACAATCAAGATGAAAGAATAACCCAGGAAACTGTACAAAGACCATTTGTACCAGTATTTATGTCAATCTATATACACACAGAATAACAAAAAAAAAACCTCACTTGAATAGTTAATTATAACCTGAAGCAAGAAAGTACAGAATCCGCAAATGAAAACACTAATAAGGAACCTTGATGACCCAAGACATGATAAATTGAGTATCAAAGAAATGGGTTGTGGTTAAATAAAAAGGACTTACTAGAAGCTGAGTGAAGACAATAGAGCTGGAGAACATGAGACCCAAAGGTGAAAGAAGTTAGCTGGTAACTGCACACAATAACGTATATGACATATATTTAAAGGTGAAAGAAGTTTGACAGGGAGCATGAGCATGAGCACGAGCATGAGAGGAAGGGTGTGAAAGTACTTGTCATTGATGAAGAAAGATTCGTCCAACCACACAATATCTTCTTCTTCCTCTTCATGATTTACCATTTTCTACCTTTCCCCTGCACAACTAGAAAGCGTCGAATTGTGCCCCTCTGCTGCTCTTAGGGCGCAAAATGGATCTTTAGGCCAACCATAATAAGCCCCTGCTCATGGACCAGGCCTGAGGCTTTTGTTTTCTCCGTCGAAAACGATTAAACACGATCTTTTTAAAATTAAAATTATTGTATTTAATTTTAGAATGTTTTTTATTATGTTTTTCTTTTAAAAATATTTTTTTTACGTTTTTATATGTTATTTATTTATGTAAATTTTAATTAATGTTTAAGATAAATATTGACTGTGAAAATATGATTTTAATATTTAATTCATCGTTGATGTATAAATTTAATGTGCTATCAGTTAATAATAAAATGATGCGTCATTATTAGTGTAAAATAAAAAATATTGAAGAAATTAAAAATAAATATTATCAATTTTATTAAACATAATTAAATATTAATTATAATCATTTTGTTTTTCTTTCAGATTTGAGGTTTCAAATTATGAAATTGAAGTTTTAAGTTTTAAGTTTTGAGTTTCATATTTGATTTTTTTTGTATTTATTTATGTTTAATGATTATAATTAATATTTATATTTTAAAATAAAGTTATTTATATTTATTTTTAAATCTTTTATTTTTTTTTTGTTTTACACAAATTAGGATGTGTTATCTTAGTATTAATTGATAGTGCATGAGACTTTTGTATCGAAATATTCTCTCTTTTATATATATGCGCTTGGATTCAAACCTTATTGGAAGTAAAAATTTAATAATCAATATATTCAGATATTTCTAATGAATATTTGTATATGAACTGATCTATCTACATTTACTTCGAATTTAGAACAAGTGGTAACTTAACATTTGAATTCAGATATCATCTAAATCTGTAAGGCAATAATGGGTGATAAATTCATTGACTTTTACTCTCTTAATTGTGTTGTCAAATATGAACACAAAGGGAGAAGTAGACCTAATCATGGGTCAAGTCACCTGTCCAAGCCTGAAGGCTTGCCCAAAAATTAGGAGGGTTTGGACAAAAATATAAACTCAAAAAATGGGCATGGACAAAAAAATAAAACCCATTTTCTAAACGGACCAAGCATTGGGTAGGATTTTTTTGGCTCAAGTTTGATTCGAATCAATCTAATTTTTTTTAGGGTAAACTAAAAAATAGTCACTTTTGTTTGTCTCATATTACATTTTAGTCACTTATATTTGAAATATTACATTTTAGTCACTTACGTTATCATTTTGTTACGAAATGGTCACTATACTGTTGAACTCCATTACCTCCCTAATGGCAGTCCAAATGAGTTTTAAATGTCAACTTGGATGTTTAGTTGCTGGGATGAAAATAGATTTTTAATTAAATAAATTTAATTTAGACTGCCACGTAGGACAACTAAGTTGGCATTTAAAATCTATTTGGACTGCCACGTAGGACAACAAGTTGGCATTTAAAACCCATTTGGACTGCCACATACGACTGCCGTTAGAGAGGTAACGGAACTCAACAGTAAAGTGACTGCTTAATAACAAAACGATAATGTAAATGACTACAATATAATATGAGGCAAACAAACGTGACTATTTTTGTAGCCTTTTTTATGCTATTGTTTTGCTATTATATTGTTACTATTTTGTTGTTATTATTTGGATATTGGATAACTATTTTTTTATTGTTAATTTTGTCACTATTTTAGAAATATTTGTTTGCTAAGTTGCAACAATCTTAGTGTTATTTAAGTATAAAGCTTTGTTAATGTATTCTCAAATTGTTGAGAAATATTTATTTTAATATTTATAGTATATTTGATGTATTATATTTTTTAAATTTATTTTATATAAAAAATAATATGCGCAGGCCAAGTTGAGCTCGGGCTCGAGCTCCGGTTTAGTATTTTTAATTTAGATTAAGATTAGATAAAATTTTAAATCTATTTCTTTTTTAGATCAAATTAAACTCAAACCTAAAATTTTATATCGATTTGATGTACGATGAGTTCTAAAGGAAGAAAGCAACGGGCTTTATAGTTGTACAACATGTGTAGCAGGTGAATACACTAGCTGGTTGTAGTAGAGTTGATGCTCAACATTCTGCATTTCAATCCTGATATTTTTGCTTGCTTCTGTTATACTGAAGAAATGAATAGAGTTGTGTCTATCAATATAAATTTGGTGCGTGTGAGTAGCCTGTCACATGAGTAAGAGCCATAACCTTTTGAATTGGTAGAAATGGACAGACCTCTAGGGCCTGCACCAATGTCATTAATATATGCCTTTTTGTAGATGCATTTAATAAAAATGGTTGGGTTGACTTATTTAGGCTTTAGCAACTTTTCATGTCTTGCAGATGTTAGTTGAGAATCAGATCAACAGCTGTATTATAGGAGTGCAAATTGAATGATCTCACCCATTGTGGTCATCATCATAGGGTTTCTTAACCCCCAACTCTCAGCAGAATGGCCTGGCCTGGCAGAGACTAGAGAGCCCTTACACTATTGTCTATTGGCACAAGCTTCTTTTGTATCTCATATGGTCCTCTCCCTTCATCACAAACTGTATGGTCAATCTCCTTCGTTTGATTTCCTTCACCTCACACAATTCAACAACCACAACTTGGCCCATCACATTCCTACCTACACATCACAATGCTCCAATACTTCTTTCTTTCTCCTTCAATCTTTGCTTTCTTTCATTATTTTCAATGTTTATTTCCAAGATTTTCAACTCATCCTACTACGACAAGAAGTATAAGTAAAACTTTACCTTTAAATTTAGATAAATAATTATAAAAGAAAAAAAGTTAATTATATTTATTTTGTTTGGATAGATAAAATTAGCGAAGTAAAAAATTATTTATAATATTTGTTTGGTTAAACCATGGAAAGTTAAAAAAATAATTGATTATAGTAATTCTGATTTCAATCCCTTTATCATGTTGGAATTTGAAGTGCTCTAATTTAATTTCGCATATCTGTAGTTTTATATTGTTATTAATATGCTCAAATTGATAATACCATTAAACTTGATGTGATGTCTTTTTTTTTTTTAAGTTATCTAAAAAGTATTCAATTAGTGTTTAAATTTATTATTTTTTGATACATTATAAATTTTCGGAGTTGAGAGCTCAAGTTTTAGTGGATAATTGAATCAATTGAACACGTTTTTGAAATGTATATATATATATATCTAACAGAGAAGCTAAGAAATAAACTTAATTATTGGTCGGGCTACTCACTCAGGTCTATTCGAAAAGTAGGAGGATTGAGGCAAAAATATAAAGCCGAAAAATGGGCTTAGACAAAAAATAATGTACATTTTTTGAACAGGTTAAACCTCGAGTAAGACTTTTTGGCTCAGGCTCAGCCTGAATTTGCTTAAATTTTTTGTTATTATATTGTTACTATTTTATTGTTATTATTTAGATATTATATAACTCTTGTTTTATTGTTATATTTGCTACTATATTAGAGACATTTGCTTGCTATGTTGCAACTATATTAGTGTTATTTAAGTATAATTTTTTAATGTATTTTCAATTTTTTGAGAAACATTTATTTTAATATTTTTAATGTATTTGATGTATTATATTTTTTAAAATTATTTTTATATAAAAAATATTAATACCGCAAGATTGAATTGAGTTTAGGTTTAACATTTTTTATATGAGTCGAACTTAAACAAAATTTTAAATTTATTTTAAACTTAATCCAATTTAAAAAAATGAATCTAAAATTTTAAATCAGTTGGACCTAAACTCAACCTAATCCGTCAGTATCTGTTTAAGTTAAAACAGATTGGGGGACAATATATATAGTAGATTTAGAAATTCAATCCTTTGCAAAATGAAATTAAATATGTAAAATAGGAATGTGAAAAATCACTTTCTAAAAGGGCTTAACACCAACAACTGGTTAGGTTTGAGTTTTGGAACCTACCACTATCATATAAGAAGAGTAAGTAGGAGTTGGACTACTTCATAAATTGGTTCTCATTCCTACACGTGGTGCCATTTTAACGGTGCCTCTTTTTCATCACCCCTTAATTCCCACCACTCCTAAGATTTGGCGCCGCACCTTCTAGAAGCACGCGACGCGGTTAAAGCCAGCCTGGCATCCTTGACCTCGAGTCGCCATTTCACCATATTTTCCTTCTTTTCTGCTTCCGTCTCCAATTTGACTTTCTTTTTTGTCTTTTCTTGTTTTTGTTCTTTTTCTTTTATTAAATCATTGTTCTCGCAAATCTTATTAAACTTTTAGTTTAGGACTGATTTCACTAAAATATTTTCCTCCCCACAATTTTAAAAAATTATAAAATTATCACAAAATTATTTAAAAATTTTCATTTAAATCATTGTTCAATTTGAAAGTTTTTAACTAAAGTCACTAAGTTGTTAATAGTTTTTTTTACTTTAGTTAGCATGCTCCAAGTGACAATTCGGTGATTAGAATAGTAAATTACTACCTATTGATGAGTAGAAAACATGCATTACATCCAAGCCAATCTAACTGTTAGTATTGGAAATCGGAGAAGAAAATCGTTTGGATTTCAATTTACAGATTCATGACATTGAAAGTTGTTTCATAAAAAAAATGAATTATAAGAGAGAAAGGGAAGCAGAGCTTTCGATTAATGCAGATCGTGCAATTAAAGAAAGATATACAATAATGATTGTAACAATATAGTGACTTAAATGAAAATTTTTGAATAGTTCAATGATTATTTTGTATCTTTTTGAAGTAGAGTGAACGAAACGTAAACTTATTGATCATTTAATAACTTTGGTGTAATTTACTCTTTAATTTAACATAATATTTATATTAATATCATTGTATAAATGATTTATTTATTTATTTTTTTAAATATAAAAAAGAATAGTCCAAATCAAGGATAAAACTATACCATTTATAAAAAAATCATGACACTAAAAAATGAAAATAATTACAGAATAAAATTATATTTCAAGAAAATTGTCATAAAAATAATTAAAAATTAATTAAATTTTTAATCGAAATTTACAATTAACACTCATCAAAAGTTATCAATCAAGTTAGGGGTGTATAAATTTCGGGTAAAATTAATTTATTAGACTGAACCGAATTAATTGGGTTAATCGACTGGTTAACCAAATTAATTCGGTCGGGGTCAGTTAATAATTTTTTAGAAGTTCAATTAATAGTTAATTTGGCTCGAAACTGGTTAATTAGCCAAATTAACTAAAAATTTATATTTTTATATATTTTTTATATATATTAAATTTGGTTAATTTGTTTATGTTTTATACTTGTTTTAACAAAAACAAATAAATTTCAGTTAATTTGATTAACTGGCCGAATTAACAAAAAAATTAATAATTTTTTTTAAATTGTTGTTCGGTTAACAGTTAAGGGTTTAAAAAGTTTAATTAATTCGATTAATGCCAGTTTAGGTCGGTTAACCGATTGAACACCCCTAATCAAACCCCCAAAATATGGTTTTACGCCAAAGCCTTTGGTGGGAGACTAAATGATGATGCAACAATTAAATGATGACATGATAACTAAAAATTAAAAAAAAAAAGTAATAGTTTTTAAAATTTTATATTATTTAATTTTTTTTATAATTTATACAACTTTTTTATAATTTTCTAAAATTTTTATAATGATTTAATAATTTCTAATAATTAAAAAGAATTATTACTCTTCTTTGTTTTCCTTCATATATTGTCCTACATTGTACCTTACTCCATCCTTGTCAACTTCCTTTGCATTGCCTCTTAATAATCAAAACCATTACTAATCACTTACCTTAAGCACACCAAACACTAAATTCAATACTCCTCAAACCCCTCACTCAAACATAGGCTTGTAGAAAATATTTTGAAAAAACTTTTTGAAATTGTGCTTACTGGTTGCAAATAGCACTATTTATTTTTGTAAATATATCTACTAGTAAACTTTTTCTAGCTTTATTAAATAAACATATTCTAAACATTTTATTCATAATAGAACTATTTATCCAACAACCTATACAAATTTCATCACGAACACACTTCAAGTTTTTCATTTCCTTATTATTGAAATTAAGTACTCCAAACCTTCAAAAAAAATCTGTAGTCTTTTTATTTTTTTATAAATTTTTAATAATTTTCAAAAAAAGTAATAAGTTTAATAATTCTTTAATAATGTTCTATTTTTTTATCATTTTAATATTTTAATATAATTATATATATTTTTATAATATTTCATATTTTCCATAATATGTTGATAATATTTGTTACATATTCTTGGTATTGATTTTAAAGTTTTAATTTGTTCTTTCCTTATTTACACAATATATACTACTATATAAACACACTAACTAAATAGATGAAATACAAGTAATTTTTCTCCATTCTATTATCATATATTTTCTTTTCTTTATTCCCGATAACATGATATCAAAGCTTTTTTATTCGTGTTTATGTGTTCAATGTTTTACTTAAATTGTGAAAGGATTAGGTATTTTTTTGTGGGTTATTCTTAAAGGGGGGTTAGTTTACCCCGCCAACATGGAAAGGAGTGCCACCACGTCAACAAATGATCTATAATTTTTGGTGGCCTGAACCGTCGTGCCTGGAGCTTATGCGCCACCCAAACAACAACACCTTTCTTGCACGCATCAAAGCGTGGGGGAGTGCATAAGTGGTCTTCTTGTTACCTGACTTTGACTCCAATGTCGATTCAGAGTTTCGACCAAAGCCAGTGGTCGAGCTAGCGATTGGAGGTGGTTCAAGGTTTTTTATTTTTCTTGTCATTGTTTAAATACTGCTGACAAGTATTGTTTAGATACTATTCATGAGTATTGTTTGGGTACTGTTCAACATTGCTTGAGTACTATTTTGGGATTTTTTTTTGCAAGTTTTGTTGCCTTTCGTCATATCATGGCTTCTTTTGCTTTATTTGTAGATTCAGGTAAATCTAATGCATGTTTTATGTCATCTTCATCCAAATGGGTCATTGATTTAGAAGCTACAGGTCATATGACATGTAATCCCAACCTTTTCTCAATCTTTCAGTTACAAAATTCACCTACTGTTACTATTGTTAATGGATCCACCTATAAAGTTGTTAGTTCTGGAAGTTTTAACCTAACTTAATCCATCACCTTATTACCAGTATTAAATTTACCTAACCTCTCCTTTAATTTAATACATGTCAATAAACTTACTCATAACCTAAATTGCACCATCTCATTTTTTTCGATTATTTCATTTTACAGGATCTTGTGACGAAGAGCACTATTGGTAAAGGGCATGCATTTGATGGTATCTATATTTTCAACTCACGGGTTCCTCGATTTGTGGCTTGTCTTACCATTCTCTCTCCGCTTGAAGCAATTGTCGGTTGGGACATCCTTCTCTTTCTTTGTTGAAGAAGTTTTATTCACAATTTCAAGATCTACCTTAATTGGAATGTGAAGCATGTCACTTTGCAAAGCACCAATGGAGCCCTTTGAGACTGAGATCTAACAAACGAGTTAGTTTCGCTTTTGAGTTAATACACTTAAATGTTTGAAGACCTTGTTAAGTAGTATCTAAACTTGGATTTTGATATTTTATCACATTTGTGGACGATTATTCTCAAATGACATGGATATATTTTATGAAAAATCGGTCAAAGTTGTTTTCTCATTTTCGTGCTTTTTGTGCCGAGATACGAATTTAGTTTGGGTACCTTTCCAAATTCTACATAGCGATAATGCTAAAGAATACTTTTCTAACTCTTGCGAGGCTTTTATGACCCAAAATGAGATTCTTCACCAATCCTCTTGTGTTGGTATGTCATCTCAATGGTGTTGCTGAATAGAAGAACAAACATTTCTTTGAGATAGCCACAACTCTTGTATTTCAAGTGAAAGTTCCTAAAGAATTTTGAGCTGATGTTATTTCGACAGTTTTTTTTATCAAAAGCATACCTTCTTTCGTACTTGATGGTGATAGCCTATACAAGGTATATTTCCATTCAAACCATTATTTCTAGTGGAACCAAGAATTTCGGGACTACCTATTTTGTTCGAGATGTTTAGCCTCGTGTCATTGAGTTGGATTCAAAATATTTAAAGTGTGTGTTTCTAGGGTAATATTACCTTTAAAAAGGGTACATGTGTTATAATATAGATCTCAACAGGTATTTGGTTCTATCGGTGTTGCATTCTTAAAACAATGTGCCATTCTTTTTAAAATAATTAGTTAATTTACTGTATCACAAGTCAATCATAGAATTTTAATTCTTCAAAAATTGCTCCAAGAAAGCCACCGATTACTTAAGTTTATTCCAAAACGTAAAAAAAACTCATAATACATATCCTATACTGGTGTCTTCGTTGTCAGTTCTAATCCCTTTACCAACGTCTTTATCTTTTGATCTAACCTCAAGTGAGCTTACCCTTCCTAATTTTCTACGTAAAGGTAAACGCCATTGTACCTATCCTACTTCTAATTTTGGTTCATATAACCATTTGTCTCATTCCTCTTATTCTTTCATTGTGTCCCTAAATATCGTTTCTATTCCTAAGACAGTTCAAGAAGCTTTAAGTTATCCTGGATGGCATGATGCAATGTTAGACGAAATATGTGCATTAAATGAGAATGATACTTGGAACCTAATAGATTTACCTATTGGTAAAAAGATTGTTTGTTGCAAATGGTTGTTCACCATTAAGGTTAATCCAAATGACTCAGTGACTAGAATAAAAGTGAGATTGGTTGCAAAAGGCTATGCTTAGGCTTATGGGGTGGATTATTCAGAAACTTTCTCTTTTGTGGGTAAACTCACCTCTGCTTATCTATTTATTTCCTTATAACAAGAAATGATGATAAATGTATCTCTTCTCTTAAGTCTTTCTTGTATACCAAATTTTATACAAAAGACTTGGGTTAGTTGAAGTGTTTTTTTAGGGGTAGAAGTAACAAGAAACAAAAAGGGAATTTTCCTGTCTCAAAGAAAGCATATAATTAATCTATTTAAAGAAATTGAAAAATTAACAACTAAATATTGTAGTACTCCAATGGTTCCTAATGTGCACCTTACAAAAGAGGATGGTGATCTTTTTAATGATCCTAAGTGATATAGAAAGATAGTTGGGAAATTAAACTACCTCACTATAACTCATACGGATACTGTGTTTGTTGTGAGTATTATTAGTTAGTTTATATCTGCACCCATAACCAAACATTGGGTAGTGCTATAGCAAATCTTATGTTACTTAAAAAGGGCTATTGGGCATGACATATTATACAATAATCATAGGCATACTCGTATTGAGTGCTTTGCAGATGCTATTTACGTAACAACCCGGTTTCTAATAGTGTCAGAAAAGACGATTTCTAGACCCCATTTTTATAAATCAAGTTTATAAATATTAAATAGGGATGTTTATAGAGTTGATGAATTAATTAATTAAAAATTGGTTAAGTAATTTAGCCAAAATTATAGTTAGTTAAAGCCCAATGACTAAATTGTAAAAGTTTAACCGCTATAGATTTTTAATTAGATTAAGGCTTGGAGACTTAAATAGCAATTAACCATAGGACTAAAATAGCAAATAGACCTATTTTAAATATATATTAGTGGATGGTGATGGATGATGCCATTTACTTAACTTAATTAGGTATTAAACTTGAATAATTAAGATTAACTTAATTAAACTAGTTTAATTAAAGTAACCCGTACATTAATTTGTAAAACTGTTAAATTTTTTAAAGTTCATATTGTTGATATTTAAAAACTCAGTGGTATTTCTATAATCCAAGTATTTAAAAACAATAAATTACAAATGTATAATTGAAATATAGACACATATTAATATTTAAAAAAATCACAATTACCATATGTCAACTATTTAAATTCATACATAATAGCATATCATATTTCATTTGTTTCACAAATATCCCAATTCTCATACTTGCTATATAAATAGTTTTTCACATTTGATTCACATTTCATTTAAATAATGACATTATCAATTTAATATTCAATTCATGAGTATATAACTCATATATTCCATATATTTAGAACATATTTCACATTTGATTTTCAATTCACTATATCACTTCCATTTCTCATACCATGCCATTTCAATATCAATTATAGAAATTTATTATTTATTTACCCCTATTAACACGACTCGGACTAGGACGGATACACGGATCCAACCAACACACTAGTTTAGTATCCAGTGCCTCATCGAATAAATCCGAAGTATTAATTGCACCCAGCGCTATATAAATTTGACACCCAGTGTCTCATCGGTTAAACCCTAAACTCTTCCAATCCTATGGCATACCATTTATATCCGACTCATCCCGATATAGTTAATAGGGTTCCAATTCACTTTCCAAATACAACCAATATCCAATTATCATATTTGCACATTATCACATTTACACATATATATTCATAATATATATATATCAATTCAGTAAACTTTAATTTAATTCAATATTAAAGTACCAAATATACACATGAAATCAATTCAATAGTCAAAGTGCCAAATACTCACTTCAACCACTTACCATATACATTAAATCAAAACACAACAATTAACAACTAGTTTCAGATAATAGAAATACAAACCAGGAATTTCGAGCTATTCGACATCGACTTTATCTTTCCTCTTTTTAATTGAGGATTCCGATACGATATTAGCTACGGAATTAAAACAATTAAAATTCATCAATACAACACAATTCAATTTCATGTTGAATATTTCAATTTTGACTCAATATTTGCCTAAATTTCAATTTAGTTCTTCAACCGAGACTAATTTTTATTCTTCACAATTAGTCTTATATTTTTACACAAATTTTACTTTAAACTAAATTTAACTCACTATTTTCACTTAAACCCATAAATTTTGAATTTTTCACAATTTAGTCCCTATTACTCAAAATTTACAATTTATTCTACAATTTAATCCTTTTCATTTCTAGCTTAAAAATCTATCAATTTAATCCTTAATAATAAGATTATTCAACATTAACAACCTTTAAAAACTCGATCAATGGTAAAATTTTGACATGTGTCAGGTAATACTTAACACCGAGTTCCAAAAACATAAAAATTACAAGAAAAATGGACTAAATTGACTAACCAATTAAACTTAAAAACTTTTGAAACCCCTAAGCCTTGCGTCTGTTTCTTTCTTTTTCTTTCTCAATTTTGATTTTGCTTTTATCTTTCTTTATTTCATTTACTTATTTGTTTTATTATATTTACTTTTTTATATATTTACTTAAATATTAAGTAAAACATGTTATAATATATATTTTAACTTTAATTTATTAATAATAATATATAATAATTTTACACTTTATGCCGCCTTACTAAAGAAACAATGACATAATTATTTTTTTAGTCCCTTTAATTTTTCTTTAATCTATAATTCAACTTTTACCCTATATGCAATTTAGTCCTTATACCTAATTACTCTTAATTCATGCAAATTTACTTAACCGAAATCTAATTAACTACACAACTAGCTTAGTAAATATTTATTAAAAATATTTATGAGTCCGATTTATGGGAAAGGAGTCCAGGGAATGCACTTTTTTGTTATTTTATTTTTTCAAATTGGTCCTTTTCTTTTAATTAACTATCGAAACGTTAAAATTTCTTAACGAAACTTTAATACCACCTTAATGACACTCTGTAAATATTTATAAAAATATTTACGGCTCAGTTTATAAAAAAAAAGTCCTGATACCTCATTTTCTAAAACCACTTGAACTTAAGAAATCACTTATATAACATAAATTATCAAATCAAAAATATTTTTTAAAAAAATCACATTTGACTCGTAACTATTAAATAATAATATTTACGAACTTACTCATTGAATTTGGTGGCACTGAAACCACTGTTTCCGACACCACTGAAAAATAGGTTGTTACAACAGGTTAGTAATGTCATGTTATATTACTTTGATTTATAAAGGTACTACTGAGTTTTATTACTCAGCGTAAAATTAGTTTTCTCTGTACGCAGGTTTAGGTAAAATTTGGGAATTCGAGAAGTAGTTTTAGCATCCAAGAAACGATTGTCCAACTCATCAAAGTTGTAAATTTCTCATTTGATTAGTATATGACATGTACCCAAGGTTTAAGCCGGTTTTATATAAAAAATGGTCGAATTAGAATTTGGTTGTTCAATGTTATCTTGAAGTATCATTTTGGCTTGAATGCAATTGGTATATTGTTGAATTGGTTGTAATTGGGATGTTTAAGTGTTGTTTCAGGTTTTTCCAACTTGTTTCAAATTGGTCCTTTTGGGAACAGTGAGTCATGCCACTATCACATATTCCCAACGTCGTGATGAGGAGCAGCCCTGGATTCATGTTGCGACTACGTGTATTCGAGGCCATAACGAGACCTACTCTGTATGTTACATCGCGACGTCAACCCTGTATTTTTGGAAACTTTACAGTTTAGTCTTAATTTGACCTTGAATTAGCTTTAGAACTTTTGTAAGCTTGTTTAAGACTCAGAAATGACTTTATATTGTTTTGTATGAATGTATTAGTTAAAATTTATTATTAGTAGTATAAATCGAACATAGTGTGATCGTAGTTACTCCGACAACGAATGTTGCACCTTACAGCTCGAACCTGGTGATCGGGTCGTGTATAGGGTGTCACAGTCTGGGTCGGATCTAAGATAGATAGAAGATCTACTACTAGGTATTGTGTTTTTGTTGGTGGAAACTTAATATCATGGAGGACTAAGAAGTAAAATGTTGTATCTCGGTCTAGTGCGAAATTGAAGTATAGGATTATGACACAGCCCATGTGTGAAATCATGTCGATACGACATCTGTTAACTAAAATTGGGTTGGAGCATTCATCACCAGCAAAGCTCTTATGCAATAATCAAACAACTCTTCATATCCTTTCAAATTCGATTTATCATGAAAGAACCAAACACATTGAGGTTTATTGTCACTTTATTCGAGAGAAAATTTTGGATAAGTTAATTTTCAAGGGTTATGTAAAGACAGGAGGATAACTTGTTGATCTGGTCACAAAGGCACTTAATAGGAATTGGGTTGCCTATCTATGTAACTAGCTGAGTATGATCAATATCTATGCTCTAGCTTGAGAGGGGTGTTACAAATTCTTAGGATTGATTTTAGGATTTTAATACAAGTAATTTCTCTCTATTATATTCTCGTATATTTTATTTTCTTTGTTCCTAATAACATTTTTTTTATAATTTTTCTAAAATTCTCTGATATTTTTAATCATTTGTAATAAATTTATAGTTTTTCTATAAATTTATAATTTTTATATTTATAAAATTTTAATATTTTATAAGTTTAAATAATTAGAAAAAAATCAATTAAGCTAATGTAAAATAACATTTTTTCATGACAATGCTACTTCGACCATCACATCATTAATTTTTTCACGTCAATTTCCACATCGATGGTTAGTAACTTACTAGGAGCTTCAACGGAAAACTATATTTTAAAGGTTCAATTAATTATTCACTTTTAATTAAGGATTTAATTTATTCTTTTAATTATTTTAAATAATATAAATAATGCAATACACTAATGTGATAAAATACACATAAAATTTGTAGAAAGCTTCCAACACACAAAAATAATACAAGCATGATATGAAAAAATATATAGTTTTCTTTAAACCAATCTACCATGATAAATAATGTAAAATATAAATGGACTAAATATAACCCCAACATGGTATAAATGTACAAACTATTTTCCAAATTGAACAACTATGAAAAAACTTATGCAACTATGACAGAACCAAAATATAACATGAAAACTATACTAATACATACCTGAAACAAATTATTAACATTTCAAAATTATATATAAATTTGTTAATTGAGTTTTAGTGACCGGCTGCATGCGTACGCATTAAAATAACTAATTTATGAAACAATTTTTAAAGTCCAGTTTTATTGCAAGGATATAGGTTAATTGTAATATTTATAATGTTACAATGAAACACCGAAGTATTCCAAGGATTGAACCTAAAAGAAGAGGCGATTAAGCAATAACTAGTACACACAATAGAGGCTAAGTGGCTGCTAATACGATTTTATATTACGACGATTCATAAAAGATAAGTTTGCAAGAAAGTTAAATATTCTACTCTAGGGACTAAATTGCAAGAAACGTAAACTAGATGGACTATCTAGCAAATGACTAATGGGGGTTGATCGACTTCGATGTGGTTCACCAAATCTCAGACTAGGGACATAAATCACGCAAATTACTAAGTGACTCTTTTATCTTCTGATCTTAATTTTATCGACTTAAACAAATTAGGTCCAGTTATTTTTTCCTTTATTTAAAGAAAGTAAAAATTAAATAAAAGTTGTTGACTTGTAGGAGTCAAACCGAGGAAGAATATGTGAATGCAAATCTGGTCAGGAGTGTACAACTTTTAAGTTGTATAGATGTTTAAATATGAGTTTAATAAAATTTTCTATAATTGAGGATCAGAGATAAATTGTTTGGAACCCAATTTAAACTTTTATTTCCACTATGTTTGAGTTCACATTTATTTATATGATATTCATATAATTTTTTTTGTATTTGTTAAACAATAATTTGGATTTTTTTTTTTGTAGAAAAAGATTACACTTTTGATTTCTTAGAGCTGAGTTACATAAACAGGTTTAATTAAGATGGCTTTGGATAAAATTTTTAACCATTAATTACTACAACCTATAAAAAAAAACTATTAATTAGTACATGGTTTCGGAAAAAAAATATTGGAATAAGTATTTTGGAAGAATAACAATAATTAAAGGAGACAACCTAAGTAAATATTAAAAAAAAAAGGTTGGTATAAATATGAAATATAAACCTATTATTAAAAGTGCTATGAAAATGTAAAAAAAAAAAAAATCTTTTTTTTAAGAAAAACCTAAATTGAATAATTATACCAAAAAAAATTGAAAGAAATTAAAGATATGTTTGGTAAATGATTTGAAAATTATATTTTATTTCTTTAAACCATATACAGGAAGTCATGAAAATCATATTTTCAGAAATTCTCTTTGTTTTGTGAGTAGTAACTAAAATGAAAAGGTTGCCTTTTCAGATATATTTTTCATACTTTCTTTGTGATATAATTTAAATAATGTGTTAAAACTGATTTGATTTTGAGAATAATTTATACAATTTTTATATATTTTTATTTTTCATGTATTAATGTTGTACTCATGTTACTATTCTTGTTATGTTATATTTTATTTATTTGCTCATGTTATGCCTATGTCAAATATTAATACATTTCATCAACAAATAGTTGGAAAAAGTATAGTAAATTTTTTTGTTAAGTATTTGGATCGAGTTTAAATTCTAGAGCTGTCATAGTTGGGAGGGTTTTACCTTAATACCACCCTTGAATATGACAAAACTCGAACTACCTGATGGATTTTGAATCGACTCTCTTTTAATGGAGTGGATTTTTTCTTTTGGATAGTGGGTATGAAGCGGGTATAGTGATTGCTTGCCTCGCCCCGCCTCGCTCCACTATAAGAAATTACCATTTTATTCTTATATATATAAATATTAAAAGGGTACATGTATTATAGAAATACCGTATAAATATTTTTTGAATAATTATGTTTAAATATTTACTTGACTTTAAAAAGATTAAAGATAAATAGCAAAAATTAAACTGAAATAGAGCGGGATAGGGTGGGGATAGATGCATCTAACATCTATAGAGGTGGTTGTGGACCAGTGGTTTTCAAGATTATATATCCACAGTAGAGTAGGGTGGGTGGTGAAATAAAACGTGTTAATTCTAGAGCTGTGGTGGATTTATCATCATCCACTCCCGCCCCGGTCCATTACCATCCCTAACCACCTATGGTCCGAATAGGATTATACTCAAACCGTAAAATGAATGAAGACATATATAATTATATAAAAAATAATAATTCATCTCATATTTTATATTATTTATCATAATAATTTATTTTAATTCTAAATTTATAAACTTAACAATTAAATTAATACCTATGATATATATATATATATATATATATATTAATATCTATAACAATAAATAAAATCTATTCAATAGCTTAGTTTAACATTGTAAATAGTTAATTTTGAGCCACTTCTTTTATCATTTTATTTGTTAAACATAAAATTACATAAAGAGGAAAAGAATGTGTCTTTTAGATATGCGTTATGTTTATTTTGTGTATTTAAAAGATTTTTACAAAGTTTTTTTTCTACACTAAATTTTTATATTTTTTGTTGTTGGAAGAAATAAAAATTCTATATTTAGAGGATTCTAAATTTATATATGTTATGGTTTATGTAAATTGTGACACATTGAAGTTGATGTTATTTTTTGTGTTATAGTATGTTTTGTATAGTTTTTTATTGATAGGGTAAATTACACCACATGTCACTTTAAAATAATGTTGTTTCTATTTTGGTCACTCTAATTTATTTTAATTTGGTCATTCTAATTAAGATAAGTGCTCAAATTGGTCATTGTTGTTAAAAATTCTATTAATCCACTAATAGATTGTTGAAGTGACATTTTTTGGACTTTTGACTAAAGTTAGGGACCTCTCTGTAATTAATTCAAAATACTTTCTTTTGGTTTATTTGCAACATAAGACTAAAGCTTGTAAGTTCTCTTTTTTCTTCTTCTTGTTTGTTTCCTAGGAAAAGTAACAGGAAAATGAAAATAGTTTTGACTTATAGGTTTTACGGTGATTACTATGTTCATAGTGTTTATTTGTACACATTTGATTTGTGCTTGGATATGGCTATTTGCTTCTCGGAGATCCTTTGTAATTTCTTCAAGATTTGATCTTAGTACGATAAGTTTTTCTTTTTTATTTTTTAAAGAAAAGTTTAGGTTTCCCCCTTAATTCTTAAATTTTTAGAATTGGGTTGTGTTCTATTTCTTTGTATGTTTGTTTGGTTTTGTTAGGTGGTCAACTTTTCTAATGAAAAACAATGATTCCCCAAATAATATTTTCTTTTTCTGATATAAATATTTATTGTCATTTTCTTTTTCATAGTAATTATGTTATTGTTACTGAGTATTGAACGTTAATAATGAAATGATGATTTCGAGGGTACTTAAGAAAAGATTTTAAGGTTTTTTAATGAGTTTTTGAGATTTTTCTTTTATTTTCTTTTGTGCATGTTTTCTATTAAAAATGCCAAGAAAAAAATCAATTAAAGAAAGAAAAAAGAGTGATAAGGGTATCTAAATAAGAAACTAGAACATGGGGTGTTTTAGACAAGTTAAAACTATCCTCATTTACCTTTATTACTTTTCCCAGGAAACAAACAACAAGAAGGAAAAAGAGAAAATTTATAAGCTTTAGTCTTATGTTGCAAAAAAAAAAAAACAATGTTTTGGTCTAATTACAAAGAGCTATTCAACTTTAGTCAAAAGTAAAAAAAACTACGTCAGCAATCTGTTAGCATATTAATAAAAATTTTAACAACAGTGACTAATTCGAACAATTATCTTAATTAGAGTGACTAAATTGACAAAAAAACAGTTTAGAGTAACCAAAATAGAGACGACACTATTTTAAAATAACCTTAGTTTACCTTTATTATTATGATTTTATTTAGAAAATATTTTATTTGTTCATGTCATGTCCTAACTCATAAAATATTTTTTGCATAAGTTTATCAATATTTTTTGTATAATTTGTCACGATCCAATTTATATAATAATTGCATATAGATAAATATATTTTAGCACTTTATTTATTATTTCATTTTTGAATTATATTATGAAGTGATTGGCCCATACATTGAACAATGTGACATGTTTTTAATTCTATCACATTATATTTTTATTTTCAAATTATTTCAGATTTTGCTAATTTATTTCTGGCAATTTAAAAAAAATTATAATTAAAACTTTATTTTTAATTAATTACTTGAACCCCCAACTTAATGGGAGTACGCAATGTAGTTATATTGATTTTAGAGACATTGACATTTTCCAAGTTTTGATTTTGGTGTTGACATTTTCAAGTTTTAGAAACATGAGTAAGTCGTGGAACATAAAACAATGTCTGTCAACTACTTCAATTGCTAATTTAAAGACAAAAAGCAAATTTGATGAAGAAATTGGACGGTGATGATGTAATTAGGCCGCTATTATTAAAGAAAGGGTAAATAATGAAAATAGTCACTCTTATTTATCTCATGTTATATTTTAGTCATTTATGTCTAAAATGTTATGTTTTAATTACTTATGTTATCGCATTTGTAACAATTTAGTCGCTGAGCCATTAATTACTGTTAACGGTGTAATCTTAAGCTGACATGACACGTTAAATCATTATTTCAAACAAAAAAATTAGGTTAATTTATACAATCGGTTCTCATATTTTATTTATTTTAAGCAATTTAATTTTTTCTTTTATGTTATTTAAAATTTTTTCTTTATTTTTCATTCTCTTCTGCTTCTCCCTCTGTTTTCCTCCCTTCTCCATTTATTTTAACATAGTTTTTCTATGTTTTCCATTTATTAAAACTAATCGCTATACTTTTATTTTTTGAACAATTTAATTTTTTCGAGAGAGGCGAGCTTGTAGATTAGTTTTAACAAATACAAAATATAGAAAAATTACGTTAAAAGAAATGAAGAAGGGAGGAAAACAGAGGGAGAAGTAGAAGAGAATAAAAAAAAGAAAAAAAAGGAAAGTTAAAAGAACATAGAAGGAAAAAAATTAAATTGCTCAAAAAAAAGACCAATTGTAGAATTTAACATAAAATTTTTGTTTGGAATGATGATTTAACATGCCACATCAGCTTCTCGTTACACTATTAACAATAATTAACGATTTAGTAACTAAAATGTTACAACATGATAACGTAAGTGACTAAAACGTAACATTTTAAATATAAGTAATTAAAATATAACATGAGACCAACAAGTGACTATTTTGATAATTTACCCTTAAATAAAAGAATAAATATATAGTAACAAGAAAATGACCTAACTTCCAACTGAAAACTGCCTACCACCATTCGCCATCCTTCCCTTTTACTCCAATTTATACACAGAATAATTTCACATTTATTATTTGAATAAACATATTTTACGTGGAAAGAAAATAGTTGAAAGAGGAAAAATAATATTATATTTTTAAATTCATAGTTTCTTCTTAAAATAGGTACTTATTCTTTTAAAATGTTTATTATAAAAAAATTGAAATATATGAATTATTTATCATTAAAATGATTTATTCATAACATTAAATTCAATTATATAACTTATAATTAGTATTTGACGCATTATCAATAAATATATAAAAAATGTTTTCTTGTGATAAAATATAAAAATGAAAAATATAGATATTTATAATTCATAAGTGCATCATTCACTGTGCATATATAAAATTTATAATTAAAAATTACTTATATAATAATATTTGTTAATTTTTTAAAATTTTTAATTAAGTTGGTGTGGGACTAACATGTGTAATTCATATAATTTAATAGAAAAAATAATAAAAATTACACTTTGGAAGGTTTTTTTGTCGGTGAAAAGTGTTTTTTTTTTTTAACGTGGAATTGTTAGTTTAACAATAAGTAGTTTTTTTCCTTAAAAAAAATCATAAATTTATTTTATGTAATTAATTAAGTTTATTTTATTTTACTTAAAATATCAAATTAAACTACAAGCCGACACCCATTTTATTGGTTTTTTAAAATATATATATGAATGTTAGTTTTTATAAGAAAAAAGCATTAGTATAATTTATATTGTTATAAAATTATAAATATTTTTTTATTGAATTTTATATCACCGACAAAAAAATTATAAAAAAAATAGTTATAAGGATATTTATGTAATTTTTATTTTTTTGAAATTATGACTAATAACTTTATGTCTTTGTATATTTTTAATTTCTTTTGTTCAGACAGATAATAATAAATGTGTATTTAATATTTTGATAAATTTATACCCAAATTCAGCACTCCAGGCTTCAGCGAAAGATTTTTTTTTAGAAAAAAAAAAGAAGAAAAGGTTGAAATAAATTAATTAAATGAATTTAAAATTGTCCCACCAAACTCGAACAAGAAATGCATTGTGAACAACTCCGTCCTGCACGTTGCGTTACCTGCTCTTCTTCTTCTTCTTCTTCTTCCTCTTTTATTTAATTCCCCCTCCTTTTGGAAGAAAAAAAAAACCTCTCCAGATTCTTCTAAACCCCCAAATTCTAGGGTTTCTCTTTCTTTTCTCTTTTATCCGAAATCCTATTTCGGTAATTCTCTCCCTCTACTTTTTTTTCCCTCTTCATTCCGGTTCTTTTATTCTTTCTCTTTGATTTCTTCATTAATTGTTTTTTTTTTCTTTTTTGACGCTGAGAAATCTAGTAGCTAAACGAGTAAGGAAAAGAAATGAGAATTTGAATGTTGCGTGTTCTGTTTTGGTTGTGGAAAGTTCTATGGAGTAGTTCAATTGTTTTTTATTTTTATCTTTTTTCTTTTGCTTTTATATGGAAAAGGAAAAAGCCAGCAGGAAAATGTCCGAGCTTAGAAACAAATTCATTTCTCTTTCCTTAGAAATTGAAACAGAGAGTTTAGGATTTTGAGAGGTTTGGATTCTGGTGGAAGATTTTATGTCAGGTTGTTCTGCTGTTTGGTTGCCTAGAAAATTTAAAGGAACGCGAACTGTTTAGAAGGCTTATCGAAGTATATAGATGTCATCTTAAAGGACTAAAAAAGAAGAATGTAAAAGTTCAGAGTTCAATGTAAATCCATAGTTAGATATTACATTGCACTCTCTGCAAATAATAAGGGCATAGAATAGCTTACATTTGTTGCTTGGGAATTTGAAATATCTTCATTTTGAAACTTTTCTTCTTTCTGTGAGTAAATGCCGGCATTTTTTTTCTCTTTGAAATTAGGCAAGTATTTCTCAATTTTATGGCTGAGACCTGGAAGACTCCAAGAGTTTAATTATCTAGACTAGAGCTTTTTACTTTTGGTGCAGTGCAGTTGTACTGCCTAGGGTATTTATCAGGACGTGTGTTCTGGAAAATGAAAAACTTTTCTTGAAGCTTTAGAGATGTCCATCTGTGTTTTTGCTTGAAGAAGGTAGAGAAGAAAATGGTGATAATTGCTGTTGAGTGAGAATATCAGATGAAATCTAGTACTTTGATGTTATGTTGTAGTTGTCCGATCTCTATGTTGGAACAACAGAAAACTAATTGCTTTGATGTTTTGTTTCAGTTTGATAAGTTTTTGCTGTATGATGATTTATAAAATCACACTATAGATGGGTGTATAGATTAGTGTCTATTTGATAGGATCTAAACCTTAGATTAACCTGTTATGAGATAAAGTATTTGATACACAACTTTAGTCATAGTTTTTTGCCATATAATATGATCTGACTTGCTTTTATATTTGAATAAACTAAATGCAATTTGTTACAAGTGTGATTTATCGGCATATTTTCCTTTGCTTCTTGAAGGACAAAACAAACCTTCACCTGCTAGCAACTAATTATTCAGTTAAGGAAAGTTCTTTAATTCACATTTTGGTCATTACCTGTCCACTTTAAAGAGCTTATTTTCCCTGGAATGAGTCAGTTTGAAGTGCAGGTTATAGTCAACTTGGACTAGTATGAACAGGAAATAAGAATGCTTGTGATTCTGAATGAATATATATATCTGTTATAATGGGTGGTAAGATTTATGCCAGCTACTGCGACAATAGCAGCAATTTCCATAGATGTAGAGAATAATAAAACAAGGTGGTGTGCTGGAGAAATAGATGACACCAACCTTTATTGTAGAAGCTATGAAATAGGAGAGAAGAAACTGGAGAATCAGAGTAAAGCATGGTTGCTTGGTTGAAACTGGCTCTGTTGATTTATCTATACTAGTCTATTAAGGACATATCTTCCTTTTCTGTCTCTTCTCATATAAACTTTTCTGATGAGTTGGATTCTTGTCTAACTATTCAACCTAATCTCCCTACTTCTTAATTGTTTTATTTAAGAAAAACTAAAACTTCCTATGTTTTCTCATGGTAGAAGATTTTTGCATCTTTTAAGCACTTTGGTAAGGCAAAAAAAGGGTAAATCAAACAGTATTAGTTTTTTGACTTTTCAGTTCGTGATCTCTTAAAAATTGTTTAGTGTCATACCTAGTTTACCTTATGGGATTTTGAAACTCTCTATTTATTGATTATGATTAGTGGGCAGCAACATCTCATACTTTAGCTATAATTTTGTTCTTACTGCTGTTTTATTAGCTTTTGTTGTTTATATCATGTTGGTTGGGGCTTTTTCTTTTTGAATTGATTCCTCACATGTGCTGCAGAATATTTTCCTCTTATTTCCTGATAATTTGACAAAAATTTAGTCAGATGTGGGAAGTGCATATGCGCATACGTAATTAAGCAATGGTTGATCTGCTGAAATATTTTAAAGAATGACATGTTTAAATGAATCAAATGATCCTTACTTTCTCTTTCATTGATCTCCTCTTCTTGTGAGAAGACCTGATTTTACTGTTGCAGTTAAGCTCTAATTTGTGTTCTGCTTACTTTTCAGTATCTCCTTTGGGTTTTGTTCACTATGTCGAGTTTGGAGGAACCACTCGGTTTTGACAAGCTTCCTAGCATGAGTACTATAGATAGGATTCAGAGGTTCTCAGCTGGTGCTTGCCGGCCCACAGTAGATGATATGGGCATGGGAAACTGCTGGATCGAAGGGAGGGGTTGCAGCACATCCAATAGCTGCGAGTAAGTCAGATACTATTATCTGAAGGAGTGGTCTCCTAAGAGCACTTATATTCTCCTTTTTGTTTCGCAGAAGTTAATAATAAAATTTAGAAGTGATGGTATCAATTTTGGGACAATTTTCACTCTTTTTTATATTCTACAGTATCTGTTGTTTACATCTGTGTTTATACCTCATAATTGACGATGGTACTTTATACCAGTCTTGGTTGACTCAAGTAGATCTTTCTGTCAAAGGCTAAATGGGTCAATTTAGTAATAGAATTTAAAACCTAACTATTGCCTGGGCAGTCTGTCCATTGATAAAATAAGATCCAGCTTTATTCTTATACTCAAGCACAGCTCAAAATCACAATCTAGCTACTCAAGCTCAACTTAATTTGGTTTTGAAACTTGACTCTGTCACGGTTTCAGTCTTGAATATGAAACTCAAATAAAATTTCTAAATATGTAAATCAATGCTTGATTTATATTTTTATTTTATATTTAGAAATGTTAAAAGGTTCAAAAAGGTTTTTAGGACCACTTTATTCAAGCGTTAAACTAGATGTCTTATTGCTTGAGTACTTAAACTTCACGTTTGTTAATAGTGAATAAGTAAAACTTGAGTTGTAATGAGCCGAGGTTGAGTAGTTTACAGGAAACTTGAGTCATTCACTTCCCTGGTCACACCTGCACCTAAACATCAGATACATCCTGACTCTCAGGGATAATGATTTCTTTTCTATTTACTCATCAAGTACTTGGGACCTTTTTCTTTTGGGTTCCTTTTGTCTTTGGTGGAACTTCCAAACATTTGATGGGCATTAGCACTTTTTTCTTTAAAATCGATTTGAGGATGTCAAAAAACAGAAATGCGTGCTTTTAGTTTTGCCTATGAAATTTAGTGTATAATCTATATGGTTAATTGTCAATGCTTCCACTTCTTCTATTGCTTTTTATACCATAATATGTGCATGGTTTGTATTCTGCACATATCAGTTATCAATTTATTGACATTATTGAAAAATATATTTTCCAGTGAGGATTATGAAGAATATAAAGGGGAGGCATTCCCATGGAGAAGACATGTGAGGGATGCATCTGAAGGTGAAGCCTTCAACCGAAGGGCTAAAAGCTTAAGCAAGAATAGGATGAAATTTGGACATGTTTGTAAATCAAGGAACTTGCCAGATCAGCACTATAGCTCCAAGTGCACTGAAAGAGGCATAAGGGGCGTAACAAATAAGGTAAATAAATAACCTGAACAGAATTGTATGCTTTTCATTCCCTTGAGACTATGAGGATTTTCTGTAATATTTGTCTCCTGGATTATTAGTGGAATGTGTTTTTTCTTCTAGTTCTTCATTATCTAATATTTTTTAAGCTCTTGATTTGCTTCATCTAATAATTTTTATTCATGTGATGCAGTTGTTAAATGGTATTCCAAAGTTTGTGAAGATAGTAGAAGTTGGTCCGAGGGATGGATTACAGAATGAGAAGAATATTGTACCTACATCTGTGAAAGTTGAATTGATTCGGAGATTGGTGTCTTCGGGGTTGCCCGTTGTTGAAGCTACAAGTTTTGTATCTCCTAAATGGGTTCCTCAGGTATCATGGCTTGATAATCAAAGTAGAATTGTTTGATGCTAATTTTTTTTCCTGGTGACTTAGTGTATTCTTTCTGCCATAGGTTCTTCTCTCGATTATCATTTGTAGCCAGATAGGTTTTTATCCTCTTTGTGCTGTCTTTGTTGGGTTTGCATAATGTATGTATTTATCTTGCATGCATATGTTAGCACTTCATTTGTGTGTATTTCAATTCAGAACCTTATATGCTTACAAATTTATTCCATGGAAAACAGTTATTGTTGGATTCAAGTGAGATATGTGATTTGTCTCTTGCTGATATTTGAGATAACCTGCATCATATTCATTCTTTACCTTTTTTATTTCGCTAGCAATTGCATAAATGTGTGTGTGTATGTTCACAAGATACATGCAAGATACATATTTATTCTGTGGAAAACATGATATACACAAATGTATGTATATATCTTGTATGCATATTTATCTACGCATTTGATTTTAGTTCAGAACCATACATGCTTACAAATTTATCTCATGGAAGACACTTATTGTTGAGTATGAATGAGATACTTTACTTATCGTATGCTAATATTTGGATAATCTGCTTTTGATTTATTCTTCACCTTTTTATATAGCTAGCAGATGCAAAAGATGTAATGAAAGCAGTTTGTGACATAGAGGATGCCAGACTGCCTGTTCTAACTCCTAATGTGAAGGTTGGTAACTTTCCTTTGAATAAAAAAGAGTTATCAACATCATGTTGATGCCATATAAATTTCCTAATCTGCTGTTCATATTATTCTAGGGCTTTGAAGCTGCTGTTGCAGCAGGTGCAAAAGAAGTAGCAATCTTTGCATCTGCTTCCGAGTCCTTTTCAAAGTCAAACATTAATTGTAGCATTGAAGAAAGCCTTGCCCGTTACCGTGCTGTTTGTCTTGCTGCTAAGGAGCATTCAGTTCCTGTACGTGGGTAAGTCTTCTATAACCTTATTGTCATTATTTTCATGACTGATAGCTACCATTGCTGTTTTCTTCTCTGTACTTGGATTAATAAAATGAATCTTGTTCCCCGAGTAATATCTCCTAGATTGCTCTCCTGTCAATTTTACACACACACGCACACACGCACACACACACATATCAGGGATGCTGTAGCAAATGCTTTGGCAGAAATGCAGATTTTTCAGATGTGTAGTGATATACTTTGTCTTAGTAATGAATCATTAAAAATGTCAATTTGCAAATTTTAGGCCTATGGCCTTCGAAACTTTGTTCTTTGTTTATCTTTTCTTTTCCGTTTCTAGTTGTTCCCATGAGAAGGCTTGATAATTACCTCAGCATGTTTGGCTGGTATAATAATTGTTTCAGAGTGGATATTTGAATTATAGATTGTTAATAGATTTTTGGAATTTGGTTTGTAGTTAGAAATATTCAATTATCTTTTCTGCCTTTCTAAATCTGAATCGTTGTTCTATAAAAAATCAAATGCAATATAATTCTATGTATCAAAAAGAATAAATGCAATATAACTCTAGTTGGAGTATTTTGTTTGTGCTTTATTCATTTTGGCTGGTACGGTGCTTAAATTGCATGATGCTAAAAAATGTTTACAGGTATGTTTCATGCGTGGTTGGATGTCCAGTGGAAGGAGCAATTCCTCCGTCGAAAGTGGCCTATGTGGCAAAGGAACTTTACTGTATGGGTTGTTTTGAAATATCCCTTGGTGATACAATTGGAGTTGGGACCCCTGGTAATGCTCTAGTCTTGACTGTCACCTTCTAGAAACTAAAGTATCTTGGTTGAGTAGGAAGCAATCACTATTAGGTTTTTTGTTGTTGCATTTGCTTTCTTTTGTTAATATTTTCTGCTTTTTATTTTGTTTTCCTCATTTAGAACTTTAAAATTATGCATTAATTTAGTTCATGTGGCGGTAATCCACAAAAAGAAAGGGGAAAAAAAGAGGACTGTAAAACATGAATATTGCAATAAAAATGAAATGAAAAAGCTAATTGCAATATCCCATTATTCCAATTCAAAATAAATTAGAACAATAGAATATTGCAAATTATTATTTTATATTCTTTTTTTCCTATTCTATATTTCATATGTTTTACAAGTTCGCATCTGCATGCATTCATACTTGCATCTATCCCATGCATGCATACAGCCATCAGTCACATTAACATGTATGCATGCACCCCATTTATACGAACATGCATACCTATACACATCTATCCGTCCATCCTTGTTGGCACATATTCTTCCATACATGCATACTTTATAGTTATTTATGATTTCATTTCAATGAAAAGAAATGTAAAAACCAAATAGGAGTTGCTGTTTTATTTTGGGATTAACATCGCTCTCGAAGAATTGATGGTTATCTGTAACCCCAATGCAATAAGCATGTAGAATTCTCTGAAGTTCTTTTTCTTCTCTTGGATTATATGTGAGTCAAACATTTGCCATTGGGAATTCTTAGCCATTTCTCTTTGGCACAGGTACTGTGATTCCCATGCTTGAAGCAGTAATGGCCGTTGTTCCTGCTGAAAAGCTTGCTGTCCACTTCCACGACACTTATGGACAATCTCTTCCAAATATTTTAATTTCTCTCCAAGTAAGCCTTAGAACAAACAAAGTCTAGCCATAAATCAAATCATTACATAATAATTATGGTTCTTTTGCAAGGAGTATTATTTTTTCAAGACGTTTTAGTACATGAGTTATCAATAAACTAATTTCACTTGGTAATTTTTAATCACTCACATGACTTGTTTTAAACACGGGGAGGAATTTTTTTTACTTATTTTGAGAATTTTTTTTTACTTATTTTGCAAATTTTTATTAGAGTTCTAATTTCAAGTTTAAATATGTACTAATTATTTTTTATGTTATGACAAATTGTTTAATACTTTTGTAATAATCATGCTTTTTCTTGTATTAATACACTAATGGTACTTTTGGTTGGAGTATTATTTTTTTCACATGTTAATAGTCATTGGTTAACTATAAGCTAATCACAATTGGTAATTTTTTGCCATTCACATGACTTGTTTGTAGCAAAGAGAGGAAAATTTTCAGCTATTTTGAAGAGGTTTTATTTTTTACAAGAGTTTTTACTCATCTTTCTAATTGCATGTTTAAATTTGTATTACTTATTTTTCATTTTATGTCGTAACTATTTTAGAACACATGTTAAATATATTTTTTACTTATGTTATTGTGCTAGTAACCAAATGAGTCATTAGTTTCTTTACGGTATTGAGTAGCACACAGTTCAGAAACCTTTAATGGATAGTTGAAAGTAAGATAATGAGACTGGGATCCTTTAAAATAGATCATTCCATGCCACTGATTTTGGACCCCTGCCGCCACTGACAAGAAGATTGACAGTGCGGTCAGAATTCCTTCCACCCTTGCTCGGGTGGCTTTGGCTCAAATACCGAAGCTGTCCATGTTTCAAGTAGTTAGTACTGCTATAATCGGCTAAAAGTGAAAAAATATTGATTTCAAAGCTTCATTGAGATTTATTGCTAGATGAGCATATAAAAAAAAATATTAAAATGTTGTTTATATGAACAGATGGGGATTAGCACAGTGGATTCATCAGTGGCTGGGTTGGGTGGTTGTCCATATGCAAAGGGAGCTTCAGGGAATGTTGCCACGGAAGATGTGGTGTATATGCTGAACGGCCTTGGTGTGAAGACGAATGTGGATCTGGCAAAGCTCATGTTGGCGGGTGAATTCATCAGCAACCATCTGGGTCGGCAATCTGGTTCCAAGACTGCCGTTGCACTGTGCCGGGTAACCGCTGATGCTTCCAAGATATGATAATTAAAGAGAATACCTATAATTATAATTCTATTTACAAGAAAAGGGGAACATGGGCTGTTCTTAAAAAATGTACAATGTATAGCAATCTTTAAAAAATAAAAACAAACTGCTTACTTAGTAGCAGTAATCTTATATTCTGGCAGTCAGTCATGTTAAAACAGTTGAAAGTAGGAGGGAAAGCTCTCTTTTGCATTTCTGAATTTGAATAAAACATCCCATCCATTTTAGATAACTGAAAATGATAGTTATGTAAAGCAGACAGAAAAGGAGGTTATAAATTATGTAAACTACACACTTCACCAATTTTCATAAAAAGAGGGTTAGGCAATATTATCATACTCTTTTTATCTTTTATAGGGAAAATTTTGGATTTTTACGTGAAATAATCATTTTATCTTTTTATTTTTTTCAGAATTAATTTTAATAAAAAGAGAAAACCCTGAAAGAGGAAAACTTTAGGTTTTTACGAGCGGCATGTCAGGAATGGAAGAGAGACGGAGTACGGATGTTGATTAGTGGAGAAGTAAATATTTATAGTGAATTTATATATTGCGCCAATCCAAAACTTGAATGAGTTTAGCACCTTTTCTTGTTTTCAATTTTTAAGCTCTAGATTATCTAAAACCATATTTTATTAAATTATTCTCTCAGAATTTGTTTACTAAGGCTTTTAATATTTTATTTTTCTAATCAATGAATGTATTTCTCTATTAAATTAATCTCTTTTCTCAAATAAATAAACTTGAAATTGAACTCTCTTTTAATTAAAGTGACAGGGAAATGAAAAAAAATTGCTTTATTATTATTAAAACATGCTATTTGTTATGATTTACAGATAAATTTAACCAAAATGGTAAAAAAAAAAAAAAGGAGAAGAAAAAGAAATGATAAATTTTAATAAAAGTAATATTTGAAGTAAAATGTAATAAATGAAATGTAACATAATAGGTTAAATATTAATTTTTCAGCTTATAATAAATACATAAATATTTTATCTTGATTTAAACAAAATGAATAAAAATCATTAAAAATGTCATATTACTAAGGAAACATTAAATTATCTAAAAATAGATGATATTGAAATTACCTCACTTGAAAGTAATGTTTAAAACCCAATGTTGAAATCTATTTCGCATTACTTAATAGAAGAAGTGCAGGGGGTTAGTTAATTATTAGATTTGATGGGAAGATCTTGACCCTACCATCAAAACAAACCATAAATTCATAATTATACTTGCAACAAATATATTTTAAAGAGGATGTAAAATGAACAACAAAATTACCACATAACATCCATTATGTTTGCATTGCAACTAAATCACGTCAGCAACAATTTAAATCCAATTAATCTTGAGACACTACATTTGATTTATCCATATGTATCATACTCTACAAGCATACCTTTCTTCCTGCTGTCCTACCTAATTAAAAGCACCCGAAATTTTCAATATTATCAATCTCAGAAACCCACCTTCCCTTGCCAAAATCCAGGTCTGACGTCTCCTTCAGCACCCATATCTGCTGAGTTTTTCAGTTGAAACTGTCACCCTTTCAAGCACCATCACCCACCAATTCACTCTCCAAGCTTGTAGCATCCCGGTACTGCACATGATTAACAATGAAATCCAAGCCCAGCTGTTTAAGTAGTTTCAGTCAATTTGTTTCTTGTCTAGTGCAACCGCGACTCATGCTTGCAAAATCATCTCTGTTACCGTCTAAGGATTCTTGAAACTTGGATTCCACCTTGGCACTTATAGCACACAAAATGTTAGATGAGTTTATATTCCCAATTTACTAATTTAGCCATCTTAGCACGGTTCTTGCTTCCTCAAACGAATATCATCAGGCAATAGCTCATTTTCTTCATCATGCTTCAGAATTTCACGGTTACCACTAAAGAGTCCGGTAGACAACGTAGGGGAGAGAGGTGCATGCTCACCTGCAATTATTTAAATAACATAACATTCCAATAGAGAGATTGAAGTATTTAACGCCAAGACAGATAGACTGGAGATAACAGAAAATAAGTTTTTTACACACCTCTGAAGGAAGAACCTCTATCAGAGTCTTTGGTTGAGTTTAACAGAATGGTACCACAAAGCACGGCAATGAAGCCACATAGTTCAGATACGATGCTTCCTGTGTTTTGACCGTCCCAATCCTGAAATATGTATTGAATCTATGTGTTATACACACTTTGGATTCATAATTAGCCTGAAGCAGAAGTTCTTCGAATGAAAATATGTTTATATGAATATTGGTTCAAAAGGGGATATATAGTACTAGGCCGTCCTAAATTTGGAACAGCTTAAATAGGTAAGCTGCAGAAACTGCTTCAGTATTCCATAAGAGTTTAGAAGAGTTTCCTTAGTTTATCTTTAATTTCTTTTTCGGGCACAGTAAATGAGTTTAACTTCTGAACTCAGTCCACCCGAACTTCAATTTATGGGCTAGGACTCCCAGAGGGAGGACTGGAGCACCTAAAATCTATGTTTACTTTTTATCCAAGCCAGCTGCAGCCTATTCATTAAGTCATGACACTTTGACCTTAATTTCTCACATCTGAAACTTCACAAGGCAAAGATGATAATAGTTTTAGCAAGATGTAATCAGTAATTAATGATGCAATACCTTGAACATAATGACACTGGCAATGATTGTAAGCGATGTGAACATGACATAATAAATAGGGGACACAACTGCAGTGTTGAACGTATCAAGGGCCTGAAACATCAGAATACTTTTCAGATCAGAAACTATTTACAGAAAATTTAAAAAGAGTTGATGGCATCAACTCATATCCGTGACTTAGTTGAGCCAGCTTTTGAAACCAAAACCTCCTTGTACATGATAGTTTACTGCTAGCATATGTTAAATATTAAAAGCACCATACTGAACATGAAAAGACTGCCATGACCAAGGCAAATTAAACAACTAGGTGTTGGATATCAAAGAAGTTTTTCATAAAAAAATATCCTTCTTTTAGAGAAAAAGAGAAACATATGCAAAACCAGATACTTGAAACCTTCCCCCAACCAGATATCCTTAAGGAAATCTCCTCAATGCATAAAGACGGAAAGCCAAGGGACACAAATGGTTATTCTAGATATTGTTTTTAACTTTATAACCTTATTTCAAATGTGTTCAACTGTGAATGTGGTGGAAAGGAATCTAGATGACTTGGAAGAAAATATTTTACCCGAAACACAACAAAATTTCTACCTTGTTGAGATAATTCATTTGTATAATGACACATGTAGCGACAATGAACATAAAGAACCATGTCTCCAGGTAGACTAGTTGGTTCTTTCCCTCAAAGGTTAGTTTGAGTGCGGTTCCAAGGGCTTTAACACTCATCACCTGCATTTGTATTCATAAAAATAAGACAACACATTGATAACTTTTTGAAAAAGAAAATAATATAAAGAACTAGTTTCGGTTTTTGAAGAAGATATTATCAAGAAGAACAGTAAATGAAGAAATATTATCAAGAAGACCAGTAAATGAGAGCTCAGAAGCTCACATTTAGTCATGGTGTACTATATATTTATTAAAAGGGTAGGTTCGGCTATAAAACTCCCGTCTTTAGTCAAAGAAAAGTGCATATATTGACTCTTGGATGATCACATTAACTGATGGCTTTAACTTGATCGAAGGATCAAAGCCTTATGAAACTGAAATATTTCAGGGACATTCAAAATTTTAAGATTTAAATATTTCACATTATTGAAAACTTTTTAAATTCCAAAAAATGATTATATGTCACCTATTTTAAATTTAGATAAATCAGGCAGCTTTTGTAGTTATAGTTTTATTCAATTCATAGTTGGCTATGCCAGGAAAAAAGTAATTAATTCTCTTGTCGGAAGCAAAATAAATTTGAAATAATTAGTAGTTGAAATAACATACCGAGAGAGATCCCATTAATGAACAAATGCCTGTGAAAACCAACACATTTGTATGCCCACATCTTGGAGCAAAATATAAGATCAAAAGGACGACCAATACAATAACTGAGCCCAGATAGAGTAAAAATGCTGTAATGGAAAGGAAACAGCATTATTCGACGATTTAACACGAAAAAGAGACAACCGAAAAAGATGGTTGATGGTGACAACTAACCCGGTTGTGTAGCCATAGCCCATATCTCCTGAACAGAAGTGATAGGGCTCTCTTGTGGTGCGTGGATAACTATTATGACCGAACCTGAGATACACATAACGCATCCTAAAACCCCTAGCTGATGTAACTTCTCCTTCAACATGAAGTGAGCCAAGACAGCACTGAGGCACACAATTCAAAGGTCAGAAAGTCAAGGGATGAAGAAAAAGAAAAGAAAACATTAACCAATATAAGATATTACCTTACAATAATGCTTAATGCACCAAGAGGAGTAACAAGAATTGCTGGAGCAAATGCATAAGCGACAAAGTTTGCAACCTCTCCAACAATCACTGCATCAAAATATTATACACAAAAAAAGGGTATTCTGCAAAGTATCAGTTTAAGGACAAAACGCAACCAATTTATTTATCACCAGAACAATTGTCCAATTTCATGATATTTCCTGCATTATTGCATCTGTTGCTACAATTCTAACCCCAAAATCCCACCTAACACCCTATGTATATATATAATTTGTCATTTTATGCAACCGAAATAATTATCCGAGGACCTAAAACATTAAAATATACAAAGCAATAATATTCAACGAAGTTATAACAACACAATTTCATTCACCTTTGACATGAAAATTTTACATAATCAACAAAAAGGATGAGAAATTTTGATAGCGACAAAGCAAAAAGGAAAGGTAATTTGAAAATTAAATTACATATCAAGCATTTAAATCATAACTCAGAACAAGAAAAAGAGAGAGAAAGACGAAAACAAGATCCCAACATACTTGTGACCATGCCCAACCACCATAAAGGCTCCAAAAGATATGCATATCCACCATAACCTGCAAAACTCCAAAGAATCAAATGCAAACAGGAAAAACCCAAATTAAAACGAAAATGATTAAACCCCCAAAAAAGAAAAAGGATGGACAAACCAGCTCTAACACCAGAAACAGCAGCAGCTCTTCTAAGACCTTTCTTTTTAATGATAAAACTTGCTCCAATAAACCCACTGGACAACAATGCCAAAATAAACCCTCTTAGATTGTCTTGAGACATACCCATCTTTTGTTCAAAAGATTTCCAGGATGCTTCTGTTTTTTTCTTGGTTTACTACTACTATTCATTGAAATCCTTCAATCATGCCCTGCTCTTTTGCTTACCTGTTTTGTCTTGTGACAATGGGAATGAATTTGCTCTGCCTTTTTTAATTTAATATAAAACGTGGGACAGTTTATAATATAACGCTTACACAGCTAATTAGTGTGTCAGCTGATTGATCTGTTTATTATTATTACTACATCCGGATATAACTTTTAATTTTTAAAAAATAATATTATTTTGTATAATTAATTAGTCACCAAATTATTTTGGGTCTTACTCAAAAAATAAAATTACAATTATGATAAACATTGATTTCAACTAATATCTTTTTTTTTTCAAATTTCAATGATACATATATTTTAAGAAAAAACCCCAAATTTTAATTTTTTTTCAAATATATTATTTTTATGCCAATTTTTATTTGGTTTTATTTTTATGAGAATCCTTTTATTTTATAAAATATTTTTAAATAAGTTTATTTCATAAACATCAAAAAGCTTTATAAAAGTTTAGCATGTACTTTTTAAAAAAAATAATACACTTATAAAAAATAAACATATTAAGAAAAATAAACATTTTCTTGTATATAGGGTAACCACCAAATGAGTTGTTTAAACACAATGAACATAATATATTCAATGCAGGTATCGGGTTTCTATTTAAAAAAGATTTAGATTTAAAATAAATTATATAAAGTTTCCAACTCCACAAATTAGACTAGCACTATTCTTAAGCATAAGGCTGACAATATAAAATAAAATAAAATATGAAACATGCATACAAATTGACAGGTCTAGCTGAAGCATGTGAAGAGTTAGATTCAAAAACAGCTGCAGATATCTTGTTACATTTATAAATTAGTCTATTAGGAGAATACAACCTGGTGTAAAATGTTACATCCAAGGTTCAACTGAATCCCATATAATTCTCAAACAGTCCACTGTGTATCGAATACGTTAGGGGAGCATACCCTCATGAGGACAAGCCTGATAATGATAACAACAATAATAATACCCGAAAATGGAACCAAATGATATGATGTAAGCTCTAACCTTTCGCCACCAATAGAATGGCTTCATATAGAAAAATGAACGTTCAAGATCTGTAGCAAACCTACTTTTTCTTCTGTGGAAACTAGTCATTTTGAGTTCCGTATCGACATTTGACTTCCTTACCTTCGATGAGTCTCTCCACAGCATCTGAAGGAAGGCCAATCATCTCCAATGTCTTCTCCCACACTTCGAATGAAGTCTCGACACTGTGTGCTTCTTCAGAAGGATTTGTAGGACGACAGTCTTGGGAAATGAATGCACAAACGGGCCACTCATCGGCTTTCAGCAACTCACAGTACTCTGGAATCTGGGGATCTGTAGCCGAGAAAAGGGCACTCCTAGAACCTACATTGATATTGAGTGACGGAGAAATTAGCTCCCAATTCCCCTTATTCCTGTTTCCATTAAAGTTTCTCCATTCTAGTAATATGTTATCAGAAACTATTTTCTTTGCCTCACAGCAAAATCCTTTAATACATGAAAAATCTTCAATAAATTGGGAATCCAAATTTTTAAATAACTTGAAAAAGTTTGAACTTACAATTAAAATAGGCACGAAAAAAAAATTATGCCAATTTTCAAGGTTGAACAATGACTGATTAAATCGTATATAGATACTAATCCAAATGAATGCTGTTTTGTTATTTATTCAACCACTGCATTCCGATCCATCCACTTTGACCATTTTTTAATCACTTTTAAATAGAACATTGCAAGTTTCACATAAAAACTAAACCTTATTCACTGTTATGAAGGAAAATTGCAAAGAAATTTATTATTAGTGCAATACGAAAATGTTTGTGCCAACATCTTAAACTGAAAGAATCATAAACTCTTGATGGTGTCAGATGTGCAGTCAAGCCTCAAGTTTCAGTCTAAAGATCAAGTCAATTCAGTTTTCCTCAGCTTTCTAAATTATAAGGCTTGTGCATATCACCACATTCATTGCAAGAGTAAGTAGTAGTTCTACTTGAAAGAAACCTAAAGAACAGGTCCCATGGTGATTTGTGAAATTGTTAGTGTTTTAGAAGATTCAATATTTGAAGGAGCAGCTAATACCAGAAACTAGTTTCAGGTGCATCAATGCTTCTTAAGCCTAGATGGAAGAAGGGAAATATTTGATCAAATATTGTCAGTACAATGGCAAGTGTCTCATCCTTAAAGGCTGGGCAGTTATGCACCATATTGATAGCAAGTCTTGCTAGTGGGGAAAAAAATCATTCATATCATTTTACCATTATGAATTAAACACAAGGGGACTTGATATATGGTGATAATCTTTGCAACCATTCAGGTGGGGAAGAAGTTGAAACAATTAGTGAACATGTAAAGCAAGCTTGAATTGCATACAATGAATAAACCACATATAGTAGCTAATAATTCTCATTATACAAAAGACTGCAAAGGCCATTGACAAAAACAAATAATCCAATCACTGCACAACAGCGAAAATGTATACTGAACATTGAAGTTCACACCCCTATATTGAAGTAATGGAAGGCTTATGGAATGACTCCACTTGATTTATTAACAGATTTATTAACAGAAACCTTTATTTATAGAGGTAGGCATAGATGATTATACCCTGCAAGATTGATGGTCGGTAGAGCAACAATCTTGGATTGATAATGACAATAAATCCTAAGATTGTGTTATTATGTCCCCACAAGATTGATGGTAAAAAAAAAGTTGAAATGACGAACTCTTGTTGTGAGTTATGAGTACGACAATGTAGAACTGAATTTAAGATGTAGTTTGACATCCATTAGGCAAGGCTTGATTGGTTGGTTTTGGTGAATAAGAGTTGGTGTTTTATCTGCCAAAAAAAGTAAATAGTTGGAGCTATATGAAAATTCAAGAATATGCTCGTTGAGCGAAAGGATTAAAAAGAGGCATATAGGCCAAGATTGAAACCATGTCATTAGACAAAAGGCTCAGATACCATATGGAAGTAATGGGAGGCTTAAGGAGTGACTCCGCTTGATTTATTAATAGAAACCTATATTTATAGAGGTAAGCATAAATGGTTACATTTAAAATATAAATAAGATAAAACAATAGTTTAAAACAATTCAAAACTAGGATAAAAGATAATAACAACTTATGGTTCACAATCATATGTGTTAAGCCATGTAATATAAATATACAATCATGTTTCACAATGTTCTGTGATCAAACTCGCTTAACATTTTAAAACCAGAAATCCTCAAAAAGCAAAGGTATTCATCAACCTAGCATTGCATGCTAGATTTAACTGTTTGATTGAGAGAGAGGATGTTGTTCTCTACATCATTGTTTGAAAAAATCTCTTATGGTTCTCTTAGGTGGATAGGCAAGTGCTTTTATGGAACATAAAGGCCTCCAGTGCAAAACTTAAGTATCTAAAAATGTTGTGGAGTATACTTAAGTTTTTAGATACTTAAGTATCTAAAAAGCTTCAGTTGACAATCAGTTATGACGTGAAAAGGGGGATAGAGGGATGAAAAGGACCAAAATAATGTATGGAGTGATGTGGGAAAACCGTAAGGATTAAATTCAGGAATTTATTCTCTGATTCATTCCTTGTAATCAAGGATTGGACATAGGGGAGACTTTAGTAGAGATTAGCAGCAGATATTTTCGAGATAAATTATTGATCCTGTATTTAGTTTGTTTCCCTAATTAGCCTAGGTTTTGTAAAATGCATATATACATTCTTTTAACTTCGTACATACAAGACAGAATTAGAATTTCTCTTTTCAGTTTCTGACACATCTTTTCAATCCATTTCAGTTCACAACATGGTATTAGAGCCAAATTGGCTTCCTGTGACATTTATTCACTGAATTTTTTGGTGCTCTTTACAGAGTTTTTTTTTTTGGTGAATAAAAAAAAACAAACGCTTAAATCGAAAAACTAAGCAAACGATATCATTACAAGACGATAACAAACTTCCAAAGCTAACTATGCTCTAAAACTTCCATTCTCCTTACCAAGGAAGAATTCGAAACTGTCAATTCCCATCTTGAATAACTTTGACCACCTCTAGGCTATCAGTGCATATTATCACTTTATCAAGATCTCGCCTGTGAATGAGCAACTGACCCTCCAAAATCCCCCACAGTTCAGCATCAAACACTGAACACTCCCCCAAATAATGATTATATCCAAGGATCCACCTTCCATTATGATCACGCACCACTCCCATTGCCGAAACAAAACCTGCACCTAGCTTAACCACCCCATCAGTATGTAAGTGACACCAATTTCCTATAGCAGGATGGCCTACTTCGGTTACATGTTGTCCAGATGAGTTCTTCATATTAGCCAAGACATATTGTTTCGCCCAACTAACATAAACTTTTACAATCTCACTAGAATCCCAAGATATTCCTTGAAAAATGAAAAAGTTTCTATTTTTCCAAAGACGCCAAATAATCAATCCAATTAAGCAAGACCAACTAATCCCCATATTAGGCATCTATAAATGATCGTTTAAATTATTTTCCAACCATTCAATTAAATTTTTGAATTAAAGGTTACCTTGTTTGCTATTAGGCACCACCTGACTCCGAACCTCTTTAGCAGTTGGGAACGAGCAAGAGGGATCTTGTCCAATTCCTTGTCGTACTCTTTCATTAGTAAGGATTCGTTGTTTAAAAACAAGCCAAAGGAACACCCGGACACATTGTGGACCTTTATACATCCAAGGGACTTTCCACCTACTCTTTCTAGTGTTCCACGAATTCTTCCGAATAGTTCGATATGCACTTTTAACAAAGAATGACCCTATTTGAGTATTCAACCAAGTGATTCGATTTGAACCCACTGAAGGAGGGGTAAAGGGTATGCTCACAATTCTTTTAATAGATTCCTCTAATAGCCATACACGAAATAGGTCAAGATTTCATGTACTTTCTCCTATTACCATTTCGTTAAGTTGACAATCTAATACAAAATTACCAAGAGAAGATATTTGTTTAAACAGAGGCCCTAAGTGTGGTATCCAAGAATCCTTCCAACACCAAACAGAATGACCATCTCCTACAAAGCACACTAAATTTTCACAAAGTAAAGGCCATATCTTAGCAAGAGCTCTCCAAAGGAAAGAACACCTCCCTCTCGCTATACTGTCTGGCATCTTCTCCTTCATGCCATGCTTGAAATGAAGAATATGAACCCATAAAGCATTATCATTTGAGACTATATCGAAACCACCACCACAAGCATGAGGTTGACACATAGAACCCCAGTTGACTAAATTCATCTTTTTCTTTCCATTCGGTGCTCCCCAAATAAATTGTCTAACTAAACTCTCGATTTTCGCACAAATGCATTTGGGTAACATCATGGATTGTGTAAAATAATTAGGTATAAAAAAAAGTACAGATTGCGCTAAAGTAACTCTACCTATAAGAGAGAGTTGTCTGCCATCCCAGTTATATCAACCACAAACCTCAAAGTACTACTCGTCACTTTATCATGAAATAAAAGCACTCCCAGATAAGTTCTGAGATTCTGTACCTTTTGAAATTCAAGTATAGAGCTAATGCTATCCATTAGCTCCTCATCAACACCATTAGAAAAGAAAATATTAGTCTTGCAGGCGTTGACCCGGTGCCCCAAAAAAACACAGTAATTATTAAGAGTTTCCTTAAGAACCCAAGCTTGTTTCAAATCTGCTTTAGAAAAGATAATCGGGTCATCAACAAAGAAAATGTGAGATAACTCCGATCCAAATCGAGATAGCCGAAGGAGACACCATCTACCACTACAAATAACCGAATGAATACTATGACCTAACCATTTCATACAAAGCACGAATAGGTATGGAGACAAAGGTTACCTTTGCCGAATCCCTCTAGCAAGTTTAACCTTTGCATAGGAACCCCATTCCACAAAATCTGCATAGTGGAATTAGAAATAGCCGACATGATTACCTTTCTAAGATAATCTGGTATACCAACCGATTTTTGGGAAACATCAATGAAGTCCTAACAAACCCTGTCATATGCTTTCTCCAAATCGATTTTGACAATCATCCATCGTTTCTTATTCTGTTTCCTTCTCATAGAGTGGAAAACCTCTTGCGCAATTATGACGTTATCTAAAATGTTCCTTCCTGCTATAAAATCGACTTGCTCTTGTGCAATGATTTTAAGAAAAACCATTTTGAAACGATTAGCTATAATCTTCATAATCAACTTGTATAAGATAAAACAAAGACTTATAGGACGAAATTGTGAAAGATTCTCTAGATTAGAGACCTTAGGGATAAGGACAATTAGAGTATTAATTATGACGTTATTTGAAATGTTCCTGCTATAAAATCGACTTACTCTTGTGCAATGATTTTAAGAAAACCATTTTGAAACGATTAGCTATAATCTTCATAATCAACTTGTATAAGACAGAACAAAGACTTATAGGACGAAATTGTGAAAGATTCTCTGGATTAGAGACCTTAGGGATAAGGACAATAAGAGTATTATTTAACCTCAGATCAATAATTTCACCATCAAACACCCTCTTCACCCAATCACAAATAGTGCTTCCAACCACTCCCCACTGTTTTGGAAAAATAAGACGTGAAAACCATTAGTCTCGGGAGCCTTTAAAGGAGCCATATTGATAGAGCAATTCTTATTTCCTCATCCGAAACTATTTTACTTAGAAAGTCTGTCACACTAATCAAGCTGTGGGAATGAGCTAGGTGGTAAACCTCTCATTGATACCGACACTTCCCCATATAACTTCTGGAAGTAATTAATCGTTTCATCCTGAATATCCTCTGGGTCATAAATCCATTCTCCAGCTTGATTTCGAAATACATTAATTCGATTGAACTTTCTCCTTTGAATCGTACGGCTATGGAAAAATATAGTATTCCGATCTTCCAAGCTTAGTCACATCTAGTTTCTTGTTTCCACAATAATTCTTCACGATGAAATATAGACTCTAATTCCTCTCTTAACTCCATCTCTTATTAAAGTAAGTAATCAGAATCCGAATGTTCCCATCTTTTTTTTTTTTTTAATACCAAACAAAATACTAATCAATTTTCTTTTATGAGTGCTAATGTGCTCATAGATCGATTTGTTCCAGTATTTGATATTGGCAGAGAACTGAGCAAGGGAATCAAACATACTACCATTAAATTTTCACTTCTCTTTGACAAACTAAAAAAAAATTTGAATGTTCAGTCCACCCAGCAAGAAAACGAAAAGGCCGGCCTCTTGGCAAATTAATCTTTGGCCTTAGAGAAAGACAAAGAGGCCTATGATCCGATTTAAGTCTTGGAAGATTAGTAACCAAACAGTTCGGAAACTCCCTTACCCAAGCATCGTTTCCAAGAGCTCTATCAAGTCTTTCAAAAATTCCTCCTCTGTGCCAAGTAAAAGATGGTCCTCTAAATCCCAAATCTTACAAATCAATTAACTCAACAAACTCACCAAAAGACGAACATCTCCTACCTTGTGCTCTTCCCCCTTGTTTTTCGCTAGTGGAAAGGATTGCATTAAAGTCCTCAATTGCCATCCATGGATGTGGCTCAGAAGGGACGACAAACTTCAATTCTCTCCAAAGCATTTTCCTTTTCATTCTATCCAGACTGGCATAAACAAAAGCTATAAAAATACAGTGATCTTGAGAGCTGCTACAAACTTGAACCAAAAACTGCGGATGGTTATGAACTACCTCCACCCTAACCGATTCTTTCCAATTGACTCAAATAACACCATAAAAACTGATCGCTTCTACCCGATAAGACTATTGAAACCCTAACTTATCAATAATAGCATCTGCTTTAAAACCACTAACCCTAGTCTCCAAAAGACTAACAATGTCAGGTCTAAATTTTGAATTATATTCCCCAAAAATACGATGAAATTTTTTGCTCGCGAACCCCTAACAGTTCCAAGAAAAAATAGACAAATTCTGATCCATAAATAAATAAAAGGCCAAGGTTTACCGACCTTCACTATCGACCAGCAATATTAGCTTCCAGTTTCCTATCAACTGAACTAAGACCTCTTGTACCACCTTCATTTCCAAGTTGAGAAGAGATACTATCCACCATATTATTAATCGAATTCGAAATTGGCATTCGATTATTACTTGACAACTTGAACTGATTTAAAAGCAAGAATTTAATTCAAGGATTTACTCTCTAATTTATTCCTTGTAATCATGGATTGGATTTAGGACAGATTTTAACAGAGATTAAAAGCATATTTTAGGAGATATAGCAAATTTTTTAAATATATTTTATCGATTATGTATTTAACTTATTTCCCTAATTAACCTAGATTATGTACTATAATGTACATACTTTTCTCATAAAATATAAGACAAAATTCAGAAATTCTCTTTTCAATTTCTAGCACCTCTTTTCAGTCTTTTCAATTTACAATAAGTGGTTACATTCTTAGTTTTGAGTTAGAAATAGAATGTTTGGGAGTTGAATGATCCTTCCAAAAGATTATAATAGATTTTTAAGCAACAATAATTTGTCTGCAAGGGAGGAAGATGGAAGAAATTGATAGATGGATAGTTAAACATTCATGGCAGGCTCTTTTCATGGAGGACCTTGAATGGTTTTTTATTAGAGTTTATAGATAAGAGAAAAGAGAGGTACCCCTTTAGCTAATCTACTAAAAGACTTTATGGGAGGGTCCTTGAATTCTATGTAGTTAGGAGGAGATTTAGCTCCCTGGCTTCTCTATATGAAAAGAACTTTTTTTCTAGAGAGGGAAAGGAGCTTTGAACCCAGGCTTAAGAAGGGAACTAATGCACTTACCGTTGAGCCAAATGCTCTAGTGTGTCTACATTGAAAGAGTTCCACAGACATGGAGAATGCAAGTATGAACAATGCTTTGAACTTTGTTCAAGTAACACCCTAGGCTATTTTCTTCACAATGGTAGAACCTTTTATAACCTAAGCTAATCAACGGACTAATCAGTAGGTATATGGAAATAATAAAATAAAGTCTTAGGTTGTTCTTGTACCCCCAAAATGAAAGCTAAAATCTTATTTTATTTTTCTTCTTCTTGATGTTTAAGTGTCAATAGTATGGTCATAATTTCCTGGTTTAATGGAGATTGCAGATTTTATTTTTAGAATGATACTTAGGTTTTTCATTATCTTATTGGGTGATAATATTAAGTTGTGAACTTTCTTTATAGAATCTAATTATTTATTAGAAGCCTAATAAAAATACTAGTTCAAATCAAGTTTGAATTTCCTTTAGGTTCAGATTTTCTACAAATAAATGCGCTCTTTCTAGTGAGAAAATATTCAGAGAAAATTTCTAGTGTTGTTTTTTCCGTAATCTATCTTATGCAATCAAACTTAGGTATGAATCTTAAAAAAGCTTTGAAGCTTTTCTCTTAACTTATCAAACTTTCTCCTTGTTTTCTCAAGAAATCATATCAGAAAATCACCATCAACCCTATCCTCAATGCTGTCTTACAATATGTTGCTCCAACTCTTCATTAATAGAAATTCCTCTGATACCAATGTCAGATGCATATCTAGATAAGGATGCAGGAATATGACCCTTTATAGATCCTCTAAATAGGTAAAAAAAAAATAGAAAAAAATTTAAAAATACCCACGACAGACATATTTGTATGACATTTGTACCCGAATTCAAGTAACATAGGTCTTACATCAAAAACCTCTTTATAGGGATCAATAGATATTGTGTCAATAGATTGGAAGGAGAATTTTCCGAAAGTTATTCAAAGTATTTTTCCATGTCCACCCTTAGACATCAAACACCCCTCCATAAGGGTCAATTGATATTGTGCCAATAGATAGGAAGGAGCATTTTCCAAAAGTCATTTAAAGTATTTTGTCATGTCAACCAGCAATTCACCAACATATTTTGCTTGTCATGGCTGGTACAAGGTCAAGCCTCGTACCATTTTGTTTTAAGAACATGCAAGAAAATTACCTAGCAATGCTAAAGTAAACTGTTTTCTTCTTTAATAAGAAGATTTCATATATTTCAATATTAATGTTACAGTTTTTTTTATTTTTTGCATGTTTGTATCAAAGCATCGAAAATTATACACATTTTATGATACTTAGAAGTATTTATATTTCTTCCACCAAAAAAAAAAGTAATTATATTTCACGTGAATGTTAATTTCTATCAATCCTCAAGTTGTGAAATTAACTTAACAACAGGGTATAACCAAAATATACAAAAATGGCTGTTAAAGAAATTTAATTTTAAAAAAATTGTTTAACAAACACATTAAATATGATTCAATTATTATAAATAAAAAGATCATTAATGAACCAACTAAAAATTAAAAGATTAATTCAAATAAATAATTGCTAATGTAAACCCGTTAAATTATGCAAGATTTTTAGTTATATACTCAAATCTCTTTCATTCATAAAAGTTAACTTTTTTTATATTTATTCATCAATTTCATAATAACTAAAAATCTATTAAACCTTCAAGATGAAAAGTGTAAATCAAGCTAACATTTAAGACAGAAAGAGAAAAAGCCATAACTGTTTAGTAGTAAATTCTTTTGGCCCAATGGATTAGAAGTTCAATTGCCCTGAAGATCAAATCCTATTTTGGTAATTTTCTAATATATCTCCCAACTAAGTTTGATGCCATGAGTCAAATGACATCAGCTCAATTAAAGAAAAGATTAAAAAGTTAAATTTTAAAACAATTAAAAGGAATTCTTATAAGGGTCCTTATGTCTTTTAGTATAGTTATATAATTTATACTTATATAATGTCGGAAAATTACTTAAAAGCCATTTTTAGTAAAGGATCGAATATTATTATAATTGTGTTTTTATCTACTTCTTCTTTTATATGAAATGCTTAAATAAAACAATCTAAAACACAATTTCTAAGGATTGAATCCATGCTTAAAGAATACATATATGCAAATACTCTATCACTACATCTATGATTTAATTATTGAAAATCCTTTTACAAATATAATTTTAATATTAACTTTTTCTTTCACCCATATTGTGGGAGTGACATTCTAGTTTATATTAACTTTTTCTTTCACAAGTCAACAAGACACCAGTAGGTAAATGACTAAAAACACATTCTTTTTACAAAGAAATAAATATTACTATGAAGGTAGTTTTGTCTTTTTATATTTTATATAAAATTTATAAATTTAAGTAAAACCTAAAATATATCTAGAAAAATACCACGTATGACAAGATGTGAACCTAAGAAATTACAGTCTTCAAAGCCTTAACTTTATCATTTCAACTAAAATCATATGTCTTATTTTTACTATTATTAAAGATAATTAAAATTTCTTCTCTTTTCTCCCGTCATTTCTTTCCTTTTCTTCTCTTTCTTTTTATTATTTGTGTTTTTGGCCAAATCATTATTTGAGTTTATTAGTCGTACTTTTATTGATCTTTTGAAGAAAAAAAACTTCTCTCTTCCCTTCTGAAGCCTTACCTTCCACCCACTCTCACTAAAAATTTAGAGCAAGAATGAACTAAAGTACTCAGAAAATTTCAAAAGCTCCTCCGCTCACTAACAATCAAGAAAAAACTGTTCCAACAAATTAAGAATGGTTAACATGGATCTTCTCAAGGAAGTTGTTTGCCTTCACTAGTCTTATTGTGGCTCTAAAATAACAGAATTTTACAGGTGTAAATTGAAGGTAGAAGACATCAAAGCAAAATGAATGTGATAGCATATAATGAGGGGACTTATCTTTCAAAGAATGAAACAAAATACTGACACTTGCAAATGATATCTTAAATGTGACTGTAGGAGAGAACTCCTTTAAAGACACGAGGTAGAGGGAATTTGGCTCACAGGGATAGAAAAAACAAATTGTTTGATGGCTTATGCTCATAGATATCTAAATGCTATTTGTAGTTTCTATGAAAAGCTTGTGGAGCCAAAAGGAGAGAATGTCTCCTTTCTAAAGGTGGCAAATTATACCTGAACCTAAAAACTGGAATGATGATATCCAACTTGATCTATACCAAATTACCAGAAAATAAACAGTCAAACCAAAATAAACCTACACTTGAAACTAACCGAACTAGAGAGAACCTACACTTGAGTATCTCAAACCCAAAATAACCTGAATCTAAAACAAGCCAACCCACGACCATCTAATACACACTCATAAAGGCCTGAACTGAAACTTAAAAAATAAGACTTGTAATTAAATGACTTGTGTAAGAAAAAATTCCAATGATAAACTTGTTTTTCCTCTTTATTCGGAAGTTAAAATTTGGAAAGGTATTTCTTATTCATTATACAATTATAAATGTATTTTTCAACCTTTTTAAGGTTGAGATTTAAACTCAATCATAACATTAAGTATGATTTAAAACATGCTAAATAGTACTATGAATACCAAGAAGTCTACGCACCAGCTATTATTATCCAAAGACTCATACATACATATGCTATGCAAACTAAGAAACAAGCGTCATTAAAAAATATAATATACTTTTGAGATAATCATATATAGAAAAAAGTGTTGAAAATCATATGTAATGTAATAAAATTAATCATTCTTATTTAGGGAAAATTTGTGATCTAATTACATTAACATTATACTCTATTTTTAAATATTTATTTTACATTTTTAACTTTTAACTTTTAACTGCACAATACTTCAAAAAAACTCAACTAAAAAAAACTGTTTCATATTTTATTTTAGTAGAGCACTATTTCAATACTGCTGTAAAAGAAAATGATTATTAATTATTTAGTGTTGAATTTTCAATTTATCCAATAGCACTTTATTCCTAAAATGTCTAGGACTGTCTATATAAAATAGTTTAAAGCAGTCAACCTAGTCAGTAATGTGCATAACCTTAATGTGTATTCTTTAAGCAAAGAGATTGAAAAACCAGGCACCACTACAGGAGTATGGGTCCTTCCAAAATGTTTCTAGAGGAAAGGAAAGTTCTTGATATGTTCATAGTAGCTTATGCGATTATAAAAAAATTTCTTGAAGATGGGTAACAAGCATGTGATTAGCAAGCTTGAGATACAGCTTTCTTGTATTATTTTGTGTTGAAAGTGGTTTTTGACTGTAAATAGATTTTGGAAAGTGAATGGATTACTTCAGCTGAATCTATTGATGGGGAAAATTTTCAATATCTTGTGTGTGGAGTCGGTTCCCTTCTATTAACTTGCTTAAACAGTTGGTATTGATTTCATGGATTAAACTTGTAGCTAGGAGTAAAGGCTTGTACGGATAAGGAGAAAACTTATCCAATCCCTCTCTAGATGATCTGTAAATCCACTAGCACATGGCGATTCATCTTAGTTTCTTAAAGATGCATGACATCGTAGACCAAGAATTCATTTGGCATGCCAAAAAGAATATAAATTACAAAAAGGTTTTACAAAGTTTAAATTTTTAACAAAATAAAAAGAAAAGGAAAAAGTTCTGAAAACAACCCTAAAATAGTACCTTGATGTGACAATTATTTATATGATGATGATAGATATGGCAAACGATAGATATGCTTCCCAAAAGAAATGTGCTACATGCATTAACAGAAAAAATTAAGAAAACACAACTGAACAAACATTGGTGAATACTTACCCTCTTGAGCACTGAAGATAAAATAGGGTATTAAATGATATGCAGCTTGAACAATTCTGGGAAGATCCCGAGCCTGCATTCAAACACAGAAGATACAGTAAAATAAGTTCAACATTGTCAATGACAGAAACATAAAGACTGAATTATGTGATAAGGATGATTAATCAGAAAATAAGAACTCACAGCTGAGTGAGATATGACGAGAAACAAAATATTGTTTGTAATAAATGAAGGCACATGCATCAAATAATTTAGATTACCTTAGCAAACAAATTTTTCAAAAATAAATAATAAAATAGTTACCATCTATGTAAGGACTTTTCATTTTCCCTAACTCAAACATGTGTATAGGGGTAAGATACTCAAAATATAAGGAGAAACTTTGAAAACATTGAACATATTCGTGTGGCACACAACATCTATCTGACAATCGCCAGCGAGTTCGAGCAACATAGGTTACCATAGTTCAAGAACATAAGTTTTGAATAGTAAATTGTTCACTTTTATTATTACAAGACATAGACAAGAAAGCCTGTTGTCTTTACACATATTCTCTACAAGAATGGTTTTTGTTAGAAAAATAGGGCATGTAAATGCATGAGGAACCATGAGAATAACACATTCATACTTCAAGCCTAATAGCTAATTGAGTGAACATCAGTAAAAGATTCCATGTCCAACTTTATACTGAACAAGGGTCATGTTGTTAGCAATAACCATGGTCTGCAGCCATCAAGATGTTGTCCAATCAATCTTTCCAAAAGCAGACAGTACTCTCCCAGTATTTTATGGCTCTGTTGCATGTACCCTTCAATTTACCTTAACACAACGAATAACACTTCGACCTTCCAAACCACAGGAAAACTCACAGAGAATGACATATAGCATGTGGTCTACATAGATGACATGTTGGTAAATAAATTAAATATAACAAACATTCAAGTGATGACCTTTCTAATAAAAGATGGAGAAACTGAAATGCTCTAATAGACTTACAACATTTGTGTGCACAATTCCAGGTGATACACACACAACGTTAACACCAGCTTCAACAGGTAGCCGTTTGTGGAGGACACTGCTAAACATGACCTGCAAGCAGAGGCACCACTTTCATAAGCCATTGTCGATGTAATATATTTTACTTCTTGCTTATATCCAACTTTTTATTTCTAGATGATCAATTCCTACAACAGGATGAAAAACCATGTATGCTGTAGAAAAAGCCAGAGGTTGCATTGAGTTGAAAGACCAACTTACTTGTTAAACTAAGTGATCTCTCTCCATATTTAAATTTAGAAGGGAGAAAAAAATTGTAATTGTATTGTTGCCAAGGAGACATCCCAATTGTTACCAATTGAAAATTTTAACTAGGAGGTCTCAAATTCAATAGAAGAAGAAAGGGGTTTGCCAATGAGAGAGGATTACCTCTTGGATTTGTTATACAAAGTGATCTCCCAATTTAATTTTACACTGAATTGAAGTTAAGAATAAAATTGTAATAAGGAGTGTAAGTGTACCATTACCTTGACAAAACAGATCATGATCATGATCAGTTAGAGCTTGTTTATGTTCAATTATAAAGCTTAACAAACAAGTTCAAAAAAACCATTTTAGGCATGCTTGAAAGACAACACGTGAACATGGGTAAGCTTAACTGGTTTATGTTCACGAACAAGCTTGATAAAGTGTTTGTGAACAAGCAAAGTAAAAGGTCTGACAATAACTTATCATTCATCAAGGTGATTAAATTTTAACTTCCATATCTTCTTACACAAACAAATAATGATTTAACATTTATGTTATTGGAAAGTAGGATAAAAAAGATTGAAATTCATTTGTAAATTTTGTGAAACATTATTGCAGAGTTATTTTTTTATGCACAAAAAACACACACACAAAGACAAATCTGGAAACATGAGCAAGAGAAGAAATCCACTCCTTAAATGGAGTTGTCAAATTCAACTGGCAACGTGAAGGAGCAAGTGGTGCTGTCGATATAAATTCATCCTTAGACCTAATGCACTCACCTTTATTCCAAGGGAATCATAAATGGCTTCACATATAGGACCCATATTATTTTTTAGAAGCTATCTTTAGCAAATGACATTTTTGGAGTCTGGTTTTGAGTTAAAAGTTTTTATAATGTGGCTTCAATTGAGAGCTTGATATGAGCTAATGTTTAGTTAAATGCTCAGTTGATTCAACCAAGCTCAGTCCAAACAATTTGGCTTATTCATGTTCAGGCCTGTCTAAATTTAGTCGAGCTGAGTATAAGCAAGTGATACTCAACTCAGCTGGGATTGGATCATTTACAGACCTAACTGTAATGATTTTGTCCCCAAGAAACATCCCAATCATTTGCTATTGAAACATTTAACTCAGGGGTCTCAAATTCAACTAGTGGAAAGCTGAATGAGGTTTACAGAAAGTGGGACTGGGATGCAAGAACCAAGGGCAGGGAATGAGAACATGTTTGACAAGGAAATCATTGAAGACTTATTTACTCTTTCTATGCAATTTCAGTTTTAAGAATGTACAATTCTAGATATTTTCTTGTTAAGGGGCAAAGCTGTAAAATAAGTATACTTAAAGCCTGCTAAAGAATGAAGGAAAGGGGTTAGCTTGACAGTTAAACTTACCCATGTAACCCAAGTTTAATCATGTGAAAAGCACTACAAGGTAAGCTGCCTATTTTGTGTCCACAGGTGAAGCCGAAGATGTGATGTAAAAAATCATAATTCAATGAAATTTTAAAGCCAGCTGGCTGTTAGAAGGAATTGAAGTGACTTCTGATTATACCTGTGCTAGCTTGCTGCTAGTATATCCCAACAGGCTTGAGTATTTTCTTTTCCCAGAAACAGCATTCATGTCTTCTGTATCAACGAAGCCAACATAATGCATCTACAGAAGAGAAACATCAAATACATCATGAAAGAAATAACTTCCACACAATACTGGCAATGAAGATTATGATAACTAACAGTAGTATTATTAGTATAAGGCACTCTACCATACAAAGAAAGCTTAGATGAAAACTGCACATGAAAATAAAAGCAACAGAAATGGTAAAATTCAAACTTCCATCAAGAGCCAAATCAAGCATTCAACAAAACAAAACACAATTTCAAGAACACAATGCTCAACAAAATCACAGTCATTGGAACAAAAGTTACAAACCAATCTAAAAGCATGAGGTTTAGCAACTGCATATGTAATTGCAGACCCTTACAGAAGTTTCATCTTTGATTCTTCTCATACCAAATGCAAGGAACAAAGTGCATAATATTTAGTGAATTCCCTAACAGTACTGCATCAATTACCACCTCCTACATACCCATTCCAATAAGCCAACAAAATGGGGAGTGCATTTCACCAGCAGAAGTGATTGCACATAAAGTGATACAAGAAAGCAATGGTTAGCATCAAGATAGCAGGGCAGCAGAATCTTTGCCGCCAGTCTCCTCATTTTTCCTCTTCTAGAAGAGGGAGTAAAATTCTAGTAAGGGTTATGAGCTGAGTGGAACTTACAACAGAATTGACATTAATGATTCGACTTGGAGATCCTCTAATAAGGGATGGCAAAAGCAATATTGAGAGCAGTGCAGGAGCCAGATGATTGACTTGCATATGTTCCTCAAACCCATCCTTTGAAAACTTCTGGGGTTCTGCATATGGCAAGTTGAAATATAAATCTCCATTTTTTGGGTTCCAAAAATTAATGAAATCCAAAAAGAAAATGACGAACCTCCGATTGAAAAAATTCCGGCATTATTAATAAGAACATGCAATGGTGCGAGACGAGCATTCCAGGCATTAGCAAAAGTGACTACAGAATCCAAGGATAGAAGATCAAGTTGCATGACCTCAATGTTCAAAGGGAGCCCATGCCAAGAGACAGACCATTGATTAATCAACTCATGAGCTGCCTTAGGATTCCTGACAGCCATTACAACATGTGCCCCAGCTTCAGCCAATTGCCTAGCAATTTCCCTCCCGATGCCGCTTGTGGAGCCAGTTACGATGCAGGTGAGGTCGCTCAAGGGCGGTAACTCTAATGGGTTGTGCAGGTGACTCGCCGTTATTCTCTGGAAAAGCATCTCGTAGATCACGTACATCCATCCTCTCAACCATTCGATCCAACCCAACCCTTGCTTCCTCTTCGCCATTCCCACTCCCACTCGATGATTTACGATTTTTCCTTTTTGTCTTCTCTTTTTGTGTGTTATGAGTGTAATGCTATACGCTAAGCAAAGAAGATTTTAGTGTGAAATGGGTTACTACACATTTACAGTCATATACTAATTTTATTGACCGCAGTAAAAGCAAGCGTTTTTACCGGCATACAAAAACTAACCTCTTTCTTTTTTATAATCTTTTTACCCAAAAACATATAAAAATAGTTAATATTCTTACAAACTTATATCAAATTGTCTGTAGTTTTTATTCTGTTAAAATATGTTGTATTTTTATTTTTAGAAATTAATCCTTCTACTTATTAAATTTTATAATTTAGGTTTAACGGTTAAAATTATTGAAATTATTTTGTTAAATTTAAATTTATTATAATGTCATTTTTTAATTATATGACTACCAAATAATTTTTTTTATATTTCAAATTATCACATCAATAAATTTAACAAAAAAATTTTAATAATTTTAATAACTGGATCTGAATTTTGAAATTTAAAAAGTAAAATAATTAAATTTTTTAAAATAAAAATATAATATCTAAATTTTAAATTTATGAAAAGTATAGGGACTTATAATAATATTTTAACTTTTTAATTTAAATGCTTTCCCATAAACCTAGGAGAAACTTGGAGAAAAACTTGATTGTCAAAATCTGGAATTGGAAGGAAATAAGAAATAGAGTGAGAAGAAGGGAAATTTTCCAATTCTGAGTGATTAGAAAAAGCCCATTACAGGCAGCCAATAGCCTACAGCCTTGATTTCCAATAAATAAGAACTGCCTACATTGTGGGCTGCAACTCAATTAATTTAAGACAAGTGTCGTCAATTGGAATTCCCTTATCCTCATTCAGCTTTGCGCCTCTACTCTAACTATTACCTCCTACTCTAACGTCATCAGCTTTTATCTCATTTTACCATACGCCTAATCTATTAAAAATATTGACTGATATGGGGTGCAGGCAATTTATACCATTTTACTACATAATTTTTTTAATGTATTATTTTAGTTATTTTATTTTTTTATTAGTTTAATAAAAATTTTAAAATATTGTAAAAAAGTATTTTTAAAAATTTTTAATTTAAGATTTAAGTCTCAATTATTATCGAGTATTTTAAATATTTTTACCAAATTATTTTTTAAATTAAATTAAAAAGTTTGACATTTCAAAAACCAATTTGGGTGTCTATTATAATTTTGTCCTTGATTTATATTAATTATTGTTAGTTTTTATTTTCAATTGTTTTGATGTAACAAATTTTATTATAAAATCTTTTAATCAAATTTCTATAAATTATTTCAATCTTATCTAAATATATTTTCAAGTGTTACAAATTTAAAAATAAATTCTTTAAATGACTTAATTTTTCTATAAAAAATTTTTAGAACCCCTAAGTACTTTAAAATGTTTTTAAGCTACATTTTTTAAGGTTTCTAATCTTGTCGCGAGACATAAGCATGTCTAGCTCGAGATAGACCAACATCAAAGCTAAAAATGCTTCAAATTAATCTTGTTTCGAGACAAAATATATTTTGTCTCGAGACCTGCCAACATTGAAGTAAAAGTAAGCTTCAAGGGAGCTTTGTCTCAAGACATACGATAGATTGTCTTAAGACCTCTAGCTCCAACGGTCATATTTTGTTCTTCTTGTCTTGAGATAAGAGATTTGTATCTCGAAACACACTGTTGCAGGGTTTCATTAAGTGCTCGAAATAAATGCTCCCAACGGTTAAAAACTCCCTCCAATGGCTCCAAACATCCAAAAATCAATTAGAGGATATATATTCAAGTCAAGAACACTTGAAGACAGAAAAGAAGAATATCCAAACATAGAAATCAAGAGAAAAGCATCAAACTATTTATTCTTCATTTGCTTTTGTACATATGTCTTAAGTACTCATTGTTAGATCTTTTTTTATCATTCACATTTCAATTTATTGAGAGAGTTAAACACTTGTAAACACATACCTTTGAGAGACTTTTATTGTTTACATCTTTTCTTATCCTTAGAAAAGGTTACTTAAGGTTTCTTGGGTATAAAACCTTGAGTAATTTGTAAAGGATTTTAGTTGAGTCACAAAAATTAGGAAGGGTTCTAGTTAAGTTATAAAAACTAAGGAAATGTTTTATCTTAGCCTTGTGAAAAAGATAGGAGTTGTAAAGGTTATACATTTTCCTTGAAAGATAATAATTAAATACAATGAATTGGGAAATCCTTTGTTAACGTATACCAAGGTAGTAGCGGTAGGCAATTGGGGTCAAACCATTATCAATTGATTTGTTCAAGCTTTTCTTTTATTTCCTTTTCTTATCATTTAGAAAAGTTTGCAAAGATTTTTTTAAATACCAATTCATCCCCCTCTTGATTTTTTGGGCCTAACAACTATAAAAGATAGGGGAGGGATCACTTACACCGGTGTAAAAATAAAGTGGTTTTACACATTTTCGTAACCTTTTTTTATATATTTAATATTTTAATAATTCGATTAGATTGAGAATTGAATCAATTTGAAGACAATCGAGGAAAAAGGTACAATTATTGATTAGTCCTTAAAGAGTGTTCGTTTACTGTTTTGTTAGGTAAGTTCATATGGTATGATTGTATTTAAATTGTTATATATTTAAATTATGAATTTGTGTATGTTTGATAGTAATTTGAATTAATGCAATTTGGTACAAAAGGTGATATATGGATTAAATCACAAAAAATGATAAATTGACTGATAAATTGAGTATGATGAATTGAAATTTGAGATATTTAATGAATTTGTAGTGTATTATGAATGATTGAATCATATTGGTATGAATTTGATTAATTATCAAGATAGAGAACTAAATTGAAAATAGTATAACTTGGCGAAATTGGCTTGGAATTGAGATGAATCATGATATGCCATGTATGAAACGATATTTTGATTGATGAACTGATAATATTGAAATCGATAGAATGGGAATCGAACTTAAAATGAAATTAGATTATTGGGTACTCTATTAATTGTCTAGGTAGAGTCGGATATAGTTAATATGCCATAGAATAGTTTGAGTACGGGTTATTTCGACTATATGTCAATGAATGCTGGATGCATTTTTCTTTCGAACATCTCAACAAGTGTTGGGCACAATTATTGTTTTGGTTAAATTGATGAACGTTGGGCGCAATTTATTTATTTTGGACGTCTTAATGAGGCACTGCATGCCAAATAGGTGTGTTGGTTATATTCATATATCCGTTTGAGTCTAAGTCGTGTTAATAGGGGTATAAAATGTAAAGTTGATAATGGTATATAAATTGAATTGATATTGTGAAATAATGCTTAAAAGAAGAGTTATAAAATATGAATTTTGTTAGTATACGAAAGATTATGTAAATCGGTTATACAAGTCTAGAGGACTAATATGAGAACGTGACAAATTAATCAATTCGCTTCGAAAATTGACATGAAATTGATATTGAATAGATTAAATGTTTATTGATTATATGAATGATACTGAAATATTTATTATAAGTGAATTGGAATGTTATATGTTTAAATTACTATACGATACGATATATGTTAAACTCACCTTGTTGATAAATGGTTGTCTTGTTTAGGCAAACTTGTCAAGCTAGTAGTTTATCGTATTAGATTGTAAATCAAGGTAAGTTGTTGTTTAATGTCTATGACTTATTAAGCATTCAATATGCGTACCCCGTTTTTTTCCCTTTCCCTGTAGGTTACTAACTTGTAGAACGTGTCAAGTGGATCATCGGGAAGCTCACACTATCCCATTGTTAAATCGATAGCCTTTCAAATGCTCTAAGTCTAGTTATGTGGCATGTACATAGGTGTTTATATATGTTTGCTTAGAATGTTAATTTAGTTTGAATCTTATCTAATGTTTGATTTTGAAAAAGCTAATGCACATGTGTAACTATGTTTGCTTTGGTAACATGTTGTGACATTTTGGTATGGCACTCAAATGGTATATTAAGCATGGAATGGTGTAATGCCCCTCACACGCTCCAATTTCCTGACCCGAGCTACAAGATGCTAAAGTAATTAACGGAATGAACACATTCATAATCAACTTTAAACTTAAAAAGTAAACATTTCGTATAGTCATGTTTCAAATCATTCACAATTAAAACCAAGTCTCAAACAAGCTTATGAAAGCTCTTAAATTAACCCGAGAAAAAATAAAGACTTATTTGAAAACTTAGCAAAAAGTATGGAAAATCTACAAATAGGAGTGACACGACCGTGTACCTAGGCTGTGTGAAAAACTATGGTCTGTGGAGAATGAGTCACACGACTATGTGGCCAGGCCATGTAACTCACTGAGATCGTGTGTACCAAAATGCAAAAACTCAACAAAAATCACATAGTCGTGTACTTAAGCCATGTAACAAGTTGAGACTGTATGCTAACTAATACTACATCTACAAAAAGTTATAGGGGGTAGCCAGCCTGTGTGACATTTGGGAACCATGTAAATCATAAAATAACTTACCTTAGTGGCCACATGGCCATGTCACCAGCCTGTGTGAGACATACGGCCGTGTGTCAGACCATGTGCAGCAAAATGTGGCTTTAGATGTAAGATACCTATTTCAACCATTCGAAAACTTGTACCAATGCTACTTACCAATATTACACATTTTCAAAACATGTCGAAGCACACTTAAACCATTGCCTTCAACAACTAACTAATATACCTCAATGACACAATTTCACAACAAAAGCTTTTGAACCTATTGCACATAATTTGGTACAAAAATTTAGCACTATGAATACACCAACTCAACATCCCAAAATATAACATTCAAACCTTTCAAATACTAACCAAAATGCTAAACATCCACAATTCCAACTTTCGTTTCAATCTAACCAATTTAAACCTCATTCATGCTATCACATTAAAGCATATTCAACTACCATACAATTTCCATCTTAAAGAGTCATCACTTAACCATTTAAACATATTCAAAGCGCTACATAACACATATATTTACAAAGTTTGATTGACCCTAAAATTCACCTCAATGAGACTAAAACAAAAGCCTTAAATCTCTTATAAACATTTATCCAACTACACTTATTTACACGCCACTTATAATCGAGCTAGAATGATCAAAAGTCTATCAAGTCATTAGGAGGATAGTGTGAGCTCTGACCCGATCCAACTGATTGCACAGTTTCTGGCAATCTACAAGAAAGAAAATAGAACAAAAGTAAGCATACTTAATACTTAGTAAGTTCGTATATAAAATTTTACACAAGTTACTCGACATTAACATAATTCAAGAATTGAATATATCTATGTGAATACAATACATGGTATTCCTTGACAACTTAAGCAAATTTCACCATTCATCAAGGTTAGTTCACCTTCAAAAATTAAGCATAAAACATAATCCATGCCATTGTATCATAAACATATTAAGCATACTTGTTTCATGTAACAACATTCATATCATAATTAGATCATTCTTCCATTTCCGTACCATAAAATATATTTTCACTCGAAAAACTATAGCGGAATAACCACGGGTACTTAGGATAGAGTTGCTTACACGAGCTATGAATATAAATGCTCACATGAGCTATAAAAATGGGCATGCTCACACGAGTTGTGTGTCAGGATGACAACTTTACTCGATGTTGCTCAAACGAGTTGTGAAGGATCTGCAACACATGCTGGACCTTAGCTATCGGTAAAACATCCAAGACCAGCACCCGATACCTTATACACCCTAATGACATGTCATTTGTATCCTAGTCGTTCACTGAGTTTGTATGGGTCTCCATTCATATTCATGTTATTTCAACCCTTTGAACATCATCATATACATATAATTCAACTATATACATTCTCATATTCAATCACAGTCATCAACTATATCTTTCTTTACAAATTAGTCCTTCGAATACTCAAAATAATTATTCCATAGCAATTCAACTACAAGTTATATATACACCATAGTACAATGACAAGTATAAATCAGAATAAGTATTATACAAACTTACCTAACCAAAAATAGCAACAAATACAACACCAATGACTATTTTGCAAGTTTTCCTTTTCTGCATTTATTTTCTGGTTGTTTTAGTTTTTGATCTATGTAATAGTTCATTTCAAAAATTCAATTCCAAATACATTAAAACCCATTATACTATTCATATGAAAATTTAATTCCATTTTTACAATTTCTCTAAAATTTTGTAGTTTATTCAAGTTAGTCCCTAAAATCGAAACAACTATTACTTACACATTTAAACCCCAATTTTCAATCTGATTTCACTCTTATAATTAAACAACTCTCAAATGCCTATATTTATAGAAATTTTATGCCAATTTCAGTATTTTTTTTATTTTAGTCTCTAAACTCAAAATTAACTACTATCACTTTGCAAATTAGTCATATTTCATAACAAAGCTTCAAACTCTACCATTTAACATCCAAAAAGTTTCAAAAATAACAATGTTAACTTTTAAAAGCTTTGAAAGTTTTAGAATTTAGTACCCGTGTTAGCTAGATTAAGCTACAACGATCTCAAAAACATAAAATTTACAATAAACGAGCTTAAAATCAACTTATATGCAAGGGTCAAATGATTAAGAATGCTTGAAGATTTTTCTTATGCTTGAAGATTTTTCTTTCTTCTTCAATGGTGGTTTTTTAGTGGGGAATAAATAAATGAGGAAGATGGTGATGTTTTTATTTTCTTATTTTATGTTTAATTAACCTTAACATTTATTTTAACTAAAATTTTAACATAAAAATATTTAAAACTAAGCACCAACCATCCTTAATAATTAGAAATGGGTAATCTTCCACATAAATCCCTAAACAAACACTAATTAAACCTTTTAACTAATGAAAGTCTATAGTCATTAGCTTTTACTATTTTTACGATTTAGTCTTTGTACCGAAATTAACCATCCAATCACCAAATTACCAGACCAAAAATTAATGTAACACTATAATAGACTCGTAAATATTAATACATAATATTTACTGACTCGATCATCGAAAAACAAGATTTTGAAACCACTATTTTTGGTACAACTGAAAATGGGCTATTGCAAATGGTATCGTAAAATGATGAATTTGAATGGCTATAAAATATAGATTAGTATATTGAATTGGATCCAAATTGTGGCTTATGGATTGATTATTAATCAAATGGTTAAATGAATTTTTTGGTATATGTTTGGATGGTTTCGTATATGTACAAGTTTGGTAAATAAGCATGTACAATTGTTTTGGTTGGCTTGAAATAGGTACCAAAATGTGGATTTTGAAACTTTTTCTCTAAGTATCGATGCCTTAGAAAGGGTATAAATACTTTAGAAATTTTTCTTAAACTTATTAAACATTGAACCTTAAAATGGTATTGTTAGAGTTGCATTACCCAAATTCTTGTTAAAATAAAATACAAGTGGCAAGATAAGGGGATCTACAAGGGCAAAGGTCGAGGTTTAGACTTTGATTAGAATAATGTATTTTAACCTTACTGCATTACTTCTATTAGACTTTAATTAGAATAAGGTTTTTAAACCTATAAATAGACGTATTCAGCTCTATTCTTGTATTATTCGAATTTAACATAGTGAATTTTCTTCTCATTTACCCGTGGTTTTTTCCTGAAAGAGTTTTCACGTAAAATTCTGTGTGTTCTATTTTTATTTTTTTCTTTACGATAACGTTTTATTTTTTCACAAATTGGTATAAGAGCTTTTCAGATTGCTTATCTCGATCACGATAATGGCGCCACTGAAGTATAAAATTCCATTATTGTATCGCGGTGTAGAAGATAAAGATGCAGGTAGTTCTTACACAGATGGATTTGGAGGATGCCTTGCTATGGATAGATAAGATGCCTTTAACGTTGATAGAGGAAGAAAAAAACATAAAGATAAAAAAGTTTTGACGCAATTACATCTGCATTTGTTTGACAAAATTTTGCAAGATGTGATGAAGGAAAAGATTGTCGCTACATTATGGACAAAACTATAGCAGCTATGCATGTCGAAAACCCTGACTAATAAGTTACGTATGAAGCAGTGTCTTTATACCTATCGTTTGGAGGAAGATGTGTCTGTGTATGAACACTTAATTGTATTTAAAGAAATTGTCTCAGATTTGGAGGCCATGGAGGTTTAGTATGATAAAAAAGATTTAAGGTTGATCTACTTTGCTCTTTACCCTCATCTTATTCAACCTTTAGAGATACGAGTTTGTATAGTCACGAATCTATCATAGTTGATAAGGTCTATGCTTCTTTGATCTCGTATGATAAGATGAAATATCTTGTGGTTGGATCTAACTGTCAAAGAGAGGGTCTCACTGTTCGTAGGAGACAAGAACGAAATATCGATGATGATCTTGGGAGGACAAATGATCAAAATCCTCGCAGTAAATCTAAGGGTAGATCGAGATCTTCAAACAGAGGTAAAACCTATAACTTCTATAAGAAGAAAGGGTACATTAAATCTAAGTGCTATAAGTTGCAGAACAAGATCAAAAGGAAGGCTGTGAATCAAAAGGGAAAACAACTAGAAAAATCTAGTGAAGCTGATGTTGTAGAAGACTATAGTGATGGTGAACTCCTTGTTGCTTCTACCAACAATTCTAAACTAAACGATGAGTGGATTTTTTATTCTGGTTGTACCTTCCATATAAGTCCCAATTGAGACTGGTTTACAACTTATAAAATAGTGTCTGAAAGTGTTGTTTTGATGGTAAATGATGATTCATGTAAAATCGCAAGTGTTGGCACAATAAAAGTCAATATGTTTGATGGAGTCAGTAGAAAACTTAATGGAGTTCGACATGTACTAGAATTAAATAGGTATTTGATTTTGTTGAGTACTCTTGATTCAAAAGGGTATAAATATTTAGCTGAAAGTAGGGTTCTAAAGATTTGCAAGGGTTCACTCGTTGTGATGAAAGGGCAGAGAAATATTGCCAAATTATATATTTTGCAAAGTTCTACTATTATTAATGATGCAATTGTCGCTTCATCTTCTTTGTCAAATGATGATGTTAATAGACTTTGGCATATGCGTCTAGGGTATATGAGTGAGAATGACATGGCAGAATTGAGCAAAAGAGGACTTCTTAATGGGCAAGAAATTTACAAACTGAAGTTTTGTGAGCACTACATTTTTGGGAAAAAAAAGAGAGTTTGATTCACCAGAGAAATCTATAACACAAATGTTGGATTATATTTATTCTGATCTTTGGGGACCATCTAGAGTGTCTTCAAGAGGTGAAGTTAATTATATGCTAACTCTTATTGATAATCTTTCTAGAAAAGTTTGGCATTCTTCCTGAAGTAGAAAAGTGATGTGTTTTTCACATTCAAGTCTTGAAAAACTATGGTTGAAAAATATATAGGAAAACAAATAAACACCTCTGCACAGATAATGGCTTGGATTTCTGTTCTGATAAGTTTAACGAATTGTGCAAATCAGAAGGGATCATAAAACACTTGATAGTTCACCATACTCCATAGCAAAACAATGTTGCAGAACGAATGAACAGAACAATCATAGAGAAGGTTTAATGTATGTTGTCAAATGCTAATTTGTCAAAGTCGTTTTGGGCTGAAGCAACCTCTTCTGTATTTTTTAATCAACCGATCTCCATCCGTTGCCATTGAGAAAAAGACTCCACAAGAGGTATGGTCTGGTAATCCTGCTGATTATTCTAATATGAAAATTTTAAGGTGTTTTGTGTATGCTCATATTGATAATGGGAAATTGGAACCGAGATCCATTAAATGTGTTTTTCTTGGCTATAAGACTGTTGTTAAAGAGTATAAGTTATAGTGTCCTGAAAATTGAAAAATTGTGATTAGTAAAGATGTTATTTTTTATGAAACTGTTATGCTACCTAACTTATCTCTTAAAGACTCTTCCAATAAAGAACAACAAAAGCAAGTGGAGCTTTAGATTGATTCATGAACTATAACAAAGTTGACTCTTCAAGTTACTATAAAAATTTAGAATAAAGCCACTTTTTCAGCATAATATTCTATTACTAAAAATAAAGCTCGAAGAGAAATTAAAGCTCCAAATACGTATGCCGAGGCTGATCTAGTTGCTTATGCTTTAAATGTGGCTGAAGATATAGATGCAAATCAAGAGCTATCTACTTATTCCGAGGTAGTTAGCTATGAAGACTCAGAAAAGTGGATGTTTGCCATGTAAAAAAAGATGGAATTGCTCCACAAGAACAGAACATGGGATCTTGTGAAGCTTTCTAAAGGTAAAAAGGTTGTTCATCTTAAATTGGTGTTTAAAAAGAAAGAAGGGACTCTAAGAGTTGAAGAACCTAGATATAAAGTAAGGCTTATTGCAAAAGGTTACAGTCAGATTCTAGGTGTAGACTTCACATACGTGTTTTTTCCAATTGTGAAGTATAGTTCGATTCAAGTCTTGCTTAGTATTGTAACCATGTATGATTTGTAGCTCGAACAATTAGATGCAAAAATAGTGTTATTGAATGGAGAACTTGAGGAGGATATTTACATGCAACAAGAGGTTTGATTCTTTTATGACTACTCAAGATTTCAAAAGAAGTAGTTTTGATAGTTGTGTTTATTTTAAGAAAAATAGTAATGATTATTTTGTTGATGACATGTTGATATCAATTAAAGATAAATGAGAGATAAAAAAGGTTAAAACGCAGCTTAGTGAAGAATTTGAGATGAAAGATTTAGGAGCAACAAAGAAGATATTTGGTATGGAGATTCTCAAAGATAGAAAAGCAAGTAAATTGTACCTAAGTCAGAAAGGGTACATTGATAAAGTTATTTGCAGTTTCAATGTGCAGAGTGCTAAGCCTGTTAGTACTCCTTTAGTAGCCGATTTCAGACTTTTATCGGCTTTATCTCTTCAATCGTATGATGAAATTAACTACATACCACACGTTCCATATTATAGTACAGTAGGATCCCTCATGTATGCTATGGTTTGCTCACTTCTAAATTTATCATATGCAGTCAGTGCAGTTAGTAGATACATGACGAATCTCGGTAAAAAACACTGGAAAGTAGTTTCATGGATTTTAAGATACTTACAAAGTACTACTGATGTTTGCTTATAGTTTAGAAGAAATAGAAATGGAGTCATTGGGTATGTTGATGATGATTTTGCTGGAGACCTTGATAAAATAATATCTCTCACAGGTTATGTATTTATAATTGGGGTTTGTGCAATCAGTTGGAAAGCCACTTTACAAACTACTGTTGCTTTGTCTACCACTAAAGCTGAGTACATGGCGATTACTAAGGCTTGTAAAGAAGCTATTTGGTTAAAGAGGCTCTTTAGTAAACTCAATGAAGACCTTCAAATCGATATAGTATTTTGTGACAATCAAATTGCCATTTTTCTTACAAAAGATCAAATGTTTTATGAGAGAACAAAGCATATTGATGTTCGGTATCATTTTGTTTGTGATATTATTGCTCGTGGTGATATTGTTGTAAGCAAATTAATACTCATGATAATCTTGCAAATATGATGACTAAGACACTTCCTATAACCAAGTTTGAGCATTGCTTAGACTTGGTTGGTGTTCATTGTTGAAGATAAACTCTTAAGGGGTTTCATGGAAGAGGTAGATATCTTGTTCGTTGAAAGTGCATCATGAAGAACTTATTCGTTGAGAATTCGTGGCAAGGTGGAGATTGTTAGAGTTGTGTGACCCAAATTCTTGTTAAAATAAAATACAAGTGGCAAGATAATGGGATCTATGAGGGCGAAGGCCGAGGTTTAAACTTTGATTAGAATAAGGTGTTTTAACCTTACTGGATTACTTCTATTAGACTTTGATTAGAATATGGTTTTTAAACCTATAAATAGACGTATCCGTCTCTCCTATTGTATTATTCGAATTCAACATAGTAAATTTTCTTCTCCTCTGCCCGTGGTTTTTTTCCCAAATGGGTTTCCAAGTAAAATTTGTGTGTTTTATTTTTTTTCTTTGCGATAAATTATCATTATCAACGCTCTATTTTTTATAGGTATCGATATAGAGGTAAGGTATTGATACCTTGGAAAAAGTAGATACTTTGTGACAAGTATTGATACATTTGTTTTTAATTCAATTTTTTAAACATCGAAGCTTGAAACGGTACCGCTACCTAATCTGAATTTTTAAAAAGTTTGCAATTGTGTTCATGCTTGGGTCAACAAATGAGCTTTCGTAAGCTCGATTAAGGCTCAAATTTGATTATGTATCATATTGTAAATATGTTTATGACATGTTTGTATGTTTGAATGATTATTTTATTGTAGTATTAATTGTAGTTGCTCTGGCAACAAATGTAACATCTTGTTGCTCGGACTTGGTGATCATGTCAAGTAAGAGTTGTTACAATGATAGATATATTTCAAAATTTTACATACATGATAAGTACAAATATATTGATAAATTCAAAAATTGAATTGTTAAAATATTAAACATATAGAAAGTTATGGAATGGTGTAAAGCTACATTAATTTTATATCGGTGTAAGTGGATCCCTCCCCTAGAAGATAAATATGGTTTATATATTCAAACTAAAATTTACAAATAATTTATATTAATTATTTAAAATCATTTAAAATTTATATTTCATATATTACAATATTAACATTGGGTTACCATAAATTATTTTATTATGCTTAACCATACTCTAAGTTAAATATTTCTTAATATCAAAATAACAATAAATTGGCATCGTGGTAATAATAACACATGAAAATAATGATACTTTACATTTGAGTTAATTATAATTTTTTATTATAATTTAAGCTTATATATTTCATATATCATAATACTAATGAATTTGAGTTTATAAATCACATTTGAATTTATAAATACTGATAGTCGCACTAATTTAACAAACGAGCAGTATTGAATCGCATAGATCCCATTTCCAACACACTACCATATCTAGGCCAACTCACACGGCTTGTCATATGTCTCCTCACCCACTCACCATTGTTAATAATTTGTTTTTCCACAAAAGCCAAAGGAAAACTTGAACCTTTTGAGGTGTCTTCGCTTTTCAAATCATCTTCTAAACCACAATAGAAACCATGTCATCAAGCACATGCATATTCTTTTAAGTTTGAACTATGGAAAAAGCATCTTTCCTTATCCATTTCCATGCTAAATGATCTTGACATGCATTAGCAGAAGGAGGCAAGACAACTGTGATCTGAGTGACGATATGATCTAGCACAAGATAACTCAGACGAGACTAATCCTAACTTCCACTTTCCTTAACCAGCTCACAAACACGTAGTGTATCATTCAGTTTTTCGGCACCTTTATAAAAATACGAAAGGGCCCTAATTGCCGAAGCCACACATCATTAGAAAAATTTGTAAGCCAGCCATCCCCAATAGACCAATAAACATTAGCAATTACTTCAAGTTAGACCTTTATCAGCGATCTCCAAAGAAACAAACAATTACTTCTGATAATGGAACTTGGTAGCAGACCTTGTACATTGTATTTATTCCTCAACACTTTGACCCAAATAACATCTATTTTCGAAAGTAATTGAAATCCAAACTTCAACAAAAATAAAATAATTCTAATTAGCTAACCTCCTCAATCCTAGCTCTCCAACATCGAGAAGACGACAACAATCATCCCTGGATACTAATGCGGGTTTTTTAAAATCTGAATTAGAGCCCCAAAGGAAATTTTTGGCAATCTTGATGCGAATATAAAGGCCCAATTTCAGACCCATGCATGTGATGAGCTCACACTACCTCAAGGTCCAACAACAATGTCAAAGGCCCAGCAAATCAAACCAAGATTCGATCAAAGACAAGATTCGATAATGAATTTTTTCAAGGAAAGGGGGAATGATACATGCAGGGATGGGGTGAAATTTATTAAATTCCATTCACCGAAGCTGCTAATTTTCAAGTTTGGGAAATTAGCAGACTTGCAACAACTTTTTGGATGAGATTCAGGTATTTCTATGTTGAGATGTATTCATGGCATTCAAATATCTATCTCTTAGATTCGAAACACACTTTAAATCACTCAATTTTGAGTTCGGGATCTTAAGTTATGATCATTTTAGTGAAGATTGTGTGAGCAGAATTTCTAGACAGGATTATGACGAGAATTACAAGTTCCGGGCTTTTAATTCGAGTTTAAATCATATTAGATTCGGGTTTTATGATTAATTTTTATTATATATGAGCTCAATATTTGTATTTTTCAACTCTTATTATTTTATTAGATTAATTAGAGTTCTAGTATATTTTAGAGTTTTATTTAGATTTATTTAACTAGCCTATATATAGGCCTTTACATTGTACACAAATCAGACAATTGTTTTTGTTAATAAAGTTTTCAATTTTAGGAGTTTGTTTCTTGTGCAAGATTTCCTTCTTGTGATTTTTAGAAGTAGTTTTCTTCTCGATTTTCTTCAAAAAGTCATGGAAATTCATTCTTCACCCTTCAATTTGCTAAGGATTATTTTTTAGAGGGTTGATTAAAGCCATTAATTGAGTTTGTTGGGATTTATATTTCAAAGGGTTCAATTGGACATTTATTTTTCTATCCACCATATCCTTCGGTTTATCGTTCAATTTTCCACTTTGCTTTAATCTAAATTTTCACTATTTAGTTATTATTTTGAATATTTATCTTTTTTTTTTGTCAAGTTTTCTTGTTGTTCTTATTTCCTTTGTTATTTTCTAAATTTATTTGGTTTTTTTTCCTTTCAGGTCACATCCAAATCTTTTCTTATTGAGTCAAACAACTTGAATTTGATTCTTCTTCCGCTTTGTCCACTCCAATTCCGTATCAAATCTGCTCGATTTCCTTACAAACAAATACAAGAATACGAAATGAATTCATGAAGTAGTTAATAATAGCCAAGAGGACAACCCTTACCAACGTTAAACGACCTACTTAACAATTTCCTTGCCTCCCAACCAGACAATTTCTTTCTTACTTTATCTACCGCAAATTAAAAAGTGCCTATTGTAACTCTAGTATGGAATAAAGGCATTCCAAAATAGTTGTCCAAATCATCCACATAGGTGAACCCCCATCATCACAAATAGCATTAGCTAGAGCCCTAGGCGTATTGGGGGAGAAAAAAGACTTGTATTTGTTTTTGTTCATTTTTTTGACCTAAGTAGTAACAAAAAGTATCAAAAACACTATTAACAACTCCTGTCTGAATTTTTCTAGTCTTACAGAACAAAATTAATAATGAAACGTTGTATCTTATTGGTCTATAAATTTAAATATTTTTAACTTTTAAAACATTTTAACAATTTAAAAACTAATGTTAATAATCATCAAATGTTAAAAAATATTATCTGTAATGTTAACTTAAAATTTATGTTGATTAACCATAATATTAATTTATAATTTTGATGAATAAATTACTAAGTATTTATTGATTTAATTATATTTTTTGTTAAAAATATTTTATTTAATCACATTATTAATCATAATATTAACTTAAAATTGATGTTGCTTAACTATAATACCAATTTACTCATTACTGGCTATTAATTTAATCATTAATTTTTTTATATTTAAATATGTAATTTATCATTAATTGATTATGATGCATATTTTATTAATTCTACCTACTAATATTTCAAATATTAAAAATAAAATTTTAGATGTTATAATCATTTTTTAATTATTTGCATTTAAGTACCTATATTCAAATAAATTATAGTAATAAGCTTATTCAAATACCCTATATTACTACAATAATAAAATATTTATCCTAAATTTTAATTTTAAATTATAGATCCCTTTTAATTTTTACATAGTATAAATAGATATTATGAGATCCTAAAATTTAGCATGTGACCATATCCTGTTAGTCAATTAAGCAATTCAATTTAAAGAAGAGAATATTACATTATATGTTTTGAATTTTGATTGATAAACTTAATACTCAACATATCTTAATTAAGGTAATACAAACGAATAATGTGAAATATTACAAATAGGTAATAAAATTTTCTATCACTCAATTAAGTCTATATTAGCTAAAAAAACTAGGTTTAGGGTTAAAATATGGTTACTAGAATAAAATCAGTATATTTACTTGCCTTTTCAATATCTTTATATTGTTATTTTTGAAGCAATTAAGAGCAAAATTGAATGGAGGATAACTAGAGGATGAAGATTTTCAAATAAAAAAATTGTATAATCACAGTTTAACATTATTTCTAAAAAGTACTTTCAGGGGTCTGTTGCTTGACACGAGTTTTAGTATGTCGATTGACACGGTAATCCTTGTTTTATTTTCTGGTATCTTTACTGGTGTTTCATTTTTGATTTATTTTAGTTTTAGGTAAGGTCTTTGCCTCTTGTTCTATTTTGATTTTCGGGTAGAGTCATTGGTTTTGGTTTTGTGTAACGGAAGAGGATCTGGCCAAACTAAATATTCTTGATGAAGAAGATGAATCATTTACCGAGGAAGTTTCGGTGGTGGATCAGAGTTATCAGCTTTGTTTAGTGGGTCGATGTCTGACGGATAGTGTTGTACATTTCCCCTTTTTGCGTAACACTATGGCAGATCTGTGGCATCCAATTGGGGGGATTTGCATTTCAGATTCAGAGGAAAAGAGAATTCTCTTTCAATTTTTTCATGAAGTGGATGTACAACGGATACTCTATAGTACTCCATGGTTTTTCAACAATCATTTGTTGATTCTTCATAAAATTCAAAGGGGGGAAGATCCTTTAGAAGTTCCGTTATTGTTAACAGAGTTTTGGATACAAGTTCATGATTTGCCACCAGGATGATGACAGCAACAATGCCAAAATAGTTTGGTGATTTTTTGGGCAGTTTCTTGAGTATGATACATCCATACCGACAATGAGAATAAATAAATTTATGCACATCCATGCTAAGTTAAATGTGTCCCTCCTGTTAAAAAGGAAAAAGAAGATCCAAATTAGTAAAGAAAAAACCCTGTATGCTCACTTTCAGTATGAGAAGTTGAGTTTATTTTGCTTCATCTGTGGTAAACTGGGTCATGGAGAAAGTTTTTGTATGGTTCGTACTCGCATTGATCCAGCTAACATTGTCTTTGGTTGAGATATCTCTTTATGAGCGGTGGGGCGGTGTAGGAATTCTACAACAAGTAGATGGCTCCGGGAGGCTGACGATTCTGACTGTGGAAAGGAGGTTATGGCAAGAAATCTCAAAAAATAAAATATAAGGGGATGAATTTGATTCTGGGCAAAATTTAGGGAGAGTAATGACTATTTAACCTCTCAATCAAAAATCAATATTAAGGGAATCTGGTCATAATATATCCTTTAATAGGGATATTAATTGGCGCAATTTGAGTCATAAGGTAAAAACTAGAATTGTTAATGACGATGGGCCCATGGAGTTGGTGTTGGCTGAGGAAAATAACCCTCTTACGGTTATGGAAGGAAAGAAAAGACAAAGGCTTGTAGGGGCCTCAACTAATGACATTAGTAATCATGTTGAAGATTCAAACGTTTTATCGGCTAACTCTGTGGGACAAAGCAGCTAGTCGTAATGAAAATCCTAAGTTGAAACATTCGTGGGTTGGGGAGGCCACGGACGTTTAATAGGCTCAAAAATAACTTACGAGCCATTAATCCTCGTATTTTGTTTTTTATGGAGACAAAATTAAATTCGAAGAAAATAGAAAAGGTAAGGTTGATATGTAGTTTTGAGAATGGTATTGACATTGATGCGGTTGGTTTTAAAGGGGGTTTATCTCTTGGTTGGAAAGGAAATAAGTTGATTCGGCTTAAAAGTTACTCTTCGTTTCATATTGACATAGAAGTGCCGGATACGGATTGTGGAGAGATTTGGCATTTAACGGGGTTTTATTGGAATCTCGAGGAAAGGTACCGAGCTCAGTCTCGAAATTTTCTTCGAATGTTGGGTAATGAATGTACACTTCCTTGGTTGGTGGTCGGGGACTTTAACGAAATTATGAACTCTTATGAAAAAAGGGTGGTAGGCTTAGATCAGATCGCTAGATGTCTGAGTTTCAAGATGTGTTGGAGGCATGTGGTCTTAATGATGTAGGTTTTATTAGTAGGTGGTTTACGTGGGAGCAAGGGCAATTTTTATCGACTAATATTTGGGAAAGGTTGGACAGAGGTGTTGCATCGCTTGATTGGATGACTCTCTTTCCTTATTATCAACTAGAGCATTTGAGCCACTCTTTCTCGGATCATTGCCCGATCATTTTAGATACATGGGGTCGTGGTAATGATGTTCAACGGATTAAGTCCAAGATGTTCCGTTTTGAGGCCAAGTGGTGTTTAGAACAGAATTTTGAAGATGTGGTACAATCGAATTAGAATGATTTAGATGGAAGTGTCCCTGATAAACTCTGGACTATAGGACAACGGCTTCAGCAATGGAGCAGGTTAAGAAGTAGGGAGGTGAAGGTTTCTCAATCGGATCAGGAGGAATGGCTGCAAGACTTTATGGTAGGGATCTTTCTGATGATGTTCAAATTGGGCTTAACCTGGAATTAGATAAGGAGGAGATTTTCTGGGAGAAGCGTGCCCGGGCCAACTAGCTAAAAAACGGGGATCGAAATACTAGTTTCTTTCATAAAGTTGCTGTCCAGCGTTTTTATCATAGTTGGATTATGGGTTTGGAACGAGAGGGCGGGTGTCGGGTTTCAACAAATAAGGAAATGCTTCAATTTGCTTTGAAGTATTTTGAGCATCTATTTACGGCTTCCAGCTCAAGGTGTAACACCCGTATACCCGAGACTGTCGCCGGAGTTACCGAACTTAAACGAACCTTTACAGAACTTAATCAAAAATAGATACAGAATTTCATGCAAATCAGTTCAGAATCATTCTTATTGAGGGCTTTCGGACATCATACAGACATCTCGGATGATTAGGATTCGTATCCTTTCAAATCGGTTACTCAGAAAATTTTTCATAGGAAAACAACGTCACACGCCCATGTGACCCTTAGCACGGCCGTGTTGTGAGATCGTGTGGCCTTCACACGCCCATGTCAAGCACCCGTGGATGAAACTGTCCAAAATGACACGGCCACTTCACACGCCCGTTTGAAGGCCGTGTGTTCCCACACTGTTGAGACACACGGCCGTGTCTCCTACCCGTGTGGTACCTAGAATTTAAATCAAGGTGCAGGTAAAGCACTATCTAGTGGTACGCTCATAAGGTTAGGCCGTGTATCTCTCACGGCCTAGGCACGCCCATGCCGCATACCCGTGGAGCATTCTGCCAAATCTCACATGGCTATGGTACACGCCCGTGTACCATGCCATGCAAGCCGTGTTAGGCTATCTACCAAGCCTTGCTTTCTTGAGACACAAACAAGCACATCCACAACCAATCCAAATAATACTTTACTTATACAAACATTTTCTTCTATATACCACATTAGAAACATAATGCTTATAAGCTTACAAATTAACTATACATATCCATAACCTTCTATACATGCCATAAACTTACGTTAGATACATAACGTACTAATAAGGCTTGACAGTGTGAAGCTTACTCCGAAGACTCGGCTCCCAATCCAACCATTTTCATACACTGAAAGGGGGAAAGAATAGAACAGAATAAGCTATAATAGCTTAGTAAGTCGTATGCAAATTAGAGCAATGAACATTAGAAATTATCGATTACTTCATAACAATTATTAATACATATCATTACATACTCAACTTACTCTTTTGGGCACATTTCATATACCAATCATATGTGTGCTTAACCGTACTAACCTCAATGTACAGAACTATTTCATGTCACCTGCAGAAACACTTCATCATAATACAGGTAAACTAATCCCATTGAGCAGATTCGGAATATGACCAGATAATCAGAGGTTAGCACCGAAGTGCCTCACAGACATGGCAGAGCCATGAGGTAGCCGAAGCTATTAACAGAGGGGTAGTCGAAGCTACATCACAGAATGGTAGCCGAAGCTACATTACAGAATGGTAGCCGAAGCTACTAACAGAGGGGTAGCCGAAGCTACATCACAGAATCAGAACAGAAGTTACCTCGGGCCTGCTCACATAAGCTGATAGGTGTCTGCAACACATGCTAGACCACCCAGCACCTGGGAACTTTATCAGACAGAATCAGAATCCCTCTAGTGACATGTCACTTATATCAATGTCTATTCCTACTTGCTCAATAGGGATTTTACAGATAATTCATCATTATCACAATTTCAGATATATAACAACTGATTAGCCGAATAATTTCAGAAGCATATCTATCACTTTGTCAGACTTTACGAAATTTTCACTGTTTTCACAATTTCAAAGACATAGCATATTATCAATCTAAATTTACAGAACATACCTTATTCCCATGAATACGAAAGTATACCAAGTTCCATTCATTTCATAATTCATATATTATTATAATCACACAATAAAAAATAATTAATTATATTTTAGCAAAACATGCTAGAATTTACATACAACTTACCCGAATAGTCAACGGATTAATTCCCTAGACTTTATCGAGAACTCCCTTATTTCTCGTACTCTGACTTTTCACATCTTTATTGTCTAAATTCACACACAAAACATAATTTATCAATAATCTAACCAATTATGGATACAATTCACATTTGGGTACATTTCCAAATTTACCCCTCAACTTTCAACAATTTATAAATTTAGTCCCTTGGACTCCAACTTTCATTTTCTATATTCCATGGACTTATTTAATCCATTTTCACAACAATAACACTAAATTTATCAATAATTCACACACTTAAGAATAATTTATAAACTTTACAAATTAATCCCTTTTTACACAAATTCATCAAATTTCAATCCCAAAAACATGCATATAACCCTCTAAGCTTTCACTATCTACCATTACTCAACCAAAAACACACATATCACCAATGGGTATATTTTTGAACCCCGAAATCTCTTGAAAATAATGGTAGAATCATGAAATTCAAGCTCAAGTAATCATAAAAATACGAAAATAACTAAAAACAGGGCAGGATTTCACTTACTATTGAGCTTAGAAACCAAAGTAACCCTAGCCATGGAGAAGAATAAGAATCGGCAGCCATGGGAGTTCATTTCATGGAGAAGATGATGTTTAAAACATCAAATTTTGTCTTTTTCCCAAAAATGACTAAAATGCCCTTAATGACATAACTCATAAACATTTCTAGAATTATCTTTTTATGTCTATGACACTATTTGATGGTTTATTTACAACATAAAGACCTCAAATTCAAACCCCCATTTCAATTGGGTACTTAAACTCTATACCTCACATTTTGCAATTAATGCAATTTAGTCCTAAACATAAAATTGGGCACTTAATCAATAAAATTTTTCAAACAATACTTTCACATCAAATATCAATAAATCAAACCTTATCAAAATTTACAAAAATTCAAAATTTCACTTCAGATTTGTGGTTACGAAACCACTATTCCGATTAGGCCCTATTTCGTTCTGTGATACAGGGGATGATGAACGTTTGTTAGGCTTGGTGGAAAGACGAATTTCTAATCGTATGAATGAAGAGTTGCTTAAGCCATTTACTGAGGATGATATTACACGTGCTGTAAAGTTCATATCACCTTTAAAGGCCCCGGGTATGGACAGGTTCCCCATAATTTTTTACCAGAAATATTGGTATATAGTTGGCCCTGAAGTTTCCAGGTACTGTTTGTCAATTTTGAAGGGGATATTGAGGTAGAAGAAATCAATAAAACCTATATTGTTTTAATCCCAAAGGTGGAGAAACAAAAAAAAAAAAACCTTACCTATTTTAGACCTATAAGCCTTTGTAATGTCATCTATAAGATTATTACAAATGTCTTGGTAGAACGCATGAGTTATTTTTTGGGGGAGTGTATTAGCGAATCCCAAAGGGCCTTCATTCCAGGGAGACATATCTCAGATAATGTGCTTATTGCCTATGAGATTTTACATTCCCTCAAGATAAAGAAAAGAGGTCGAACAAGGAATTTTGCGCTCAAACTCGATATGAGTAAAGCGTATGATCAGGTTGAGTGGGATTTTCTAGCTGGAATGATGAGTCGGTTGAGTTTTCACTCTGGTTGGGTTATTTGTATAATGAGGTGTGTTTGCTCAGTCTCTTATACGGCGGGGTTCAATGGAGAATTAAGCAAGTTGTTTTCTTCTTCGAGAAGATTGAGGCATGAGGATCCACTAAGCCCTTATCTTTTCTTGCTCTGTGCTGAAGGGTTTTTTTCGCTGCTTTATGATGCTAAAAGGGACAATTTAATGCGGGGAGCTCTTATTGGCAGAGAAAGACTTTCAATCAACCTCTGTTTTTTTGCAAATGATTGCATTCTGTTCGGTGATGCATCAGGAGAAGGGGCAAATATGATGCGGAACCTTATATTGGAATATGAATAGGCTTCAGGACAGAGGGTAAATTTTGAGAAGTCTTATATTTATTTTGGCGCTAATGTGGAACAAAGTGATAGGTAGTTGGTGACTGGCATTTTGGGTGTTAGAGTGGCTACAAATTTGAAGAATTATTTAGGACTTCCTATGATGGTTGGTAGAAAGAAAATATGGGCTTTTGCTTATTTTATTAACCGATTTAGGAAAAGAATTAAAGAGTGGAGTTTGGTTATCTTTTAATGAGGGGTAAGGAAGTTTTTATTAAATCAGTTCTACAAGCTATCCCTATTTATGTTATGCAATGTTTTGCCTTACCTAAATTGCTTTGTCACAAGTTGGAGGGTCTATTGAACAAGTTCTGGTGGTCTAATAACAAATTGGCAAAAGGGATTCATTAGAGCAATTAGACCGTTTTATGTAAGCTCAAATATGCTGGTGGAATGAGCTTTCATGATTTATTTTTGTTCAATCGCGCATTGTTAGCTAAACAAATTTGGCGTGTTTTTACAAAGCACGATTGTCTTTTATCAAAGGTTTTAAAAGCCCGTTATTTTCCTTTAACATATATTTTATTAGCCAATGTTGAAACTTACTCTTCTTTTACTTAGAGGAGTATCTGTAGTGCGTAGGAGTTGATATCTGATGGTCTGGTTTGGAGAATCAGCAATGGAACTTGTATGAACATCTAGAACGACCCTTGGTTGCCTGGTCATGAAAATAACAAGTTAGTTGTGCAAAATATTAATACCTCTTGGACTACTATGAACCACTTAATTGATGTTGAGACTTATACCCGGAAAAAGGAGTTGATTCAAAGCTTGTTTGATGAAGACCAATCGAATCAAATTTTTTCAATCCCACTTGCTTGCCGGAGAACGTAGGACAAGTTGGTCTGGAAATTTGAGGCTTCTGGGAATTACACCATGAAGAGTGGGTACAGAGCTTTGATTATAGATCATTTACCAGCTAGTGTCATGGACTTAGAATTTTTTGCTCACAATTCGTGCGGCCTTAGGCAGTTTCTTATTCCCAAAAATGCCTAAGTCAGCCTAACTCCCACAATATAAAGATTCAACAACTCAAACGAAAGCAACTCAAAGCCAAACAAGATGAACAAAGAACGAAACAAGAATAAGCCACCGAAAAATAAGAACACAAGAGAGAGAGAAATTTGAGTGAATACTCTCAAGAATTCTTATTACTCAAAACTTAAGTGATTTACAATGAGGGAAGATGCCTCTATTTATAGTTGAGCCTCCCCAAATCCAACGGTACAGATCAATTACATCAATGGGCAAGATTAAAGAGTATCTACATATCAAATCTCTAAGATTAGAAAATCATATCTTCTAATATTACATATCATCTCTAAGATTGCATATCCTCGAAGATTATGTTTCCATATGTGACAAGCTTGTAGATGGACCTTCAATCTCTTCAAGTAACGGGCCAGTCCGATCGGGCCAAATGACTTCCTTCTCATTTGATGGATAGCATAAATGTGTCATGGTTGCGGGCTTCCATGCGCAACCCATGACACTAATAGCTATAGAGATGACAAATACAGATATTTCTACAAAATCCTTTGGGTGTTACAAATTCCAGCTAAAATTAAAATACATGTATGGAGACTATTTAACAACCATGTACCGCATTTTGTTAATCTTTCTCAAAGACGACTTTCTGCAGATGTTACTTGTCCTCTCTGTAAAGTAAGACTAGAGGACTCTGATCACCTCGTATGGAAGTGTGAGGTATTACAGTAGCTATGGATCTCACTCAATGTTAGCTCCGTCCCAAATGATCTCACCTTGAATGGAAAAAATAATTTCATTAATAAGGTTCTTGAGGCGGATGCCAGTATGAGGCAAATTCTTATTATTTCTTTATGGGCTTTTTGGCATAAAAGAAATAAACTGATATATGAAGGTATTAAATACTCTAATCAGGATATTGTTGGTTTTATCCGAGGGTACAGTTAGGAAGTATCTTCATGTCATACAAATTTAGGGTACGTTTGGTTCACTGTAATGGAATAGGGTTGCAATTGAATAGAGCTGTAATCAGTAATTCAATTGTTTGGTTGAATGAAATGGAATAGAGCTGTAATAGAATTCTTGTATTTGGTTGAATGTAATAGATGTTGTATTAGTATAAGGAAAAATGCTTAAATGACCAAAATACCCTTAACATAATTTTTATAGGTAGATAATTATTGTTCTTAAATTTTAATAAGACTATTGTTAAATATATTTTAATAAAAATAAAAAATAAATAATTTAATCATATTTTAACATAATTATTATTAAATATAATTTAATAAAATAATATATAATTTAATAACATTCTTAATATAATTATTAATAATAATTAATAATAGTTTAATATAAAATTATTATTAAGAATATTTCAATGCCTAATATATTTTCTTTAATCTAGCCTCTCACCTTTTCTCTTAGATTACAATCGCCAATATAAAAATGAGTTTAACATACTATAACATACTATATGATAATCCTCTAATAACATTTTATTTTAATAGTCAATTTTAATAGAAAACATATTTTTTGTATTTTATTTTATCCTTTACAATAACATGATAACAACAAGTTCACAGTGCCAGCTGACTAAAAACTTCTGTTAAGCTTAACAAAAGAACAGATACATGAAGTGATGCCAAATAATAGCAAATTTTAGCCATAATAAAACTGTGTACTTCAAAATGACAGTGCAGAAGCTGTCCCAAATGATACAAATGCTCAAGCGATTACATTTCCCAGTTCAATATGATCCCATCACGAAACCTAAAATTCGATTTTAAGAACTTATCTGCTAATTTTTTAAACTGAACGCTCCCATCTTTCACAACCTCTTGCAAGTTTCCGATTTTCCAGGTTCAACTTCATGAATTCTGCAAATTATGAACAGATAAGGAAATCACATTCAAGGAATACCTGCAAACAGTATAGCAAAATGAGCATCTCCTGTATTCTTTAACAAGAGTGAAAAATCTATGGCAAGCTTCTAAAGTACCCGAAACGAATACTTAGAAAACAAAACAAAAGAATGCAAAATAAAGAAAAAGTAAAACTTTTACGACCTGACAAAAAGCCGTTTTCTCTCTTGAACAGGTAGCTGATTTGGTACACCGGTATTGTTTACATAATTTTATATGTTTCAATAAAAGGAATTGATCCAATTCTGCATTTCCTTGCATTTCCTACTCTATCCTATTCAACATTTGCATCAATACAACAGAGATAGAAGCTTGCAGTATTAAAGGATTCTATTTGAACTCCAATTCTTCTTTATTATGATCAATGTGCTTCTATTTCACACTATCTAATAAATTGCTCTAACTTCAAATCCATGCCAAATTGTTCAAATCACAAACCAAAACCAACTAAAACAGAATGCCTAAAACTCGCCCTATTTAATTGACCGCATGTAGAGAGTCGAAACTGTAAAATAAAAACCACGTAATAGTGTTGCCAGTCCCTCAACAACCGAAGGTATTGTCCTCGAGAGAGGGTTTTGTCTCACGTGCTCTATCGAGAGCCAGAGTGCCATGAGCAGCTGCCCTGGGAACCTGGTTCACAGAGCTGGGAGCACTTCACCTATATGTGGACATACAGTCGCCCACTAAGAGGCAACTTGAACGGCTCGCCTTTGGTGGAGTTTGAACCTGACTTATGGTATATAGGTCACTTATAGGGGTATATAATACTACTTGAGCTAGCTACCGCTATTTAAATCATTATCACGTAATAGTAAGTCTTAAACAATAACATCTGACCTTAAAAGAGCAATACAATCATCAACCAGAAATCAACATTACAACAACAGATAGCATTGAGTAAAATAAAAAGAAGTCTCATGTATTGGGTAGCATAAATAAGACCAATAAGCTGGCTTTAACCAGTTCTATCATCTGGATAAGGATAAATGCGGTGTCACACTCTGCATAAATATGGCTTAGATTCAGTTCATTAATAACAACAGAATCATAATTGCAGAATTAGTGGATTCAGGTAAAGATTGACAATCCATGCAACTACAAACAAAATGCCAAATACAGAATGCCTTCAGCAGAGAAAGTCTGGGTTGCTTCTACCATAATTAGTATATTATCTTATAGTATGTTGTATTTAAAAAAATGAAGATAAACCATAGTAGTGCATAAATCCATGTTATACTGAATCTAAGCATAAAAGTCAATTTTCTAGGTACTGAAAATCTAGTAACTTGTCCATTCTGCTAAGTTCTTCATCTTTGCTCAATTCAACAAATATAATATGGCTTCATACAATGTACCTGGATATAACTAGCTTCAAATAAAGCACCATTTCCCATTTGAAACTGAGACCTATAGTCTTTACCCTATATAAGGAAAACAAAGATGTCACAAGACAAAACCAAGCTTGTATCCGTGGCAGCAAGCACCAATAATACAAACATACCAGTTCTATCATTTTATATTAACTTAAGCCAGATATCTCAAGTCACCGAGAAATTTGCATAGCAGTCATAAAAATGAAAATCAAAAGACAAAATCTATGATACTAAGATAAGTGAGCATTGGATATGAGTACGTGTCTTACACAGATATACTCATTTTTTTGAAGTTTTTCCATATATTTGGACTATGATATGACATATTTGTGTCCATATATGTGTCAAACACAAGCATAAAGAGTTGGTAACATAAGACAATATTTATAAACTGACTAAAACATCTACATTCTTTTCAACTTGCAACAATCCCTATCCTATTCATTTTGATTTCCATAAGAACAAATATGCATTTATAAGTATAAAAGCTATAAAACCCAAGGTTAAAGAAATCATTACCTTCCAAGGCCATAATGTAGTTATAGCAGTCTCTACCATCGAGAAGAAAGCTGAAAGACCCAAAAGAGCTGTCAAAACCAGACCTTGTTCCTTAAACACTTTAAGAATTAATATGCACTGCCCAATAACTCCATAACCAGTATTAGCACTCCATCTACAGCAAAAACTCTTTTGCATCCAAACACCAATACACCACAAACCATTACCACCAAAATACCCCTTTTTACCAAAACCAATTTTTGATCATTCCTTACACCTTCATTTTCTTCCCTCAACGATCCTACGTGACCAAAACTACCATTTTTTGGGAATCCAAAAGCTTTGAAAGCTTGGGAATTTAAACAGGTGGAGATAACAGGAGCTGGGTAGTGATTGGTTTTGGGTAAAAACTTTGATTGGTTTTTCAAATTTTGATTAAAAAAATGAAAGATGAGGAATTTGTTGAATAAGTGAAAGTGGGTCAATTGAAAATTGAGGATTCAAGTGCCATTTTTATCAATAAAAATAAATAATTAAAAAAAAAGATCAAAACTTGTTTAAGCAAAAAAAGAAGAAGAAGAAGAAGGGATTTTCAAGTTTCAAAGGAAGAGTCGTTTGGTGAAGGAAAGATTCTAGTTAGCTACAAGTAGGACGGCAATATATTGAAGAGAGAAAGAGTTCAAAAGAAAAAGAGAAAATGCAAATTGAGTTCAGAGGAAATGGGATTAAAAAAAGGTTTAAATTGATAAATTGGGAATTTGTTGATATTACAGTGGAATGAAAAAGCATGAAAAAGAAAGGAAAATATTTTAGAGGTGAGAAAGAAATGATAATGGTGAGGGTAAAATTAAAAGCTTTAGGTAATTTCTTACCCATTTATTCCCTGAATCGTCATTCTGTGGGGAGACCACCGAATGCTAAACAGCATTTTTGCCCTGAATAAGCTTTGCATGGAATAGGGCTGTAATAGCTTATTACAGCCAACCAAACAATGGTTTAATAAGGGTCCACTGAATTGAGCTGTAATGTATTGGTATTACAGCTAACCAAACATGTTGTTAACTGTTCTTTCTAAGCCCATGATGCATTATCTATGGCGACCCCCTGACAGTGGGACGGTTAAATTAAATTTTGACGCGTCTTTCCTAAAAGAATTAAGAATTTCTTTTGCAGCTATTCTTGCAAGAAATAAAGAGGAGCAGTTTTTGGGTGCTTGCACTTACCCGTTTGGCGACATGGTGGATGAGGTGGTTGCGGAAGCAAGAGCATGTGAAAGGGCCATGCTTTTTGCGGTGGGTTTTGAGTGGAGGAGGATTATTTTGAAAGGGGATTCACTGACAATTATTAAGAAACTAAACTTAGAGGAGGAGGATAGATCTCTCATTAGACCAATTATCAATAATATTTGTGCTCTTGGAAAAAAGTTTGAGAATGTCTCGTACTAGTTTGTGTTGAGGGCAGTTAATAGTGTAGCACATACCTTGGCTTTGGAAGGGCGTCGACGACAAATTGCGTGCGTTTGGTCTCAGGAAGCTCCGGAATCAGTCCGAAAAGTTATGCAGACGGATTGGGAGGTCTGGGTTCAGAGAGATTAAGGGGGTGGGCAAACTTTGAAGAGGGAGATGGTGCTATGAATTCTCTAAGGTTGGATTTCAAAGTTGTTTTACTCCAATATTTCTATAACTGAGTAATCTACGTGGGAAATGTAGCCTATTTGGACTGGTATTTCCAATGGCTTTTCGGTTTTGGTGCAGGGTGATTTTCGTTTGTGGTTTTGCCTTTCTGTGTGCTCTCGTATTTGGTCTATCCTTTGTCGTTTCATCTCATTTGTTTTAATTTTCCTGTGTGCTTCTATAATGCTTTTAATTCTCTTATTGTTTTTTTTTAATTGTTTTGTATTTGGACTTTTATAACCTTGGGCCTGTTTCTTTAATGAAGGAATATCAGTTTTATTTAAAAAAAATAAAAAGTACTTTTGGGACAAAAGGTATTTTTGAGATAAAAATATTGTTAAACTAGATGCTTTTGAGTTTTTCAAAAATGCTTTTGGGATAAAAAAATGTTTTGCAAAAATAATTTTTTAGCCAAAAGCAGAAATAAAAAATATTAATTTTTGCTCAAAAGTTTTTTTTGACCCAAAAGTACTTAAAGAAACGATACTAAACTAAGCTTTTTAAATACAAAGACCCTTGACATATTTTAACTTTTGTAAACCTTACAAAACTTTTTAAAAAATTGTAAGAAATAATTTAATTACATTAAATTTATACTATTCACATGTAAAAAAAGTTTTATTATATATATGTATCAATAATAAATATAAATTAAAAAGATATACAATTCATGGTTTATAATGATATCATAAAAAATCTAAAATGTCAAATAAAATCAGTTATTTATATAGTTTTTATTTAAATTTTTATTTTTTTATTATTTATTTAATTATTATTGGTTTGATGGTCGAAGTGATCGAACTGGTTGAATCTAGAATTGGTGATCTAATCTGTTTAACCATTAGTTCAATTATTAAAACACTGAATTTTTTAAGTTTGAGGATCAAAATATATCTAGTTGTCAAGTTTAAGTGCTAAAGTAAACAAAAAAAGTACAGGTACCAAAATAAACTTAATTGTCAAATTCAAGAACTAATGTGGACCTACTTGTTAAGTTTAGAGACCGATCGTTACATTATTCTCTTTTTTTTTTTCATAATCATTATCAAGATGAGTTTCAATTAGTAAAGTGGATTAAAAATTTTGCGGGGGCGAAAAGTTACATTATGTGGTTATTAGTATAAATTTGTAATCTTATTTGGGAATAGTCATGATCATAGGTTGGGTCAGATTCGGGAATTTTAAGTTTATTTTTTAGGTTCGGGTTCGACCCAAAGAATAAGTCTAAAATTTTACCCAAACCTAACTCAGATTAAAAATACTAAATCCGAGCTCGAGTTAACTCGTTCATATTAATTTTTATAAATTAATTTTTATATAAAAATAAATTTTAAAAATATAATACATTAAATACATTCAAAATATTAAAATAAATATTTCTAAAATAATAACTAAATTAATAATAAAATAATATTTATACAATAATTAAATAATAAAAATAAAATAGTAGCAATATTATAATAATATAACAATGAAATATCAACTAAATGACAACAAATCACTTATTTGGAACCTTATTTTTCTTCAAACTCACGCTTTTCCACTTTTCAAGCCGGGTTCGGGCCTCGACGGATGCCCACCATTATCAGGTCTACGTGGGAATAAAGGTTGAATTTGGTTTTTCAAACCTCCGTAAAACAACCCACCGCAAAGGCGCTTTAGAATCAACTCTTGGAAAAAATGGCGTCTTCTTCTCCATCATCATCATCGGCTGTTAAAAGACTATCAAATCTCAACAACCATCTTTGCCCAACTAACTCAAACCCTTTAGTCAAAGTATCTGCTCAAGTGTCCCAGGCTCTGTCCACTGGTCTCCCGGTTGTTGCTCTCGAGTCCACCATCATTTCCCATGGTAACTTTTCCTTTCATTTCTTTTTCCTATTGGGATCTGTAATTGATTATAAAAAACAACTTTAATTGTTTGCAGGAATGCCGTATCCGCAGAATTTGGAAACAGCCAAGGAGGTGGAGGCGATTGTGAGGGACAATGGAGCTGTTCCTGCTACCATCGCCATTCTTGATGGCGTACCATGCATAGGTCTTTATTCTTAAACTTGTTCCTTGTTATATTATAAGCCCTTTTTACGTCTAAACCTTAATGTTAGTTAATATTTATTTTTCAGTGTTTACCACTTCATTACCCAGGAAAGTTGACACATAGCAGTAGCATATATAACCATTGCTTTGATTCATAGTTTGTTGTTTAATACTTGGGACCATAAGCCACCCTTACTCCATCTTCCTATACATTTAGAATGTGTAATAATGAAAAGAGAATTATAATAATTTCTGGTTAGTCAACAAGCTAAGCTTATCTTTCAGTGTTTTTATCTCTTCCATATGTCGCTGCCATCACTGCATTTTCCTCACCAGATTGGGTTTCTTCCTCTTCGTCTTAACTTAGCCCTTAGCCGGATATCTATGAGAAATTTTAATTTTTTTTTCTTAAATAGGCTTTGGGATTCTAGTGTTGCTTCTTTCTCTTGCCTCTAGGTTTGAATTTGGAACAACTGGAAAGGCTTGCCCGAATGGGAAAAAGTGCTCAAAAGACAGCTCGAAGGGACATTGCATATGTTGTGAGTATCATGTAAAACAGTTGGTTTTTGCATGACCAACTGTGCTCTTCTTTGTCGTAGATCTACTAAGGTGAAAGAGTTATAGGATTTGTTACATTGAAGATGACATTATGATACTAATGAAAAAGGTTTACTTACCAGAGACAATGGATTAATTATTTATGAAAATTATTTTGAATAACTTCTCTCCTGAACAACATATAGTTCAATGCCGTTTATGTTAGACATTGTTCAGATAGAAGAAAATCATTGAGCAACTTCTTAATAATTAATTAAACTTATTGTTTCTATGAAGATTTTGTATTTCACAATATCTTCTATCGGATCACATTTAGCTTGCTGCAGGACTCTTTGTTCATCTCTGATTCTATCTCTAATGATAATAAACTTATTAGATGTATGATTCAACTTTTGTATTATTATTTTTGAGATTGAGTGGTTATAGGGTGTTAATTTTTCCACTGAACTTTCAAATTTGGTGCAAATTATAAAGGAATAACTAATAAACACAGAGATCAATGTACAAAACTGCTGGCAGAGCTATTGATTTGTTTATATTCTTCTAATTAACTTTTTCTTGAATATTTTCACTTCAATATCTACTTCAAATTCTTCTTGTAATAAGTACAAGAATAAAACCATAAATGACACTGGCCTATAAAAATTGAATGAGTTTCTGGGTCCTATTTTTTTCTGATATATTGCACCTCAAATTTTGTGTGGTAACGAATGTCCATTTTCAGGTGGCAACCAAGAGGAATGGTGCAACAACTGTTTCTGCAACTATGTTTTTCGCTGCCATGGTGACTACTAGATTTGAATCACCTTTCCACTTTTCATCTTCTTCGCTGTAATTGTTACCCTTAGTAGTGTCTCCACTGACACATTCATCACTTGCAGGTTGGTATACCTGTTTTTGTTACTGGGGGAATTGGGGGAGTGCATAGGCATGGCGAGCATAGTAAGTTGTACTTCCACATCTGCAATAGTCCTACAAATTGTTTGTCTCTGATAGTGTTTAAAATTTTGTGACCAATGAACCATACTCTTTTTTTTTCATGAGCATGTGGACTGATACCAAAAATTGCACGAATATTCTATGCTTTACTAATTGTAACTTTCTACTTCTTATGTTTCAAAACGCAGCAATGGATATATCCTCTGATCTCACGGAGCTTGGAAGGACACCAGTAGCAGTCGTTTCTGCTGGTGTAAAATCTATATTAGATATTCCAAGGACACTGGAATATTTGGTACTTAATCACTTTCTCTACAAAAGATTTTCAAAGATCCCAGCTTCAGACTGAATTTTCAATCAGTATTGTTTAATTTAACATTGCAAGTTTTGTTGTTAAAACAGGAAACTCAGGGAGTTTGTGTTGCTGCTTACAAGACCAATGAGTTTCCAGCTTTTTTTACTGAAACAAGTGGCTGCAAGGTATAACTAGTCAACACATAGAACATTAGCATTTCTTGAAGCACCATTGGTGTTCTCTAAACAGTATGATACTATTCTGATAATTATTTGTGGGTTTCTTCTGTTGTTTTTATAGTAGCACTGAAAATTTATATCTTTGATTTCTTCTGCAATTAAAATTTGAAAATTTATATATTTGATTTCTTCTGTAATTAAATTTTGCAAAGAGAAGGACGGCCTCATGATTGTTGGCATGTTGCATTGAGTTTGCATTTCTATCGTTATTACATAAGATTGTATCTGTAGTTATCTTATGGTGACCTTTACATTAGATATTCCAAACTGAGATCAGTGAAAAATGTGACCTGCTTATTAATCTTATTTATCTTTGGAATGCTTTTCATCTCTTTTCCTTCTTCCCCCTTTCTTTTTCTTGGGAAAGGAGAAGTGGCTTTGGTTTGGAGTATTGTTGTGGAGACATTATTTTTCTGGTTGAAACTTTGGGTAATAGCGTCTAATTGAGAAGTTGCGCTGCTGATGTATGCACAGAGAAATATTGTTATAATGTTAATCTTATATATTTTCAATAATTTATGTGCAAACTTTGCATGCTTTGTTCAAAGGAAAGTAAATAGTGTTTTTGTTTCTTAATTGGTGGTGATAATCTAGGTGCCTTGTCGGTTAGATAGCCCAGAAGAATGTGCGCGGTTAATTGGTAAGTTACAAAGTTCATTTGACATTTGATCTCTTCTTTTTTATTTTCAAGGTTTATTGATGATCCTCTTTTATTTTTTTTACTTCAAATTTTTCTTAATTACAGATGCAAACAGGAAGCTTAATCTCGGAAATGGAGTACTGATTGCAGTTCCCATTGCAAAAGAATACTCAGCTTCTGGAAGCTTAATAGAGTCTGCAATACAACAAGCTCTTACAGAAGCCAGGTGAAAACTGTTTTTATGCTCATTAGACATCCAGTTTTCTTTACTTCCTTTCCAGTTCTTTTTTTTTTGACCATCCTCTTTACCTTCAGGGGAAAGAACATAACAGGGAATGCTGAGACTCCATTCTTGCTCGCTAGGGTTAATGAAATAACTGGAGGAGCATCACTTGCTTCAAGTATCCTTAAGAGATAAATTATATTTATATTTGTTTAAATACCTTCTGTCATGTGGCTTACGGACAGCAGTAAGTCAACTTAGACAATACATACATAGTTGTTATCATTATATGTTGTTCTTCAGCTGATATCTTGGGCAGTGAATATTCTTCAACTTATACTGTATTGGTTTTCTTAACTAAGCTCAAGACATTGCGCTTGTGAAAAACAATGCTGCTATCGGTGCTAAGATATCTGTAGCCCTGGCCCAGCTCCTCAAGTAACTTTGCATAAAGGTGAGGAATATTTTGTTTAGTACACTATATTTACTAGAAAAGGAGTTGCTAGAAACAAACCTCAGTGAACAATTTGTTTGGGAAAAGAGTTTTATATGTAGGGTTATTATCCTATCCACTACTAATGGAGTGTTTTTAACTGCACGAGTAGGTTTAGGAATTGGACAAATGTCCATATACTATATCTAAAAGAAAAAAGAAAAATAACCAAAAGAAAGATGTGTTGGGTTCCTAACCCTGCTTTTAGTGTTAAAAGAACTCCAGTGGCAATGGACAGGATGCTAATCCTTGGATGTCTATGTTTCAGGGATGGGTTAGCTGAACTGTTTTCTGCAGATCATGTTATTACTTTAGTATTTGCAATGATGGATGGGATACTAATCCTTGGATGTTCATGTTTTATAATGGGTGAAGTTCTTTTGGTGGCTACTTAGTCATGAATCTGATTTCCACACTCAATGCATATATTATATTATAGTAAAAACATTCAATATAAGTAGTTGAAACCTTTATCAGCTACCTCAATGACGATACCAGATGTTCTTTGGTTGTGATTGAAAGTTTAGTATTAATATAGAAGATAAATACTAGTTGTTTAACTGGTTATCGTTTTGAATTTATTATGAACAGAAAGTTTGTTGGGAGAGCATGCAAAGGCATTGTTTTGGGAGAGATTCCTTCAAGCTTTTTAACTGATGGATGATATTTATGAATGCGTTTCTTTCAGCATTTCGAAACGCTCCCATCTTGCTTGTCTTTACGTTCACTTCCAACTCTCTCACATGATTCCTAAATGTCTATTGTATTTTATTAAATTACCTCCTCTACTATTAAATCAATTAATTTGGTCCTTATACTATTAGAAACCTCAAAAGTAATAAAATAAAACTGTTTTAAAATTTTTTACAATATTATTTGAAAATGCAAAAAGAAAAAGTTAATACATATTTTTCAAAGTTTCGAGAAAATTCAAAAAAATATTCCAAAAAATTCAGAAAAATAGAAGTATTTAATATTTAAAAATTTCAGAAACTTTCTAAAATTTTTCCAAAATTTTGAAAAAGAAATACAAAAAATTCTGTAAAAGATTTTTTTTGTAAATCTTTTTACATCACTTATAGATTTTAATAATTTTAACAGAATATGCCATAAATTGTTTTTTATGGAATTTTCCCCGCACCAATCAGAAAAAAATTTGACATATATTCCTTAAAAATATCTTTTCTTTTAATTATTTCTGAAATTTCAATTTTTTTAATAATATATATTTTATTTTTATAGTTAATTTTTAGAAAATTTTAGAAAATTCAAAGAATGTTTTATATTTTTTTTTGAATTTTTATAATTTTGAAAATAATTGGATTTTTTTATAAATGTTTTTTACTCTTGAATTTTTCTGAAACTTTAGAGCTTGTTATAAGGTTTCTTTTTAATTTTTATATAACTTTTAAGATTTTATGAAAATTTTAATTTATTATTATATTTTATGACTTTTGGATTTTTTATAATTTTTACATTTATTAAATATTTTATATTTTTTTTTCTAAAATTCAACCAATCATGAACATCATATTCAATTATCCTTGTTTGCTTACTTTAAAATAGTATAAAAAATTAAACTTGTTTGTCCACTTTACTTTAAAATAGTATAAAAGATTGAATTGATTGATTAATTTTTTAGTAAATTGTTCTTTTTTCTAGAGTGGCCTTCACTCTCCAGTAATATAAGGACATCCGGAATATTTATACCCATTCAATTATCCAATTTAACCCATTTCTCTTATTTTTTGTTTTTAATTTATAAAAAAATATTCATTGTATGTTAAATTAAAGAGTAAATTAATTTTTTCTATTAAAAATTTCATCCATTCATATTATTTAAAACTAATATGAATAATGAAATAATCATAAAATTACATAACAAGATCAATTTACTCTTTGATTTTATTTTTTTTGAGTAGTAGAGTGACCCATGGTGCTCTTTTTACCCTCATTTTACCAACAACTTTTATGGTTATAGTGACGGCTTTTTATGTGTCAGTAAATGTGGTTTTTGTTATTGTGTTATTTCAGGGATGAAGCCAAAGATTTGAGTGAGAAAAATGCAAGATGAGAAAGTGTTAAAGAAGAGTAGTAGGGCATAATTAGATATGGAAAATAACCACAAATCTTATTAATTATTATTTAATACATAAAGTTGACATCTCTCAGATTCTCAGACTGTGAAATCATCATCATCATCTCAGCAGCTCTTCTCCTCAAACAGATGGCGGAATAACGAAGCCTGAAACAACAACTTGGTTAAAAATGAAATAATCACAAATATATGAAATGAAAGGAAGAAGAAGAAGAAAATGGAAGGATGTTAAAGGTATGTAAAGTAGGTACTTCCGCATTTCATTCCAGGTTGAAGTGTCAATCCACAGGATTTAGCAACAAACACAACTTTTTCCATGTTCACAAGCTTCTCAACATCTGGTGTCACGTACTTGCACATGCATGGAATATCCAGACTTGTTATCACATCACAGCAAGCCTTGGATGGAGTCGTTTCCGGCCCTGATCCTTCTACGTATTGCCCGCATTGGGATATGAGCTTTGGGATACTCGTCTCGCACTGCCCCCATGCCCAATGGCTTCCAACCATCATCAACACTGCCAACCTCAACCACCACGCCATCTCCTTCCTACTCTTCTTTTTACTGCCTTTGCCTCTCCCTCTGCTTTGGTGTATCTATCATTTATATTGAGATTTTAGAGGATAGCTTTGGTAATTTCCTCTTCAATGCTTTTCACAGATATCCAACTGTCCATGAAGGAGTGGACCAGTGGGGTTAGTCATTTCTTCTTTTTCATTTTCGGTTACACTTTGTAAAATTTCTTTTTCTCAATTAAATCAGTTACATTGAATTATAAAATTATTAAAAATAATTTTTTTACAAAATAATAAATATTATTTTGATAATATTTATCACTTTTTATATTTTATCTATACAAATACATATACATGATTGGAATTATTAGATTTATATAAAAAACGATATCTTAATTTTCATTATCTCAATTTTATTGTTTCAATTAATGTAAAATTTATTTTTCATATCAATTTTTTTATAAATTTATTACATAAATTCTTTATATACATCATTGTGTCATAATCTAAATTTTTTTATAATATCTAGAACTACCAAGAGGCAAAGACAGGCGCAAGAATGGCCTTGTCTCCCATGGTAATTTTCCTATAGAGGTCTTTTAAATTTTATCAAATCATAAGTTAGTATAATGATAAAATTATACTTTGGTCTCCTTAAAATTTATTATTCATTTCTAACCCCTCTAAAGTAATTTTTTGGCTTCTCCCCTAGAACTATCCATAGCCTCTCTCCAACTTGTAAATAGAAGAATAAAATGTACTTGAACGCGCTTGAACTCACGTCCTCTTACACTGATAACTAGAGGCAGAGCTAAGAAATTTGGTTTGTGGGGTCAATTTTTTAAATAGTTAAAATGTTTATAAAAGTCATATAAACTAATGCATGATTTTTTTTCTTGTTATTCTTCTTCTATTTCCCTAGTAGATTTTCTTTTAAAATATTTTTTCATTCTTGTTAAATATTTAAAACAAATATACCTAAGCCAACATCACTAGTAATTTTCTTTCATAAAAATAAACATCACTTAAGTGTTTTTGGATGTCATAAGAATGCAATATATCAAATTTTTAGACACAAGATTTACAGTAATTAAACTAGCAAGAACAAATTCTAAATAAAAATGCTAAATTTCTTATCAATCCTAATTTCTTCAAGGATTTGTATTAGTCAACCTCTAAAAATTATTATTCAATCGCAATGTCAAGAATATCATACAAAATCAATAGTCCCAAAATCATTCAATAAAAAAAAATCTTATATAAAAATCCTAATCTATCATAAGAAAAGTCACAATCCTAATTTTCTAGAGACTAATCAATAAAGCATGAAAAGTAAAGAAGAGTTATTACTAAATTGAGAGACCAACATAAAAGTATTGAAAAATTGAACACCTATCTTGTTTAAATTCTAGAGAGTCAGAGAATAAAAAAAATTTGAGAAAAAAATTATGAGTGTTGGAACAAAATAAAAAATTAGAAATTTTTGAGTTTTGAGAGAGATTGGATTATTTTTATATAAAATAATTTATTTTTCAAAAATTTTGATGAATCCATTTCAAATTTTTGTGGGATGAAATTTTTTGGGTTTATTTTCAAATTTTTTTACTAATACATTAATTATATAAAAATAAAAGAAATAAAAATAAGATTTATTTTTTTAGTTTTTTGTGGGGTCAACAACGTGAATCCATCGTTAAGCTAAAACTCAATTAATAAGATTTTAAATTTTAATTATAAATAAATTTCAGTTAAATTTACATAATTTCAAATATTTATATAATTAATACTTTAACTAGTGATTAAATTTAGTAATATAATTCTATATTAATTAAACTTGGTGTAGCTTAAAATATGTATATCAAATTTTCATCTATTCTAATTATATTTGTAAATAAATAACTCCGGTTCCCAAAAAAGATGGCAAAGAAAAAAACCGAAATTGATGGTTTTCCGGTCTAATCCGATCTAAAAGAGTTAATTTTAATAGATAATCAGTTTCGCGGCAGTAGGGGTATTATGGAGAAAAGAATCGATTTTTAGGTGAGTATACTACCACCCAACTTCGAGATTATCACGAAAATACCTCTTTATATATTATCGTGTTTTAGACCCTGTTTCTTGTTATTGTCGCCTCTCCCTCCCTCTTATACCGCATTACCCATTTTGTTTCATTTTTATTTTGGAATTACATGGCGTATGAATAATTTTTTTTATATATTTATTTCATGTAAAATAATTTTAACAACGGAAAATAAATCACCGATTAAAAGAAAATAAATCACTTTTTAAGAAATTGATTTTCGTTTTCTGAAAAAATAACTTTTTATGAATAACTCGATTTTTATATAAAAATTAACTTGAATTACTCCTAATATTACTTTATAATAAATTTTTAATTTTAATTTTTAAAAATATTTAAAATATTAATATAAATATTATTAGTATTATATTTTTTATACGAAGCTTAGAACTACTCATAACTTCTCTCCAATCTTTAAAATAATGAGCTTGAACTCACGTGCTTTTATATTGACAAAAATATTGATGTCAACCGAGCTAAAGCTCAATCAAGTTTTAATGTTATTAAACTAACATATTTATATTTAATAACATAATTTAATATTGCAATTTTATTTTGATAATAAGTTCTAGATTTATAATTGTTGGGATCAACCTGATTAAACAACGAATAAGTAAAAATAGTAAAACAAATTAAGAAATTAAACATACAAATTTATGTGAAAAAATCCCTCAAAAAATGATTAAAAAACCACGGGCAAAAATAATTTTACTATAATGGAAAAAGAACGAAAAGTACAACAAATGGAGATAAAAACTAAATCCCAAAAACTTGAAAACAAAGAACCCTCAAAACATGTTATGAGTTCTAATCTCTAATGAGTGTTTTTTTTAAAGATTGTAAAAAAGTCTATTTATAGACTAAATTCATAGGTAAAATAATAATCGATTAGTCTAGATTGATCAGAGTTTAATTAAAATAAATAAGTAGAGTTTAATTGAAAGATTATTTCTCAAAATTGACTGAAATATGAGTCATACTCAACAATAATAATTTTCTATTTAAACAATATTCCTAATATATTTATTGAAAAATATTTATAATACTCTTTTAATAATTAATATTTAATAAGAAAATATGAATATTTTATTTTTATAATATAAATATGTATATTTATTTAAATTATGCTTAACTTCATTTATCCCTTCCAATTCTAATAGATTACTATACACTCTCGTGTATATATATATATAAAAGAAGGGACAGAAATATATACGAAAACATTGAGCTCTAGGTTGGTTCTTTTAAGTTCCAAAATACTTTTTTTTAAAATCATATTTAAAGGAAATTTTGATTTTAGAATTAAATTTTAAATATTATTTTCTTACCCTTAGTAATGATGTATTATTACAGTAATTATAAAATTTAAATTATTAAACATTCTAAATAACCCATCATTATACTTATTAGTAAAAAAAAAAATTATAAATCAAATCATTGACATTTAAGGTTTTTAACCTTAATTTTCTATTATTATTATTTTTAACTACTTTATATCTTTTAATTCTATTTTGCACAATTTATTTTAATATAATTTATTCTCTAATTTAACATTTGTTTTAACATAAGTTACTCTCTAATTTCTAACATTAAGATAATGAAAGGGAATAATCCACTAATGATTTGAAGAATAAATTGATAAGAGAGTGATCAAAGCAAGGTTGACATGTACAAGACATTGTACAACGAGCAATTTAAAATTAATTGAAAAAAATGTTTAAGAGCTTGAAATGAACAAGAATATTATGAATATTTATCAAAAAATATTTAATTGATTCAACCAATCAATGAGTTAAACAATATACAATATCGTATACACATTTACGCTATGTTATTTTATATTATTTATGAAAATGTTATAATTTTTTTTAAAAAAATTAAAAATAAATTTATTATGCTATAATTAATACAGGCAACTAATCGTGCATTGCCCAGGCTAAGAAACTAGTATATGTTATAAGTGTAACTTCAAATTAAGTTTTATTTAGGCATTAGTTAGTAATTTATCTATATAAGATATTAGTTATCATAAAATGTCATGCTATTAAATAAATTTCAATTGTTAAATTGATAAGTTCGATGGCATTACAAATTTCAATTTCAGATGACGACAATTCTGATTCATGGTGATCTTGAGAAGGTTTTTATAGAGAAGAACCTGTAGACATAGATAAATCAGAATGTGATAGGTTAGATAAAAAGGCTTTATCCACGAGTCAATTATGTCTAACAAATAATGTGTTGCAAGATGTTCTGATGGAGAAAATGATATTCACCTTATGGAAAATGTTAGAAACCCTCTACGCGACTAAGTCACTGGCTAACCGATTAGTGCTGAAACAATGGTTGTACACGTTCCGTATGAGGTTTAGATTGACAATGAAGATTAGACTGTGCTATTATTGTGCTCTTTACCCCCTTCATATAAGTATTTTAGGGAGACCTTTTGTAACACCCCCTCACCCTAAACCGTCGCCGGTACAGGGTTACGAGGCATTACCAGACGTATTAGACAATTTACGAATAATTCAACTTTTACCTTTTTCTCAATATAGTCATTTTTTTCTAATTTCTTTTAATTAAGCTAAATTCACCAAATAAAAACCTAATTAAACACACTACTAGACTCATTCTTAATTTTTAATAATTATTTTCAAACCCGATTCACTAAGACGAAGGCCCGATAACACACTTTTCCGGTGCCCACGAATTTTGGTTCGTTACATTTCTCCCCCCTTAAAAAAAATTCGTCCTCGAAATTTACCTGAGAATAAATGAGGATATTTGCATCTCATAATTTCTTCTGGTTCCCAAGTTGCTTCTTCCACACTATGGCTTCTCCACAGTACTTTTACCAGAGGAACTCGTTTGTTTCTTAATTCTTTCACTTCTCGAGCTAGTATTTAAACTGGTTCTTCTTCATATGATAAATTCGGTCTAATCTCAATGTCTTCAGTAGAAATAATATGCGATGGATCTAATCGATATCTTCGTAACATAGAAACATGAAAAACATCATGAATTTTCTATAATTCCGGAGGTAAAGCCAATCGATAAGCAACTGGTCCAACACTCTCTACAGCTTCATAAGGCCCGATAAACCGGGGACTTAATTTTCCTTTTTTAAAAAAATTAAAAATAAATTTATTATGCTATAATTAATACAGGCAACTAATCGTGCATTGCCCAGGCTAAGAAGCTAGTATATGTAATATGTAATATGTGTAACTTCAAATTAAGTTTTATTTAGGCATTAGTTATTAACTTATCTATATAAGATATTAGTTATCATAAAATATCATCTTGCTATTAAATAAATTTCAATTGTTAAAATTAATAAGTTTGATGGCATCAGAAATTTCAATTTCAGATGACGACAATTCTGATTCATGGTGATCTTGAGAAGGTTTTTATAAAGAAGAACCTGTAGATATAGATAAATCAGAATGTGATAGGTTAGATAAAAAGGCTTTATCCACGAGTCAATTATGTCTAACAAATAATGTGTTGCAAGAGGTTCTGATGGAGAAAATGATATTCACCTTATGGAAAATGTTAGAAACCCTCTACGCAACGAAGTCACTGGCTAACCGATTAGTGCTGAAACAATGGTTGTACACGTTCCGCATGAGGTTTAGATTGACAATGAAGATTAGACTATGCTATTATTGTGCTCTTTACCCCCTTCGTATAAGTATTTCAGAGAGACCTTGATTTATGATAGAGATAATCTCTCATTCGAGGATGTGAAGGGTTATCTATTGAGTAAAGACAAACTCGACGATGAGTTTGGTTTGGATAGCAAGTCAGATTGGCAAGCCTTTGTTTTGGTAGCATTAAGGAAGCGATACAAGAGATGTCACTATTGTAAGAAGTTAGGTCATGTCAAGGCAGATTTTTACAAATTGTGAAATAAAAGGGTTGCTGAGAGTAACAAGGAAGATTTAGCTGTTGCTAATTTGACCAATAACAAAAGTGATGATTTTTTATTGGTGTCAACAAGTGAAAGCTCCGAGCTTATATCCAAATGGATCTTGGATTCGAGGTGTTTTTCCATATGCATCCCAATAGGGATTGTGTAACATCCCAAACCCGGCCCAGACGCTATGGCTGAATCTAGCGTGTCACATTGAAGTGTTTTTGCGAAAACCTTGTTTTTATTGAAAACCTTTCTTAAGAAAAAGTTAAGTAAAATACTTATTTGTATTTCTTTTCAAAACGAGGTGTATTTAAAAGCCATTTCTTGTTATAAATTACTAATTAATTGGAAAATATTTACTACAGAAGCTTTAATTTAAAAAAAATAACAATAAAATTAGATAATTTTGAAAAGTGGATGAAGCAACTAAATCCATGTTTTGTTTCTAAGTACAAATCATAATAACAATAATGAAATAAAAACCAGAGATAAGGCCTTATTATAATCCGAACTAAAATAATTTCAAAATACTAGGAATTCTAAAGAAAATCCAAATAATAATATCTTGCTAGCTGGCCACCTCTAAGCTCACCATCCGTCGAACCGCTTACTGAGGGTCACCTGAAAATATTAAAAGAGGGAGTGAGTTTCGAAACTCAGTGTGTACTTCCCTCAACAAACAATAGCATGCATTAATCAAATCATTTTGGGCCTGAGCCCAATACAAGTACAGTGGCCATTGGCCTTAATAGGGTCTTAGCCCATATCGATTTCCACATAGCACATTTAATTGGGCTGAAGCCCATTTCAATATCAGATCACCGTTCATGTATGCAATGCTTATATCCCATTATCCTGTATACCCTTTTCCAACCCACACTCCTGTGGGGAGATACTCGACCCATCCGTCTTTATTACAACCTGGTGTGAAACTAATGTGGTCCACTTAACGGTGCAACATAGCTGTTTATATACAGTGTAGTATCAGTTACAGCACTATTTAACGGTGCAGCAAAGCTGCTCGGTGGCTTAAAGCCTTACGGTGGATCCACAGTCGTTCAGCGACCGTACGACCCTCAATTACACTTCCTCCATTCAAAATCCCAGCCTATATGCAATATTGTAATGCATGAATACAGTAAATAACATGTAACATACATTAATCATACTCATACACATAGGGGTATTTTGGTCATTTTACTACCCAGGGGTATTTTGGTAATTCTACCTTACAAGGGTATTTTAGTAATTCTACCCTACAAAGGTGTTTTAGTAGTTCTACCTTATGGGGGTATTTTGGTAATTCTTAACAGTATGGGTTTTAATTATAAACTTTAGCCCGTCAACAAGTCATTGTTGGTCAAAGTGAACAGACATTATGCACCAGGTAGGATTCAAGAGAAGATGAGGTGGGTCATCAAGACCGCTTAAGTACCAAGCTCCCCCTAGATCCAATCCTAGACATGCATATACCTATTGCCACACCTTAACCGCACGACTTGCCCACGAACTTACTTTATAGTTATTGAAGTTTTATGAGTATTTGAGAAATCATTAGGAACTAGGCCTACAAGTCCACTATAAAACCCTAGCGAGCCCACTTACTTACCTATATCATTTACCCATTAGACCCAATCATCTACATATATGGCCCTTTAGACCCAATCACACAAATATGACCCATTAGGCCCAATCTTATACAAATTCATGCAACTATATGCTCATTTCATCACTTAGTAACAAATTATCAATTTTGTCTATTAAGGGCCCTATGGCCCATGGGACCCATTTGGCCCATCCCGGCCCGATTGACCAATACACGACCCAAGTCCATGAGATCGCTCATGGGGTTTCTGGTAACCTATCGGTTTTCCCCTCATGAGTGTTCGTGCACTCGCAAGACTACTGTAACCAACTTTCAACTTTTCGACATTTCGGGATTTTGCCGACCTGATGTGTGTGTATAGTGTATGTACACACCTGGTAATAAAGCGTGCCGCAATTCCTTTAGTCACGACCCTTAAGCGACACTTCTTAAACAATCCCTTTCTTTAATCACTAATCACGAACACTCCTAGATCTATACTTACAAAACCCGAAATATCTAAGGAGCAATTTGGCAGGGATATGACCTGAGATTCGATACTAATTCCCTACTAAAACCGATTAGGAAGAGTGAGGGAGAAGAGTAATTGATATTAACAATAGTTACTGAAAAAGAAATAATGTACTTACACCAATAGAGTAATCGGCCCAGGGACTTTTCGGCTTTTCGGCTTTTAAACTAATATAGTGAGTAAGGTTTATTCGACACAAATTAAAGAAGAAGAGTAGAAAAAGGATTCGGCTAAACTAAGGGTAAATCTAGGAAAATTTGAGAAGAAAAAGAAGAAAATTCAACAAATGAGGGAAAAGAATTTAGACTAACAAAAATTAGGGAGGTGAAAGAATAAAAATCGGCATCACAAAGAAAAAGAAAAAGATGAGGGATTCGGCATTAACTAGGACCTCAAATTCGGCACACATATATAGCCTATAGCCGAAACTTAGCTACCCCTAAAATCCCAATCGGCTCCACCTCTTCCCCATCTCATCTTCTCATTTTTCTCCTTGATAACACCCTAATCCTTTTCCTAAATTTTCTCTTCTGATCACTCTCCTTAGAGTCCATCATCACACCACTTCCAACCTTCTAGAAGGCCAAAATTAAACTCCTAAAAAATACCAAGCTAGGATTCGAACCTAGGATATCCTTGCTACCCCATAACGCCACCTTCCTATACCCTAAGTGGCGTCTCTTAGCCACTCCACCATAAGGCTCTTTGATGCCAATTTTCCTTATTTTTATTTAAAAGCCCAACTACTCACCGTCCTGGTTCTTTTAATAATTATTAAAAATTCCTTCACCTTAAAGCTTGGACTCAAAACTTAATCAAGGGACTACTAACACATACATAACGCTTGGCTACAATATTAAGCTCACATTTCTCATCAAAATCGAAAAAGAAAGGTTCGAGATTTTTGGGGCGTTACAGGTTGGTTCTCCACATACAATTCAATTGAAGATGGAGTTATGCATATGGGGAATAGTTCACCTAGTAAGGTAATCGATATTGGTACTGTTCAGATCAGGATGCATGATGGGGCAATTAGGACACCGTCAGATGTTAAGCATGTGCCTAACTTAAAAGAAAAATCTCATCTCCTTGGGAAATTTGAATTGCAAAGGTTATAGAATTAACATCAAGTTAAGCGACATTAAGGTATCTCGCGCGGCTCTCGTTTTGATGACAGGTAAAAAGATTGATAGTCTTTATGTTCAGGAAGGATCAACGGTGACCGATAAAACATGACGTCCATTGTCTATTAAAGAGTCAAAGTCGACTTGTTTGAAACGTAGACAACTTGGTCATAAGAGTAAAAAAAGTATGACCGTTTCGTATAAAAAGGATTCTCTTTTAGGTACAGGTTTTGAAAAGATAGGGTATTGCGTTCATGGAAATTAGACTAGAGTCAGCTTTGATTTGGCAATGCACAAGTCACAGACTAGAAGGCTTCTAGCTTCAAAGCACAACTTTGACTTGGTTAATATCCTGCATAGTTTAAAATAAGCCTGTGGTGAGCTTTGGTAAAGAAGACGTCATGGAAATACAAGTCAAGGTAGAAATTTGTGGAGTTATGTCTCGTATTTTTTTATTTTTCTTCTCCTAGTTAAATTCTGTTTTTAGTTTCCCACTTAAACTCTAATTAGTATAAGTTATTTTAATATTAGTTTTCCACTTAAATTTTGATTAGTGTAGATTATTTTAATATTATTTAACCTACAAATTTAGTCTATAAATAGGTTATTTTTGCCTTAGAAAAATAACCTATTACACATTTAGGTATTAACTTTTACAAGCTTTCAAAGAATTTTGTGCTTATGTTTTGAGAGTTCTTATTTCAAGTTTTGGGGTTTAGTTTTATCTCCATATTTGTACTCTTTATTTTTTCTATTTTAATGAAATTATCTTTACCTATAGTTTTTTATCCTCTTTGGAGGAGTTTTTCCACGTAAAATATTTGTGTTTTATCTTTTCAATTTTCTTCGTTATTTTATTTGTTCGTTGCTTAATTGGATTTATCTCATCATAAGTTCATTTCACCATAACTCTCAATCTATAATTGTTTCGATCGAACTAATACTTAATCGGTAAATATTAAGTGAAATTAAATGGTTGATATATATATTTTAATTTTAAAATTTAAGGATTAGTTTGGTGTGATTATACGTGGCATGTGTGGCAATAGCTGAAAAAGCAAGCATTAGCTGTTCAGATATGGTGGTTGTTGTAGGAATGGCATGGCCGTTCACCCCTAGTATTAGCTGCATATGAAAAAATTTCTATTCAAAGAATGCTCACTCTCCATTTTTCAAACACTAATTCCTATGTTTTCTGTTTCTTATAAATTTTCAGTATCCGATATTTGATTCAAAATATGCAACCAATAAAATGAAAATTAAAAAATTGTTAAATACTGATTTAGTTTTCAAACTTGATTATTATTTGAGTAAATTAAAGGGATAGTTATCTAATTATAAAAAAAAAAATTATTTTAAACACTCATAATAAAAATTTTTGTAATTTAAGTATCTACGTTACATAAGTCGGTCATTTTGGTTATTCCTATTAAAACACAAGCGGTAAGTTGATGTAGTAGTTAAAAGAATCAGTATAATAATAAGTTTAGCCCCTAACTTTTACATATTATATCGATCTAGTCATAATTTTAAAAAGTTAACATTCAAAATTTACAAATATTCTCAATTTGATCCTAATTCTAAAAAAAATCAAAGAAATATATAAAAATCCATAAAAAATTTCAAAAAATTATATAATAATAAATTTAAAAATAAAAAAATCATTATTGAAAAAAATAATATATAAATTTTAAAAATATATAAAAAGATAAAAATATTTTTAAAAAATAAATTTAATTTTTTGGGCTAAGGAAATTAAGAATGTTTTCGAGATTGGGGCTTAAGGCTTTAGATATGAATGGTAAACCGAGTTTGTTTTATTAGGATATTGTGGACAACGACATCATTTCCTCTTGTCTTTTTTTTTTTTTCTCAACTCCGGTGTTTTGCTCAGATAACTCAATAAAACCGTTACAACTAGAGGTGATCATGGGCCGGGTTCGGGTTGGGCTCAACTAAAAATTTAGGTCTATTCATCGGGCTCGGGTCGGGCCGGGCTCAAAAAAGGGCCTAAAATTTTGTCCAAGCCCGACCCATATAAAAATGCTAAAACTCGGGCCCGGCCCAACACGCCCGTATTAATTTTTTATATTATTTTATATAATTTTTAAATATATATAATACATCAAAAATACTAAAAAAATCAAAATAAATATTTCTCAACAAATTGAATATAAATTTTAAAAAAATATGTAGACTTAAATAACACTACGATAGATGCAACTTAACAAGCAAATACCTCTAAAATAATAACAAAATTAACAAATGCCTTTAAAATAATAACAAAATTAACAATAAAATAAGTTTTATACAATATCCAAACAATAACAATAAAATAGTAGCAACATAATAGTAATATGGTAGCAAAATAGGGAGAAAACAACAAGAAAATAACATTCAAAAACAAAAAAAAATAGCAGATTCTTTTGTCCTTTAGTGAATTCAGGCCGGGCCGGGCTGGGCTCGGGCCAAAAATACCTTACCCGAGGCCTGACCCATTTTTTAAACGGGCCTTATTTTTTGTCCAAGCCTATTTTTCAGGCCTATATTTTTGCCCAAACCTTCCCACATTTAGGACGGGCTTTTGGGCCGGGCTGCCCAGCCATGCACAACTCTAGTTACAACCCTAATCCCCTAGGGAAACTCTCAAACCAGTCCAATTGATTTTAGGCCCATTAGCATGTTATAATTTTGCTTACAAAATTATCTTAAAAGTCGTTGTTAATCGCCTCGAAAAAGTGATGCCATTGCTTCTCTGAATTCCAAAATGTCTTTGTTCAATGTTGCCTCGTCTTTGAAAACATTATTCTCACACCATCAAAAGAAAGTGGCTTTCAAAATTGATACGAGTAAAACCTTTTATGAATCATGATAAATATGAAATTTCCTTATTGTTGTCCTTAGGAAATGAGCTTTGACCAAAGAAGGATTAATTTAATTCACCAATGTATTTCCACGGTTTCTTATCATGTTCTCCTCAATGACTCCCTCCCAAGAGGTTTTAACTTTTTCATAGGTCTACGACTAGGGAACCCTCTTTCACCCTATCTCTTTGTCTTTTGCATCAACATCCTCTCTCTTATGCTGCAAAAAGCTTATTGAAATGGGTCAATCCCAGGAGTCAAAATCTCGAAGAATGCTCCCTCTATCAATCATCTTTTCGCCGACGAACGTTTTATTTTCTTCAGTTCCACTGTACAAGCTTGTAGATCCCTCAAAGCTTTGCTAAAAAAGTTCTGCTTTCTATTGGGTCTTCAAATTATTTTCAACAAATCAGAGCTTTTGCTATTGGGTCTCTTTCCTATCAAGAATGCTTATTCCCATTTGTATCATTCGAATTTTAGTAACCCTTCTCCTCCACATATGCAAAAAGCTTGAGCTAATTTCTGGGGACTCAAACTTCCCTATAAGTTCATCATTTTGTCGTAACTACCTTCCTACAAAAGATCTTCTTTCGAGGAGACTTTCTCTGAAAGACAATCTTTCTTCCTTCTGCAAACCTCATAGGGAATTTACCAAGCACCTCTTCCTCAATTGTACTTTTGCTAGGGCTGTTTAGTTTGGATCTCCTCTCACAGTACACTCGGATCAGTTGCAAGTTTCCTCCATCTCCAGCTGGTTACTCCAATGGCTCCATACTAACAATATTTTCAATCATGACTCAAGGAGATTTTACTCTATTTTTCCTCTACTCTCTGGATTATTTGGAAATCAAGGATTGGAATCATTTTCAGAATAGCTAATCCCAGTCTTGTGAGTGCACTCATTAGAATTTGGGACCTCCGCATAGGACCAGAGCTTCTCTTATCACTGGAGATCCTTGTTCGGATTGGACACTGTCTTTAAGCGTTGTCCATGATCTCTAGAACAATATGACTAGTGGAGTTGCAATTGCTCAGGACTCCAGAGCCTCCTAAATCTTATCCATCAAAAATTTTAAATTTGCAAGCAAACTCTAAGCTAGAATATTATCTTGCGCTCAATCCTCTTATCTCTAAGATCTCTTGTAGGCTTCTTGGCAATGACAAAAAATAGACCAATAGTATTCTTGGATGGAAACTCTAAGCAACACTTAAGGATGTCGAACATCTCCTCCAACTTGTCACCATCCAACAAGTGGGTGATAGCTTAACAAAGTAGCAATCATGAGCCTCAAAAGCCTTTATTAGCTCTTCATGGCCTTAATTATTCTTGCTTCTGTACCAACAAAGGATTGCACTCCAGCCTAAAGAGTTTGTTAAAATGCTTAAATATTCATTTCAGTTAGGCATCTCTTATAAGAGACAACATTCGATTTTTGCGATTGATTTTTGACTTAATCAACTAAAATATATTTAAGCTGATCAAATCGATTTATATTTGAAAAGTCGACCTAACCAAACTGACTTTAAATCGATTCGACTTAATAGTGACTCAAAGTTTAAAAATATCATTAAAAAAATTTAAATTTATTATTATAAATATTAAAAGATAGGGTTATTGAGTTTGAGCAAAGCCAAACAAGCTCTGTGCTTCCATTAAAATTGAAGATAACTGAAGCCAATTGGGAAAAAGAGGAGTGCTTTTGTATTCTCTCAATGCTGAATAGTGGATGCAACATAACTCTAATATCAAAACTTAAAATAAAAATAACACTAAAATATGTGCAATTTAATAAATAAATACATTTAAAATAGTAACAAAAATGGTTTTAAAATAAACTTTATATAATATTCAAACAATAACAATAATATAATAATAATATAATAACGAAATAATAGCAAAACAATAAAAAATAGTAACAATATTTTTTCAAATTTTGGCCGGGCCAGGCATTTGCTTATTGGGTTATATTTATTTTTATTTTCACTATACTAATTTGTTACTTTGAGACATATTGTATCTTAGAAGCAAATATCAAAGGACACTTTTTGTTTAGGATATGTGGGTTTTTGTTTTTACTTGGTTTTTATTTTGAGTTAGACATTTAGTTGGGGTATTTCTAGCATTAGTTTAGTTATTGGGTTTTAATAAAATATATTTATTAAACATATTAATGTATTTTTAAAAAATATTAAGTTGGTATTTTCTGTCAAATCGATTTAATTAAGTAAAAAATCGAAAAGCAATTGACTTAGCTAACAAAATCAAATCTGCAATCGAAAAAATCATTGAAACTATAAAAATTAACATGACGGGATTAGATTTTTCAATTTAAACTGATTACCTTTCCCTATTTATGGGTTTTTTTTTTTTTCTCATTTACTATTCTAATTTTTATTTTGTAACTTGAGACAGTGACATTCTAAAATTGTGAAAAATAAAAATAATAATGTCAGAATGATATCATCATTCAATAATTTGAAAATTGTATAGAAATTCTTTTAAAAATTTAAATATATATAATCACTTCAAAAAATTTAAAAAAAATAAACTTCAATATATATCTCTAAAACTATATCTATGTATAAAACCCCTAACCTAAAAATACCAGAATAAAAAGGCTTTGGACCCAAAAAGACTTGTATGTGATAAAAACAAAAAACTTTGAGCCCAAATTTAATACTAAAAATAAACTAATCAAATTGTAATTAAATATTTTTAAAAAAATTTTAATTATTAATTTATTCAAATATTTTTTAAAAAGTTTTCAGTTTGTCGGGATTGTAACAAGAAAATATATCAAACCGTTCTGTGAAGAAAGTAAAGTAGAGAAATAGATTGACCTGCGATTTTTGTTAGCATAGTTTGGATTAACAATCCTACTCTACATGGACTCTCTCTGACTCAATAAATAATTTTGTTCAACAATTATTTTGGAACACCTATACACTTAAGCCTAATCTATCCTTACCCTTAATACTAAATTCAATTATTATAATCACTCACCCAAAATTCTTACTTACAAATTAAAATAACTCTCCAATAAAATAACTAATACAGATTGTGGAAGAAGATGACAACAATAAAATTTGAACGTTGGACTTTGAAGTGGTTTAACCACAACTCCGTTGTTGGAACCTTTATTTAAATATTTTTTGAGGTTAAACAACAAAATAATCACTCAATTATAAGAGTATTTTATTTTTAATTGCTCAACTATAATTTGTTTTACTAACGTTTTCAAAATGATTTGTTGGTCACTTTGTTGTTAAATTGTTAAAGGAAGGCTGATGTGGTATTTTTTATTAACATGATAATAAATTTAGTATTTAGTTATTTACAATTCTTTCAATTTGGTCTTAATTCTAAAAAAAATTAATAAATTTAACCATTAATATTTACACATTCTATTAATTTAATTTTGATTATAAAAAATAAAAAAATATTAAAAACTATTTTTTGATAAAAAATCTAAAATTTTATAAAACTACATCAAAATTACAAAATTACAAAATATAAAAAAATTATTTTTTAAAATTTAATTGTTATAGAGGAGCTCTTACATGAGGGAAATGTAGCTCTTACATATATTCATAATTTAACTCTACTTTTGTTTAGACAATTAAATCATTAGTGAAATTACTGAATATTTAATGCTAAGAAAATATTTCAATGCTTTTTTAAAGTAATTAAGAACAAGAATGCTAAAAAAACCAATCAAATTTCAAGAGACATTAATGATTAAATAAAAAAAAAATTATAGTGGAGAGGTAAAAATAGAAAAAAACATTGGTAACTAAAATAACTGTCTGTGTAAATTACCCAATTTTTTTTAAAAAAAATTAAAAGTTTTTAATAAATTGTCTGTAATTACATATATTTATACAATAAAAATATATCAAACACAAACCCATAAAATAACCCAAATTTCTCATAAAATGAAATGGAGAAATCTAGTTTACTAATTCATTTTCATATTAGTTGAGTTACAAAAAAGTAACCATAACACTTGCCATCTTTTAGATACCTTACCCAAATACCAAATTTTAATGCAAAGCATATACTTCCTTTAAAAGGGAATACTAGTACAATTTACCATCATTTAGGGAAAAAAAGAAAGAAAGAAGATCAATGGCCTATAATTGGATAATTAAGCACTTTAACTAGAGAACAACATAGATATATATAGTTAGGAATCTAAGGGCATTTGGGGCCTCCTCTCTTGGTCTTCCAATTATTGTAGCAAGGGCAAGATTGTTTGTTGCCGTAAGTGCCTGGAGGCACACACAAGCACTTGGCACAACACTTTTGGCAGAAGAACATGCATGGTTTCTTGTATGCTGTAGCTGAGCATCTCTGTGTGCATCTTGGACCACACTCTGCGTTGTTTTATTGTGTATGGATGAGAAAGGGTCCAAAACCATGTGCAAGTATGTAAGAAAGATCTATCTTGTTTGGATTTTAGTCGCGGAGAAATTTAATGATATTCGATAAATTTGATTTCATTATCTTAACATTTGCAACTCTTTTGAAACTTATACCAAACTAGATAATTAGAACTGTTTTTAACTCACCTTGAGGACGAAGGCTCCCTTGGCTGGCACCATACTGCATTTTACATTGCAAAACCAATTAATACAAAAGGTTAGAGACAAAACAAAAAGTTTGAGTTTCGATAAATTTTCAGTACCATTCCATTTCCATGGTTGCCTTGTCTTTGTTTTTGAGAAGGGCTTGATGCCTAAACAAAAATAGAGATGCCAAAAAATCAAACCATAGCTTAAAATGAAAGTACAATTTTGGCATATATTTGTCTATTGCATAAAATTTATGGGTGTTTACTTTTGTTAGTACTAATAACAAAATTATTATACCATATATATTATTAAAACAAAAGAGGAGTGAAAAAGAGCTTATTTAAGACTAAATTACGAAATTATAATAAGTTTAATTTATATATGTCAAAGAGATTGTGTGCCAATTTCCCATATAGTAAGAGGATTAAAATGAAAAAAGAGGTGAGTAATAGTAGCATACCTGGATTTCTCCAAGTAAAACAAGTACTAAGAGAAAACATAACATAACAATGACAAGTGATTTAGCCATTTGAAGATGATGAAAGCTATGAAAATGGGGAAAGAAAAAAACAGTTAAAAGAAGAAGAAGAGAGATTGATGATTAGAAAAGTAGGGAAGGTGAGGGTATTTATAGGGTGGCACCATGCTTGCTTGCTACTTGTTACTTGCCTTTTTCCACCAAATTCATTTCATATGGATCACACAGTTTCCACCCTCCAAATAAAATAAAAAAAATTGGTTTAATGGCAGTTTTGTTAGGTAATAATAATAATACAAAGTTTGAGCTTATGATCCTGTACAATGAATGGTTAATTCACGTAATAAATTATGAATTTAATTTTAGAGTAAAAAAAGTACCTTAATTATATTATATATACTAGGTTCTAGTACACCTCTCGTGTATGTGGAAAAATATTATGTAAAATAGATATTCATAAAAAAATATATTAAAATTAAATGAGGTTTTAATTGAAATGATGAAGTCGAGGTTTTAGGATGTTGGTCAATGTTTCTGTATCAAGTCGATGGTTAAACCATTCTAACTATTAATTCTCAGATTGGCTAGTTCAAATAAAAAAATTATCAAAAAATATAAAATCATGTTCAGCCATTTGGTTTTTAGCCTAGTTTAACAAGTTCGTAGGTCAATAGGGTTTTTTACCGCTCTTTAGATCATACCTCGACCAATTTCTAGTTCAATTGGTCCAATTGGTGATCCTACCTGATTCTGAAACTAATGGTGGTGCCTTAGGTTCAAAACCCTTAGTTATCATTTATGGATTTATTTTGAGTTTTAAATAGAATGATTTTTTAAATAATTTTTTTAACAAAATTAATATTTGATTGATTCATGACATTAACAAAATCAATAGCTTAAATAGTGTATAAATCAATTCCGACCTATGTAAGCCTAAATAATGTTTTACATGATCAGATCTAGTTTAAATGTTTTCTCATTTTTTATGATGAGTCGGACTTAAACACTTCTATATTTGTTAATATGAGATTGGATCTTATCTCTATGGGTCTGCAATCATCAAAGACACCTATAATTTTAAGGGTAACATAGCCGATGGAATCAAGAAACAAAATATGGATTAAATGGAAAAGTAAAAACATTAGAGGAGAGAGTGAAAAAATAGAAATAAAGTAAGAGGTTGTCATTTTTCATTATAATGAATAAAATTAGTCATTCTAAATTAGAAGAGAGAAAACGAGAGAGGATTTTAAAGTAATTGAAATTATTCAAATTTTTAAAAAATTTCATTTACTCCTCATTTTTCACTCTACCAAGTAATAAACAAAAAGAACTTTTTGTTAAAATTTCAAAATTTCCTTCCATGCATACCTATGGAATATATATATTCTCTATCATTCTAATTTACTACCCTTTAATATTTTATCTTTCCAATTTTCTTTGAAAGTTTTAATATTCAATAATTATGTTAGAATGAAAGTAGGAAAAAGAAAACATCTCCCAACACTAAAAATTTCCATTCTCAATACATTTGACATTAAAATTTTAAGTATAAATGAAGTTAGCGCCAGTTTAGCATTATTTTTTAAAAGTACTTTTAAAATAAAAAAATAAAATGCTTTTGAGATAAAAATTTTAAGTAAAATACTTTTGAACTTTTCAAAAGTATTTTTAAGATAAAAAAGTACTTTGTGAAAATATTTTTTTGCCAAAAAGAGAAACAAAAAATTAAACTTTTACTCAAAAACGTTTTTTAAGCCAAAATTGCTTTTGAAAAACAATATTAAACATGTCCTTAATCTATTCAATTTACAGCAAAAGGAAAGGAGGATATGAGAGGCCCAGCAGCATGTGGCGAAACACATGCACATCTCCGTCTGATTTGGACCCCTCCACATGCTTTAACCGACCGCAACGCGAAGCATGAGAAACAGGACAGTGGACACCAGAGCATGAACCACAGTCTCTCATTTTCCTCAAAACTCATGCCCCAATTTATCTTACCTTCACTGAAACAAAACCCTTTTAGATGTTGATATTCAACCTACCATTTCATGCCCATGTTCTCCTCCTTGCTACTTGCTGCCAATGTCTACCACTCTTAATTGTCATCATTTTCAAATGTAACAACTTTACCAACAGTAGCAAATACCTAATGCAACTCATTCGACTTCAGAAAAAAGCTCAGGCTAGAATTTCCGGTGGGAGGGAGTATTCAGAATTCTCTCACCACTTGAAGTTAAGAAGGTCCAAAGCATTCATCAGTAAACAAGCAATTTCAGTGGTAGTTCATCAATCATCATATCATAGTCATGATTATTTTCCTGAAAAATTTCTTAGTTTAGCAAAATATATTTCTGTCCATAATTCACATACCAGCGTTATTATTATTGAAGGAGACATAACCTCTTTTTTCATGACTTTGAAGTAAATGGCTAACATTTACATCATTTAAAACATGAAGGACTCAAATTTAAATTGCAGGCGACAAAAAATGCAGAGATATAAATGTTTGTACTCGAAAAACATAAATGAGAAGGTCCAAATGAGACATGACATTCGCTTCTAAAAGTTGTGTAGCTTTGAAAAGTAAATAAAATATTGTGAAATTTTGGGCAACTATAGTAAGAAAGTAAAAGACAGGAAGGAGAAATATAAGACATAAAAATGACAGGATAGTTTTTCTTTATTTGAATTTTATAAGTTTGTAGGACTTCAAACATCAAGACATTTGTCAATAACCAAAGGAGTAAGAGGTTAAAAATCTCTATGTTGGCATCAGGATCAGAGTTTAATCGTGCGTAACTCATCTTTTTTAAAAGTTGTAATCTACTTGACAAAAATTTTTTTTATTTTGAAAATTTTGAAAGTTGCATGGATATCTATCCACTTTATTATAAGATTTACAATTATACCTTTGTCATATCACTTTTAAAGGGAGAATTTGGTGAGACTCATGTTCTCTAAGAGTTTAGCCTTGCCTTGCATCACCACATCACATAAGGTGAGCTCATGCAATTCCCAAAGGAAATATATGGAGAAGAGTTTTTACTTGCACTTGTCAATCCATCACTTTCCTAAACTTGATGTTGTTTTGTTTAGTCCTCACATCGACTCCAACAATGCTCCTATCTAACAACTCGCCGCTCCACCCTTTACATTTATGGAGTAGATTGCTTGATTGTTGAAACATAAGCCTATTCAACCTCCCTCTATAAATACCCTTTTTCCAAAGATCAAGGGACAAAAATATTAGATAAATGAGATAAACGATATGGCTTTCAATATGCTCAAATACAACCTTTAAACCATTATTCATAGTGGTTCTTTGCACCACTTACAATATGAACCACCACCATTGTCTACCTCAGCATCTTGTGTAATTTAATTGTTACAGCAATAAACATAGTTTATAAGAACCAAACAAAAAGCTACGTCTTTATTCTCTAAAAGCTATTATCATCGAGACCAAGAAGACCAAACCATACATTATCAACACCAAGGTGGATTCAAAAATTGAGATCAAAATGATGTTGTAAAAGTTTACCATCCCTCATTTTTACAATTTTAATGATGGAATGATGATCATGCTTTTCCACTTCCTTTCACCATCTTAGCAAATCATCAAAATGAACGATAATGGCAAAAACCAAGAATGGAAGACAATTCTCAATCTACTATCTAATAATATAAGGAGTTGCAAGCTCAAAATGAGTTGGCTCAACCTTGGAAGTGTGCCCGAGAAGGTGCTTAGAGGGACAAGGAGCAACTAAGAAAGGAAGAAGAAGATGAATATTCTCGGAGCCAAAGATGGTCCTCTTGGATCCAGTGCTTTAAGTGTAGTATTTTCGTCTATGTACACTTTTACTTTTTTTTGAATAGATTGGTTAATAAAATTATTAATGAATTACATTAATACCCTTTATATATTGTCCTCACGTGAATTTTGCATGTAAAGAAAAATAGAAGCAAATATTAGCCCTCTGATTGTCTAATGTTTAACTAATACTAGGCACTATTACGTGGTTGGATCGCAATATGGAAAGACAACTTGTATTAGTAGACGAACCTAAACATGTTCTTAGTTTAATTAGAAATGTGCAAATCGAATGAAAGATTAATATGTCATCTATCAAGTCCAATCAGGGAGATATCTTGTCTTAGGCATCGTAGTTGATGACTCCAAGAAGATTGAGACATAAATTGTTGGAAAAAATCTAGTTCGAAAATACGAAAAATAAAAATTTTAAAAATCGACTTGCTTTGTGATATTTTTAGCAACAAATCCTAGATCGAAATTCGGATAGACAAATCCATGTCATTCTTAGCTTTCAACCAAACAATCTTCTTCGTTATTCTTGTACCACGAATTACTTTGAGTGTAGGCTTGAATGATTCGAATCAAACATAAAACTAGAAATAGTTTTCTTTTCTTTGAGGTGAAAACAAAAATTCTCTTCCCAAATAGAAACCAACAGAATCATTTTTCCTAATAATATATTTAATTCTTAGAGAATAAAAGTCTCTCTATTTTCGGGTAGAATAACGATATCTGAAAGTCATGACAATAGCTCTACCGGTGCCATCTATTTATAGGGAGAGAAGGTAGAACCCTTGTTGAATTGTAAAAGTTTATTTCAACTAGAAAAATGAAATCCTAGTTCAACTAGGATGTAGGGGGCGACAATCCTAGTTAAGGATACTATGGTTTGCCATCCCCCTTGTTATATAAGTGGCTTTTCGGCCTCTTCCATATCAAGTCCAATTACAAGTACTTTCCTAACTTTTAACCTAATACTTTATAATTTGATCCAACGCAATATTTGTTTTTCTATTCCAAAAAAAAAAACTTTAATATATTATATTTTCTCAAACCAATTCTAGTTTTGTTAAAATCATGATGACTTTACTATAAAAGAATATATGAGAAAATATATTTAATATTTCTGCATTCAACAGTTCATTATGACCAAATGGTTTATTTCCATTTTCAAACTTCATTTAATTCAAAAAACATAAATTCATTTTTCAGGTCATTTTCAATGTTCAATTTTCATTTTGGAGAAAACCACATTCATTTCTGTAACACTTGTAATAGGTCAATTTTGACCTGGCTTTAAATAACCAAACCAATAATGTCCATTTAGATACCAAATTACCAAAAAAAATAAAACCCAAACTACAACAAAACAATTCCCACAAGTAATCAGCCCAATTACAAACCCTAATCCAATTTTTGATGGCCCGATAGGCCCAAAACCTTAACCAATGTCAGCCAACAAGGAAACCCTAGTTTCCCTTATGCCGTTCGTCCCCATGTGCCTCGGCCATGCAGCCAATGCCTCGTCCCGAGATCCCTCGTCCTGAGATCCCTCGTCCCGAGGTTCGTCTCCCTGGCATGCTAACACCAAAATGGCAAGGTTTTGCCTCCGTTGACCCTCTGAAAACCTGCAAATAATTGAAAACAGAAGCAGCGAACAGAGCCAAACGACAGCAAAGAAACAACTGTAGCAAGCAGAATCAAACGGTGGCAAATATAGATTTAAAATACTCATTGTATTCGGATATAAGAAGCCATGAACCGATTGTAAAAATGGATGTTCTGAAAAATATAAAAAAAGGACTACGAAATCAAATAGCAAAAATCAGAAGGTGGTTTTCAATATTTTCAATCGGATCTTTCGATTTCATATTCTATTTTGATTTTTTTTTTACTTTCTTTTCTTTCTCATTGTTTGTATATAAAATAAAAATAAACAAAAGGAGAAGGCTCACCTTCGCATACTAGCCATCAGAGTCCTCATCTCCTTCGTTGAAATCGAAGTTTGAGATAGGATTTTGGGGCCAAAATCGGCGACCTTCGAGGCTTGGTTCTAAACAGGAGGCAATGGGACGCCTTTGCGTGCCATCATCCACCGATTATGGTGATGGTATGGAGGCCAAATGGCAGTTGAAGGAAGCCTCTTGGTTCGACCGAGTGAGAGGGGAAGGGAGGAGCGCCATTTTGTGCCTCGATCTGAGAATGGCTAGGCATTATGCTTTAGGGTTTCTTTTTAATTTCATACGCTACAAACAGCGCCGTATGGTATATACTCGATGACCCGACCCATATGCGACTAGATCCGCGTGTTTTGGTCCTCGAGGGTATATTTGCACAATAAATCCCTCCGTTTTGTGGCGCATTTCATTGAAGTCCTATGTTTTTTTTATTTGGCCTTGTAGTTTGCTTATTGTTTCAATTTAGTCCTCGCGCTGGTGGACGGCCAGCATGTGAACGGCGCCGTTTTGAATGGGTGGGGGTAATTACCCTTTTAATCCTTGTTCTTTACACGCGAGTTCGAATAGGTCCCTGTTTTATGTTTTTATTTTAAATTAGCCCCGAGTTTCAGTTGTAAATTCAATTTTTGTCCTTATTGTTGACATTTTGTTTTTTTATTAACTATTATTATATCACATGTTCTTTTTGTTTTTTTATTGTATATTATTATTATCATTATCATAGTACTGTTTTTATTTTTAATACATATATATTATCGTTATTTATATATTTTTAACATATAGGTGTGTATTTATATTAATGGTTTTCCAATATTACTATTTTTTTTCTCTAATATATATATTGTGTATATATTTAAACATTATATTATATATATATCTTTGAACATTACATCTTTTTTTTATATATTATGTACGTTGTTTTTAACTCTATATTGTGTATATATTATATTTTATATATATTATGCACGTATTTTCATAGTATTAATTACATATTTTGTGTTATATTATCTTATGTATATATGTTTTTAATAATATTTTTATACTATCTTGTATACATATTTTAATAACTACATTACGTATGCCTTTTTAATACCATATTACGTACATATTTTCGATACTATTACATATACTTTTAAATACTATATATATTTCTTTTTTATATATTATGTATTTTTTTAACTCTATCAAGTATATATATAATCCTTTTAACATTACATCCTTTTTACATTATGTACATATTTTCAATAGTAACATTATTTGTGTTTTTTTTTAATGTTGTGTTTTTGTCATTTCATGTACTACTATTCTATGTTCATATGTGTATATATGTACATTCATAGTTTTTATTTCATATTTAATTCTTTTATTACGTTTAATATCGCATATGTCGTTATTGTTTTTAATATTGTTGTCATGTTTATTATTTGCTTCGATGTGTTCTAACCTTTTATTTATTTTTACTTCATATCAATTCGCTTTTCATTATCTCAAAATCTTATTCTTTTTAATTAATTTCAAATTACGAGGCAACGTCCAGATTTAACGCTAAGGCGTCGATTTCATCGCTATGTTGGGTGAAATTCATCTGTTCGTATTAAAAAGGGGATGTCCTTCTAAGAAACCAAAAACATAAGATTTTTCATTTCTTTTCAATCGGATCATGATTAAATGTTACATTGAACTTGTATTTTTAAAAATCAAGACAACACGTATTTAATAAGATACCAATTTTGGGCGTTGTGGGGGTGCTAACACATTCCCCACACGTAATCGGCTCCCGAACCCTATTTTTCTCTGAATTTTAACGTAGACCTAAACTCGGCTTTCTTTTGTATTCAAAATATCTTTAAAAGAAAGATTTATTAGGTGCCCGATCACACCTAAGAAAAAGATCGGTGGCAACTCCCCTTTTCAATAAAATCGAATTTCGGTTTCCAAAATTTTCAATCAAACACTTCAATTAGCGACTAAGCTAAAAATTTTTATGTCGCTACAGCTGGCGACTCCACTAGGGACCCCTTTTTGAGAGTCGAGTCGAATTAAACGCGTGTTGTCAAAATTTTCAAAATTTCTTTTTCAAGTAAACACTTAGTCGTGATCCTCAAATTTTGTTTTCAAAAAATCATGCATTCGCATTATGTCGTTAATATTTTTCTTTTGTCTTTTTGTTTTTCAGCTCTAAGTTTTATGGTTTTAGTTTTGTAGTTTTTAAAATAAAACCGAAAGGTTTGTGAGTTTCTCCCCACACACCGTTCACGTGCATTTTTGCATAACATGGCCAAAAAGATTATGAGACTCGGTTACTACTGGTCGACTATGGAAAGCGACTGCATTAGTTATGCAAGAAAGTGCCACAAATGTCAAATTTACGGCGATAAGATTCATGTAGCCCCTTCGCCTCTTCATGTCATGACTTCTCTGTGGCCTTTTTCTATGTGGGGCATGGATGTTATAGGGCCAATTTTTCCAAAAGTTTCTAATGGGCACCGATTCATTTTTGTGGTTATAGACTACTTCACGAAATGGATAGAAGCCGCTTTATTTGCTAATGTGACGAAAACTACAGTCTGCAGATTCTTGAAAGCGGAAATCATTTGTAGATATGGTTTGCCTAAGAGAATCATTTCAGATAACGCTTTAAATTTGAACAAAAAAATGATGAAGGAAGTGTGCGAGCAATTTCAAATAAAGCATCATAACTCCTCGCCTTATCGCCCGAATATGAACGGAGCTATTGAAGCAGCCAACAAAAATATTAAGAAGATTATTGGAAAAATGACTGAGACATATAAGGACTGGCACGAGAAGCTACAGTTCACTTTGTATGCATATCGCACATCTGTATGGACATCTACATGAGCGACTCCTTTCTCTCTGGTCTATGGCATGGAAGTTGTGCTACCTATCAAAATTGAGATCCTCTCTCTACGGGTCTTAACGGAGTCGAAACTAGAGGAAGCAGAATGGGTTCAAGCTCGATATGACCAGCTAAATCTTATCGAAGAAAAATGCTTGAAGGCAATCTGTCATGGACAGATGTACTAGAAGAGAATGATCGCAGCCCACGACAAGAAGGTACGGCCAAGAGAATTCCACAAAGGAGAAACTCGTGCTGAGGAAGATTCTCCCAATACAAAAAGACTTGCGAGGAAAATGGGCACCAAATTGGGAAGGACCATACGTCGTAAAGAAGGCCTTATCAAGTGGAGTTCTGATTCTCACCAAGATGGATGGGAAGGAGTTATCAAATCCAATAAACTCTGATGCTGTGAAGAAGTATTATGCCTAAAAAAAGGATCAGGATGAAAACCCGAAAATGGCGTCTTGATAAACCAAAAGACTAGGATGAAAACCTGAAAGGGCGTCCTAATGGAGCAGATTTGGGCCCAAGGAGTAAAACGATTTGAGCAGTGAGTCAAACAACAAGACTACAATACTTGAAGCATTTTCAGCAGCTCGAAATCTTCTACACAAGAATTCATGCTCGAAAAGATTCTTGATTAAGAAACATGGAAGAGTTCATACGTTGAATATCCAGAACCTTTGTATCCACTAAAAGCAATTCCCTTTTTCTTGCTTTGACTCTTTTAACCTTTTTTGTCAACTTTATTTTTTTGTTACCTTTGAAATAAATATAAATGTGGGGCATCTCATTGTATGGTTTATTTGAATGATAAGCACCGAAATGACATACTCCAAACAAAAGTAATGTTGAGTATTACCCGAATGAGAATTTGGTAAGTACAAAGGTCTCAAAGCAAGGACAAAGTTCAACAGGGGGCAAAAGGGTGATATCTGAGAAATGCAGATCACTCGTAAAACTTAAAGACAGGTTCAAAACATGAAAAGAAAGTCAGGAATCGAAGCAAAGCATACAGATCGTCACAAAAATCATGACTGTAACGCCCTAATTTTCGGGATTTTTAGGGCTAAAGAGATTTTTGGTGAGGCTGGGAAATTGTGTGTTCTGATTGCTAAAATGGTGTTTGGATGTGTTAGTGGGCCTGTAGGAAGCCCAAACCTCGGTTAAAAATCGATAAAAATAGTTAAGTACGTTTTAAGTAAAAAGGGGGAATTGGGTCAAGAGGGCGCTTAAGAAAAATTGTGTAAAATATGTCGCAAAGAGAGCCTTGGTAGAGTGGCAAGGTGGCGCCACTAAGCTCCTAAAAAAGTGGCTTCTAGATGGGTATTGAAGGACAAGGGTTTGAGTTGCAAGGCAGGCTTATTGCTCTTCTTAATTTTTAAGCATGTGCCGGACATGTGACTAATTTAAGTAGGAATTTCGGCAAGGGGCTTTAAGGACTTGGGCCGATTGCTTTAGGGAGATTATTAAGGTTTCGTCTTTTTCTATTTTCTGTCATGAGAGTTAGGGTTAGCCACCTTAGGTGTTATTATTCTCTTTTCAGTCAAAAAGCCGAAATTTGCCTCCCTAAGAGCATCTAGCCGATTTCTTCATCTTTTTCTTCTCTATCATTGTTTTTCCTCTTTTCTTTTTACCCTGTTGATCTTCTCCTTTGCCGAACACCCTATCTTACTCAGCTCTGCGATTTCTTTCGATTCCATCCCTCCAAAAATAGCCATAGCCGATTGCTCAAAGTGCCAAAAATCCTGAAAACTGCTTCCTTTTTGTCGATTTCTTGTAAGCCGAATTACCCCTATTCCTTTCACCTGTTGTGGCTGATTACGACATTCCCTTGAGCCACATCAGTGTCGACACCATCACCCAAACTCATAGCCCAAATCGCCATCTTCTTCTCTAGTTGAAAAGCCGAAATCACCATTAGTGTAGGGAGATAGCCGAATAGTTCAGATCTCAAAAATAGGGGTTCTACTAACGTTCAAGGGGCAGGTTTACATCAGATCTGTGTAGGAATCGAAGAGAAACCATTGGTAAGTGCTTAATACCTCAGATCTGTTCAATATTTCATGTGTTGGAAAAGCCGAAAGTCCCTAAAGTTAGGGACTTTGTCGATTTGGACTTTTAGTAAATCAAGTGGTATTTTTTCTTTGTTCTTTTGAGTGATAGTTAGTGAAGAAGGTGATCAAGCAAGGAGTTGAAGGCATCGGTATCATCAGATCTAGATTTTGTGCACCTAGGTCGTCAGAGGTAAGTTTTTATGGCCATTAAGGGTATGGCCGAATGTGGTAAGGGATTGTGGCTTTAGTTTTTTGTGGATTTACTGATTAATTGATTAGATATTGGGTTGTAGGAACTGTCTCATAGGAGATCTCGTTGGTGAAACCGCAAAACAGGTGTGTGATTCTGAACCCCTTCATTGTGCATGTTGGCAAATGCTGAAAAGCCGAAATGCCGAAGATCTAGCATTTCGAGGGCTTGTGAGAGTACGAACGCTCACAAGTTGGTAGGGAAACGTTGGATATGAAATCGGTACTGAAGGGAGAGCTAACCACGAAATTTTGGGCGTTACGGTAAGTTGGGCCTCGGTGGGCTGAATATGGGCCCAATGGGCAATTTGGGCCCATTTGGGTAAAAATGGGTTTTAAGGTAATAATATGAACTGTAGGCGTAAAAACAGTTAAAACAAGGTAACTGAATATGAAATTTGGACTAAACGGGCCTAATTGGCTAAACGACGTAATAGGGCCCATTAGGGGTTTTAGGGCTTAAAAGCTAAAACTATTAAACTGAGTTAACCGAATTTCTGTAACGACTATGGGATTAGTAGAGACTGTAATAAGCATAAAAACTGTAATATGAGAGCAAAAATTACTGCAAAACCCTTAGGGTGAGAAATTACTATTTTGCCCCTAGGTGGAAAATTACCGATATACTCCTAGGGCTAAAATCGACTGAACTGTTTGACATGACTATTACTGATACTGTATATCATGATGTATGTATGTCTGATGCATGGGTTTGGGTTTGGTATTGGAGGAAGTGTGAGTAGCACTGCCACGTTACTGAAAGGGGCTATGCCTCGTACTGTTTCTGAAAGGGGCTTTGCCTCGTATACTGTTTATCTGAGCAGCCATGCTGCAACTGTGGTGTGTGGGCTGGGTGGGTCGAATTATTCCCCACATGGTGTGTTGGCTGGTACGGGTGGTGTGTAGCGGTTGGTGGGTTAAGTAGTCTCCCTAATTGGGTTGCATTCATACTGTTATACTGTACTGTACTGTTATGGGCCTATGGGCCAAACTATTATCTGAATAGGGCTTCGGCCCAGTATCTGTTATAGGGCTTTGGCCCATTTTACTGTTATCTGAATAGGGCTTCGGCCCAGTATCTGACTGAGACTGGTTAGGGCTTAGGCCTAGTGGGCTTGAGCCAATGTGGGCTTTGGATGGGCACACACTGAGTTTTCCCAAACTCACCCTTCTCTTTCCATCCTTGCAGGTGAGCCCTAGATCGTGACTTGGATGCTGGGAGGGATTCAGAGTGGCCACCAAGACTGAACTCGCATTCTAGTTGGTTATTTATTTTAATTACTTTTCTACTATTGGTTTTATTTTGGTTATGGGTTGTAATAAGGCCGCTATAACTATTTTATTTGGGATTTTCAACTGTTTTATTTCTATCACAAATATACACTATTTTCAAAAATTAAACAAACTATTTCTTAATCAACCTGATATTACCGATGGCTAAATAAGATAATAAGGTTAAAATGAATCGCGTAACAAGGGGAATAGAGATTAAAGATTAATAATTATTAAAACGGGAGTTTTCAAAATAATCGAGCATTGCTTTCCAAAACTCACCAACGGACTTAGTAAATAGGGCGGCGTAGGATAGTCTAGGTAATGTAGCACACCGGACATGGCCATAACGTTTGGGCCGGGTTTGGGGTGTTACAATGACGAATAAGTTAAAGGCGCATAGCATAATCATATAGGCATAAGGACGTTTAAGACAAACACATGCATATCATGATAACATCCTACATGACATATGCAGGTACTCCAGCGGAGCAAGAGGATGCGATATTAACTGTACTGAAGTAAGGAAAGAGACACCTGAATTCCACCAGATGATATGTTTTGGTATTCTGTTGTTCAATTTATGTTTTTCAAAAAAATCAACTCATATTGCGAGAAGTGAGTTGAACCTCAGGTCACACGCTGAGGTATTTTCAGTTAATGTTTTTCAAAATTCAACTCATATTGCGAGAAGTGAGTTGAACCTCAGGTCGCATGCTGAGGTATTTTCAATTTGTTTTTCAAAAATCAACTCATATTGCGAGAAGTGAGTTGAACCTCAGATCGCACGCTGAGGTACTTTCAATTTATGTTTTTCAAAAATCAACTCATATTGCGAGAAGTGAGTTGAGCCTCAGATCACACGCTGAGGTATTTTTAATTTATGTTTTTCAAAGGTCAACTCATATGAGTTGAGCCTCATATCGCACGTTGAGGTACTTTCAATTTCTGTTTTTCAATTTGTGTTTCTGAAATTCAACTCATATTGCGAGAAGTGAGTTGAACCTCAGCTCGTACGTTGAGGTACTTTCAATTTATATTTTTCAAAAATCAACTCATATTGCGAGAAGTGAGTTGAGCCTTAAATCACACGCTGAGGTATTTTTAATTTATGTTTTTCAAATGTCAACTCATATTGCGAGAAGTGAGTTGAGCCTGAGGTCACACGCTGAATCCAATTGTATTACGAGAGGCGAGTTGGGCCTTGGGTCACATGCCGAGGATAAAGATTGAAGTTGATGAAGATGCAGAGTTTGCTTCCCTAAAGTTGCAATGAAGTAGGTCGAAGTTATAAGTCTTATCACCCTGAAGTTGCAGTGAAGCAGATCGAAGACAATGAATTTCATATCCTTGAAGTTGCAGTGGAGCAGACGGAATATAGCGAATCTCCTTTCACTGAAGTTGCAATAGAATGGAATGAAGCTACTTAAAGAAGAGAAACACCTAAAACCAAAACTTAGCAAGACCAGGTAAAAATTGACCCTTTTAAGGTCTTTGCTCCATTCTCGTTACACGAAAATGAGCAAAGAGGGGCAGCTGTAATAGGTCAATTTTGACCTGGCTTAAAATAACCAAACCAATAATGTCAATTTACATACCAAATTACCAAAAAAAATAAAACCCAAACTACAAAAAAACAATTCCCAAAAGTAATCGGCCCAATTACAAACCCTAATCCAATTTTTGATGGCCCGATAGGCCCAAAACCTTAACCAATGTCAGCCAACTAGGAAATCCTAGTTTCCCTTACACCGTTCGTCCCCATGTGCCTCGGCCATGTAGCCCATGCGTCGTCCCGAGGTTCATCTCCCTGGCATGCTAGCACCGAAATGGCAAGGTTTTGCCTCCGTTAACCCTCTGAAGACCTGCAAATAATTGAAAACAGAAGCAGTGAACAGAGCCAAATGACAGCAAAGAAACAACAGTAGCAAGAAGAATCAAACAGTCGCAAATATAGATTTAAAATACTCATTGTATTCGGATATAAAAAGCCATGAACCGATTGTAAAAAGGGAGGTTCTGAAAAATACAAAAAAGGACTACGAAATCAAACAACAAAAATTAGAAGGTGGTTTTCAGTATTTTCAATCAGATCTTTCGATTTCATATTCTATTTTGATTTTTTTTTTTACTTTCTTTTCTTTCTCATTGTTTGAATATAAAATAAAAATAAACAAAAAGAGAAGGCTCACCTTCCATACTAGCCATTGGAGTCCTCATCTCCTTCGTTGAAATCGAAGTTTGAGATAGGATTTTGAGGCCAAAATTGGCGACCTTCGAGGCTTGGTTCTAAACGGGAGGCAATGGGACGCCTTTGCGTACCATCATCCACCGATTATGGTGATGGTATAGAGGCCAAACGGCAGTCGAAGGAAGCCTCTTGGTTCGGCCGAATGAGAGGGGAATGGAGGAGCGCCGTTTTGTGCCTCGATCTGAGAATGGCTAGGCATTATGCTTTAGGGTTTCTTTTTAATTTCATACGCTACAAAACAGCGCCGTGTGGTATATACCAGATGACCCGACCCATATGCGGCTAGATCAGCGCTTTTTGGTCCTCGAGGGTATATTTGCGCAATAAATCCCTCCGTTTTATGGCGCGTTTCATTGAAGTCCTATGTTTTTTTTATTTGGCCTTGTAGTTTGCTTATTGTTTCAATTTAGTCCTCGTGCTTGTGGACGACCGGCATGCGAACGGCGCCGTTTTGAATATGTGGGGGTAATTACCCTTTTAATCCCTGTTCTTTACACGCGAGTTCGAATAGGTCCCTGTTTTATGTTTTTATTTTAAATTAGCCTCGAGTTTCAGTTGTAAATTCAAATTTAGTCCTTATTGTTGACATTTTGTTTTTTTATTAACTATTATTATATCACATGTTCTTTTTGTTTTTTTATTGTATATTGTTATTATCATTATCATAGTACTGTTTTTATTTTTAATACATATATATTATCGTTATTTATATATTTTTAACATATAGGTGTGTATTTATATTAATGGTTTTCCAGTATTACTATTTTTTTCTCTAATATATATATTGTATATATATTTAAACATTATATATATATATATATATATATCTTTTAACATTACATCTTTTTTTTTTATATATTATGTACATTGTTTTTAACTCTATATTGTGTATATATTATATTTTATATATATTATGCACGTATTTTCATACTATTAATTACATATTTTGTGTTATATTATCTTATGTATATATGTTTTTAATAATATTTTTATACTATCTTGTATACATATTTTAATAACTCCATTACGTATGTCTTTCTAATACCATATTACGTACATATTTTCGATACTATTACATATACTTTTAAATACTATATATATTTCTTTTTTATATATTATGTATTTTTTTAACTCTATCAAGTATATATATAATCCTTTTAACATTACATCATTTTTACATTATGTACATATTTTCAATAGTAATAGTATTTGTGTTTTTTTTAATGTTGTGTTTTTTTCATTTCATGTACTACTATTCTATGTTCATATGTGTATATATGTACATTCATAGTTTTTATTTCATATTTAATTCTTTTATTACGTTTAATATCGCATATGTCGTTATTGTTTTTAATATTGTTGTCATGTTTATTATTTGCTTCGATGTGTTCTAACCTTTTATTTATTTTTACTTCATATCAATTCGCTTTTCATTATCTCAAAATCTTATTCTTTTTAATTAATTTCAAATTACGAGGCAACGTCCAGATTTAACGCTAAGGCGTCGATTTCATCGCTATGTTGGGTGAAATTCATCGGTTCATATTAAAAACAGGATGTCCTTCTAAGAAACCAAAAACATAAGATTTTTCATTTCTTTTCAATCGGATCATGATTAAATGTTACATTGAACTCGTATTTTTGAAAATCAAGACAACACGTATTTAATAAGATACCAATTTTGGGCGTTATGGGGGTGCTAACACCTTCCCCGCACGTAACTGGCTCCTGAACCCTATTTTTCTCTGAATTTTAACGTAGACCTAAACTCGGCTTTCTTTTGTATTCAAAATATCTTAAAAAGAAAGATTTATTAGGTGCCCGATCACACCTAAGAAAAAGATCGGTGGCGACTCCCCTTTTCAATAAAATCGAATTTCGATTTCTAAATTTTTCAATCAAACACTTCAATTAGCGACTAAGCTAAAAATTTTTACGTCGCTACAGCACACTTAACCAGTAATTGTCGCTGGAACAGGGTTATGAAGCATTACCGGAGTTTACAAGACAAATACGTATAATTTATGTTATTTACTATTCATATTTGAAATTAATCATGTCGTCCCTTAACTGGACCCTCGAGGCTCAATTTAAACATTAGAAACAAGTCGGGACTAAATCGAAAACTCAGGGAATTTTTTGCGAAATTTCAAAATTTTTCTTATATACAAGGGTCACACGCTCGTGTGGTCAGCTGTGTGGCTCACATGGCCAGATGACATACCCATGTCTCAGGCTGTGTGGCATATAAGTTAGGGCACACGCTCGTGTCTCTAACCTGTGTAACTCTCTGACTTGTAATTTAATTAAGTGCATAGGTCACATGGCCAAGTCACATGCCCATGTGTTAGGTTGTGTGGTTAATTTGATATTCTAAAATTAGGTGCAAGTTTCACACGGCCAAGATTGTAACACCCCAAAAATCCCAAACCTTTCTTTTTCGGTTTTGATGAGAAATGTGAGCTTAATATTGTAGCCAAGCGTTATGTATGTGTTAGTAGTCCCTTGATTAAGTTTTGAGTCCAAGCTTTAAGGTGAAGGAATTTTTAATTAATAATTAAAAGAACCAGGGTGGTGAGTAGTTGGGCTTTTATATAAAAATAAAGAAAAATGGCATCAAAGAGCCTTATGGTGGAGTGGCTAAGAGACGTCACTTAGGGTATAGGAAGGTGGCGTTATGGGCTAGCAAGGAGATCCTAGGTTCGAATCCTAGCTTGGTATTTTTTTAGGAGTTTAATTTTGGCTTTCTAGAAGGTTGGAAGTGGTGTGATGATGGACTCTAAGGAGAGTGATCAGAAGAGAAAATTTAGGAAAAGGATTGGGGAGTTATCAGATGAGAGGGGGAAGAGGTAGAGCCGATTGGGACTTTAGGGGTAGCTAAGTTTCGGCTATAGGCTATATATATGTGTGCCGAATTTGAGGTCCTAATTAATGCCGAATCTCTCATATTTTTCTTTTTCTTTGTGATGCCGATTTTCATTCTTTCACCTTCACAATTTTTGTTAGTCTAAATTATTTTCCCCCACTTGCTGAATTTTCTTCTTTTTCTTCTCAAATTCTCCTAGATTTACCCTTGGTTTAGCCGAATCCTTCTTCTACTCTTCTTCTTTAATTCGTGCCGAATAAACCTTATTCACCATATTAGTTTAAAAGCCGAAAAGTCCCTGGGCCGATTACTCTATTGGTGTAAGTACTTTATTTCTTTTTCGGTTACTATTGTTAATACCGATTACTCCTCTCCCTCACTCTTTCTAACCTATTTGGTAGCGGTTTAGTACCAAATCTTGATCATCCAAGTCTCTGCCAAATTGTTCCTAAAGTGTTTTGGGTTTAGGTAAGTATTCCTTATTTTTGGTTTCAAGGATAGGTCAAATGTGCCTAGGTGACTTAAATTAGGTGCGAATCACTCGCTATTTTGATGCAGATCTGAAATACAGTTGAGGCTAGTGATTTAATAAGGGTCTTTAAGGTAATCGCTCAAGGTAAGGGGGTTGATGAAGTTTCAGTTTTAGTAAATATATATATATATATGCTAAGTATTCGATTAATTGAAGGGTGATATCATTGTAGGTTCGTGGCTAAACGAATTGCAGTACGCTTTATTGACAGGTGTGTACATACACTATACACACACATCAGGTCGGCAAAATCCCGAAATGCCGAAAAGTCGAAAGTTGGCTACAGTAGTCTTGCGAGTGCAGGAACACCCGTGAGGGGGAAACCGATAGGTTACCAGAAACCCCATGAGTGATCTCATAGACTTGGGTCGTGTATTGGCCAACCGGGCTGGGATGGGCCAAATGGGCCCCATGGGCCATAGGGCCCATAATAGACAAAACTGATAATTTGTTACTAGGGATGAAATAAGCATATAGTTGCATGAATCTGTATGAGATTAGGCCTAATAGGTCATATTTGTGTGATTAGGCCTAAAGGGCCATATATGTAGGTGATTGGGTCTGACGGGCTAAATGATATAGGCAAGTAAGTGGGCTCGCTAGGGTTTTATAGTGGACTTGTAGGCCTAATTCCTAATGATTTCTCAAATACCCATAAAACCTCAATAACAATAAAGCAAGTTCGTGGGCAAGTCGTGCGGTTAAGGTGTGGCAATGGTCATATGCATGTCTAGGATTGGATCTAGGGGGAGCTTGGTACTTAAGCGGTCTTGATGACCCACCTCCTCTTTTTTGGAATCCTCCTTGGTGCATAGTGCCTGTTCACTTTGACCAACGAGGACTTGTTGATGGGTAAAAGTTCATAATTAAGACCCATACTATTAAGAATTACCAAAATACCCCCATAGGGTAAAACTACTGAAACACCCTTGTAGGGTAAAACTACTAAAACACCCTTGTAGGGTAGAATTACTGAAATACCCTTGTAAGGTAGAATTACCAAAATACCCCTATGTGTATCAGTATGATTAATGCATGTTACATGTTATTTGCTGCATTCATGTATTATAGTATTGCTTATGGGCTAGGATTTTGAATGAAGGAAGTGTAATTGAGGGTCGCATGGTCGCTTGACGACCGTAGATCCACCGTAAGGCTTTAAGCCACCGAGTAGCTTTACTGCACCGCTAAGTAGTGCTGTAACCGGTACTACATTGTATATAAGCAGCTATGCTGCACCGTTAAGTGGACCGCATTGGTTCCACACCGGGTTGTAATAAGGACGGGTGGGTCGAGTATCTCCCAACAGGAGTGTAGGTTGAAAGGGGGTTTTATAAGATGATGGGATATAAGCATTGCATACATGAACTGTGATCTGATATTGAAATGGGCTTCGGCCCAGTTAAATGTGCTATGTGGAAATCGATATGGGCTAATATCCTATTTAGGCCAAGGGCCACCGTACTTGAATTGGGCTCAGGCCCAAAATGATTTGATTAATACATGTTATTGTTTGTTGAGGGTTGTACACACTGAGTTTCGAAACTCACTCCCTCTTTTAATATTTTCAGGTAACCCTCATAGGCGGTTCGAAGGATGGTGGGATTTAGAGGTGGCCAGCTAGCAAGATATTATTATTTGGATTTTCTTTAGAATTCCTAGTATTTTGAAATTATTTTAGTTTGGATTGTAATAAAGCCTTATCTCTGGGTTTTATTTCATTATTGTTATTATGTTTTATACTTAGAAACAAAATATGAATTTAGTTGCTTCATCTACTTTTCAAGATTATCTAAAATTTATGGTTGTTTTTTTTTTGAATTAAGCTTCCATAGTAAATATTTTCGAAGTAATTAGTAATTTATAACAAGAAATAGCTTTTAAATACATCTCGTTTTGAAAAGAAATACAAATAAGGATTTTACTTAACTTTTTCTTATGAAGGGTTTCAATGAAAACAAGGTTTTCGCAAAAACACTTCAATGTGACACGCTGGATTCGGCCATAGCGTCTGGGCCGAGTTTGGAGTGTTACAAAGATACACGCTTGTATTCTAGGCCATCTATTTCACACAGTTGAGACACACGTTTGTGTCTCTGCCCGTGTGCCTAATTTTGAGCATTTTGTTTCTCAATTTTAAGATGTAGGGGACACACGGCCAAACCACATGCCCATGTGCTAGGCCGTGTGTCACACACGGTCAAAACACACGCCCGTGTGTCTACCAATGTGGACAAAATAAGGCTATTTCCTGACCTTATTTCTCACCCAAATTGGCCAAAAATCTACACCAATACTTGCAATCATATACAACCAATTCAAGCATTATAACCAAGCCAATATTATCATCTAACATGATGTTTCATCTCATGCATTCAAGTTTATAATCTTACCTTTTATAAACATACATGTTTAACCTATCTCAATTAATCCATGCTAAACATATACGTATCTATCATAATTTAACCTTATAAATATATACCAAAACAATATTAGCCATACCATTACTAACCATTCTAATGGCTAGATGACAATCAAAACATTTATATACTCTTACTTGTTGCCATTAGCCTATACATGCAATTGTTCCAAAACAAGTTTGTTATTTATACCAAAACGAGCTAAAAGTGTGATGTTGTTCCAACCCACGTCCAAACTTTACGAGCTTCCGAGCACTATAAAACAAAGAAAAATAAAACCTAGTAAGCATTTAATGCTTAGTAAGTTTGTATAGCAGGAATTAAACTTACCAATCATATTTATTTAAATAAGCATACTAATAACATGCTTTCCAACAAGTTGGCAAGTTTGCCTAATCACATACACTCAATTAAACAAGTTAGTCACATATTTCACATGTATTTCAAATAAACATGGATGAGCTCATCATGATACACTTTCAGGTATTTCAGGTGCACTCAAGATATGATTCATTTAATTTCATAATTTCTATTTTCAGGGATTTATCCGTTGGATCATTGAAACTTCTATGGATACTCAGGTAGTACAAAAAAGGTGTACAAAACTGTTTTCCGTCAACTCATAATCAGAGGTACCCATCAGGGTACTTAATTAGGGAGCACACTCTCGAGCCACATATTAGGATGCTCAGAAAAGCCATGTAACCATGTAACAGGACACTTATCCGGCTAATCAAGAAACTCATAAGAGTTTTACTTAAGAAGCTCAGAGAGCTTATCAGATATCTCTGAAGAGATAGTACCAGGGAGCACCGGATAAGGTAACAGGGAGTTCAAGCAAGTCATGTCAGAAAGCTCATAAGAGCTTATACCAGAACACTCACAAAAAGTTGCATTTGTGTCCGCATTATATGTTGGATCACAACCGATTGAGTCATGTAACAGAACGCTCACACAGAGCTGCGGTAGTGTGCAACACATGCTAAATCACTACCGATCAGGATGCTCGTAAGAACTATTTAACAAGATGCTCAAGAGGGCTATATCAGGATTACTCGTCCGAGCTAAATCCTGTCTGCAACATATGCACAACCACTTTCAGTATGGGCAATCACCTATCCATCAAAATTTAATGTTCAAATGGAATTTAACATATTCTGGACTTGTTTCGGGCATATAATTATTTCATGCATTTTTAAAATCCTTATAATTCATATAAATACATATCATATTCAATTCAAATACAACATTCAATTTAAATATAATAACATGTATAATTAAGTTACACGAACTTACCTTAACACTTGTATGTATACAAAAAGTCTACTAATCTGGCACCTTATCTTTTCCTCGATCTAACTCTCTATTTGATCTTTCTGAATCAATTTAAGCCATTCCATATTCATTTATATTCGATTTACATCCTAGGAAAAATTATCATTTTGCCCTTATACTTTTCATAAATTCTAATTTTGTCTCTAGGCTCGGAAAATAAAATTCATGCAATTTAATCCTTATTCCAAGCCTAACCGAAATTTTCATATAGCATTTACAACACATATATTTCATAATAATCAGAAATTTTCCATGAATTTTATATTTTTACAATTTAGTCCCTAAATCACAATTTCATGAAAGTTCACTTTGTAAAAGTTGTTTATCTATCAAAAACCTTTCATTTTCTACCATAAATTTCAAAATTCCAGCATATTCATCCATGGAAAATTTTTTATACTTTGATATCTTTGCAATTTAATCCCCAAAATTGATAAATTAAGTTATACCGATCTAAAAAATATAAAAATGACCAAAAATGGGACAAGAAAACTTACCTAATTAAGCCAAGAAAGTTTCCTTTCTCTTTCCTAGGGTTTCCATGTATTTTGGGAAAGAAGATGATATAAAATGATGATATTTCGTATTAATTTTTTCTCATCTATTAAATTTTCTGATTTTCAATTTAGTCCTTAGCCTTTTCTAATTTTTCCATGGATGAATCACCAAAAATATCTATTAACTTTTTTTAATAGTTTAATTACCACATAAGGACCTCAAGTTTTGAATTCGATAGCTATTTGATACTTATAGCTACTAGAATTCAACTTTTGCATTTTATGCAATTTGGTCCTTTCCAAAATTAAGTACATAATCGATAAAATTTTCTTATCAGTATTTTCATATAACATTCCTATCATAATATAAATCATGCAATAAAATTAAAATAAATTTTCTTTCTGACTCGGATTTGTGATCCCGAAACCACTATTCCAATTTCACTGAAATTAGGTTGTTACAACTATCCTCCTTTAAAGAATTTTCACCCTCAAAAATCTTACCAGTAAAGAGGTTCAGGTATTGCTTCTTCATTGTTTCCATCAGTTCTCAGGTAGCCTCTTCTATTCCATGTCGTTGCTAAAAGAATTTCACTAAAGCTACCCTTTTATTTCTTAATTCTTTTGTCTCATGTGACAGGATTTTGATCGGTTCCTCACTATATGTCATATTAGGCTAAATCTCAACCTCTGTTGGGGAGAAAACATGTGATGGGTCTGATCGATACTGTCACAACATAGACACATGGAAACATTATGAATTCTCTCGAGTTCTGGTGGTAGTGCCAATTGGTATGCAACAAGTCCAATTCTTTCAACAACTTCATATGGCCTAATAAACCGCGGACTCAATTTGCTTTTACGACCAAACCGGAGGACTTTCTCCCAAGGCAAAACTTTCAAAAATACCTTATCGCCAACTTGGAATTCTATTTCTTTTCGTTTAAGATCCGTATAGGATTTCTGTTGATCAAAAGCTGCTTTTAAGCTATCCTGAATCACTTTCACTTTTTCTTCAGTTTCCTGGACTAAATCAACCCCATGTATCTTTTTCTCACTAAGCTTAGTCTAATATAATGGAGTTTTACATTTACGACCATATAGAGCCTGGTCTGGTGCCATTTTAATGCTAGACTGATAGTTATTATTGTAGGCAAATTCAACTAAAGGCAGATACTTTTCCTAGTTACCTTCAAATTCCAGTACACAACATCAAAGCATATCTTCTAAAATTTGTATCACACATTCGGATTGTCCATCAATTTAAGGATGGAAAGTGGTGCTGAAATGTAAATGTGTACCTAGAGCTTCTTGTAATTTCCTCTAGAATCGATATGTAAATCGGGGATCTTTGTATGAAATAATAGAAACTGGTACTCCATGTAATCTAACAATCTCAAACACATAGAATTCAACCAACCTATCTCAAGAGAAATCCATACATATCGAAATAAAGTTTGTAGACTTTGTTAGCCGGTCAATGATTACCCAAATGACATCTTTCTTCTTTCCCATTTCCATTCCCAACCACCAGTACATCTTTTCCAAATCATTGTACATTTTGTTACTTCTTGGATGAACATACATAATACCATTATGAGCTTCATGTAACATCTTCTGTACTACCTTTGAATTCCTCGGTACACATATTCTACCTCTAAATAACAGATAATCATTGAACCTAATCAAAAATTCTAAATTAGAATCCATCTCACACTATACCCGTTTAGCTTGTAATTCATCATAATTTTTTTAAGCCTGACAGATTTGCTGTAGAAATGTAGGTTTAACTTTTAATTCAGCTATGATTGAAGCATCTTCTGACAATGATAATCAAGTATTCATTGCTCGCAAAGCAAACAAAGATTTTCTGCTTAAAGCATCTGCCACCATATCGGCTTTTCCCAGATGATAGTCAATAACCAGATCATAATATTTTAATAACTCAAGCCACCTGCGCTGTCTCAAGTTCAAGTCTTTCTGTGACATCAAATATTTCAAACTCTTGTGATTAGTAAAGATGTGACATTTTTCACCAAACAGATAATGTCGCCATATTTTCAATGCAAAAACAATGACTACTAGCTCTAAATCATGTATTGGGTAATTCTTTTCATGTGGCTTAAGCTGTCTAAAAGCATAGGCTACTACTTTACCTTATTGCATCAAAATACAACCTAAACCATTCAACGATGCATCACTATAAATTACAAATTCCTTACCTGATTCAGGCTGAACCAAAATTGTGCTTCGATTAACAGAACTTTCAAGTTGTCAAAACTCTGCTGGCATTTATCAAACCATTCGAACTTCACATCTTTTTGCAACAAACGAGTCATCAAAGAAGCTATCATCGAGAAACCTTTTACAAATCTTCGATAGTAACCGGCTAATCCCAGAAAACTTCTAACTTCTGACACATGTTTTGGTGATTTCTAATTAAAAATAGCTGAAGTTTTACTCAAATCCACCCAAATACCTTCTGCAGACACTATATGTCCAAGGAAACCAACTTCCGGTAGCCAAAATTCACATTTACTAAAGTTGGCATACAATTGTTTCTCACGTAAAGTTTGTAGCACAATTCTCAAATGATCAGCATGCTCCTTTTCATGTCGGGAATAGACTAGAATATCATCAATAAATACCACCACAAACCTGTTTAGATACGGTTTGAAAATTCTGTGCACCAGGTTCATAAATACCGCATGTGCATTAGTCAATCCGAATAATATCACAAGAAACTCATAGTGCCTATACCTGGTTCTAAAAGCTGTCTTTGGCACATCTGAATTTTTTACCCGTAGCTGATAGTAACCAGAACGAAGATCAATCTTCGAAAATACAGTGGCACCTTTCAGCTGCTCAAACAATTCATCAATACAAGGCAAAGAATACTTGTTCTTTATTGTGACTTTGTTAAGCTGCCGGTAGACAAATGTAACACCCCCAACCTGTGCCCGTCGCTGAAACAGGGTTATGAGGTATTACCGGAGTTTATAGAATGTTTACAGTTAAACAGAGTCAAGTACTATTCATATTCCAAAATTTTGTCATAACGTCCCTTAGATGGGCCCTTGAGGCCCAAAACATGTATTAGGATCAAATCAGGACCAAATTAGGATCTTCGGGAATTTTTCGCAAAATCTAAAAATTTTCTCAAAACTAAGGGTCACACGTCCGTGTGGTATTAGACACGCCCATGTGGTTAGGCCGTATGGTTTACACGGCCATATGACATGTCCATGTTCTAGGCCATGTGGCTTCGTATGCCCGTGTCCCTTACCTGTGTAACTCTCTAACTTACAACTCATGAACAAATTGATATCACACGGCCAAGGCACACGCCCATGTCACTAGGCCACGTGGTTAATTTACTTTTCGAATTTAGGTGCAGGTTTCACATGGTCGTATCACACGCCTTTGTATCCAAACTGTGTGCCTCACACGGGTAAGGCACACATCCGTGTTGAGCCCGTATGCTCAATTTTAGGGCATTTTGTTTCTTAATTTTTAGATGCAGGGGACATACAGCCTTGTCACACGCGCATGTACTAGACCGTGTGACACACACAGCCTAGACACACGCCCGTGTGTCTACCCTTGTGGACAAAATAAGACTATTTTCCAAGCCCTATTTCTCACCCATTTTCATCCAAACATGCACAAAACATTTCCAATACTAACCAACCAGTGCAAACATGATTTTCAAGCCATTTAACTATTCAATATACCTTCTTATCACATGCACACTTATTTCCAAACTCATCCTCTTTAACATGCATGTTTAACTTCAATAATTCAATCATAATCAAGCATGTATATAAACTTTAATTTACCTTATAACATGCCAAAAATGTAAGTTATCGCTAGCCATACCAATGGCTAGGTTTACATTCATCCATTCCAATACACGTTTTAATCTTAATAGCCTATACATGCCATTATACCAAAATAAGATTCATATCTATACTAAAATGAGCTGGAGGATAGTATGATGTTGCTCCGACCATCTCCAACTACTATGGACTTCCGAGCACTATAAAATAGGGAAAATAAAATAGAGTAAGCATTTAGTGCTTAGTAAGTTCATGCAACAAGAGTACAACTTACCACATGTTTCCATTTACTCAAATCAAATATACATGCATCCAAACAATAGTATATTATCCTACCACACACAATCATAACAATTGAGTTAGTCCAATAATTTCATGTAATACCAATTCATAGATGAATGATGAGCTCATCTTTCCCTAATTTTCATATACTTATCACTTTCATGTCACTTATACCTTTCATGAAGTTTATCCCGTTGAATTTATCAGAATTTCGATGGATGCTCGGTAGTACACTTAAAGTGTACCAATTCATAATCTGTCAATTCATATTTACCCTTATCAGAGAGTACACTCCTAAGCCACATTTCATATAGTGGGATTACTAGTCCAGGCTAAATCCCTTGTAACATAGCTCAAAGAGTTTTGTCAGGATTACCAGTCCAGGCTAAATTCTTTCAGTGACAAATACTTTATAGGGCTTAATTTGGATTACCCATCTGGCTAAATCCAATTTATAACATATACATTGGGAGGGGTCCGGCCTAAATCCTATTTACCTCACATGCAATATCCTTTTTTTTCATTTATCTATCAAATTTCCCTTTATTCAACTGGGACTTATCCCTTTTTCTCGAGTAATATCACATATTTTATAATATTCATACATTGAACATTTAATTGACATTCACATCATATAACTTGCATTTCAAGCATTTCAACATCCAGCAGTAAGTTACACGAACTTACCTCGATGCTTTTTCGTTCGTAAAATTCACTATTCTGAGACTTTTTTCTTACCTCGATCTAACCCTGTATTCACGTCGTCCGGATTCAATTAAGCTTGGTTAGTGACCTTTGTCTCTCCTAGGCTTCCATCAAATTTGGGGAAGAAGATGATGAAAATAAGGTGATATTTTTTGTTAATTATTTTATCATCTTTTAATTTTACTAAATTTCTATTTAGTCCTTTTCTTTTTCTCAAATTCCATAGATTAATCACCCTAGATATTTTCCCATCTTTTGATTGATGGTCTAATTACCATATAGGGACCTTTAGTTTTGAATTTCTTAGTCATTAAATCCCTCTAACTTCTAGCACTCAACTTCTACATTTTATGCAATTTAGTCCTTTCTCTAACTAATCACTAAATCGGTACAATTTTCCTATCAAAATTTTCATACAACTTTCCTTTCATATAATAAACCATGCAATAATATTAAAATAAATTTTCTCTCTAGTTCAAATTTGTGGTTACGAAACCATTGTTCCGATATCACTGAATTTAGGCCGTTACATTGGTAGTAGATACACAGTCTCAAAAATCTGTCTTTCTTCTTAACAAACAAAACTAGTGCACCCCAAGGTGAATGACTAGGTCGAGCAAATGTGCTATAGATATAGTAGTTGTTCCTGAAACATGATCTATAGAAAATTCCACTTCTCTAACTGGTAGTAATCCAGGTAATTCTTCTGGAAACACATTAGGAAACTCACGAACAACTGGCACTGACTTAATCTTCGATTCAAACACTTCAATGTCCAATACATATGCAAGATAAGCATCATACCCTTTTCTAATATATTTCTATGCTGATATTGCTAAGATCACATTAGATAACCCACCCAAAATATTAGATTTAACCCGAAGTAACTCACTATTTTGACACTTTAACATAATGTACTTCTATTTACAATTTACCACTGCCTCATTATGAGTTAGACAATCCATACCCAGAATTACATCAAATTCATCAAAGGGCGATAGCATCAGATCAGCCAAGAAACAATAACCCCAAACCATTAACGGACAGTTTTTATAAATTTTATTTGCCATCACAAACTGGCCCAGGGGATTTGAAACTTTAACCACAAATTTAGTGGACTCAATAGGTAAGTTTTTAACAGACACTAAATTTGTGTATATATATGAATGCGTTGAACCGGGATCAATTAAAGAAGTAATATCAATATCAAGTAGAGAAAATGTACCAATAATGATGTCTGGTGCAGAAGCATCCTCTCTAGCACGAATAACATACGTTCTAGCCGGTGCTCGTGCTTTAGATTTAACGGTTGAATCTTTCATTTCACCACGGCTACCACTGACATTGCCGGGTTAACGAGGTAGTCTACCTCTCGAAGTGGGGTTACCCGATTTTGAAGTCTAATCCATATCTTTTTCAATCCTTTCCGGACAATCTTTAAGGAAGTGATGAAGAGAACTACATTTATAATAGGTTTCACTTCTCAAACGACACTCCCCAAAACGAAATTTATTACAATGTTTACATTTCAGTTTGGGATTACCGACACTTCCTACACTTGCAATAGATAGATACAGAGATCTTGGGTTAGAGTGTTAAGAGCCTCGCTCTTTTTCAAAATACCTCGTAAATGTAGTAGAACGATCATGGTACTTCTTTGGTTTCTTTAAAGCAAATGATTGTAACTTGCCCATAGATCTTTACCAAATACCCAAGTTTCTCTCTCTACTATTCTCTTCTCTTTGTTTAATTCCTTGGCTTTATGCGCTCAATCAGCCAATAAAACAAATTCTTTTAATTCCAAGATCCCAACTAACAGCTTTATATCTTCATTCAAGCCCTGTAACAGCCCATTTTTAGTCAAATCAGAACAGTGGTTTTGGAACCACAAATTTAGAGTCAAAAAATTTATTTTATTGTTACTTTAATTTCTACAGCCTGCTATTAGAGTTGCGTGAAATTTTTGTAAGGAAATTTTATTATTTGAGTGCTTAATTTGATAAAAGGACTAAATCGCGTAAATTGTAAAACTTGAGTTCTATTATCTAAAAGTGTCTAATTGCTATAGAATCTTAAAATGGAGGTTCTTATGTGGTAATTAGACCATTTTTAATGTTAGTGGACATTTATAGACATATATTAAGTGATTTTTAAATGAATAAACTAAGGTTAAATAAGTAAATTTATGAAATAACATAGTAAAATAATAAAGAATCAAAGGTTGCCATCTTCCTAGTGCATTATTCGACCGAAAATAAGAAAAAAAACACCATTTTTGGTGCTTTGAAGGTTCGGCCAACATTATTGATGTATGTAAGTGCAATTTTAATCCATTTTTAATGATTTATATGTTTTTGTAATCGTTGCAACTAGGTCTAGCTAGCCCAATGACTAATTTAAAAAATTGTTAAAGGTTTAAGGTTTTGCCATTGATGAATATAGGTGTATTATGATGTTTGATGATAGATTTTGAATGCTTGTTGTTAGATAAACAACATTTGTAAAGTGATTTTTGACAAAATTGTCAATTAGGGGTTAAATTGTGAAATGTGTAAATTTTTCAGTTAAATGTGTGAATAAATGAAATGTAAGGGCTTCTAAGGACCTAATTGAAATTAGTCTAGCATAGGTTTTGGTTGAATTACATGAATTTGTGATTTTATGAAATAAGGACTAAATTGTAAAAATGTTAAAATATTAGGGGCAAATGTGTAAATTTGCCTAAGTATGTATGTTGGACTAAATTGAATAGAATGATGATTAAATAAGTTAATTTTAATTAAATATAGATCAAGAAAAGCGAACTACAGACTTAGATCGGGGAAAGAACAATATTTTGAGTTAATCGACTCATTTCATCGTTTTTACATCCGAGGTAAGTTCGCATGTTAATGAGCTTTGATATAATTGTATTTTATATGCTTTAATATTGTATAATCTATGAATACGGCATTGAGGATATGTTCGATGATGATTCGACAATGTGAAAGTCCCGTTTGAACCCTAGGAATAGATTAGGATACGAATGTCATGACATTAGGGATTACCATGATTATGTGGTTAGGGTGTTGGTTTCGTACTTCCTACCGGTGGCTGGGTTTTTGGCATGTGTTGCGATACCTGGCAGCTTGTGTGAGCAGCACCATGTAGCTACGTCTTGATTGACAGCTTGTGTGAGCAGACCCTGTGATAGCTCGAGAGTGAGCATTATATGTGATATGAGACTGTGATAGCTTTGGCTATATATATGTGGCACTTAAGGTGCAATGTGCTCCGAGTATCCTTTAGTATTTCAAATGCTTCAATGGGTTTAACCGATATGTGGATGAGAATGAGATCGTTACGAGTTGGTATAGGTATGTATGGAAACTATATGAGTATTGAATTGAAGAGACTTGTGAGTTTCATGTCTATTATTGAATTGAATAAATGAAAGGTTTATGGGTTGTTATGAATCATACTATATTATGCTTATTTTATTGAATTGTATATATTTGATAAGTTAAGTTTGTTTTCATACGAGCTTACTAAGCTTTATGGCTTACTCTGTTTACTTTTTTGTGTTTTTATAGTAATTTTAAAGCTAGCTCGGATTAGGGGATAGTAAGAGACTTCATCACACTATCGATCTTCTACTTGTGTATATGATAATATGGCATGTATAGGAATTTGGTCATTTTGGTCATGTGTTAGTAATGAATTTAGCCATTTGGTTGGCTTGTAAAAGTTAAATGTTTTGGTGTTGTTTATAGCCATGAGAGTTGGCTTAATTCGGTTGATTTGGCAATGTTTATATATATATATGTACATATGCCTAGTGTTATATATGTTTGATGATGGACTTGTGATGCTTTTCAATAATAGGTATGGTGAATATCAAATGATTGAATTTTGAATGTTGTATGCTAGTGAATTTAGGCAAATAATGCATATTAGAAAGTGAAATTTGGTAAGAAATTAAATGGTAAAAAATGGTATTGGTGTGATTGGTAATTGTTGGTATTGGAATGGCATGAATTATGCTTGGTTTGATTGTCTATTTATGCCTTATAATGTGCTAATTGGGTTTGTGTAGGTATATGCAAATTTGGGTGGAAAAATGGCTTGGTAAATAGCCTATTTTTGTCTACACGGACAGAGACACAGGCGCATGTCTTAGCCGTGTTTGACACACGGTCAGGTGACACGGCCATGTGTCCCCTGTAGAATTTAATAGATGCAAGTTAGTGAGTTACACAGCCTTGACACACGGGCGTGTGGTTGGCCGTGTGACCCAATTCAGGGAGTTATACGAGGTAGGACATGGGATGGGACATGGCCATGTGCTTCCATTTTGAAGGTCCACATGGCCTATGACACGGGTGTGTCTTGTGGCCGTGTGAGACACATGGCCTATTCATACGGGTGTGTGTCCCCTGTTTTGAGAAAGTTTTCTATGTTTCCTAAAAGATTCCTATGCTTTCGGTTTAATCCCCAAACCACTTCTAATGCATGATTAATGCATGTTAAATATATGTGTATATGTGTTATAAGTCCGGTAATGCTCCATAACCCTATTCCAGCGACGGATATGGGTTAGATGTGTTATAAGCCCTCTTCAAACTGTTTACACATAACGACTTCTGTCGGAATACACTCTCTAGCATATTTACTTAACCAAACAAATTCCCACTCATATTTAGATACAGTCATATTTCCTTGTTTAAGTTCTAGGAATTCTTTCTTATTCTAATCTAGAAATCTCTGACTAATGTACTTCTTTCTGAATTCTGTTTGGAAAAACTCCCATGTAACATTTTCCCTTGGCACAATAGAAATCAAAGTATTCCACCACTGATAAGCCGAGTCTTTTAACAGAGATATAACACATTTCAAACACTCAGCTGGTGTACAAGATAATTCATCCAAAACCTTGATAGAATTTTCCAACCAAAATTCGGCCCTTTTCAAATCATTTTCGGTAGTAGCCCTAAATTCTTCTTCTCTATATTTACGAATTTTATCTATCGGAGGCTTACCAGTTCTAGCAGGTATAATACCTTGTGGCATGTCAGTAACCGGTTGAGGAGCAGGTGGAGGAGATTATTGTACAGCAGGATTTTTTCTCAAGTATTCAGTTAACCATTCATTCAGATGACATGCCAATGACTCAGGCCATGTGGCATATAAGGTAGGGCACACGCCCGTGTCCTTAACCTATGTAACTCTCTGACTTGTAATTTAATTTAGTGCATAGGTCACACGGCAAAGTCACATGCCCGTATGCTAGGCCGTGTAGTCAATTTGATTTTTTAAAATTAGGCGTAGGTTTCACACGGCCAAGATACATGCTCGTATTCTAGGCCATGTGTTTCACACGGTTGAGACACACGCCTCTGTCTCTGCCCGTGTGCCTAATTTTGAGCATTCTGTTTCTCAATTTTAAGATGCAAGGGACATACACAGCCAAACCACATGCCCATGTGCCAGGCCGTGCGTCACACACACTCAAGACACACACCCGTGTAGACATAATAAGGCTATTTCCTAGCCTTATTTCTCACCTAAATTTGCCAAAAATCTACACCAATAATTGCAATCATATACCAACCAATTTAAGCATTATAACCAAGCCAATATTATCATCTAACATGATGTTTCATCTCATGCATTCAAGTTTATAATCTTACCTTTTATAAACATACATGTTTAACCTATCTCAATTAATCCATGCTAAACATATGCGTATTTATCATAATTTAACTTTATAAATGTATACCAAAACAATATTAGCCATACTGTTACTAGCCATTCCAATGGCTAGAGTACAATAAAAACATTTATATACTCTTACTTGTTTCCATTAGCCTATACATGCCATTGTTCTAAAACAAGTTTGCTATTTATACCCAAATTAGCTGAAAGATAGTGTGATGTTGCTTCGACCCACGTCCAAACTTTACGAGCTTTCGAGCACTACAAAATAAAGAAAAATAAAACCTAGTAAGCATTTAATGCTTAGTAAGTTTGTATAGCAGGAATTAAACTTACCAATCATATTTATTTAAATAAGCATACTAATAATATGCTTCCCAACAAGTTGGCAAGTTTGCCTAATCACATACTGTAACAGCCCAATTTCAAGTTTGATCGGAACGAGTGGTTTCGGGACCATTTAACCAAGTTAAAATATTTATTTTATTATTTTATTATGTCTTACAGCATGATAGATTTACTGTGTGAAAATTTCATTTGGAAATTTTACCATTTAAATAGCTAATTCGGTAAAAAGGACTAAATCGCGTAAAGCGATAAATTTGAGTTCTATTGCATAAATGGCTTAAATAACCTTGGTTTTATTAGTTGGAGTCCTTACATTTAAAATTTTACCTTCATTATTATGCATGGACATTAAAAGACATTAATTGGTGTGTTTTATATGAATATAAATAAGGTTAATTAAGTAAAATACAATTATATGATTTATTAATTATACAAAACATGAAATAAGCCATTATCATTTTATTCTTCCATAGAATGTACAAAGAAAAACAAGGGTTCTAAAGCATTTTCATTTCGACAATTTTCAAGCTAATTTAGTAAGCAATTTGATTCGGTTTTTGATGATTTTTGTGTTTTTGAGATCGTTGCTTTGTGTTCTATCATGCCCATACCTCAATTTCTGAAATTGTTTGTATTTTTGAAATTTTCCATTGATGAATACATGTTTATTTTGATATTTTCTTGATAAATTATTGATGGTTGTTTATGGATATACAAGTTTTATAAAGTAGTTTTTGATAAAAATGTGAATTAGGGATTAAATTGAAAAAGGTAGAAATCTTGTGGTTAGAAATGTGAATAAATGAAAGATATGGGCTTATAAGGACTATAGGAGAAATCGGCTATGGTGAATTTTAGCTAAAAGTTTGTATTTTATTATTTTGAGAATTTAGGACTAAATTGTCAAAGTATGAAAATACAAGGGCTATTTTGCAAAATGGCTAAAACGCATATATTTGGATTAAATTGAATGTGTTGTTGAATAATTGAGTTAAATTTGATTAATATAGATCAAGATAAACAAATACCGGAATTTGATCAGGGGAAACGGAAGTTAGACGAATGGGTTTTGGATATATGAGCTAAATCGAGGTAAGTTCGTATAATTAGAATTTTAATTATGTTTATGTTTGAAATGATTGAATTGAATATTATATGATTTTATAAATGATTTTTTGAAAATCAAATGCCTATTGGTTACTTGATTATATCGATTACCGAGTCCCATTTGAACCGTAGAAAGTCATACGATACAAGTGACATGTCACTAGGGCTACAGGTTGGTTGAGCTCCTACATTTGTTGCGGACTCACCATAGCTTAAGAGCTTACATGTTCAGTCCTTGGACTTACCGTTCATCCTTTGGGATTACATGTTCAGTCTTCGGACTTACCGTTCATCCTTCAGGATTACATGTTCAGCCTTTGGGCTTACCGTTACTGGCTCAGGAGGAGCATACCGTACATGGCTCGAAAGAGCATACATGATAAATTGATGGATTTACAGGTTACATATATACACTATGTGTGTATCACCCGAGTATCCCTTTATGTTTCCAAAGGTTCAATGGGTAATATATCGATATGAAATAGTTGAAATACATGTTATAAGGGGTATTGAGAATGTATAAATTACATGATACATGTATATGATTCATATGAGATTTATATGTTAAATATGGTACAAGTATATGAATTATATGTTACAAGTACATGTTCACAGGAAGGACATAGAATACATGAAATATATGGTACAAGTACATGCTTACAAGGTATATGATATATGATATCAAAGATACAAGATGCATAAAAGTTGTTTAATAAATGAACTATATAAATTTTATGCTTATATGATGTATGATGTGTTTGAATAAATGGTTACATAGTATATGATTAAATGCTATATGAGTTTGTGGTAAATGAATGAATTGATACATGAAATATGATTACATGAATATTACATGTTTATTTCATCTTTGGATTGGATGAATACATGGTCATTATTAAGACTAACATGGTTGTGATGGTTGAATAGGCATTGAAAACATATGAATTGATTTGATAATGTTATTTGCACTTTTAAATGTTGATTTGATAAGTTAAATTCTATATTATACGAGCTTACTAAGCTTTAAAAAGCTTACTTTGTTTATTTTCTCGTGTTTTATATATTCGAAAGCTAGCTCGATTTCGGACAAAGTTGAAGATTGCAATCACACTATCCACTTCGGTACTTTTGGATCTTTGTAAATGTTATAAATATGACATGTATAGGCTAGTTTATAAGTTAATGTTTATGGCTATCTATAAGTTAATGAGTGTGGTATGATTTTGATATATGCCCAAGCTATGTGATATGCCGTGGTTTAAGAATGGTTAAATTGATATGGAAGTTTCTTATGATATGTCTACTTGTGGTGAATATGTGATTGAGTTTTGAAAGTTTGATGGTTGGTAAGTTGGTTAATGTTTGTGGTAAATGACCATATTTTTGATGCATGATTCATGATATATGTGATGTTATATGTGACTAGTTGATAGGTTTTATATGACATTGAATTGGTAAGATTATGATATATATGGAATAGATGAAATTAAGGCATGAATTATAGTTTTTGACTTGAAATGCATTCATGGTTTGTGTCAAATTTATGAATTTGAGTTGGTTATTGTGTAATGGTCCATTTGATGATTGAATTGGTTGAATTGGTTGTTCAATTGGTATATGAAATTATGGTAATTTGATGCTTGTAGGTACATGATCATTTGGGGTGTAAAAATAGCTGGTATCAAGCCTATTTTATGTCACACGGTCAGAGCACATGGGTGTGTGACTCGACCGTGTGACCCCTGTATTGTAGTTGAATTGGTCAGGATGCCACACGGGCTAGACACACGGCCGTGTCTTGTACCCGTGGGCGCAAGTCAGTAGCTGCATAATTTTCACACAGGCGTGTCTTGTGGCCGTGTGCACAAGTCAGTATGTATGCCATGTTTTGCCACAGCCTGGACACAAGGGTGTGTCTGTTGACCATGTGAGGCACACGACCTGGGCACACGGCTGTGTGACCTTATTCCAAAAATTTTCTTAAGTTACCTCATATCTTTTGTATGTTATCAATTTAGTCCCTGATGTATGAATGAGGCTTTATATGTCTGTTTTAAGCATGCTATGTTTATATATGAATGACATTTCTGAAATGGATTAATGTTTGATAAAAGTTTAAAGATTTACTGTTCCGTTCTAAGTTACAAGTCCGGTAATATCCCTTACCTGTTTTGGCGACGGTTACGAGACAGGGGTGTTACACATACATTTAATTAAACAAGTTAGTCACATATTTCACATATTTATCAAATAAACATGGATGAGCTCATCATGATACACTTTCCGGTATTTCAAGTGCATTCAAGATATGATTCATTTAATCTCATAATTTCTCGTTTCAAGGATTTCTCCATTGAATCATTAAAACTTCGATGGAAACTCAGGTAGTACACACAAGGTGTACAAAATTGTTTTCCGTCAACTCATAATCAGGGGTACCATCAGGGCACTTAATTAGGAAGCACACTCTCGAGCCACATATCAGAATTCTTAGAAGAGCCATGTAACCATGTAAGAGGACACTTATCCAGCTAATCAAGAAACTCATAAGAGTTTTACTCAAAAAGCTCGTAGAGCTTATCAGATATCTCCGAAGAGATAGTACTAGGGAGCGTCGGATAAGGTAACAGAGAGTTCAAGCGAGTCATGTCAGAAAGCTCATAAGAGCTTATATCAAGATGCTTACAAAGAGCTACCTTTGTGTCTGCATTATATGTTGGATCACAACCGATCGAGTCATGTAACAAGACGCTCACACAGAGTTGCGGTAGTGTGCAGTACATGCTAAATCACTACCCATCAAGATGCTCGCAAGAACTATTTAACAAAATGCTCAAGAGGGCTATATCAAGATTACTCGTCCAAAATAAATCCTGTCTGCAACATATGCAGAACCACTTTCAGTATGGGCAATCACCTATCCATTAAAATTCAATGTTCAAACGGAATTTAACATTTTCTAGACTTGTTTCGGGCATATAATTATTTCATGCATTTATAACATCCTTATAATTCATATAAATACATATCATATTCAATTCAAATACAACATTCAATTTAAACATAATAACATGTATAATTAAGTTACACGAACTTACCTCGACACTTGTTTGTATACAAAAAGTCTACTAATCCGGCACCTTATCTTTTCCTCGATCTAACTCTCTATTTGGTCTTTTCAGATCTATATAAATGAATTCAATATCAATTTAATTCATTTCATATTCATTTATATTCAATTTATATCCTAGGAAAAATTATCATTTTGCCCTTATACTTTTCATAAATTCCAATTTCATCCATAGGCTCGGAAAATGAAATTCATACAATTCAATCCTTATTTCAAGCCTAATTAAAATTTTCATATAACATTTACGCACATATATTTCATAATAATAAAAAATTTTCCATGAACTTTACATTTTTGCAATTTAGTCCCTAAATCACAATTTCATGAAAATTCACTTTGTAAAAGTTGTTTATCTATCAAAAACCTTTAATTTTCTACCATAAATTTCAAAATTCTAGCATATTCATCCATGGAAAAATTTCTATACTTTGATATCTTTGCAATTTAATCCCCAAAATTGATAAATTAAGCTATACTGATCTCGAAAATATAAAAATTACTAAAAACTGGACAAAAAATTTACCTAATTAAGCCAAGAAAGTTTCCTTTCTCTTTCCTAGGGTTTCTATGTATTTTGGGGAAGAAGATGATATAAAATGATGATATTTCTTATTAATTTTTTTATCATCCATTAATTTTTCTAATTTCCAATTTAGTCCTTAACCTTTTCTCATTTTTCCATGGATGAATCACCAAAAATATCTATTAACTTTTCTTTAATAGTTTAATTACCATATAAGAACCTCAAGTTTTGAATTCTATAGCTATTTGGTACTTATAGCTACTAGAATTCAACTTTTGAATTTTATACAATTTGGCCCTTTCCAAATTAAGTACATAATCGATTAAATTTTCTTAGTAGTATTTTCATATAACATTATTATCATAATATAAATCATGCAATAATATAAAAATAAAATTTCTTTCTAACTTGGATTTGTGGTCCCGAAACCACGGTTCTGATTTCACTAAAATTGGGCTGTTACAATTTCCAAATGATTTCATTTCTTCGTTTGCATTTTCATTTTGGAGAAAACCTGAATCATTTCCAAATATTTCCTATTTCTCCATTTCATCATTTCTGTTTATTTAATTCAAAATGCAATTCATTTTGGTTTCAACGAGCTAACAGAGGGACCAGTTGGACATATGTGATTAGGACTCAAATGATTTATAATTAAGTTTCAACTTTTTGCCTATTAATTGTAAACTCATTTAGTCACAAAGTCATTCCACTATAGTATCGTGACCAAGCCTCCCTAATGACATACCATTACAAAAGCAACTCGATTAGTACTTATCCAATGACCTTTTCATAAATGTGTTACCTTCATAGGATATCCTCAATCTCTTTAGGATAAATCTGCTCTCCCAATATGATTTTATTTTAGTAACCATTACATCTTCCTTCATGAATAGTAAATTACTACCAAATAATAATTAAGTCATTCATCACAAAGACGAATGACCCGTGGCCATATTTACTTTTCATCTATCATGTAACGTCAATAAGAGGATATCGTTTACCCATGTATCGAGCTAATAATTCCACTATTGTGAATGACGCTACATACTATAGAAGTTGTATACCTAATGCACTAGCTTTTGGTTCCTTATCTATTCGAACTCAGGCTTTTACTTACATCAAAGTGTATGAGTCACACATACATAGTTTGTCATCCACTTAGGATTTAGGTATGTCACACTATGAATGTTACAAGTGAATAAATCCATAAAAGTATCTATTCTTCTTAGGTCTAATCTGATGTACTATCAATCTAGTTAGTCACATCTATGTCTCTATCTTCTGGGAGTCATCCACTTCGATGCCCAAGACAAAACATCTCCCAAATTAGACTTGATAGATGACATGTTAGTTTTTCAAACGGTTTGCTCATTTCCGATTAAATTAAGGACATGTTTAGGTTTGTTTATTAATATAACCTGTCTTTCTGTATTATGACCCGACCACGTAATACTGCTTAGTATTAGTTAATCATTAGACAACCAATGAGCAACATTTGCTTCTATTTTTCCTTGCGTGCAAAAACCATATAAGGACAGTTATACAAAGTATTAATGTAATTCATGAATAATTTTATTAACCAATCTGTTAAAAAAAATACTAGTGTACTTAGACAAAAATATTACACTTTGGGCACTAGATCCAACATAAATATGATTTACTAGACTGACATTACATGGACTAGACCCAAGGAGAATGGATCCTAAATTTGTTTATGGATTTTTTTCACTTATGACGTTCATAGTGTGGCATACCTTAATCTTGAGTGGATGACGAACTATGTATGTGTGACTTGTATACTTTGATGTAAGTAAAAGCCTGGGTTGAAATATATAAGGAACCAAAAGCTGGTGCGTTAGGTATACAACTTCCACAGTATGTAGGATTATTCACAATAGTGGAATTATTAGCCCGAGACATGGGTAAATGGTATCCTCTTATTGACATTACATGATAGATGAAAAGTAAACGTGGCCATGGGTCATTCGTCTTTGTGATGGATGACTTGATTACTATTTGGTAGTAATTGACTATTCATGAAGGAAAATGTAATGGTTACCATGAGATAAAATAAAATCATATCGAGAGATCAGATTTATCTCAAAGAGATTAATGATATCCTATTAGGGTAATACACTTATGACAAAGTCATTGGATGAGCACTGATCGAGTTGCTTTCGTAATGGTTTGTCATTAGGAAGGCTCAGTTGCAATACTATATTGGAATAACTTTGCGACTAAATGAGTTTATAATTAATAGGAGAAAAGTTGAAACTTAATTATAAATCATTTGAGCCCTAATCACATATGTCCAATCGGTCCCTCTGCTAGCTTATTGAAATTGGAAATAAATTGCATGTTGAATCAAATGAATAAAAATGAATAGAAATGATAAAGTTAGAGAAATGGGTACCATTAGAAAATGAATGTGGTTTTCTCTAAATGGAAATGACCTAAAAAATTAAGTTATGATTTTTTAAATTATTATTTAATTAATTAAATAATTGAAGTTTGAAAATAGAATTAAATCAATTGGTCATAATGAATCCGTTGAATGTAGAAATATTAAATATATTTTCTCATAGATTCTTTTACGGTAAAGTTGTCATGATTTTAACGGAATTAAAATTGGGTTGAGAAAATTATTTCATTAAGAAATTAATTTATTTATCTAAATTAATTTAATATGTTTATTTTGAAAATAGGAAAACATGTGATACATGAAGGGATGAATTGAAATTTATTAAAATTTCATTCACCGAATATGTCAATTTTCAAGTTTGAAAAATTATTTGACTTTCAATAAGTTTTTGGATGGGATCTAGGCATTTTTGGGTTGAGATGTTTCATAGCGTTCGAAGAGATCTATCTTTTGGCTTCGGAACGCACCTTGAACCACTCAATTTAATGAAGACTGGGCGAGCAAAATTTTTAAACTGGATTATTACAGAAATTATGAATTCCGGGCTTTTAATTTGAGTTTAAATCATATTGGGTTCAATTTTTTAGGCATAATTCTTATTATATATGCCCCCAATATTGTATTTATTAGGTTTATTATTTATTTACTTTTAATTTTGGATATTTTTTAAGTACTTTAAGTTATTTAAGAGTTTTATGTTTCTTAGTCAAATAAGAAAGTTTGGTTTAAAACTACTTATTTAGATTAATTAGAGTTTTAGTATAGTTGAAAGTTTTATTTAGATGTACTTAGCTAACCTATATAAAGATCTCTTCATTATTCATTAGGGACACAATTATTTTCATTAATAAAGTTTTTAACTCTGAAGTTAGTTTCTTTGTGCAATATTTCTTTCTTGTGATTTTTAGAAGTAATTTTCTTCTCGATTTTCTTCAAAGAGTTGTGAGAATTCATTCTTCATCCTTCATTGCGCCAAGGAATTATTTATTGGAGGGTTTATTAGAGCCATTAATTGAATTTATTGGGGCTTATATCTCACAGGGTTCAATTGGACAGTTATCCATCTATCCATCATATCCATCAGTTTTGTAACACCTCTCACCCGTCTCTGTTGTCGGGTTAGAGTTACGGGATGCTACCAAGCATAACAGAATAGAATCATGCTATATCAATGTAAAATTTCTCAAAACGATCAATGATCATCAAAATTATAATAAAAATATTATGTTAATATATTATCGAGGTTAAAACAAACACAAGAAAACTTTAAAACAATTTAAAAGGAAGTAGGGACTCATTTGAAACATTTTAGAAAAAGAAGGAAAAAATATAAAATAGGGTCACACGGCCGTGTGAAGTTATAGAACATGTCGTGTTGTTCAACCGTGTGCAAGGGCAGAAACCGTATAGGTAGAGTCACACGGCTGTGTCTTAAGTCTGTGGCCGTGTGATATAAATCCCAACAAAGTAAAATTTTTAGTTAAAGTAAAAAAAAAAGGTTATAAAGTTAATTTAAATGATTTTATGTTTTGGAAATGAATTAAAGGTTTAAGTATATCAGTAAAAGAAATTGTGTGAATAAAAATTATTGAAGTTAATTAAATTATTTATATAAGGTAAAATTTAATTCAATTGAGTACTTACTACAGTATTCACATAAATTAACGTGTTTGCTTTAAAACGCATAGGTAAAAGACAAAGGTAGAGATGAATGGAGGATTGCAATGCCAATTTGGATCACATCACTCCATAAGCTCTAAGGACAAGTTTTGGTATATAAATTTTGGATTTTAGAATGACATGTACTTAAGTTTAAATATGGTATTTGTATGTGAGTACTAGTGGAAAAACTTGAAAATTTTTTTAATATTATATTAGCTTAGTGACTTGGTTAATTTAGTAACTCAGTGACTAAATGTGACATTTATTGCTCGGGTTATTGGTTTAACTCGAGTGAAGGGTGTTATAGTTATTTTGGTGGAACCTGGTAGCCTTCTTCTCAGATTTTTATCACCATCGCTTGCCTACGCATTTAGTAGCCTTCCATAACTTATTCGAGTTAGTCCTTACAATTTAGATAGAAGACCACAATTTGCAATGATTGCTTTACTTCACCAAGGGGCCAAGCTAGAGGGTGTTGCTATCAAACACATTTTGAACAACTACACCAGTGACCTTTATTTTGACAATGAAAAGTATATTCTCATCCTTCTTCAATTCGTGAGGGAATTTTCATTTCTTATAAAATGGAATTTGCCTGTGAGTGACACTTGTGATACAAGGCCACCATTGGCTGAGGAATACACAATCAAAAAATTTGATAGCTGCAATTGGGTTGTTCGATGAACTTGGAGAAATTAATCACCGTTAGGAACATTTAACTTCACTGTTTGACGGGTAGAAGTCTTAATAGGCACCTTTTATTTTTAGGGGGAAATCAATTCATCCACAGGAAGTCTTTGGAGTGATACTTACCAAGCAATTGACCAAACCCCTAACAATGGTCAACATAGGGCTTGAGGTGTTTGTACCCAGTTTTATTTACCTCAAACCCTTAAACTCAAATATTATATCAACAATTGGCACAGTAGGTGTGGACTTGCTCCTGACCTTTAGAATCAAAACTGACAACTTATCCCAAAAGCTATCCCAATAACCCAAATTTTCCTAATTCTCAATATTTCCCAAACTTCTAAAACAACCAAACTTTCTAATGTTACCAAATGCAACTCAGAAAAATTTATTAAATACCATAGAAATTGTATAATACTCAATACAATTACTCTCCATGATACCATAATGAATATCCTAGTAATTCTTTGTCTGTCCATGATTACCAGAATCTAAATATCGATCCTCAAGGAGAGCTATAACTCTAATAATAGCTTTGCAACATACAAGAATAGTTCCAAAGGTAACAATAATTTCAAGAACACTTGTCTGAGTGAGACTACCAATAGAAGCTCCTCCATAGATAGCGTATAGAGGAACTAACAGTAGCCTAACTAGTACCTTGCAGGCAAGGATAATTTAGTGGCCTAAATTCAAGGTTATCGGAACAGTGGTTTCATAACCACAAATCCAATTTAAAGAGAAATTTATTTTAATATTTTTGCATGAATATTGATATGATATGAAAATCGTATGAAAATATCGATAGAAAAATTTTACCGATTTACTGGTTAGTTAGAAAAAAAGAAATTATTAAAAAAATTTGGTAAAAACAAGGTATCGAGACCTCGATCTCATAAAACTGAGTCAGAAATACTTTTATAAATATTTATGAAATGTTAGTAATATGGTATTAAAATTTCGTTAGAAAATTTTAACGTTTGGGCAGTCAATTAAATGAAAAGGACTAAATTGAAAAAGGTGTAAAAGTGGTTGGGATGATTAAATAGCTTAAGTGTCTAACGAGAAAGGATTTAAAAGGAAATTAGACCCAAAATTTATTTGGTCTAGATGGAAAGGGCATGAAATCAGCAAGAAAATGGATGATTTAAGGGCAAAATTGGAATATTGCATTATTAACTAAATAAAATTAGGACTAATATGGAAATATCTAGATTTCTTGTGATTTCTCTTCATTCTCATCAGCAAAAACGCCATAGGAGGGGTTCTTTAAGCTAGTGTTTCATAATTTTTGCACCAAGTGAGTTAATCCTTGCCTTTTTCTTGTAATTTTTTGTTTTTAAGACTTTTACAACTAGGTCTTACTATTAAATTCATTAGTTTTTTATTTCATGGATGAAATTGAAAGTCACCATGGTTGAGTGCTGTAAGTATATGATGATTTAAAATGGAATTAAAGCTTTAATCTTATTATATGATGATTTTATTGAATGAAATGAATAGGAAGTGGATATTTAGGACCTATTTGTAAAAGAGTGTGAAATTGAAGTCTAGTGCTGAAATTCTTATTTCCAAAAGCTATAAAGTAGTTTAAAATGATAGAATAAAGTGTCAATTGAGAAAAATCAGCTCAATTGAGAGGTTAATTGAGTAGGGACGAAATTATCCTTTATTAAAAGCTTAGGGGAAAAATGGTAATAAACCTCTTGCACTAAAACAGTTTTGGACAGCAGCAGTAGGCTAACTTTGAAAAATCACCATAAATTGTAGAAATTGAATTAGAGGATGAAAACAATATGGAATTAAATCTTATTGAGTCTAGTTTCTCATAGAAGAAATGCTATAAGCAATGGAATTATAAATCATGAGATATAAAAAATTTTGTGAGACAAGGTCAGAATGATTTCGGGTTCCCCTATTCTGAATTTGGAAAATCACCAAAAATTGGAACAAAATAATTAAACACGTAAACTTATATTTTTGAAATCCTTAATGAGTTTATTTTCAATAGAAACAAATGGGAACATCATCCGAATCCTGTACAAGGAGATAATTAATTTTTAGTGAAGAAGGGTCAGAACTATTAGACAGCAGAACAAGGGTGACTTTAAAGAATAAAATGTACTTATTGGCTAAACCAAAAATTCTGAAAATTTTATGGTAAGAAGATATGTGAGTCTAGTTTCAGGAAAAATTAGTTGATCTTAATTTGGACCGTAGCTCAAGATAAAAAATAATTTAGTGGCCACGACTCAAGTAGACAGCTTTGAATGAACTATAAATAATAGTGGAATTGTAGAGAATGGTACATATGAACTTGAAATGCTAAATTGATGATTAAATTTATTTATTTAGATACTGAAGACTCAAATACGAAGCTAGATTGAGGAAAGGAAAAAGTTCGAGATTAGTAGATTTTTGTATACGAACAAGTATCGAGGTAAGTTCGTGTAACTTGAATTATATTCTTCAATGCTTGAAATGTATGTTATTGATGTGAATATGATTTGAATGTTCATTGTATGAAAATTGATGAAACATTGATATATTTGATAAAAAGGGGAAGAAATCCCGATTGAATGAAAGGAAAATTCGATGGATCTTTGAAAATGAATTGACGGTAAAAAGGATCTAGCCCAGACGGGTGATTCTACCCTGATATAGCCCTCCCGAAGAATATGTGTAAAATGGATTTAGCCTAAACGGGTAATCTAAATTAGGGTCTGAATTTAGCCTGGACTGGTAATTCAGATCCAAGCTCATTAGAGTAATTGTCGTAGCAGGGGATTTAGCCTGAACTGGTAATCCCAACAATACTCTATTAGTTTATGTTGCAGGGGATTTAGCCTGGACTGGTAATCCCGCTGTAAGGATGGGGTTCACGGGAGTGTGCTCTCTGAAATGGAAATGTACACACAAGAATATGAATTGACGGGCCCAGATTTGTACACTAAAATGTACCCCGAAAAATCCATTGAAATTTCGAGAAATTCAATGGGATAAATATGAGAAAATAATAATGGAATGGAAATCATAGTATTGATGAGCTCATCAATCATGGTATATATTATTGATACATTGAATTATTGGACTAACTTGAATGTTGAGTTTGTGCATGTTAGGGTAACAATGCATTGAATGGATGTATAAATGTTTATTGTAGTGTATTGAAAATATTAGGTAAGTATAATTCTTGTTACATGAGCTTACTAAGCACAATGTGCTTACTCTGTGTCCTTTTTCCCTGTTTTGTAGTATTAAGAGCTCAGAGGTCTGATTCGGTCAGAGACACATCACACTATCAACCTCAACATTTTGGTATATCAAGAAACTTTAGTTTGGAAATCAATGGCATGTATAAGTTAATAAAGTAAATGTTAATGTGAAATGAATGTAAAGTTAGCGATTGGTTTGGCTAACAAATCTTGGTTTTGGTATGTGATGAGGTTATCTTATGGATATGCATGAATCTATCTTAAAAATATGTTGAATTGGATTGGTTGATTTGAATTGGTCTCGGTTTAAATTTTGCAGAGAAGGTTAGATATCTATAAAAGGGTTATATTGAGTTAAAAAAATTCCCTATGTTTTCGATTTAATCCTGGTTTGGTCCCGATGTATGTTTTGGGCTTCGGAGGCCCATCTAAGGGATGTCCTAACATGTTTCAGTAAATGAATAGTATTTAACTTGTAATAACTGAAAAAAATTAATTCAATAAACTCTAGTAATGCCTTGTACCCTATTCCAACGAAGAATATGGGTAGGGGGTGTTACAGATAAGACTAGGACAAGGATGATATATCGATAATGTCCATCTAAGAGCAAGTAGAGACTAGACTAGCTCGCCAATATATGGACAAATAGTACATTCCACAGTAGGTGGATAGGCAAAGAAATGACTTAGAGAACAAGGTAGAAGAGTTAAGAAAGGCTCCCAATGATATGGAAACAACTCAACCGACAAGGGTGACTTAGGCGCAACTAAATTGCAACAACCTATTGACACTTGAGATAGTGAACGACCAGATTTTTAGTGGTGTCAGAAAATGTGATTTTGGAACCTCATTTTTGTAAATCAAGTTTTTAAATATGAAATGGGAATATTTACGGAGTTAATATGAAAATATAATAAGGACCGGTTAAGTAATTTTACCGAGAAAATAGTTAATTAAAGTTTAAGGACTAAATTGTAAAAGTCCAATCCCTGCTGAGTTTTAATTAAGAAAATGTTTGAGGACCTAGATAGCAATTATCTAAGGGGACTAAATGGGTATTTAACCATTTTTTTATAAATAGTGTATGAAAATAGTGTATCCCCTTAGTTTTAATATGGTGATTAAAATGTATAATTAATATCTTAATTAACTAATTAATCAAAGTTAATTAAAGTTAATTGAGGTATATATGTTAAGTTTAGTGGAAAGAAAGATGAAGTCATTCTCATCATTTTTCTTCACCGTTTTCCATAAAATAAATAAATAAAAATCACCATTGATAAAGCTTGCATTTGGCCATAATTTCAAGTAAGTCCTTAGGTTAGTTTTCTTTGATTTTTATAGATTTATGATCATGAGAGCTTGATTTAACTAGCCCATGTATCAATTTGTTTAACTGTTAAGTTTTAATAAGTTGTCATTATAGAGAAATTGATGAATTAGGCTTGAATTTGATAGTTGATAAGCTTAGATTGTAAAAAGGACTAAATTAGAAATTAAATTAAACTTGGTAGATAGCTTTGTAACATTATGGACTAAATTGAATAAATGGAAAATATGTCATGAAACTATGCTTTGAATAGAAAGTATAGAGTCCGTAATGAAAGAATGTGAAATCGAATTTTGATCCGATGTTAGATATAGAAAAATATGCATATCCCAAATCTATAAACTAAATTGAATAAAATACAAAATATGTTTGGCTTTGTATTTGAATGTTAGTTGGATGTAAACTGGTATTGTTTCTATTATTGAATTATCGAACGTAGCTAAAGACGATGTTAGGCCGTCGCAAGAGAAAGGAAAAGCGAGAGTCGTTAACGAGTAATGATAGAATTTAGTTTGTACTTTTATTATTCGAGTTTATTATATGTATACATATGTATGTTGATTGCATAATTATCTATCAAGGTAAGCTTATATTTTAGTATGAAATAATTTGTATGGAATGATATTGAATGTTGAGAAATTTGGCTGAACTGAATAACTATGTTATGTGAAATTAGACATATACGAATTGTTGATGGAAATTGGAATGAAATTATGATATTGAATATGAATTGATATGTGAATTGGTTATAAAATGTAATTAGATTATTGGTACCTTGTTAACTGTTTGGATAGAGTCAGGTATAGTTGGCATGCCAATTAGGGTCTGTAGTTTATGAAGAGATTTTATAGAGATTTGATGTAGATTTATGCATAGGGGCCTTGCACTTTCATGCCTTGGTGTGTTGGTTGGATATTGGTGTGTTGGAAGGATATGATTTGATGCCTTCGGTCCATGCTCTATCGAGCCACTGGTGTGTTGGATGGTTATGCTCCTATGAGCTATTGGTGTGTTGGTTGGTTACATGGTGTGTTGGATAGGTCTCGTATACTTGATTGTTGATTTCGAATTTGGTTAATAGGGGTTATAAAGTATGAACTCGATAAATGATATTTAATTGAAATGATATTATGAAATGGTACCATAGGTACATATATGTAAAATGTGTATATAGTGAAAACCATCGTTGTCAAACCACCTGAGATGGTAGAACAAGCTGCTGGTGATACATGAACAATGAAACAGTTGGTGATACATGAACAATGAAAGAAAATTGAGAAGAAAACTACTTCTATAAATCAGAAGAAAGAAATCTTGTGCAAAGAAACTAACTCCTAGAGTTGAAAACTATATTAATGAAAATAATTGTATCATTCATGAACAATGAAGAAGCCTTTATATAAGTTAGCTAAGTGCATTCAAATAAAACTCTCAACTATATTGAAACTCTAATTAATTAATCTAAATAAGAATTAGTTTTAAACTAGACTCTCTTGTTTGACTAAGAAACATAAAACTCCTAAATAACTTAAAATACCTAAAAAATATCCAAAATTCATAATAAAAAGTAATAAAATGATAATATCGAATAAATAAAATATTGGTCTCATATGTAATAGAAATGAAGTCTAAAAATCAAACCCAATATTATTTAAACTCAAATTAAAAGCTTGAAACTCGTAATTTTTGTAATAATCCCTTTTAGAAATTCATTTCACGCAATCTTTACTAAAACGGTCATAACTTGAGCTCCCAAACTCGAAATCAAGTGATTCAAAGTGCCTTTTGAAGATAAGAGATAGATTTCAAATCTATGAAGACATCTTAACCCGAAAATGCATGGATCCCATCCAAAAACTCGTCACAAGTCAACTAATTTTCCAAACTTGAAAATTGGCACCTTCGGTGAATGGAATTTAATAAATTTTACCCTATCCATGCATGTATCAGTTGGTAAAAGTCATCATTGTCGGACAGCCTGGGATGACAAAGTTAAGTAAAGAATTATGAAATACTAATATGATCAAATGGTAAAAATTGTAATGGAAATGAGCTTAAATTTTGATAGTTGAAAGTTTAGCATGGCATATTCATATTGAGTTGGTGAATGTAATATAGTATGATTGGTATATATGTATATACATGTCATGAAAAGGTTGAAACTTGAATTATGCTTGATTTCATTTGTATTATGTTAATGTTTTTATTTTTATGACTTGAATTATGAATGTACTATTGAACTTTATCACTCAATGTACAGTTTGTTTATTTCGTGTGCAGGTATAAGTGAATCTCAAAGTTTCGAGAAGTAATTCAAATTTCAATTAGCAGCCCTCGACTCAACCATGTTTGTATAGTTTCTTTATGTTTGAATATATGACATGTACCTAGGGTTTGGAGTCGATTTTGTATCAAAATGGTCTTTTTGAATTCTGAATTGACAATGTAGTTTGAGTTTAATGTTTATAACTTGTTAAATGCATATATGATTTTAACATAAGTATTTGAAAAGGGTTAAATGGTCAAAAATTTGCAGTAGAGCATATGTTGACTTGGTTTCAAGTTAAACCATTAGTTAGGTGATTTTGAATGAAAATATTGATGAAATAGACTTATTTGAGTCAATTAAAAGCATGTATTTTTTTTAAATGGTGGAAACAAACAATGGTCAATTGTACTAGTTGTATGTGAATTGATATTTTATAATTTTTTGGAAACAGTGAGTGGTGTTGTGACGTCAAGCTCTCAACGTCGCGGCAAAAGCAAGTTAGTGAGTTATGTCACGACCTGGAACCCCTGAAGTTGTGATGTCAATCTGATAGTTTGGAATTTTACATTTTAGTTCATATTCGACCTCGAGTTATCAAAAGAGCTTTCATAAGCTTGTATAAAACCAAAAATGATTGAAAAACATATTGTGAATGTGTAATATACTTATCAACATGTATAAATGGTTAAATGGTGTTGTAATCAATTATAATTGTTCCAACAATGAATGTGACATCTCATAACTTATACTGACGATCAGATGGGATATGGAATGTTTATGATAGTCTCTATCTCTTTTTCCAACCACTTTAATTTATTGGAAGAAATGTATTATGGTAATTGATAACGACTCGCGATATTAAGTAATAAAATTTATAAAACTGATCACACCAAAACTAACTAATATCACGATGTTAAAGGCAAGTGCACCTATCAAACAGTAGTCTAGTTTAGTGGCAAGACCGAGTTATCGTACCCAAGGGAACCAAAAGTATTAGTACTTACTTCCTTTCTATTATCTAGCCTAAAAATAAAGAGAGTTGATTTAAACTAATTCTAAAACTAACTAAAAGTGCACAAAAAGTAAATTGAAGAAAGACTTTCAGAAAAACTGATTGATATAAGCAATACTTAAGGGAGAATCCACCTAGACTTCACTTGTTATTGGTTCTTGAGCTAGACGATTTATTCACTTGACTTGATCCGTAGAGATCCCTAATTTATGCTAAACCCTCCGTCGAGGCGAAGAGCAACTAAGCCTAGGTTGTTAACTAAAGTTCCTTTATTAATTAACACCCTAGGTTGCATTAATTCGATCTATGGTTCCCCATATTAGGTTTGACCCTAATCCGGCAGATTTATGTCACCCTATGTCTAGGGTTGCATGCAACTCCGCTTAATTATGGTAGATCTACTCTTATCATAGGGACTTTTGCTCTTCTGCTTTAAGCACATCCATTTCTTGAATTAATACCTAGGCTTATTAACACAAGAATTAAGCACACATAATTAAGAACAACTCAAGTATTTATCATATAACTCAAGAATAAATAATAACAAGATTCGTCTTAGGTTTCATCCCCTTAAGTATTTGAGGGGTTTAGTTCATAATAAAGAAAGAAAACATCTCAGAAGAATTAAGATAACAAAACATAAAGAACCCGAAAACCCTTGAAGGAATTTAGGGAGATCCTCTGTCTTGATGTAGAATTCTGGCTTCTGGGGTGAATCAATCGGCTTCCCTTGGAGTAATCCCTTGCTTTCACTCTTTGTGTTGGCAGAAATATGGTGCTCTTTCCTGAGAGAAAAGAGTATTCCCTTAGCGGGAAATAATCACACTTAGAGTTGCCTCATGGGGTCTTTATATAGAGCTTTGGGGGGCCTTTCTTAGCCTCTAAGCATCCAATCCGAGTGAAATTCCTCTTCCTCACGACAAGAACACGCCCGTGTGACTTTGACAAGTGGTCGTGTAATTTTATCGGTGGAGGCACGGCCATATGGCCTGGCCGTGCTTGTCAGGGGCTGGACCGTGTGATCTTCATGTGGCACGGCCGTGTGCCACGACTATATGGTGATTCCCTAGGCCGTGTCATTTTTGCATTTTGGCCTATTTTCTTTATTTTCGGTCCATTTTCCATTCTTTTCTCTTCCCTATGCTCTCTTGAATATAAGATATGAAAAAGAAAGATTAAGAGCATCAATTCTCACATAATTGATAATAATTCATCCAAAATATAGGCTAAACATGAGGTAAAAATATGTATAATTTATCGTTTATCAAATACCCCCACACTTAAGCCTTTGCTTGTCCTTAAGCAAAATCTCAATCCTTAAATAAGAATTATTCCTCTCAACCTACAATCTTTATCAATAATATTTCAAACTAATCCACAGGTAATCATACAATGAGTAATTCAATCAGAAGAACATTAAAGACTCAATCACTCTAAGTTGAGAATTTTGTCATTGAAAACATGAGTCTATTCCTTCCTTCTAAGTAGTTATCTCTTCATCTTAATTAACAGGAGTTGACATCCTCACTAAAGGTTCACTCTATCCACTCGAAGTGTTTAGGGTTCAAAATTTAAGCACTCCTTAGTCAACCTGAAAAGTTATTACCATAAGCTTGCAAGAAAATCACATCTCCACCACTGTAGATTGACATGACATATCGATCAAAATGTCTTGTAAAGGTTGTAACGGGGCTTGGTTAGAGGTGTTGTCACAGGCTGTAAAAGAGGGTTAGAATTGAGACTGAACTGAAAAATTATCTAGCTAGAAAAATCTCTATCACTGGAACATATTTCTCAAGCTAATTCTTTTGATACATCATTTCTGCCTTAGTAGCCTTAAAATAGAAATATGCAAAAACTGTTTGAACTACTACAGATTACAACTGAATCAATACATACGTTTTTTTTTAAGAACAATTCAATACAATAACTTGAATATTTACATTCTGAAAAAGAGAATAAAGCTAGATGATAATTTCAACTCAAATCTCGACAAAAATAGAGGTCAAAGTAATTGAATAAGGTTCATCAAAAAATGGGTTATTGGTTAATAATTAGGAGGTGAGTCAAAGAATGGGGTGTTAGGCTCAACGGGGTTTACTAGGGGTTACTTTATGGAGGTAGGCTTCTTGTGGAGTAAGTAGGTTAAATCCTAAGTACCTTTATCATTTCGGTATATCAAATCAATGATGTGGTCTTGATGCATATAATCAAAGCAAGTTCTAGAATAACAAATCAGTGTTGACTCACTCAAAGTAATAATAAAAGTGAGCACGAAAGAATGTATGCTCAAAAGGCTCAAAATCTCACCAGAATTATGGCTTTTTGATGTCAATCCTGTGAATTTCAAATTTCAAGATAATACTTAGAATTAAAGAAAATGACTTATGCAAAAATTTAGGGTTCTCAAAAATTTCAACTTATCATGCTTGATTCCCTAATGTTTTAAAGTTTGAATAATCAGAGCACAAGCACCTATATCTTAATTCTCAACATATCAATAGAAACCATAAATCAATCAGAATAAATTCCTAATAGGAGATTGAGAATTGGTTAAGAACAATGCGTAAAGTACAATTTCAGGGATTTTCACAGATAATGTAAAGATTTCAAGTAAGCTTCCCCCCCACACTTAAGATGTACATTGCCCTCCATGTACAAAGATATATAAATAGCAAGAGAAGTATAATATCATAAGGTAGGGAGAGAATTGAAATTTCTTGAATTTAATATGAAATTGTAAGGAAGAGTCGGCAATTGTGGCAGGGTGTTCCCATTTCCGTTTGAATATGAGCTGTAGAGATTCTTTTTAAAACTGCGAAAGTATTAATTAGTCGTGGGAATTTCTGATTAATAGAGATTACTCGTTAGGGATTGGCCAATATGAAAGATAGAAAATTAAATAACAGAAAAATAAAAACTAAGTTCTAAGAATACTAATACTGTAATGATTAAAATAATTAAACATAAAAATAAAATGTGAAATAAAAAAGAAACTAATAAAGGAAAAATAAAAATGAAAAATGAGAAAAATAGAACCGAATGGGAGAATAGAGGCACACGCCTGTGTGGCTTAGGTTTAGCCCGTGTTGGCCATATTGCACAGCCGTGTGCGAACTTGTTCGCTTTTTGCACGGTCGTGTAGGTAGTCACACGGTCGTGTCTAATTTGACAGTGTTGGCCACGGCTTGGGGACATGGGCGTGTGGCGTTGTGTGAGCCCGTGTTGATACTGCAAGGTTGCCACGGCCATGTCGTACGGCCGTGGGAAATTGTTGATAGCTCGTGTGGAATTCGTAAGGTCGCCACGGCCATATTGCACGGCCGTGGGGATTTGTCGGCCTCCCGTGCTTTTGAGAAACTTCTGCTCTGTTTGTACACGGTCTGGGTGCATGACCGTGTCTCTATTTTAAGCTGTCACACGGCCTTAGGCACGCCCGTGTTCCAGGCCGTGTGGTCCTAATTTCCTGCATCAAGTGTGTTAGTTGCTGTATAAAAAGACTGAAAACAGAATAGAAGAAAAGTTACTAAGTTAGCGCTCGGGTTGCCTCCCGAGAAGTGCTTATTTATAGTCTAAGCTCAACTTTGCTCGAGCTTGTACGTTCATGGTGGTTTGAAGAGTTGATACTCTTCTATCCTGCTTACTATTTTATTATCAACGTAAGATTTGAGTGGAGTGTGATTTACCTTGAAAGTGCCGAGTGACTCATGTTTTATCAAGACTGTACCGTAGGGAAAGATTTTCTTTACCGTGAAGTAAGGTGTATCACTTGTATGCTCTTTTGAATTCAAGATTCGAGGATCGTCTTCCCCTAAGATTACCTTATCCCCTACCTTGAGTTGATTCGTTTGTACCTGAGGGTCGGCTTGGTGATACTCTGGGTTGGTTTGGCATACTTTGGACTTTTCATGATAGTTCTGCCACTCATCTAGTTCCTCGATCTGAAGCATTCACTTTTCAGGTGCATCTCCCTTGGATGGACCTGTCTATGATTGGGTTACCTTTACGTGGAGTGTATCCTGCACAGAAGGTTGGATGGTGAGATTATTCTTTTTACAAGGACTCGTGACTATATTATTATCAACAGTCTTATTCGAGTCTCGAGCTTGTAAAGTAACTTTGTCATGACCTACACGTAGTGTAAGTTCACATGTTCCTAAATCAATTATTGTTTTGGCAGTTGCTAAAAAGGGTTGCCCTAGAATTAAGGGTACATTGCTATCCTCATCAATGTCTAAAACAACAAAGTCAACTGGGAATATGAATCTATCAATTTTGACAAGCACATCTTCAATTATTCCCTTAGGAGACCTAATAGTTTTATCAGCCAGTTGAATGCTCATCTTAGTTTACTTAGATTTTCCAAGACCTAGATGTTTAAACAATTTATAAGGCATGACATTTATACTAGCCCCTAAGTCAGCTAAAGTATTTTTGGTGTCTAGGCTACCAAATAAACAAGGAATAGTAAAACTCCCTAGATCTTTCAGTTTGGTTGGCAGTTTATTTTGGAGAATAGCTGAGCATTCCTCGTTGAGTTTCACTGTGGACAGTTCTTCCATCTTCCTTTTATTTGTGAGAAGTTCCTTTAAAAATTTTGTGTATTCCGGCATCTGCGTAATTGCTTCAACAAATGGTAAGTTGATATGTAATTTCTTTAAGAGTTTAAGAAACTTACCGAATTATTCATCTGTGCGGTCCTTCTTTAGCGCGGTTGGGTATGGGATACGAGGTTTAAATTCTTTGGTAATTTCATCTTTGTAACTTACCTCATTCTTTCCTTTACTTACCACAGGCTCCTTGCATGGCTCTGGGTTGGTTTTGGTTATCCCCTCATCATCTATCGTATCCACAGCATTGAGTTGCTCCTTAGGATTAGTCTCAGTGTTGCTTGGTAACCCACCTTGCGGTCTTTCAGAGATTAGCTTGGCGAGCTGGCCTATTTGAGTTTCAAGTCCTTGAATGGATGTCTGCTGGTTCCTCAGTGCCGTTTCGGTATTTTGAAAACAGGTTTCTGATACGGCCATAAATTTTGTGAACATCTCTTCAAGGTTCGGCTTTTTTTCTTGTTGTGGAGGTGGCTGTTGAAATTCCGGAGGAGGTGGTTGTCTTTGATTTCCTTGTCCTCTCCATGAAAAATTGGGGTGGTTCTGCCAACTTGTATTGTAAGTATTACTATAAGGGTTATTTTGAGGTCTAGAATTATTACCTATATAGTTGGTTTACTCAGTTTCCATGCCATGTCCATAAGAGGAATAATCTGGATTGAACATATTTCCCTGGATTGTGTCACACTGCATCACTGGATGTGCCTGCGTAGAACCAACAAAATTATCAAACTTTTTTATTTAAAAGTTCTACCTGGTTAGTAAGCATGGTGACAGCATCAATATTATAAACTCCTGCAGCTTTTGTCGACTTTGTCTTCATGACTTGCCACTGATAGTTATTCAGTAACATCTCTTCTATAAACTCATAAGCTGCTTCTGGTGTTTTATTGTTGATTATTCCTCTGGCGACCGCATCGATCATCTGCCTTGTTGATGGATTCAAACCGCTATGAAAGGTTTGAACTTGTAACCACAAAGGCAACCCATGGTGAGGGCACCTTCTCAAAAGATCTTTTTATCTCTCCCAGGCATCGTAAAGTGTCTCTAGATTCATCTGCACAAAAGAAGAGATATCATTTCGCAATTTAGCTGTTTTAGCTGGAGGAAAATATTTAAGTAAAAATTTTTCGGTCATCTGTTCCCATGTAGTAATTGAGCCTCGTGGTAAAGAATTTAACCACTATTTAGCCTTGTTTCTCAAAGAGAATGGGAATAGCCTAAGATGAATAGCATCATCAGAAACGCCATTTATTTTGAATGTATCGCATATTTCCAAGAAATTGGCTAGATGCGAGTTAGGATCCTCATCCTGCAAACCATCAAATTGAACAAATTGTTGTATCATTTGAATAGTGTTAGGTTTCAGTTCAAAATTATTTGCAGCAATAATAGGCCTAACAACGCTAGATTCAGTGCCTGCTAAATTAGGTTTAGCATAATCATACATAGTACGCGGAACAGGATTTTGCTCATCAGGATTTGCGGCTACTATAGGAAGTAGCTGATTATCCTGATTTGCTTCAATCTCTTCAGTAGGTTCAGGTTCTTCTTCTTATCCTTCTTCTGGATATTGCAAACTTCTTCTTATCTCTTGACGAGTTCGACAAACTGTCGCTTCTAAATCGTCGTCGAAAAGTAATGGTCCTCCTAGGTTTCTTCTAGTCATAAACTAGAGATACCTAGAAGGAAAAAAAAAAGAAAAATAAAAACTAATAAAAAATAATAAAATAAAAATAGAAATAAAAATAAATAAAAACTAAAAATAAATAAATATAGTAATGGCTAAAGTAATAGAAATCGAGTTTTCTTAATATTTCAGTTCCCCGGTAACGGCACCAAAAACTTGATAACGGCTCGCGATATTAAGTAATAAAATTTATAAAACTGATCACACCAAAACTAACTAATATCACGATGTTAAAGGCAAGCGCACCTATCGAACAGTAGTCTAGTTTAGTGGCAAGACCGAGTTATCGTACCCAAGGGAACCAAAAGTACTAGTACTTACTTCCTTTCTATTATCTAGCCTAAAAATAAAGAGAGTTGATTTAAACTAATTCTAAAACTAACTAAAAGTGTACAAAAAGTAAATTGAGGAAAGACTTTTGGGAAAACTGATTGATATAAGCAATACTTAAGGGAGAATCCACCTAGACTTCACTTGTTATTGGTTCTTGAGCTAGACGATTTATTCACTTGACTTGATCCGTAGAGATCCCTAATTTATGCTAAACCCTCCGTCGAGGCGAAAAGTAACTAGGCCTAGGTTGTTAACTAAAGTTCCTTTATTAATTAACACCCTAGGTTGCATTAATTCGATCTATGGTTCCCCATATTAGGTTTGACCCTAATCCGGTAGATTTATGTCACCCTATGTCTAGGGTTGCATGCAACTCCGCTTAATTATGGTAGATCTACTCTTATCACAGGGACTTTTGCTCCTCTGCTTTAAGCACATCTGTTTCTTGAATTAATACCTAGGCTTATTAACACAAGAATTAAGCATACATAATTAAGAACAACTCAAGTATTTATCATATAACTCAAGAATAAATAATAACAAGATTCGTCTTAGGTTTCATCCCCCTCAAGTATTTGAGGGGTTTAGTTCATAATAAAGAAAGAAAACATCTCAGAAGAATTAAGATAACAAAACATAAAGAACCCGAAAACCCTTGAAGGAATTTAGGGAGATCCTCTGTCTTGATGTAGAATTCTGGCTTCTGGGATGAATCAATCGGCTTCCCTTGGAGTAATCCCTTGCTTTCACTCTTTGCGTTGGCAAAAATATGGCGCTCTTTCTTGAGAGAAAAGAGTATTCCCTTAGCGGGAAATAATCACACTTAGAGTTGCCTCATGGGGTCTTTATATAGAGCTTTGGGGGGCCTTTCTTAGCCTCTAAGCATCCCAATTCGAGTGAAATTCCTCTTCCTCACGACAAGAACATGCCCGTGTGCCACGCCCGTGTGACTTCGACAAGTGGCCGTGTGATTCTATCGGCGGAGGCACGGTCGTGTGGCCTGGCCGTTCTTGTCGGGGGCTGGACCGTGTGATCTTCATGTGGCATGGCCGTGTGCCACGGCTGTGTGGTGATTCCCTGGGCCGTGTCATTTTTTCATTTTAGCCCATTTTCTTTATTTTCGGTCCATTTTCCATTCTTTTCTCTTCCCTATGCTCTCCTAAATATAAGATATGAAAAAGAAAGATTAAGAGCATCAATTCTCACATAATTGATAATAATTCATCCAAAATATAGGCTAAACATGAGGTAAAAATATGTATAATTTATTGTTTATCAGTAATGAAGACCCGAAAGAACATGTTGAGGAATATAATGATTATACGGAGATTCTAGGTGTCTCGAATGCATTGAAGTGTAGAGTCTTCCCAATCAACTTAAAAAGTCATGCTAAGAGTTGGTACTCCTCACTTCCTACAAGATCCATTTACAATTTTAGCGAGCTAAAAGACCTTTTTGCAAGACACTTCCTAGCTAACAAAGATGTAGAGAAGGCCAAAACTAGCTTGCTAGGGATCAAGCAAGAAAAGAGAGAATCTATCAGGGCCTTTGCTCGGTGATTCAGCACAACAACGGTGGAGTGTCGATGTCTGATAGGCAATTGGGATGTACAAGCTTACATTACAGGCTTGTGACATAGCTACCTCAAATATATCTTACCAACGAAAAGCCGAAGTCACTTAGCATGTGTACGATAAGGCGAACAGGTTTGCAAAACCAGAGGATGTTGAACAAGCTCACAAAGCCTATTTTCTCTCACAAACAAAAGTTTCGACGACAACTGAAAAGGTTAGCAAGGAGGTAAAGACTAAAATAGGCGAACCCTTGCACTCGACGTAAACAAATGGGTTGTTTATCCTTTCTTGTCTTGGCAGCACAGAGTAGAAAGGCATTTGCCATACGAGCCCAGAAGATAATTGTATTTTGACGATAACCAAAAACAGCAAACTAGAGCCCCTTCATAACAAGTTTGAAAACTACACTCCGCTAAACTCTTCTACAGCATAAATCTTGCATTAGGTAGAAAAGGAAGGTATTCTAGAGCCTCCTCTTCCAATGAGGCCAATGTTCTCACTGGTGCAAATTTCACAGGGAGGTAGAGCACAAAATAGATGATTTTGTATGCCTGAGAGATAAAATGAAGGAAGCAGTTCAACGTGGTCATTTGAACCACTTTAGCTTAGTTTGGATTGGCGGTGTGTTTGCCTCCGGTGAGGTTAAAAACAGCGGTGGAGTGTATATTTGGATTCAAACGCAGCTGTAGCGGTGAGGTGAAAATAAAAAATGACTATTAAGGACATCAGATTAGAATTGATATATAATAGAAGTTTGTAAATTATTTTACTTATATAAAATTATTAAAATATGTGAATTTATAAATTCATTTAATAAAATATTAAAACGTATCTTCTAATATTTTATTATAAATATTTTAATGAATTGTATAATCAATTTAAATTATTTATTAGATAAAATGATAATTATTTTAAATTTTTTATAGTTAAATATTCTTTTATAACAATGATAAATATTATTTTCGCAAATAGTAACATTATACTTGGATCAAATTTTGAAGTATCTAAACGAATGATTTTTAATAAAAAAAATATAGTAACATAAGACATAACAAGTTTCATTATTACTAAAAATTAAGTTATGATACAAAATTGTTTGTACGATTCATTAAACTATTTGCAATGGTTTCCCTTAACATTGCAATTTCAATGTCACTTTCACTGTTAGAAGAACTCGATTCACCTCTATCAAAATGGCCTAAAGAGATTGGCATGTCGGGTATATTCTCAAATTGTCGAAAATCCTCATCATTTGACCAAGCATGTCTTCGAATGTAATTATGCAAAACCATTGTTGCAAAACCATAAATATATAATTAGATATAATAATATAGTATCATAAAAATTTAAGAATAACACATCACAAAAAAAAATGAAAGCCATAAGATGAACTTAAAAGAAAAAATTCTCAAAGATCCATTTCTCTAAAACTCAAGTTACTGAAGCATAAGCTTCCTTCATACTTTATCCGGTTTAAGTACTTGTTATTTGTTTTGTTCATACTTAACCCGGCTAAAATATTGTCTAATGTTCCAACACAGGAGAGTAGGATATTGAAAGGAATGGTTTGAAGTATCAATAGAAGTTCTCTCTATGGACCTTGTGTAACCAACCTTGAATTGAAATCTAATAAAATGCTGACATTGAAGTTTCATGAGTCATTTGACTGATAACTTGGCTTAACTATACTTATATTTTCAGAGAACAGACTAAGCTACAAAATTGCATAGTTGTAAAAGTAAGTTGAAACATAATAAATTGACATTGAAGTTTATTTTTAGATCATTAATCTACTGCCTTTAACATCAATAGTCAAAAGGACTAACAAATCATAATAAAAATAAGGGTAAATTACACCAACAGTCACCCAACTTTGGGGTAACTGACAAAACAGTCACCTAAGTTTCATTTCAGTCACTTAACTTTCAAAAAGTAACAAAACGGTCCTTTTTACCGTTTTCCGTCACAGACGTCACAGAATAGTGACGTGGCCATTAACAGCATCCTTGCTGTCAAGCTGAAGTCCAGCTGGCCGGTTACCTCAAGCCCCTTAAGTCAGCAATGCCGTTTTAGGGTTAGAGAAAAACAGAAAAAAGAAAAAAGAAGAGGAGGAGGAGAAGAAGAAGAAGAAGAAGGAGAAAAGGAAAAATGGAGATGCCTGAATCACTTCCGTTGTGCTATTGTGGAAACCCAGCCAAATTAAACATGTCTTGGTCCGATGACAACCCAGGTAGGAGGTTTTTTGGGTGTATGAATTTTGGCAATAGATTTCGAAAACCATGTCGATTTTTTAGCTGGTTTGATCCACCATTGACACCCCCTTCAAGAGTTGTGTTGCTGGGTCTGCTTAAAAAAGTGAGGACATTGGAGGATGCAAGGAAGAGGGAGAGAAGAACCTGGTTTTTTGTGCTTGCAATTGTTACTATTTTGTTGTTTTTAAAACCTTAAAAATCATGTTATGTTCATTGAAAACCAGTGTATGTTTTGTAATTTTGTTGCTGGTAAATTGTTGCTTATGTTGGTATAGATGGCTGTTGGTATATGGCTGCTGGTATACATGGCTAACCTTCAATAGCTCATGCTGTTGGTATATGGCTGCTGGTATACATGGCTGCTGGAATGGAAAGTTTTTGTTGATTTCAAATTGTGTTGGAATATATTTGTTGCTTAACAAATGTTATACTTGACTGTTGGTTAACAAATGTTGTTGCTCATGTTGTTGTTTACAAATCGGTTAACACTTGGTATACATGGCTGTTGGTTATAAAGGATAACAGTAGGTATACAAAATGCTCTACACTTGGTATACATGGCTGCTGATTCAAAAAGATAACATTTGGTATACAAATTGTTTAATAGTTAGTATACATGACTGCTGGTTAGAAAAGACAACAATTGGTATACAAATTAATTAACAATTGCTTAACTCATATATAAAAAAAGACAACAAATGGATAACAAATAGAATAGATCAATGCTCATATATTAAGGCCAAAATGCCAAACTGTTTACAAAATGAACGAGAGGCAAAATATTGCCAAATTTTCCTACAATTCACCACAATTGAACAGAAGTAAATTGCAGGGAAAATTACAAAAAAAATCAATAACTATGCCTAAGTTTATCAACAGTAGCAATCATAGGCAAATTTCCCAAAAAATTATCTGCCTAAGTTAATCAAAGGCAAATTTACATAGTTTCAAAATGTTAACAAAATGTAGTCTATTCACATCATTGTCAATGGTCTGTCATGGATGACTCTTGAGTAGAAGGCATCCATCTAACAGTAGTTGTGGTTGATTTTCTCTTTAATGGGAGCTTTTGTCTTCGGGCAGCTTCTTGATGAGTTGGGGCAGTAGGTGGGACAGTAGGTAACTGAGTTGAGGCACCTTGTTGTGTTGGGTTACCCTCTTGCTGATTTCGGGTAGCCTGTTGCTGAGTTGGGGCACCAACTTGATGTCTTTTAACCTACAAGAATAAGAGAAATGTGAAAAACAAACAAATTCATTGATAGAAGTATTCTATAAATTAAAGCAAATTACTTACCGGAATATTTTGGCCAACTTCCCCTTTGCAACTCCTCTTATTGTGGCCTATTCTTTTGCATTTACTGCACCTCATCTCCACCCCTCTCTTGCTCAACCTGTTTGTTGTTTGTCCTTCATCAAGTTCTTTCCTTCTCACCTTAGTAGGTCTGCCAGGTGGCCTTCTTAGTGGAGGAGGCAGTATTGGTAGCATGTTTGACAAAGAGGTCCATTGTTTAAGACCCCTGACTGGACTTACAAAGTTGGAGTAAATTTGAAGTTGGGTTTGCTTAGTGTAGCAGGTTTGTAAATAGGTCTCTGGGAACTCATCTTTGTGATGAATAACAGCTAAAGCATGCATGCAAGGGATGCCAGTGAGATCCCAATTCCTGCAGGAACAGGATTTCTCAACTAAGTCCACCACATGCTGGCTGCCTGGACCACATTCAACCTGATACTTGTCCCCACCAGCATGTGATGGAACACACCTAAAAAACAGTAAGCATGCATATTATAAAAACAGTCCCATCAAGAATGATACAGACACACCCCTGAAAAAAGCCTCACAAATAATGATACATACACCCCTAAAAAATAGCCCCACCAACATGCATATTATAAAAAAATACTCACTGCATGTATATTAAAAAAATAGGCAACACACCAACAATGATGATTTTGTGTGCGTATAGTATATGGTGCCATATGAAACCAATTTCAATGAACTTTAAAATGATAATAACATAGCGTTTCAAGGATTTGGAGCTAACAATTATTTTCCTACCAAATTTAAGCAAGTCAACAAAGAAAAATAAGAAAATGCTTGACTTTTGAAGCTACCAAAGCAAATAGAAAAAACTTACCATAGCCAAGAACAATATTGTTGAGAGATGCAAAAATAGCACAAGCAAGAAAATTTGAAGCCTCATCATCAAATTCATCAGATAACTCAGAATCCATTCTCTTGTACTTGCTTTTGTTTCCCAAAGGCAAAGCCATTTCCCCTTTACCATATTCTTGGGCACCAACCAACCCCATAACTCTCGTTTCCTTCAATTCCTCTCTCTTACTAGAACAAAAATAGCAAAACAGACCCAGATGTTCCTTTTTGGTCACAATATGACCATGTATATATAGGCATCAGAAAATGTTAACCGAAAACAAATTTAACAGCAACTCAAAAGAGATTAAACAATATGACCATGTAATATAGGCATAAAAAATTTTAACCGAAAGCAAATTCAAAAGCAACTCAAAAGTACTCAAACAACATGACCATGTAATATAGGCATTAGAAACTTTTTTTACCTTAATGAGTCTTTTATATTTGCATCCACCTTTTTCTTGATCTTTGGACACAACATTCCTTTCCATTTGTCAGCTTCTTCTTTCTTCTTGACAATAAGCAACATTATCTTGGTCCTTATTGTTTCCATCATGGTCAGTATAGGTTTCCTTCTTGCTTCTAGTATAATCTGTCAATAAACAACATAAATGATTAGTGAATTGCTAATGATTAGTAAGAAACATAAAACATAGGGGTTTACCTTGTTAAATGATTCAGACAGATTGTTCACCAACATGTCAGAATGGCTTCTAAATGAGAAGTGAGACCTTGACCAGTGAATAGGGTTCTTCTCCTTCAACCAATCATAAGCATGCTGATTGGTGTTCCTTAATTCATCCATGACATCATCGAACTCCCTTATAGTGCTTGCTCTGGCAGCTTTCCAAAGCAAATCTTTCAACTCCTTTGTTTGAAAACCAGCCTTCTTGAAATTGGAATGTAGATGTCTAACACAGTGTCTTGTTTCTGCATTAGGAAACAACATACATATTGCTTCCAACAGTCCCTACAATTAGTAAAAAAACAGTTTAGTACTTTGACAAACCTTAAATAGAAACAACATAAAAATAAATAAATAGAGTTTTACCTTTTGTTTGTCAGACATGAAAGAAATCTGGTACGAGCTTACAATTTCCAAGTCTATTGCAAGCAACTCTAAGAACCAAAGCCATGATGCTTGGTTTTCACTTTCGACAGCAGCATATGCAAGAGGATAGATGCCATTATTTGCATCTATCCCAACAGCTGCAAGCAAGTAGCCACCATAGTAGCCCTTCAAGAAACATCCATCTAAACCTACTATCCTCCTACAACCAGCCCTATAGCCATCTTTGCATGCCTGCAAACAGACATACATCCTTTGAAACAACCTGTTATCCAAATAACAGATTGTAGTTGTTCCTTCATTTTGGGTCCTAACCTCTAACAAGTACTCATAAACCTTCTCATATTGAGCCTTATGAGCTCCTTCAATTAATTCCAATGCCCTAAGTTTAGCCCTTCTACATTTGGTTAATGAGACTAGGCAACAAAAATCTCTTTTAACATCTTGCTGTAATGATTTTAGAGAATAATTAGGATCAGCAATGAATTTTTCTTTATACTGTTCACCTATCCAGGCTGCGGTTACATTCCTATTTTTATAGACTTTAGAACAAGTGTGATTAGGGTTTGAACTCCTAATTTGCCAAGTCTGGTCAGTAGGGTCATTAGGGTTTAGCCTAGAAGCCCATATGAACCAAGAACATTTTTTACTACAAACTGCCTTTAACCTTTTTAAATCATTTTTTGGAAACTTAATAAAATAACTATTCAACCTACCATACTGCTTGGCAGCTTCTTTTAGACTGTCTTTAGACTTAAATAACATTCCAACCTTAAGTCTAGGATTACCTATGTCATTCTCTAGGTTGAACTCAGGCCAATTTTGGCCATCTGAGTCAGTTTCATGTGCACTATCTAGCCTCCCAGAATCATCAGTATCAGATAGTTCATCTACTTCTATACCATCAATGTTTAAACTATCTAAACTAACACTTTCAGATGCATCACTATCACTACCAGACAGATTACTACCAGATATGTTTTCTTCATTCTCATTAAAAGTTTCATCATTTAAACCTGCCAAACAAAGTACTCATCAATAAAGGAAGACAATATAGGCAAACACTTTAACCATTTATGTCAGACAATAGCCAATACAAAATACCCAATAACTTAATCCAAACACTTCTGTCATGCACATGGCAGACAACAACCAACACAAAAAATAATTTAATCAAACACAACCATTTTTGTCATGCACATGGCAGACAATAACAGGCAATAACCAGTTTGATAATGGTAGATATACACAATATACACAATAAACATCATGGCAGATATACACAATAAACATCATGCTGATAATGACATTTATACAATGGCAGAAACAAACAATAAACATCAAACATTGATGGATCTTAGTAAAATTAATGGGAATTTTTAAGATATAACAAAAGCCATGGAAACCACATTGTTTACAGTTGTTATACGCATACAAAAAAGAAAAACATTGATTATGAAAAAATAGAAACAGAGTCAACCCAGCGAAACAGAACTTGATGTTGAATTCCAATAATTTTAAGCACATAAACATTTATGAAAACAAATTCCACATCATAAAAGACAAGCTATGAAGCATTAAAACAAAGAGGCAGTGAAACAAACAAGATATAAACACATAAAACAACAAAAGAATCAAAGCTTAAAATTTATCCACCAAATCCCATAACTGTGAGGGGAAAAGGAACTCACAAGGACACACAACCCAAAAAAAGCATTCCATCATTGGATAGATTAAAAAAAAATGTCTCTCCTTTCCACTAGTTCCTCCCCATGAAGATATTAAAGGAAAAACCCAAGAATCCCAATTTTCCATGCACACTAGCACACTTTAATAACCAAACAATAAACATCATGCACATCAAACCAAACAATAAACATCATGTACATTAATAATTTTCAAATAAAGCCAAAATCGAAATAACCCATAATCGAAATCCAAATCGAAATCAAAATTTAAATTTAAATCTAAATCGAGATCGAAATTAGAATCAAAATCAAAATCAAAATCAAAATCACATTTCGTAACTGTTTCAATATTGAAATCAAAATCGAAATAAAAATCAAAATCAAAATTAGAATCGAAATAATAGCATTGAAATCCAAAAAATTTAAAGTGGATGTAACAACTTACCCGTTAAAGTGGATGTAACAACACTAGTAGCTTCTCTTCTATTGCTCATTGTCGCTCTCGCTGACAAAATGGTTTCTGGTTCTTCTTCTTTTCTCCCCAAACAAAATAGACTGTTTAAATCGATTTCTTGAACGGATTTCTAACCTAAATCTTTCTTAATCAAGTCTCAGATTAGTTCAAACCATAAAAAACCCTAAATCAGGATCGAAATTTCCCAAACCGATTTTCCTTTTTCTCCCCCCAAATCCCAATCCTAATCTGATTCTAACCCTAAAAAATGATTTCTGATTCTAATAGTTTTTTCCTTACCCATTTTTTCCCTTAAACCAGCCCCAATCCGTCGTTTGGCCAACGTGGCAAGTTAACTTGCCACATCAGCTGGTTAACTTGCCACGTCAGCCATGCCGTTAATACTCTAACGATAATCGTTAATTAGTGACTATTTTGTCACTTTTTTATAACGTTGGTGACCGTTTTGTTACTTTTTGAAAGTTAAGTGACTGAAATGAAACTTAGGTGACTGTTTTGTCAGTTACCCCAAAGTTGGGTGACTGTTGGTGTAATTTACCCTAAAAATAATAGTAATAATAATAACAACTACGACAAAGAAGAGTAGAAGAAGCCAAAACTAGAGATAACAAGAAATTAATGAAAATACCTTCAATAAGCAGCTACAACCAAGAACAAAGTAAAAAAGAGAGGAAAAATTAGTTTTAAAACACTGCTAAACCAAAGAACAAAGCAAAAGAAAATGGCTGTTTCGTTCTCAATTTTGCAAACAAATAAAGTTGGGAAAGAAATTAATTTAAGTTTCAATGATAAAATGGTAAAATAATAAATAAAAATATGGGTATTTTTGTCTGTGAAAAATACCTCCGCTGCACCAGTGAAGCTACTGCTGCTGAAAGCTCCAGTTGGTTTTTACTGCATCAATGTGGTGAAAATTAATTTTACTTATACTGAAATACTCAACCAACGGGTTGCCAGTGAAGTTGGTAGCTCAACTGCACCTCACTAGCCTTAAACGGTGAACCAAAGGCAACCTTTATAAGGCAAAAATTAAAGCTGTGGGGTACCTCACGAGATAAAGATGGTAAGGCAGAAAGGAAAAAGCTAGCTAGAGGAATAATTCGCATGATAACAGGGGTTACTGATTGGATGGCACCCGGTTCTAAAATGAAAACTTCTTCACACAGCGTCATGTCAATGAGCGCAACAATCAAAAGGTCTTGGCAAACTGAGAACTAGAAGGTAAATTTTGACAACTGCGATTTGGTCACGGTACTAGATGAGGTGGGTAATGAGCCTTTGGTGGTAACTGTGATTGAATTGAAGGCGGAATTTTTTTTCTCTGGATCAAGACGGATGAAGCAAATTTCGGGTCGGGTCCGTCCCGTCTCCATCACTATTCATCTTGAGTCCATCTACCCATTCGGCTCTCTGTCTTAGAATGGGTGAATCGAGCTTCCTCGACACAGCCCGCTCTTATTCTTTTTCACTTTCGTTGATACCATGCAACAGCAATGGTCCGGTGAACTTGAATAGATTATATAAAAATAAAACTCTCAGATCAGGTCATCGTTGATTTGCCAACTTACGATGAGGTGACCGGCTCTTGTAAATATTCTGGAAAATCGGTTCTTCAGAGGGGACAATGGGTGTAGTACCGCTGGCTCTCCCTAATCTTTGCCCATCCAACAAGTTTTTGGCTGAAAGCCTAAGGCCAGATTCAATAGAGCTGCTCTATCACCCCCTACTTCTTCTCTTCCTATGCAAAGATCTATTGCAACAGACTGGTGATTAATATCTGCACGAAAAGTGCTCGACAAAATGCATGAGAGGAACCCGGTTACATGGGCTTGCTTGATCTTGGGGTACAACCAAAATGGAATGCCTAATGAGGCGTGTGAGGTTTGTGAAGAGATAACTTCTATGGGTGTATAGCCTTTTCTAATTTATATATTTTATTTGTATAATTAAAAAAATTATTATGAAATAATCCGTACAATTATTTGAGTTCTGTGTATTCTTTTAGAGGCTAGTATGGATTTATAATCATAAACTTGGTGTCACATTCCTGGAAGTATCGTTATCAATGCTAGATTATTGGTACTTTTTTTTCATAAAATGGGGTTTTTAATGAAAAAATACCGATTTTGATAAAACATTCAAATTATTTTGATTTCCCCAGAAGTTATGGAACACCAAGTTCTTTTACTATATATATTTTTTGAAGTATAATTCATTATTACCTTCAACTTAAAAAAAAAAAAAAAAAAAGAACAAAAGTTCATGGTGTTTGTTCTTTTGGGAGTTATCTTGTCAAAGAATATTTTGCCTGTGCAATGCTTGTAAATTCATCATATATCCTAGAATCATCTAGTTGCATAGTTTACTCTTCTTTGAGATTCTTGTATCATGAATTTCTTATTGTGGATCTGATCATTGATACATTTCTTAATTGCTTTTTTGATAGAGAATTATTATTGCTCGAGTCAACTTGAATGATGAGAAGAATGTTGCTTTTGAATCCCTTTTAATTTCTTTTCCATATTTTATCATTGACCCATTTAGTTCAAGAGAATTCCCACTTGCTTTGTTTCGTTCCAGGTCTGGAATCTTATAGTTTTACTTATTGATATTTCAAGTCAAAGGCTTAACTAGAAGCTGTTCATAATCGATTCTTTTGTAGTAACTAGTAGTGGAGGTATTAAGGTTAAACATAATTTCCTTTCTTCTTTATTAAGTACTTTGTTGCATAGCTTGGATTAATTTGTTTAGTACTCTTCTTTTTCTATGAACACATTGCTCGGCTGCTTGCTTTATTAAGTATCTTGAGATGGTGTGATTAATGATAAAAATAGTAGAGGGACTTGCATGTGAATAATTTTATGAAAGAAAATTGACATTTCTATGGAACTTGAAGGATTTAAGTTTGAAGTGACCATGAAATTAAAAGAGTGTAAAGGTGGTGAAATGTGGCATTATTTTGCATGGTAATAACATGACAAACACGTGGGGATTTGTTCTTATATATGTAATAATACCCGCTATTTATTATTACTGTTCAAGATCTTGAATCTGTAGTTTAGTTAGTTTAACTAACCTTGGGATCAAATGAAGAAATTTAATCGTTGAATTATTTGTATCTGATTATTATGCTCTGATCAGTAGAACGCTTAGCAAATTCACGGAATCTTTCTATTTTTTCATAAACTGATGTGCAATTAGATCATGTGTATCTATTCAGATCTTATGTTTTTCAGGGGGTACTATGATGGCGGATCATATAGGCTTCCTTTGTTAACAATTATGTTGGAAATACGTCTTTTGCTCAAAGTGCCGGAACAGAGGAAGATAACAGACATCTTTGTTCTCACACCCTCGGATGGTTAGACTTCATTTATGGTTATTACCCAATATCCATGTCCTCACATCCATAGGCGGTTATCACCCAATGTAATTTCGTTGTTCTCACACAAACGGGCGATGGACGATATGCTTATCTATATTTGCCTATACATGCATATTTGTGTACCTCTTAGAGAGGAAACTCATGACGGGTTCCCATAAATGGTTATATCTCCTTACGTATAGGTATATTCATATTATGTTTATTGGCAGAAAAAGAACCCACGAAGGACTTCCACGGATGGATTTATTGTCCACATTTGTATCATATTTATAATTCTACATGTTACATTTGTAATTCTATTTTCATCACGTAACCTAAAGCCGATTTGGTCGACGGTCATGATTCAACATGACATTCATCACATAAGTCCAAACTGAGTAGACTTGACCGGCAACTATGATTTGACATGACTTTCAAATCAAATTTTACAAATACCTTATTCAAATTAAATCCTTATGTACATGCCAAAGTCCTTGTACAATTAACAACTAATATAAATACTTTACAACCTCAAGTGATATATAATGCGAAGCTCCCAAGTTTAGGCCTTATACTTCTTGCCGAATTCATTGCCTACCCGTTTAAACCAATAACATGTTACTTGAAGTGCTTAGTAAGTAGCCATGAATAAACCTACTTATCCTTTAATTTATTAGTGCCGAGTCCATCTTAAACTTTTTATATCAATACTTCCAAGTAACATTTTAGCACTATTAATGGATTCATTAAGTTAATGACTTTTAAGGCTCAACTTACATTTTCATAGTTCATTAACTAATAACTATGAAATTCACATTTAATACTTTCATAAATGATTCATATTTAACCCTTTATGTCTTACCTTCTGAATACTTTCACATATATATAAATATATATATATATATATATATATATATTCGCACATATTCTTTACACAACACATTTTTATTTCCATTACTTTTACCAAGGCATGCATGATTATCAAATTCCTTAATATCAATAAGGACAAATTCATTAGGCCACTTACCTATAGGGCATATTATCATATTAATTTCTTATTAGCTTATTTCTTTATTTACTTTCTTTTCATCTCGTTTAGTTAGAAGACATTTAATTTATAATAATTTATCTTGATTTTAGTCTTTTATCGTCACATCTAAAGTTCATTAACAACATTTAATTCATTTTTGTCCATAATAAATTCTAGTGAAACATGACTCAGATATTTGGGAATCACACTCAAACTTCTCACATATTGCACTGAATGTGCATCAAATCTCAACACCATACATATACATATGCCTATACATATGAAGGGCCAAAGAGTGCGCCAAAGTGAGTGCCAAAAAGGCACCATATCATATCGTCTTGTCGTATCATATTGTCATTTTAAGGTGCACAATCTATCCCTACTGACATGCTAATTGCATCCTCTATTGTACTAAATCTACTAGGACACTTTACAATTATAACTAACATATATTCATCAAGGCCATTAACAGACACATGTATAGATATAGATATAGATATATCATATAAAGGTACTTTTAAGTGTTGTCACATACTTATAATCAAATCCATTTTAATAAGGGTGTTATGAACATGTTCATTTTCATATGTAACCATAGGTGCTTTGCATTTACAAACACATTTCACATTTCTTTAGGCTTTAAACACATGTTCATTTCATATAATAGTTCCAATTTATATAGAGTCATTCTTTTTATTTATAAATTTCATGTTTTTAACAAAGTATTGATTAAAAACAAGAATTATCGACTCTAATGATAATTACTTATATTCTCACATCAATACTATAATTCATGCTTATTAAAACACACTTATTAATATTTCTATGGCAACCAAAGTTCTATAACACCTCATGAAACCAATATATAGTACAACTTAATGATAATTAATTTCATCACTTTTAAGCCATGGAATTTACATGTATTCACAATTTAATTGTTCAATTTTTATCACATAGATATTACCTAATTCATAAACTTTAGCATAAGATTAATAAGAGTATCCAATGTTAGATGCTTTACAATATAAAACTATGCTTCCATGAACTTGAATCCTAGCCCATCACCTTAGGATGAAAATGAGGGGAATGATGGTGGAATCCATACAAGATGGTTGATTTCCATGTGATTTCAAAAAAAAAAAAAAACTCAATGTTAAGTGTTGAAATTCTTGAAAAATCATTAAAAATGAAAAAAGGAGGAGGAGGAGAGAACCTCTTAAGAAAGAAGGCTGGTCGGCAGTAGAAAGGGAGAGTTGGTCGATGATTCATTGTTCCCTTTCCTTTAAAAAACACACAAATGGGCCCATATACAAAAATTTCAAGCCCAAACTCACTAATTGAAGCCTAATTTTCATATACCATAATCCAATGGTCCCAGTAAATTTCATATATCAAATATATCATCCATATAACATTTTCATCATAAAATACTTGAAAAATGATCAAATTATCTTTTTGTGACAAAATTATCTTTTTGCTCCTTTTGATTTTTTGTACAATATCTTCTTAATAAGAGACAATTATCAATCTCAAATCTCATAATTCGTTTATAATATTTAATGTTAATCCATGTATAGTGAAAACTATATTTTTTTTTCCTTTTCTGTTAGTAAAATTGAGAAATTTATAATTTAGTCTATATACTTCTTAATCTTTTCAATTTAGCCCGAAAAGTTATTATCACCATACCAATTCGTATTCCTATTTATTCTCATGTCAAATAGACAATAAAAACTATTATTTCCCTTTTTGGCTAAATTTACATTTTAATTCTTAAACTTTTCAAAATTTGCGATTTAGTCATCTTTTCACATTTTAACTTCTATAATTCTTTTCATAATTCCTATGTCCAAAATCACTTTACTTTCATAAAAATTACTTTATCCAACAACTTTTCAAATTTTCTCGAAAATTCACTATATCCATTATCGGAATAGTGTCATGTGTCTAGCAGAAAATTTTGGGATGTTACACTTAAGGAGCTTTATAAGTCTTTAGTTGATAATTTTGGTTAGTTGTTATGTTATGGTCATAGTTTGGACATATAATAACTTATCTAATGAAGTTTTAAAGCTTAATTTGTTTTTATATAAGCATGCAATTGAAAATTAATTATAAATTGTGTGCCACACTTTTTGATATAGCTTCAATGCTACGTTTCTATTTGTTTGAGTTACTTTAGAAATGGACATGGCATCCTACATTCGGCTTCGTCGTTCTGGTTGGGTATGGGCTATCATACTAAGAAATGACCAAATCATATGTGCATGCGTTTTTCTTGAATTTAATGAGTTTAGTCTTCGTAGAATCAATGACCAAAAGGCAAGAACTTTTTTTCCAATGTTTTGTTCTAACAAGCTTTTTGACCACATTCCCCCTTAATCAGATTTTGAACTTTAATATCAATGGTCTTTGCAGCAAGATTGCATACACTCAGCTTCATTATGCTATTCACTGTTGATAATACCCTAGAATGACATATTTTTGTGCATTAATTACATATTTATTTTGAGTATGATCCTACTAATTTGAGATATTTTTGGTTTTTTATCTTGTAAGGACTAAATTGAAGGTAAAAATAAATTTAGGGGCAAAAAGCGTTAAATTGAAGATAAAATGGGCTAGCATGCGAAACAGGAAAAGAAGTAGTGCTAGAAGTGCAAGTGTGGAAGACATAAGGACAAAAAGTACAAAGAAGAGATTTTATAAATACAAGACTCTATTTAAATATTAATTATATTAGGATAATTGTTAAAAAATATTATTTAGATTTATTTTTAGCTTTTATCTTTATTTATTTTTATTTATTTGTATTTATCTTTTAGAATTTAATTAAGACTAGACTTGGTTTCCCAGTACTATAAATAGAGGATGGAGTGGCACAAATTTCATATCATCTTTTCTGTAAACACTAATTCTCCCAAAAGCTTATGCTTTGTTCTTTTCATTCAATAAAATTCTATTTCCATTACATTTATTTCTTTTTCCCTAAAAAACATGAGCCACTAAATTTATCTAACCAAAGGTTGTTGTTGAAATTCCCCAAAAAGCGTTCATGAAGCTTAGAATCTGCACTTAGCCTTCTCAACGAGTATTCATCACTTCTCCGCATTACGAGGCTGACGCTTCCGTCCATGTCCCTTCAAAGGTGATCTTTTCAACTTGTGCAAGGAACGACCGCTTTGTATATTTTTGGAAGGTTGCCAATTCGGTTCGTTAGCTTACTGCGTCAGTGGTTGTCAAGCCCAAGAGACAAAATGGCGTGACATTCGCCATTGAGAAGTGATGATCTAATATAAGACGATCCCACAAAAACTACGTTTGGCTAGAGTCAAGTTTCTCTAAATCGTAAGTCCAAAACCTAAGTGGAGCTGATGGTCGTAGGCATCCTTTTCCACTATGACTGGCTTATTCTATTCGAGAAGAATCACCTAAAAGCTGAAGATTGAACCCAATGAGGATCGAGACAACAGGAGGCTACAATCTTTCCATAAGAAAAACTCTATTTTCTCAACTCTGTTTATTTTTATAATTTATATTTTAATTTTTGCAATTTTAATTAATCAACTTTTAATTTTGTCTTTTTATTTTTTTCCAGGTACACAGGTTTTCTTAGGCACGATTCTGTTTGGGATCAAGTGGAACAAGGCATTATGCAAATCCAGTCCCTAAGGATTTGACCCTACTTCCCTTATACTATTCTTTTCATTATTTTATAGCGATAGGATATATTTGGTGCTCTCAACGATGCATCAACTGTCATCAATTTTATTGGGACATTTAAGATATTTGAAACTTCCCTTACATAAAAGTTGTGCACTTCAAAGCTCTATAAGAATCACATTCTTTTTCCACGCCATAAAATCTTTTTTTTGGAATTGATGGGAAGAAGAAACAAAATGAGAAAAGAAAAGAAAGAAAGAGAAGAAAGAAAAAAGAAAGAAAGGAAATAACTTTAAAAAAAAAAGATAATGAAAGATGTTATATTCTTACCTCAATTTGAACTTGGTTGAACTCTTCATTGGGCCATCTAAGACCTACATAGTGGCATAATTGGCTAGGATCTATCAATCTCCTATTAATACCCTCAAAACCCTAATACCTTAAATATTCATTTTTGAGTCTTTTTACCTTTTCGGCTCTCGACCTTAGAAGGGTACCTTCCTTGTCTTCACTTTTGTTGATATTGTATTTATTGAAACTAGCATAAGTGACGTGATAAACGATAAATTATACATATTTTTACCTCATGTTTAGCCTATATTTTGGATGAATTATCATTAGATTTGTGAGAATTGGTGCTCTTAATCCTTCTATTTCATGTCTCATACTCAGAAGAGCATAGGGAAGAGAAAAGAACGAGAAACGGGCCAAAAACAGAGAAAATGGGCTAAAATGAGAAAACGATACGGCCTAGGGATTCACCACACGGCCATGGCACACGGCCGTGCCACATAAAGTCTAACACGGCCCAACCCCGACAAGCACGGCCAGACCACACGGCCGTGCCACCATCAACAGGCCTGCACACGGCCTCTTATCGATCCACACGGGCGTGGCACACGGGCGTGTCCTTATCGTGAGGAAGTTCAATTCTACTCGAAAAAGAATACTTAGGGGCTAAGAAAGCCATTCTAAAACTCTGTATAAAGACTCTAGGAGGCAACTTCAAGGGTGTGCTTATTTCCCGCTAAGGGAGTACTCTTTTCTCCCTAAAAGGAGCGCCGTATTTCTGCCAACACAAGGATTGAAAGTAAGGAATTACTCCAAGGGAAGCCTATTGATTCATCCCAGAAGCCAGAATTCTACATCAAGACAGAAGATCTCCCTAAATTCCTTCAGGGGTTTTTGGGTTCTTTATGTTTGCTATCTTATTTCTTCTGAGATGTTTTCTTTATTAATCATGAACTAAACCCCTCAAATACTTGAGGGGGATGAAACCTAAGACAGATCTTGTTATTATTTATTCTTGAATTATATGATAAATACTTGAATTGTTCTTAATTATGTGTTCTTCATTCTTGATTTAATAATCCTAGGTATTACTTCAAGAAACTGATGTGCTTAGGCAGAGGAGCAAAAGTCCCTGTTTTAAGAGTAGATCTACCATAATTAAGCGAAGTTGCATGCAACCCTAGACATAGGGCGACATAAATCTGCCGGATTAGGGTCAAACCTAATAGGGGGATCCATAGATCGAATTAATGCAACCTAGGGGTTTTAACTAATAAATAAACTTTAATTAATCACCTAGGATTAGTTGTTCTTATCCTCGACGGAGGTATTAACATAGGTTAGGGATCTCTACGGATCAAGTCAAGTGAAGAAATCTTCTAGTTCAAGAAGTTAATAACAAGTGAAGTCTAGGTGGATTCTCCCTTAAGTATTGCTCATATCAATCAGCTTTTCCCTAAAGTTTTCCCCAATTTACTTTTTGTCCACTTTTAGTTAGTTTTAGAATTAGTTTCAACCAATCCTCTTTTATTTTTAGACTAGATAATAGAAAGGAAGTAAGTATTAGTATTTTTGGTTCTCTTGGGTACGATAACTCGGTCTTGCCGCTAAACTATACTACTGTTCGATAGGTGCGCTTGCCTTTAAAATCGTGATATTAGTTAGTTTTTGGTGTGATCAGTTTTTATAAATTTTATTACTTAATATCACGAGTATCATGACGCGACTTCTTGGAGATGAGTTCTTTTTAGAAGTTAGAGTTTTGGAAAAATCGAGAAGGAACGTTGGATCCAATAAAAAAACTCAAAAGAAACAAGAGAGGATCAACTGGCAAAAAAACCCAGGGAACAAAAGGCATATTTATATGATAAAGTGGTGAGATAAGGCGACAAAGACAATAGATACAAAATAAAAGGTAAGGAATGGGCAGTCAAAGTTAAGTTGACTCCCTTCGTTGACTTGGATGGGCAAAAGAGCAAGCAACAACACATGTATTGAGCTAGAAGCAATAATACAAAGCAGAGTAGGCCACATGGTCGAAATGATTCAATCAAACCAATGCCAACACCATTTTGGAACTAAGGATGTGATTTGAATATTGTTAACAATGTGAATGTCCCCATGATTTCAGCAAATATCCCTATGGATGTTCTTATCCCTACCCTACAAACATGTATAAGTTCTCATCTTCATTTGTAGTTTCGCCATCATGATTGTGTAGTGGAATCCATAGGGTAGATGGAGAAGATTAGATGGAAAAAAGCACAATAGTGGTAAGTAAGTTGGCCAATAATACATATAATTTACTTTGATCCTTGCATCTCCCAAACTATTCACATACAAATTAAAATAAGACAAAATAGATAGAAGTAACAATCTTTTACTTCTCATAAATGACAGGTACATGTAAGTGTGAACAAAATTCAACTTTGAATGTTTTATGATACAATTTCTAATCACATTGTGATTTTATATGGAGTTGGTTGTAGAATAATGATTGGCTTTATGGGAACCAGAAGTGCTCAGCCTCTTTTATAACCAGTTGACATGGAATTAATCATAAGATTATTTTGCCTAATTTTAATGGCCTAGATTGAATATAAGAATAAATATCATGGTTTCATATGAGCAATTAAATTTTATGTTATTTTACATGCCAGTACTCTTGATCGATATTGGTTGGGTTTAATTGTAGCTTTGCACCTTAAGTGCTTAAGCATGCAAGTCCTTTATTGGCATAATGAGCATGAGTTCCGTATTTTAGTGCAGCCGCAATTACTCTTTGAAATTATTATTTTTCCCTTGTTTATGTTTAATATTTTATTTTATTTTTGTTGGGTGTGCCTTGTATTTTCAACCAAACAGACGGCGGTGTGACGACGAGAAACTTCCTAATGTTGCGACGATGGACGACATTGTGACGACGCGAATGGAAATATTTACGACATGGCAACGTGTTCCCCATATAAATCGAGTTTCTTCTCCCAGTTAAGCTATATTATCTTTTCCTAGTTAAACTCTTATTACTTCAGGGATATTTTAAACTGATTAGACCTCTAATCTTAGCTTATAAAAGGGCCATTGTATCCTTGTTTTAATAGGCCAATTAAGAGGTAATAAAAGATGTAATGCTATAGAGCTTTTCTTTTAGGGGCAACAAGATGTAGTCACAGATGAGTTTTGGTGAGAGTTTTCATGGTAACTATGGAGAGAATTTTGTACCCCTTTTGAGAGATCTCTATGAAAGTTACGGTTTTATTTTCGGATTTGCTCTATGAGAGTTAGGGTTTTGTTTTTGGGTTTTGGGTTTATACGTTTAGTTAATTTAGGTTTATTTTCTCTATATTGTACTCTTGAGGACATTAAAGGTTGTTTCTAATAAAGCATGTGTTGGAAATTTTCAATGTTACCCTTTATTTGAATTTTACTTATTATTTATTTTGAATTTGCTGCTGTTTTCCTCTGTTTTGAATTTCATTGTTTCTGCAAATAAGTCTCTCATGCATCTCTAGCCATATTTTATGTATAAATATGGTTGCTACCATTGAGTAAAACCATCTTTACTTGTCACTATCACTTGCATTTATATGGTGTTAGGGACCTATTAAGCCCTAGCAAAGTCAACCCATTACAAGTGACTCACCTTACTAAAGTTCAAAACAAATTATAATAAAATAAAATAAGTATATAAATGATATCATTCAGACTTTATTACTTCATTAGGAGAAAGTTTTGGATACTTTCAAATTCTTATATTTGTTAGTTCAATTTCTATTTGTATATTTGAAATATTCTTTTATATATAAAAAAAGTGTTCTTTGAGTAGTTCGATGCCATGTGGTAATGGGAAAAATGTGTGGATTGGGGTGTTGGCTACCATCTATTTTAGTTTTTCCTTTGTAATTGCTAAATTTATGTGAAGGTATAAGGAGATTTGGAAATGGTTCTAATGGCCAATATATAGACTCTAAATTTTTCTCTGCTATACATATCAAGTTTTAATGCAACATGGAGAATCAGCATGGTAATAATTAAACCATGTCTGCCTTTCAAGCCTTTATGGTTCAATTGATTTAGTTGTTTGTGGAGGATAAAGATGGGGCTTGCTAAGGCTTGTGGCTAGTTCAATTTTTACTTATCCAAATTATCATTAATTATCTGTAACTTGCTATTGGTTTTGGTTTTTTACTATTTAATGATATTTGATATAATTTTAGTCTGTTCCGTTTCTTCAAATCTATTTCAATTTATCTAATGTTAAGTGTAAAATTAGATAACCTGATTATGAGGAAACTTGCTCATGTAGCCTTACCAAAGGCCTAACAAACACAAATAATGGACATCTCTATTCTCACCCTTGCAAATGGTTACACCTCATGGGCAGTTAGCACCCGAGGTTTCTATTCTCATCTCTCGATAGTTACACCCCACGAACAGTAAGCACTCGATATGTTTATCTATTACTGCCTATGCTTGAATGTCTATATGTATTTTGGAAAGAGAACCCATAAGGGCTTTCCATGAGTGATTTTACCCCTAGCATATAAGTATATTCATATAATGCATATTGCTAGAGAAAGGGAACCTATTAGGGACTGCAACGGATAGTCACCTCCACCATCTACATTTATGTCATATATATAATTCTATATATCATACCTATGATTCTACATCCATCACATAAATCCAAGCCGAGTAAACTTGGCTGAAGGTCGTGATTCGACACGGTAGGATGATACTCTCTACATAATTTTGTTGGGAAATGTGCCCATATTGTAGTAAGCATGTAATTATTTTCTACTTATTTGAACAATGAATAAAAAAAGTTAATTTCACATTTCACTATTATGTCTTTGGTATTTATATCTTTTATATTTTACATACATAGAAAAATTGTGACAAACAAATATTAGCTCATTGATTGTCTAAAGTTCAAACTAAAGATAAGTGGCATTGTAAAGAACATTTACATTGTAAGAAAAACAACTTACTTTAGTAGATAATCTAAATGAGTTTTTAATCATGTAAAAGAATCAAAGTGAGCATTTGATTCAAATACTGAGAAGGATTATTATGTTGCCTACAATTCAAACTAGGGAAATGGCTAGTCTTGGCTATCGGAGTAGTTAACTCCACGAGTAAAGATATAGATGTATTAATTGGTAGAATCATACATTGAACTGCACTCAAGATGAATTAATTCTGAATCCATTTGCGAATTAATTCACTTGTGACGTTCATGATGTGATTACCTAAATCATGAGTTAGTCACTCACCATGCGTATGCAACTCATGTGCTTTGATATAAGTAGAGGCTTATACTCTAAAGATGATCGAGCTCATAGCTAGTTTGTTGGGTACATGACTTGTGTATGGGCATGGCTTTACTAGCAATAATGGAATTCATAGCTCAATTAAAAAGTTAATGATATCATCTCATTGGCATTGTGTGGATTGATAAATATGGAACGTGGCTTCTGATTGCTTGTTCTTGAATGAGCAATTTATCACAGTCATTTGTTGGCAGTGATCATATTAATCATTAAGAAGACACAATGGAGACAATAAAATAAAATAGGATTGTATTGAGTGAACAAATTTAACTCAAAGGAATCAAGGATATCATATGAGGGTAACACACACATGACGAGGTTATTGGATAAAACAGTTGGATGAATTGCTTTTGTAAATAGTATACAACAAGGAATATTCAATCATGGTACTTCTTGTAGACTGACTCCATAATTAAGTAATTGCGAATTATCGGAACGATGCTTTCAGACATAATTGCTATCACTAGAGCATAATTGTATATGTCTGATTGGTCCCTCCGCTAGCCCAACGAAAGCTCGATCGAACTACATTTGAATCAGAAGTAAATTCTATGACTTTGGGAATAATTTAATTGAGTCGATTTATTCGATGTGAAATTAAATTAAGTTGTCGTGAGAGTTGTTCAACTAGAGAATTTGATTAAAGAATTTTCTTGAAAAATTAATTTGGAAATCTAAGTGATTTTTGGAAAAATTAATTTTGATCAATTAAATTAAGTTAATCAAATCAATTAAAATTAATATGGTATTTTTGGAAATTTTCGAGTCAGACAATTGGCCCAATGGATAAATTGAACCTGAAAATTGGACCTAAGATTGTAAATTGAGCCCGGGAGCCCAAAACCGAAACCAAGACCCAAAAATTGGATGAACCAAGCCCGGTATGTAAAACTAGACCAATAGTCCAACTAGTGGCTAGCCGGACAGGTCGGGTCGTCATTGACCCGGACTGAATCAGTACGGGTGTCGTAAGAGTGTGACACTTGTATTACAGGACACGTCGACGCTAGTGGCTGCAACTATAGCGTTCCGGTGGTCGGTGACAGTTGGTCATTGGTGGTTGAGCAGTGGAAGAGTTACACTTTTACTGGGACTCTACTAGAGAATTTGATTTCAGACTAATTATTCTAAAAATAATGTTATTTTAATAGTTTAATATTAAATTTAATTTAATACTTACCTTAATAGCATTTTATTAATTTAATGTTAAAGTGATTATCTTAATATTAAATTTAATTTAATATTTATCTACATTCTATTATTTTAATAAGATTTAATATTAAATTAATCTAATATAAATATTATATTAATTTGATATTAAAGTAATTAAATTTAATCATAGTTTAACTCTCTAACCTCTCCCTATATAAAGAGAGCATTAGGTCATTATTTACACATATTTGAATTCAAGAGAAAGTTGTAGAGAGAAAATTCTCTAAAGAGATTATTCTAGAAAATTTCTAGAGATATTTTTCTAATTTACAACTTGACCCAAAAGTTTAGAGAAATTACAAAAATTACCCTATTGGTAATTTTTGTGAAAAAATTTCTAATTCGAAGCGAGCCCACACTCGGCAGATGTGAGCTTGAGGATAACAGAGAAAACTACTTGGTTGAAGTACTCATCTTAGACGAATTGAAAAGGTACAATTTTGATTAAATGTTTATTACTTTAGATATCACAACCAATATCTTGTTTTTTTTTTTTAAATAAGACTTTGGTTTTTTCCTAAATTTATTTTCCGCTGCATTTTTCAAACTCGTTTTTCCAACAAATTTTGGGTTACGAGGGCCAACGGTAGTGCAATTGACCAATGATTTCTTACTGTAAACCTCCCTCTATGTGTTTGGCAGTAGGATCTATCGTAAGTCTTTGGCCACATGTGGAAGTAATACCACTATCTTTTCGTAAGTCTCCCCCGTGCATCTGAGAGCAGGGTTAGTTTATTACTTTTCATAAGCCTCCCCCCATGTGTCTGGGAGCAAGGCCACTTTACTACTTTCTATAAGCCTCCCCCATACATCTGGGAGTAGGGTCACTTTCTTAGCTTTTGTAAGCCTCCCCCTTACATTTGGGAGCAGGGTCACTTTATTACTTTCCACAAGCCTTCTCCCATACATCTAGGAACAAGTTCATTTTATTACTTTTCATAAGTCTCCCCCAATGCGTCTGAGAGGAGGACCACTTTATTACTTACCATAAGCCTCCCCATGTATTTGGGAGTAGGACATTCAGGCCCCTCTATGAACTTTTTAGGCTCTCAACGGAAGTGAGGAATATCATCTTAATGATAATTAAAATTTGGTTAAGAAATATGTTTTATAACTCTGAGCATACACATTCAACAATTATTTTCTAATTCAACAGTTATTTTTCATAACTAATTATAATACCAATTTCCATAAGCACTTTTTCAATATTACTTGTCAAAAACTCAGGCTAAAAGTTACATTCACTAATGGGCATTATGCATTTCTTATGTCTAACGGATAGTACACATTTCTTACATTTTATATTACACAATGGATAGTATACATTTCTTAAGTTTTATGCCACCAATGGATAATACGTTTTTCTTAAGTTTCATATTAACACCAAATGGGTCACATCTTTTACATTTTATTACCAACGAATGGCTTGAACTTCTTCTATTTTACATTTCTAATAATCACATTTGCAATGTACATACGACACGTCTCGATTGCATAAATCTAGATCCTCTAATTGACAACTCTACCACTTGAGTATAAATTATACATTTTTGGATTGTCGAGCCAAGGTGCATACCACCCACTAAATCAAAAAGTGAAATTTATATGAGTCAATTATGAATAGAAATACCATTCGTAAACACATTATTAAAAAAGGTGCACATGAATTTTTATAGACTCACAAGGCATTGTATATTCCTGGGTCATTGGACCTATAATTGTATCCTCCGTCTTGTTATTTTATTTGCTACAACTACACCCACAATGGGTAGCCTATAGATATTATCAAGGTATGGTCACTTCATAACCTATCTCTCAATTAGGTACTATTGTTATATCCCTACCTCAATTTGAATCCGGTTGGACCTTCCATTAGGCCACCAAAGCCTATTGAGTGGCATAATTGGTAGGATCCATCAATCTCCTATAAAGACCCAAATGTATCAATATTGTAGTAGGACTACTCTCCTCCTCCCTACTCCCCAAAACCTTAATACTCTAACATTCATCTTGAGTCCTACTTTTCTAGCTCTCAACCATTAATAACAAACTAAATTTGTATGTTTAATACACTCAATTTCAGTAATTTTTGCTACTGAGTTTGTAATTTTTGGTTAATTTTAGCAAGTACATAGTTGGAGTATCGAAATTTAAGTTAACAATCAAATCAGTTAAATTGGAGTACAAGCAATAAAAGGGGGCCGAATTGAAAATTTTGAGAAATTTATGGCTAATCAGATTTTCTATTTGACTTTGTAAAAGCTAGATTAAGGGACAAATTGATATAATATCTTATATAAAATCTGATTTTATGTGGTTGATTGTTAGATGAATCAGGCTAAAATTAGCCTATGGGATGTATATAAATATCTTGAACGGTGGCTTTGGAAAATAAACTGAAAATTGAATAAAAACCATTTATTTCTTTTCTATTTCAAGCGTCTTTTAGCAGTACAAGCATTCTTCCATTCTTTTTCCATTTATTTACTTTGGTTCAATTGCCTTTTAAGTCTCATCTTTCCTCCACCTATCACCATTACACTTAAACCCATTCTAATATTCCATCAAGCATGATTAGTTTCATGCTCAACTAAATTCATTTTAGCTTTAGCCCGATTATCATTTCGATAAAAAAATCGTGAGACATGAACCCGTACTAAAAAACCTTTCAACATAGTATTTGATATCTCTCCAGTATATGGGATAGTTACAATTGTTCCTTAAAGTTGATTCAGTTTCAACTCAAAATGCATGTTGGGTGGGAGCTGTATTGGCATACAGTTGGAAAATTGGGTCGGTCGTCTACCATATTCAAGTTCCCACAAACAAATAGACATGTTTAATTGAAAAAAACTAGTTGGATTCCATCAAAGGAGATAGTGAATGAATTTAAACAACCCACACGATTGAGGTCGTTAATTCAAGTTGGGCTTTTCTAAATCACAAAGCTGCCGAGATCTTAAATTGCGGACACGCATTTCGTGGTTAGATAATCTGTAAGGGTAGTTTGAAGGTCGTATCAAAACCAACTACATAATAAAAAAGTTGGTGGTTGTGGCATCTTTGATCGCTATAACCAGCTTATCATTTGGAAAAGAAAATCTACTTTCAAGGATCGATTCGATTTCGGAGTGTATCGAGATTGAGGCTAAGCATTAATATTTTCGATTCACCGATTTGATTTAAATTCTTTAATTTTATTCTGCAATCATAATTTTATTTTATTTTATTTTATTTATCAACTAAATTCCTCCATTTTATTTATTTTACAGCTCTACATGCATAGGACGTGGGCATGACAGCTACCTAAACTCAGAAATCTAGTCACATAAACAAGAAAATTAGGAATCTCAGGTAGGAAATTATATTTGATGGTTTCGACGCCCATCAAATTTTAGCACTGTTGCTAAGGACTGGAAACAATTGTAATTTTTCATTTCTTTACTTATGACCAGGTTAAAACCAGGGACCTTAGAATTTGAACTGGAAATCGAGAAGTTAGCTCAAACCCTACGAAAAGAAGTTACCCGATGTGAAAAACAACTGCAAGTGAGGCCGAATACGAAACACTGTCTTACACGAAAGTAATAGACGATACACTCAGTGAACTAGAAGAAATGGCAAATCAAACCATTCGACAACTCGCTGCGGCACTAGATGAGCAACAGTTATTGTGCATAACTTATCCAATGGGAGGAACGTCATTTGAATTAAAGTTGAGCTTAATTATTTTATTGCCCACTTTTCGTGGTTTGAAAAATGAGAACCCCCACACTCATCTTAAGGAGCTCCACATGGTTTGCTTAAGCATGAAACCACAGGGAGTAATGAGGATCAAATTAAACTTCTAGCTTTTCTTTTTTTGTTAGCCGACTCTACTAGAAAATAGCTATTTTATTTAGCTTCAGGATCTGTTAATACATGGTCTGATATGTCTCATTTGTTTCTTGATAAGTTCTTTATATTAGCTCGAGCAGCCGAATTAAGGAGAGGTATTGTTGGAATATAACAAAAGGAGATCGAATCACTTTATGACTATTGGGAGCAATATAAGAAGTTGTGTGCAAGTTTCCCACAACATGGCCTAACTGAACAATCACTTCTTCAATATTTCTATGAGGGGTTACTCATATGGAGGTGAAGATGATTGATGCCGCTAATGGAGGGCACTTGTTAACATGACTCCTTAAATAATAAGGGAATTAATTATGACCATGGCTGTAAATTCTCAACAGTATCGACCGACTATAGAACCTACAAGATGGGTTCACAAGCTAAGTATTTCATCCTTAGTAGATAAAATTGATCAGCTTACTAATGTAGTTAAAAAATTGATGATAAGAAAAACGAACCTAGCTCAGTTGTGTGGGATTTGTGCCATGCCTGATCACCCAACAGACTCATGTCTGATTTTACATGAGGATACAATAGCATGAGTAAATGCCATTGGAAACTTTCTAATGCCACCCCAAAGGCAATATGATCCACATTCAAACACTTACAATGCGAGTGGAAAGATCACTCAAATCTGAGTTATGGATTAAATCCTCATTACAACCAATTGTATCAGCCAAGGCCACCACCGACTCAACAATTTCAACCTCCAAAAACATCTCTTGAGGCCATAGTGGAGAGATTAGCTGCTAGTACCGAAAAGTTCCAACAAAAGACTAAAGTGCACCTATAAGAAATAGATAAGCAAATAAGTAAGCTTATGCTTACATTAGTCGTTTAGAATTCCAAGGAAATTTTCCATCTCAAACATAGTCAAATCCATAACAAAATATAAGTGCTATGACCTTAAAAAGTGAAATAGTTTTTGAGCTAACACCTAGCACGAATCGTGACCACGAAATTAAACGAGAAAAATAAAAACATAACACAACAGCTACTGGAAAGTCAACTTTACAAAAACCGTTCGTGGTACCACTCTCATTCCCTGGAAGGCTCACCTAATGTAAAAATGAGTGAGAAGAGAGAAAAATCCTAGGGATGTTCCGTAAAGTTGAAATTAATATACCCTTACTCGATGCGATAAAACAAGTTCCACATTATGCGGAATTCTTAAAAGAATTGTGCATTGTCAAAAAGAAACTTAAAGGTAACGAGTGGCTAAATGTAGGAGAAAACGTCTCTGCAGTTTTACAAAAGAAAATTCCTCCTAAGTGTAAGGACAAATGTATGTTTTCTATATCTTACAAAATAGGTAATGTTAACATTAAAAAGGTCATGTGCAATTTAGGTGCATCTATGAATGTTATGTCATTATATATTTATAACTTGCTAAACATGGGTCATTTGAAAGAAATAAGGGTGATCATTTAGTTAGCGAATAGGTCAGTTGTGTATCCGAAAAGGGCATTGCAGGATATCTTCATCAAGGCAATTAAACTATTTTTTCCTGCAGATTTTTACATCATCAACATGGAGGATGACAACTCGAAAAATTCCTCAAATATTTTACACGAAAAACCATTTTTAAGCACCGTACATACGAAAATTAATGTCCAAAGTGGAACTCTAACTATGGAATTTGATGGTAAAGTGGTTCTCAAATTTAATGTTTACAAAGATATGGGTCATCCTAGTGCAATAACAAATGTCTCTAGTGTTGATGGAATTGAACCATTGAAAAATTTACATTTTGAAAAAGGATAAATTACAAACTGTGCTTTGCAGGGGTGTAGATCTCGATGTTATGGAAAAATAAGAAGAATTATCGATGAACAAAGAACCAAAATGTGAAGCTATCATTTGAATAGCGGCTCCAAAATTAGAGCTCAACCCGTTATCGGAACATTTAAGGATTCTGATAGAGGAAAAGACAAACCCAAACGGAGAACCTCAAAGAAGCCTCAATCCATTAATGATGGAGGAATCTAGGAAGTGCTTCAAGGACAATGGGAAAAGGTTGAAACCTTTCTATGCTAACTTCTAAGTGCACGCAATGGAAGAATTAAATTTCAAGAAGTCAAATGGATAACATTTCAAGCTGTTGATCTAATGACGTTAAACAAAAATGTTTTTTTAAAGGCAACCCATATTTATTTTAATTTATTTAATTTTGAATTTAATTTAATTTATGTTGAAAATAAAAATAATAAGATTATTATTTAATCTATTTTAATGTGTTGTTTTTTAGGAACGATGGAGGAGGCTATCCCTTTTCATCCAAAAATAAATCAAAATTGGATTTCCTTTGTGGCAACTACACACCTTATCAAATTTTAATTTTGCCATTTGTTAGAACATACACCCAGGACCAAACTGACCAGAACCAACCCAAATGCCTAAACCACCCTCCGCAAAATTAAACATACACGGGGAGTACTCTTGACCCTTCTCTTTCTTATTTATTCTTTTATTATTGCACGTTGAGGCAATATGGGCTAAGTAGGGGGATTCGTAAGACATGCCATGCCATTTATTGTTCTTCTTTGCATGTGTTAGTTCCTATACTGAAATTACTCCTAATTCGTTTCGAAATTGAACCTTCAATTTCTATGCTTAGTTAATTCAAACAATTTGGGTAATTCATGAATAACTGCTTATTGCTTAAATTTGATCGACATGTGTTTTGTAGAATTGAAAATATTATGACTAAATCAAACATTTCATAAAGATTGTTGGCTCTTTAAACTTGCCTAATAAAACTACTCAATCTCATTTAAGTATAAAAAATGGGGAAAAAAGGGGGTGGGAATATGTTAATAGCATAATTATGAGTGAAGATTTCAGAAATGTGACCAAATTGAGTAATCGGGATGAGGTATTTGAGTTGTCATCTCATTTCGCGTAAAAAGATTTGAGTGATGAACCAAAATTTTTAGCACTCCGCTAATCGTGCTGCCTTGAGAAAGGAGAAATAATTTGATTGGGGACATGAAAATTGAGTAACTGGGGTAAGGTGCTTGGGTTGTTGTCTCATTTCGCATAAAAAAATTTGGCTATGCCTCAAACTTGTGGAAAAATTCATTAAGTACGATTGTCTTGCAAGTTTGATGAAGCCTAAATTTAGTGAAATAGTTAAATTTTGCATAATGTTAGAAATTTTATAAAATGCTTAGTGGTTGAACCTAGCAATTACTTATTTTTTATTCTTCTAATTGTTTGCATTACACTTGGTTGAGGAAGGAGATTTGATTTCGAAATAGAATTATCGAATGATTTTTAGCATAGGAATACACATCATGCTTAAGGACAAGCATCGGCTAAGTAGGGGATTTGATAACAAGCTGAATTTGTATGTTTAACACATCCAATTTCGGTAATTTTTGCTACTGAGTTTGTAATTTTTGGTTAATTATATTAGGAACACAATTGAAGTATTGAAATTTGAGTTAACAAGCAAATTAGGCTAAATTGAAGCACGAGCAATAAAAGGGGGCCGAATTGAAAATTTTGAGAAATTTATGGTTGATCAAATTTTCTATTTGACTTTATAAAAACTAGATTTAGAAAAAAATTGATATAAAATCTGATTTTATGTGGTTGGTTGTTAGATGAATCAGGCTAAAATTAGCATATGGAATGTATATAAATACCTTGTGTGGTGGCTTTGGAAAATAGACTAAAAATTGAATAAAAACCATTTTTTTCTTTTCTATTTCACGTGTCTTTTAGCGATACAAGCATCCTGCCATTCTTTTTCTATTTGTTTACTTTGGTTCAATTGCCTTTAAGTCCCCTCCTTCCTCCACCTATCAATATTACACTTAAACCCATTCTAATATTCCATCAAGCATGGTTAGTCTCATGCTCAACTAATCTCATTTAGCTTTAGTCTAGTTATCATTTCGACAAAAAAATCGTGAGACATGAACCCACACTAAAAAACCTTTTAACACGATATTCGTTATCTCTCCGGTATATGGGATAGTCATAATCATTTATTAAAGTTGATTCAATTTTAGCTCAAAGTGCACGTTGAGTGGGAGTTGTATTGGCGTATAGTTGGGAAATCGGGTCGGTTGTCTACCGTAATTGAGTTTCTGCGAACAAATTGGTGTCTTCAATTGGAAAAAAGCTAGTTGGATTCCATTAAGGGAGATAGTGATCGAATTTAAATGACTCACGCGGTTGAAGCCGTCAATTTGAGTTGGGTTTTTTTAGATCGCAAGGCTGTCGAGATCTTAAATTGCGGGTGCGTGTTACGTGGTTAGATAGTTGAAAAATGTTGGTTTGCAGGTCGTACTGGAACCAACTACACAAGGAAAAGTTGGCGGTTGTGGCATCTTTGATCGTTATAACCAATTTATCATTTGAAAAAGAAAATCTACTTTTAAAGATTGATTCGATTTTGGAGTGTACCGAGACTGAGGCTAGGCATTAATATATTTAATTAATCGATTTGATTTAATTTCCTTAATTTTATTTTACAATCATAATTCTGTTTTTATTTTATTTTTGTTTATTTTATTTTCTTTATCAACTAAATTCCCCCTTTTATTTATTTTATAGCTCTACATGCATAGGTTGTGGGCACACAACTACTTAGACTCAGAAATCTGGTCACGTAAACAGGAAAATTAAGAATCTCAGTCCCTATGGAAGCGACTCTACTACTCTATACTACTATTTAATTAAGTTAGAACATAAGAAATTATATTTGGTGGTTTCAACACCCACCAACCTTAGAAAGGTGAACCGACTTCCCTTAGCATCGCCCTTATTCTCTCCCTCCACTTCCATTGTTACCTTGTATCAACAAAAAAGTAAAAACACATGTTTTTAAAGTTTATATGATGTGACAATTTTTTATTGGTTAAATTTTTTTAACGAATATATATATAGTGGTTTGAGGTTAAATAGACAATGAAATAGTAGTTTGAGTATCACTTTTGAACGAAAAAAAGTTAAAAAAATTAAGTAGTAACTTATGAAAAATAATATAGTTTAACTACGGCTTTAACCCTAAAAATAATTGACTTTAAATTTTCAAATTAAAGTCAAACATTAAACTTATTAGAGCAGAAGGATAAATAAAATTTCTTTCCATTTAAATAAGAGCATCCCCTCCTTAAATGTATGCCTAATTGTGTAGTGCTCAATCTTCTTGAGGAGAGTTATGCAATCATTAACTAGAATACATTAACAATAGTTAATACTATTAAGAGATAATAATGGTGACATCAAATTGGATCTAATTTTCTGAATGCTAGTATCTCTCGCAAGAATCAACCCATCTTGAGCACTATGATGTTAGTGGCAAAGTAGAACCACCCATTTGCAAGTGATCTTTGATAATAGCTTTAGCTCCTGTAACCTCAAGATTACCCAAAAAGGAAACCATTAATTGACTTCAAATCAACCCAAAGACAACGATTAACATGGGTTTAGAGAGAAAAGCATAAAATTCCCTCGCCACTCTAAATGCCATCTTAAAATTGTTCATTCCAATTGGTCTTCTTGCTCACCCAATCTTGGCAGTTGCACCCAAAATCTATACTAAACTCACCTCATTTGACCAATCAATAAACTATGAAGTTATAAGTTTTGTGTACAATTGTAATTGGGAAAATATTCCCACGGAAAATAATTTTTTTCTTAAAAACCCAATTTTTTATTAATTAAAATTATTTCACTTTGTGCTATTTTCTTCCCCATCTAATTCCCACTTAACATCTCTCTTTCGTTTAGGGGTTCGCATAATTTTGTTTTAACTGGATTAACCGCCTAAATCGAATTATTTCAATTAATCGATCAGCTACATAATCTAATTCGACCGGTGATCAATTAAGGGTTTTTTGAAATTTTGATTAACCATTACTTCAATTTGAAATTAAATAATTAACCGAATTAATTGGTTAATCAAAATTATGAATAACAAAATATTATACACCCAATATATTATATAAGCCCAAAATATAAAAAATTAAATAATGAGCTTTAAATTAATTTGATTTATACAAATTATTAAAATGAGCTTAAAATCAGAATAGATTTATATATTTTTAAACTAAATAAAAACTAAAAAGTAAAAGAAAGAAATCTTAATTTTTTCTTCCCATGGTCAAACTCAAAACAAAGTCAAAGTAGTAGCTATTTGACACTAGACCATTTTCTATTTTTTTCAAATATTTTTTCATTTCATCAATTAAGTCTCAAAATTTTTTATTTTTAATGTAGTGTTTGTTATAAAAATTTTAAATTAATATTGTTATTGTGTTTATATTTATTTAACATATAAAAATTGAAATTAACATTTGGATTGGATTAACAATTAAAACTTAGTTGAAGTATTTGAAGAGCCTACTTCCTTCCCAACTCCACCGCACCACTTTTCTCTCGTCTCTTGAAGGAGACTCCATTTCTTCATTTACTCCCCCACAAAAGAGAAAATATATATATTTGATTTCTCTCTCTTTTGTTCCTGTTCCTGTTCCTAAACCCATTGCAACCTTTAATTCAAAGCCAGGCTTAAAATCATTTCTTCGTGCTTTCTCCTTAAAACCCCTCCAAATCTTGTACTCTTCAATTTAAATCGACATTCCCATCTGGATTTTCTTCCTTTTTCTCACCCTTTTAGTCTCCTCAAGTATTCTAGTTTTTCGAGTACCATAAAAAGTGGGGGCAGAAACTAAGAAAAAGAAGCAAAAATGAGAAAATGGAGTTTGTGGGCAAATCCGTGAAGAAGGAGTTCAAAGGACTTGGTCTTCACTCGGGCACTGTTAAGTCCTTTGATTCCTCATCTGGGTTTTTCGAGATCGTTTACGAGGACGGCGATTCGGAGGAACTCGACCTCCATCAAGTTGCTTCTCTTGTCATGGACGACGGTTCTAACCCAGCCCTTGAGCCGAGATCCGACCCTGAGTTAGAGGTTCTCCGTGAGAAGCCGAGGGTCGGAAGGCCCAGGAAACGACGCCGTGTTGAGAGGAAAGCTCGTGTTTGTCCAGGTAATGCAAAGAAAGAAACCCTAGCGAGTAATGCTAATGTGAATTTGGATACAAATTCTGATTTAAATGAAGGGCTTTCTGGGAATTTGAAGGATAATAATAGTATTGATGGGAATTTGAGTGGAACTTTAGATGAGAAGGGAATTGGGTCTCTCATGGATTTGAATTTAAATAGTAATGGGGATATTGAAAAGAAAAATGGGTTTGACTTGAATTCTTCTGGGTTTGATTTGAATCTTAATGATACCTGTTGTAGTAATAATTATTTAAATGATAATGGAATTTCTTGTTCTGAGGGAGAGAATGTGAAGAAGAGAGGGTGTATTGATTTGAATTTGGATGCGAGTTGCGATGTGGATGATAATATCAATCTTAATTGCAAAACCCAAGGGAAGGAATGCAGTTTTGATTTGAATTTAGGGGCTGATGAGGAGACTGACAAAGATGCTATTGATGGTAACTGTGTATGGCAAGTGGAAGTGAGAGAATCTGGCACTTGTGCTGACTTACTTAAAGAAACACTGATAATAGTGCAAAATGATGCAGCGCAGGATGTTTCTAGAAAGGAATTGAAGATTCATTCTGGTTTAGGGTCTGTTGAAGGAATCCTTGAGAAGGGCACCGTTGTGGATCCAAATGTTATCAATGCTGATGATTGTTGTGGAGTTGGATTAGAGGGTGTCCCTGAGTTTGGTACTGCAGTAACTGATGGGTGCCGAGTTGATATTGGAAGTTCATTCAAACAAGCTAGTGGTCCGAGAAAGAGAATAAAGCTTGCAAAGGGCTTGGATTCTTCAACAGAAAGGGTGTTAAGAAGAAGTGCTCGTAGAGTGTCTTCTAGAAATCATGTTTCAAGCACACCACCACCTGCAACAACATGTGATGTTGCCGGTTTGGCAATATCTCCTTCAGTTAGCGCGGTAACGGAGGAGAAGCCACTTAGGTCAAGTCGTAAAGTGTCTGAAGAGCCTGTTGTACTTCCTCCAAAACTGCAACTGCCACCATCTTCTGAGAATTTGAATTTGGATGGGATTTCAGTACTTGATATTTTTTCTATTTATGCTTTTTTGAGATCATTTAGTACTTTATTGTTTTTAAGTCCCTTTGAGTTGGAGGATTTTGTGGCTGCACTGAAGTGCCAGTCTCCCAGCTCATTATTTGATTGTATTCATGTTTCCATTTTGCAAACTCTGAAAAAGCATTTGGTGTACCTATCTAGTGAAGGTTCTGAGTCTGCTTCTGAATGTTTAAGGTATTTTTATTCTTTCCATTTCTTTTCCTTCTCTTGCCGTTGCCTTTTAGACATTGTTTTTTGTTTGCCAGTTAACAGTGTTCAATATTTCTTGTTGATCTGACAATGTAGGAGTCTTAATTGGGGTTTCTTGGACTCTATTACATGGCCCATTTTCATGGTCGAGTATCTACTCATTCATGGTTCGGGGTTGGATTATGGTTTTGATCTTACTAGTTTGAAACTATTCAGATGTGACTATTATAAACAACCTGCATCTGTTAAAGTTGAAATACTCAGGTGTTTGTGTGATGATATGATTGAGGTGGAAGCTGTAAGATCTGAGGTTAATAGAAGGTCTTTGGCATCTGAGACTGACATGGATTTTGGTCGAGATATGAACAATGGGATTTGCAAGAAGAGAAAAGCTACTAAGGACGTGTCAGGTGGATCTGGCTTTAGTGAGGAGATAGTTGATGACACTACTGACCAGAATAGCGATGATTGCTGCCTTTGTAAGATGGATGGGAGTTTAATATGCTGTGACGGCTGTCCTGCTGCTTACCATTCTAAGTGTGTAGGTGTTGTGAATGCTCTTTTGCCAGAAGGTGACTGGTACTGCCCTGAATGTGCAATTGAAAGAGAGAAGCCTTGGGTGAAACCTCGTAAATCACTTAGAGGAGCAGAGCTTTTGGGCATAGATCCTCATGGTCGATTATATTATAACAGCTCTGGTTTCTTGTTAGTGTAAGTTTGTTTTACTCAACCTGTAGAAATAGATTATTAGATAATGATTTCTAGTACTACCTTATTGTTGTTATTGTTGATGAATCATGAATGCATGTCTATATTTTGAGTAGGAAGTTCTCTCCCGGCTTAATGATGAGAAGAGTGCACAAAATCTCGTCTCTAATTTTTTTGACCTATCATTTCCCTCCAAATTCTTATTTTATCAGAAACTGTTTAGCAGTTATTAGTAACTATTATTAACTCTATTGTAAGGTAATAACTTGAATGAATTTTTATTTTTATTTTTTAAAGTTGATCCTTCAACCATGGAATCTTCTTGTCATTATCAACATAAGGGTCTAGTTAGTTATGACATGCGTTATGGATGCATCACTGACACGGCCTTTAGCAGCCATCCCCAACAATTATGACATTTCATGTTGCCTTCGCATATAGAAGAATCATTTTATTTGACTTGATTATGCACTTTTTGTGAATTGCTGGTGTAAATATAAAATCTGCTGATTGATGGTTAGCATGCTTCTATATTTTAATCATCATTCTTTATGAATGATATTGTTACACAGTTTTTCACCCAAAATTTTGTTACATATTTCTGTTTGAATTATAATACCACACCTTATATATAATATTTTTCAAAAATATATACATATGCACACTTATATGCATATATACATATACTAGAGAGGTTGCTGAAAATAAAAAAGGAAAACCTAGCTTCTTATCCTAGATTTTAAACTTTTATGAATCACAAGACTGGAAGAAGGCAACTAGAAGAGTTTGTGACTTACACTAATATATTTGTGAACAACAAATGCTAGATTTATACTCATATGCACGTGTCCAAAAAACAGTTACCAGTTAGAGTTTCATGTTGTTCAAGATGAAATATATTTCTTTCTAATAAACTAATTTGATGGGGGAGTTTTTTATCGGGTCTTAATAGAATTTGAGATGCTTTGGTCTATTGCTCCAAATGATTTGGTTTCTGCCTCTGCTTTGTCCATTTCTGAATGTGTTGTCATTTATTTTCCCCAATCTTTGTTTATCTCAGACTCCATTGTGTCTTAAGCAGGATCCAATCATTTATTTCCTTCATCTAATAAAATATGGGGACAAAAATTTACTTATGTCAGGGTAAATGACTTGCTGTTTGTTGTTACTTTTGTTGTTACTGATATTGTATTGTTAAACTTGCAGATTAGATTCATTTGATGCTGAATGCGCATCGAATTACTACCACAGAGATGACCTCATCTTTGTACTTGATGTGCTAAAATCTTCATTCCAGTATGGTGATATAATAGAAGCAATTTGCAAGCAGTGGGATGTAGCTGTAGGCGCAAATGGTGCTAGTAATAACTTTGATTCTCTGAATTCTGCTTGTTCAGGGACACATAGAAAGGTGAAAATTCCTACTGTTAGCTCATCCCTGCCACTTGTGTCTTCTGCAGAAATATGTGTGATAAGGAACGAGACGGCTGATGGCGGAAAACCTGAAGAGAAGGAAGTTGCTGAAATTTCTGGTCATCGTGATATTGAGGTTGCAGAGTCCACTAACATGTTGGATTTGGTGACTGGAACAGAAATCCCGTATATGAGTTCTGAAGGGTCGGCTGAGACAATGCAAATGGGTTCAGTCTTTCTTAACTTTCAGAAACAGGGATCTGTTGAGGTCTCAAACCAATCTGAGATTCCAGGAAAGTGCTCAACTCTTGAAGATAGTTCTTTAATAACTAATGATTTAGATGCCAGGCAAGAAAGCAAGACAAAGTTAGCATCTCAACAAGCTCCACGTGTTCTAAATGCAAAAAGAGGTGATGCTTCACAATTGCAGCCTGGGACTGGCTACGTAAACCACTATAGTTTCGCCCAAACTGCCTCATTAGTTGTAGACGAATTATTGCATAAGCCATCAGAAAAGACTAATGATGATTCCGTCAAATCGCTGGAGGAGATAATTGGAATTCAGATGAAGGTTATTTTGAAGAAATCTAACAGGTTTCATTGGCCGGATATTCATAATCTATATGTAGATGCTCGCAAAGAAAATTGTGGATGGTGCTTCTCCTGCAGATATCCTGTGGATGATACAGACTGCTTGTTTAGAATTACTTCGGGTTGTGTTCCGGAAGTTTCAAAAAGTGAGATGGTGGACCTTCAGTCAAGATGGAATAAAAAGGGCCATGTTATAGATGTCATATATCATATATTTTCCATTGAAAACCGCTTGAGTGGACTTCTTTCGGGTCCATGGCTGTATCCGCAATACATGAAGATCTGGCATAAAAGCATTCTCAACGCATCTGGTATTGCACCTGTTAAGCATTTATTGCTAACGGTAAGTATTTTCTACAAAACTTAGAAGCTTTTTCACTATGGTTTTTAGTGCTTCAACATAGTAGTTTATATATGGCTCTAAGATCTAACTGAACCTATAACCCTTCTGTCTTTTATGTTACTGCTAAGTCTAACTTAACCTCTTTCAAACTTCCATGCGCTTGCACACGCATAACGCTGATTGTTGCAAAATGAAAATTTTTTCAGAACTGTTATTTCGTGGAAGCAATGATTAGGTCAATTTGTATTTCTTTTTGGCTTCTGTGGACAGTTTTTTCATTAAGATCATTGATATTTTAGCATTAAATTGGGTTGCCTTAGGTTGGGCTGGACATTTGGGTTTCCACAAACTTTTTCATATCGTTATGCGAAAGTAAATATTTATCAGGTTCAAATAATTTTGGAGTTTGGGCTAGGATCAAGTTTGATTCGTCGAATTTTTTAGTGAATTCTTATCTGGTTCACTCAGTGTTTTAGAAGGTTAGATGAGTTAGTTTGGTTATGCTAAGCTTTTGCCACCTAAGTTTCTCATTGCTTGCTTAAGCTAGATACTAGTCATCTATCAACTATAATCGCTTCAAGCATATACCTTTGGTCAATGATGTAGGTTATACTACTTGGAGCATATTCTCTAGATTTTCTGATATTATTAATCTCATAATGGCTGTACAGTTAGAGGCAAATCTGCATCATCTTGCTCTTTCAACAGACTGGATGAAACATGTGGATTCTGCTGTCATTATGGGTTCAGCTTCTCATGTTGTGATTGCTTCAAGTCGTGGATCTGCAAAGCATGGTATTGCAAGAAAAAGGGGCAGCTGCAATGATAACGAGAATAACCCTACTTCTAATCCTGCTGTAGGGCCAAGTATTTGTTGGTGGAGAGGTGGTAGGGTTTCTCGTCAGTTGTTCAATTGGAAGGTTTTACCCTGCTCTTTGGTTTCTAAGGCTGCTAGGCAAGGTCTGCACTTTTCCTTTTTTCTTCTATGTTTTCTGGTTGGTATTGTTACTTAAAAAATGAATAATGATTCTGAATTTCTTTAAAGTTGAAATTCTGCAGGCGGAGGCAAAAAGATACCTGGCATACTGTATCCCGAGAGTTCAGATTTTGCAAAGAGAAGCAGATCTATTGCATGGCGAGCTGCTGTTGAGTCATCAACTAGTATAGAACAACTCGCTTTCCAGGTATGACTTCTAATTGTCCTCATGTCTTATTTTTAATAGAGAGTACTGGCTTGAAAAGTGGATGGAATGTTGATGCCAATCATCCTGCTGTGTATGTTGATTGAATTGTAAAGAAATGATAGGCTAACTTCCATCTTGATGCAATTTTACTATTATTTTGTAATTAATGCCAATTAACTGCGCTAATTCCAGGTATATCCTGTGGCTTAATTTCTTTCTTTTTCATTCAAATATTAATTTCTTTCTCACGAGCCCATATGGAAAAAGGCTATATATAGCTATATATAAACCGATGATGCTATATGGAAAAAGACTATATATAACTTTGGAAAATTTCGAGTGGGCAATATGTAAATTAAAATTGATTTATAATAATTTAATGCATTTAATGAATTATTAAAACTTTCCCATTAAAAGTAAAGAAGTGTTCATTTCCTTGTCTTATTTTATTTAAAAAAAAATCTTGATTAAAATCTTTGATAGGGAAAAATGGTTTGAAGATAGAATTTTGGCAGAAGGTGATTTCTCGGGCTTCTTTGTCAGTTTTCTTGGGGAATTTTGGTAAAAGAGGGGAACTTCGGGTCCTTGTTTTTGTTAACAGTTGCTGCATTTAACCTTTAATTGGAGCTATATGATGATTTTTGGTTGTTTTGGGAGGAAGAGAATGGTGGTTGTTTTAGATGTATATTAGAGAGAGCAAAAGCTTCAAGTGAAGAGGGAAAGAACAAAAATGATGTGTTTACTGGCAGTGTTTTCTGCAAAGATGAGATGCAGTAGACGGAGGAATCAGGATTTGGGGCTTTTGAGAGGTGAACTTAAGGAGAATGTTGGCTGCGTTGAAGAGAAAAATAGCCCCAAGGGCAATTTTGTAAAGAATTTGCCTTGTTACTTCCCCATATGTGAGAATAAAATTCCTATAATTCGTGATAAACTGATACCCATGGGAAAGTTAAATTTCAAGGAGTATACCTCACCAAATTTGGGTGCCTGGTTCGCTGCAATTAGAATCTGAAAAGTTAGACACATAACTGGAATTAACTGGCAGGGAAAGGTCTAGCTATTCGAGAAATTTTTAGTTTTTCCTTGGGGTCCAATAGGATCCAACTTTAGATGTTGTCTTGGGGTGAAATACCCATATATTCTGATTTTTATCCAAAATTACCGGATTAGGCTTATTTTTTGAAATTGACCGGAATAAGCTGGTTTTGGAGAGAGTGTGAAAACGCATCCGGCTGGACATGCTTTCCTGCTCAGTCAGCAAAGCGCGTCCAGCTGGAAGCGTTTTCCTTATTCTCTCCCTGACCGGTTTAGGGTTTTTGTTTAGGTTTTTTTAGATTTTTTAATTTTTAACATTTTTTTATATTCTTTAGGATTTTTTTATAATTTTTATATTTGTTAAAAAATATAAATTTGGAATTTTTATAATTATTTTGAAATTTTTATAATTACCTGTGTAATTTTTTTAAAAATTTTTGTTGAGATACCAATTTGTTCATTTTCAAAATTGACAAGGGCCAAAAGTGTATTTACACCAATCTGTTATTCGAATTGTAAAATTCAACTTGATTAGAACTCGAAACTTGAATTACTTAATTTGAAACTTTTTTGATTTTTTGAATCAAATTGAGTTTTGCTCACCCCTAAAAGAAGTAAAAACATGCATATATCTGAAAATATTATCCCGGGAATCCCGGGATATCCGACAAATTCCGGGGTCAGGGGCAATTTTGGATGGGGTTGACAATAGGAGAGTTTGGGACCTGGAATTTCGTCCAGCTTGACGTGCTTTGCTGACTCAGCAGAAAAGCGCGTTTAGGTGGAAGCGTTTTTATTCAAAATCTGCTGAAAACGCATCCCGCTTTTTCACACCCTCTCCAAAATCGGCCTAATCCGGTAATTTTGGTTAAAAATCAGCATATATGGCTAATTCACCTGTTGTCTTGTGTATTTCCACCTTATCTTGCACATGCTAGATATGCGTGCAAAGCAAATGCTATTTAGTTCTAGTATCTGTGTATTGTTTCTTTATTTGATTTTTGTTAAATGCGGTTCCATCATTAAGCCATGTGTCTGAAATGGACGCAAGGCAGTTTATAATATTTTACAATTGACCCTACAAGATGCAGTTTATAATATGTTCAAAGTACTCATGAACTGGCCAATCTTTTGAATGCTGACTTATTTTTCATATGTTCTATTTTCAGGTAAGAGAACTTGGTTCAAACATTAGGTGGGATGACGTTGAAAACACACATGCTCTCCCTACCTTACCTAAAGACTTTAAGAAATCAATTAGACTATTCAAGAAATGTGTTGTGCGCCGAAAATCCATAGAGACAGATGTGGTGAAGTATCTTCTTGATTTTGGGAAGAGGAGAATCATCCCTGAAATTGTCAAAAGATATGGGACTGTTGTTGAAGAATCTTCAAGTGAAAGAAAGAAATATTGGTTGAATGAATCTTATGTGCCTTTGCATCTTGTGAAAAGTTTTGAAGAGAGGAGAATTGCCAGGAATTCTAATAAGATGGTTTCTGATAAAACTTCTGAGATCAGTAGGATGGCAAAGAAGTCATCAAAGAAAAAGGGGTTCTCCTATCTCTTCTCTAAAGCTGAAAGGACTGAGTATTATCAGTGTGGGCACTGTAACAAAGATGTCCTCATCAGGTAGAAACAATCATTCTATTACTTTCTGAGTGCTCTGTCATTTCTAATAGTTTTTAGTTCCATGGTATTGGAAGAAAGTACTAACAGAATTGTTATTTCTAAGATTTCCTATCATTTGAGATGTCAGTACTTTATTTTCAAAATTTGCTAATAACTAAGACTGAAAATAGAAAGGAACTTAAAAACTAGGTTGTGCCAGTTTTTAGAGCATAATAACAGAATTGACTTTTTGAAATTTTTTCCCTTGGTGTTGATAAATCTTATACGTTTAGAAGATAATAACAAACTCTTATTTAAGCACTAATAAGAGAAGTGGCTAGCAAAGAGAAGTGATAAACCTTCACAGAGAAGTGATTGAAAACTTTAAAGTTAAGTGATGAAGGTTTTTTATGAGCTAGAGACTAGTTTTTGGTTTAAATAGATGTTCAAGCATACGCATTTTCATAGTTAATGGCCTTATACTTAATGGGTCGTTGTTCCTCAACTATTTCATTTAATTAACTATGTTTATTGTTTTTGTTTTGTTTTCTTATTTTATTATAAAATTGGCAGGGAAGCTGTCTGCTGTCAGTATTGTAAGGGTAAGTGGCACTTCTATATTTAAGTTTATTCGATTTGTTTTTGTTTTTACAAAGTGATGCTCTGCTTGCTTGATGGTATTGCTTTAATGAGCTTCTAACTCCACAGGTGCTTTTCTTTACATATATTTCACATTTCTAATTAGGTTGATATAATTTCAGGGTTTTTTCATAAGAGGCATGTTAGAAAGTCTGCTGGTGCTATCATTGCTAAGTGCGCGTATACATGTCATCGCTGCTTAGGTGACAAGTCTAATGTCAATGTTAAAAAAGGGGGAAATATCATGAAAAGTAAGGGCGACACAAAGGGGCAGAAGAAGACAATCACAAAAACTGCAAGGAAATTGCCACAAAAAGGTAATAGGGCCAATGAAAAATCACTGGCAGTTCCAATGTCACTGCGTTCACAGAAGGATAAAAAGGGTGCTGCTGCTGTGCCACTGCGCCGATCACCTAGGAAAATAAAATACATTTCTTTGCAAAAGAAAAAGCCTGGTAGGTGCAAGAAAGGCAAAAAGAAGTCAAAGAAGAAAGCAATTAAGAAGATAAAGGAAATTACTTGGCGGAGGAAGAGGACAAGGGCTTACCATAGTTACTGGCTTAATGGTCTTCGGTTGTCTAGTAAGCCAAATGATGAGCGGGTGATGCAATTTCAAAGAAAAATGGTTTTTGATCCTTCCGAGCATAAGATTGTCTCCCCTGATCCACCCAGATGTTTTCTTTGTTGTGAATCAGGATATGCATCTAATTCAAACTATATTGCATGTGAAATTTGTGAAGGTAATTAATTTTCAGCATTTTTATATCAGTTCGCTGTAGGCGACTGCCTATTATTATAGACATCGACTACTGATGCTTGAAAAATTTTCCTCCTTTATACTTTTTCATAATATTCCTGTCAATTAATTTATGCAGAATGGTTTCATGGAGATGCTTATGGGCTTAATTCAGAGAACAAAAGCAAGATTATTGGATTTAGGTGTCATGTCTGCCGTAAGACGATCCCTCCTGTCTGTCCGAATATGATGGCCACAAGAGTCGATGAAATCTCTATTGCCTGAGTTGCACAATGGTGTTAGTACTTGGGACTGAATCTTCTGAAGAACATGGCGCCCTTCCCTATGTCATGTTAATAAAAAAACAGTCTCCCAAGTGAAACTCGTCAAGTTCATTGGCAAACGGGTGCTTGCATAAGGAGTAATTATTTACCAATTTGGTTACAAGTCAGAGTCCCATCTTGGATTATAAATTGGGACTACTTGATGAGAATCAGAGTATAGATGCATGACAAATTTTAACATTGATTTGAAACCATATACACTAACATTAACATCTGATGAGAAAGTTAGGTTTGCAAGATAGTAGAACCAATACAGGACATGATGCTCCTGCAATTGTGGCAGACCCGTGATGTTCTGCAGTATTTGATCGAAGGATATCTTAGATCATGACAGGTACCTGGATGTTCTGGAGATCACCAAACCAGTTGGAAGTCAGGTTGCAGATGAAGCTTCTCCTGAGTTTCATCCAGATAAGTTAGCATATCTGTTGAATTGTTAGATGATGGGGCAAAAACAACTTGGGGTAGATTTACAGTCTTAACATTTAATTGGTGTAACAAGACCTGGATTAAGTGGTAGGGCCTTGGATTTGTTTGTAGGACGAGAGTTACATGTAAATTTTCTGATGTAGAAATCATGGAATACTTTTAAACGGCGCATAGGAATGATTCATTTCCAGACAGAAGTTAAAAGTTTATTGAAGTGGTGATCCATAGAAAGATAGGTATCAAACATGTTTTCTTGTTTTCATTATTAAAAAAAAAAAAATTTACTTTTATCTATCAAATGCATTTTTAAACCTGGATAAAACATTTGCAGCGAAAAGGAAAAGGAAGGGGGAGAGCGGGTCGACTTGGCGCAGTCATCTTTTTGGATTAAACCATTCCGAATATGGCACCATTGACAAGGATAGGAATGGTGACACCCACATTTCAGAAAACCTTCTTTTTTTTTTTCAAGAGTTTGATAAAAAAAAAAACTCCACTTTTTCATAGGCCTTTGCTAAATCAAGTTTCATCGCAAAGGCTTCTTTTTTGTCTTCTTTTCTTTTTAATGAATAAGCATAGGTTAAATAAGGCATATATGTCGATTTTTTTATTTGGCCTTTTAGGTCGTCATTTTTTTAAATTATAGGTTGTTTTTGGAGAAATAACTTGACGAGTTTTCTTGCCATCTATATTGAAAGTACACCCAGTTAGACGCGCTTTTTACCAACGATCATTTAATTAAACATTGACAACAGTAAAATTTTTAAAGGGCTCAACGGTAATTATATTCTTACGAATACCATATCATTTTTAATTCTTTTCACTTAAATCTAGTTCTTTCAATTCTTTCTAAATTCTCAACTCTCTCAATTTTCTCAAGTTTTTTTTCTAAATTTTTTGATACGTTTGTTTAAAAATATTATAGTTTTATTTAATTATTTATATATTATTCATTTTGATTAAGTTTTCACAAATGATAATTTTTTTAATTCGTTTTGAAGACAAGTACGTTTTCACCACTCAAGCGACAATAGTGAAAAGGGCGCCTAGCTAGGTGTGCTCTCCTGCTAACAGCTAGACAAATTTTCACTAACATTTTGATAAAGCCTAAAAAAAAAAAATACCTAAGACAATTTTTTGGCAGATTTGAAGCACGTTTTGAAGATATTCGATGAAAAATGCTAGTCTTGCAATGCGTATTTGACTACGAGATTTTTTCTTCTACAATACAATCTCACCCTTCCCTCGCACCTATAAAAGGGGGCTCCCTCTCTATACTCCACAATCCCAAAAACATCACCTCTCTCACCCTCTATCCCTCAGTTTTATAATATTCCTCTCTCTATTTTCTTCCCAGCTTCAATGTTAAAAATTTTCGTTGCTAATATAATTTTCAGTTCGAGGTAGTCTTGAGTTGGTGATTCGATATCGTGCTTTGAGATGCACACCTTTCATATATCCTGCCAAGATGGGACCATTACCTCTGAAACCTATCTTGTAGATGTCGGGTTTCAGGATTACTTTGCTTTTGTACGGTCACAGGTGGAAGTCTATGTAGAGGTCTAAATCGAAGATCATTATGCAATCATGGATCGAAGTATAATGGGGGAACCAGTGGACGGTAGTTACGTGGCCAAGAGCTCAAACTTTTCGGATATTCGAAAACGTTGCCTTACAAATACAATACATAAGTTTGAGGGTATAAGCATAAGAAAAAACAGTGGGTTTCCCACTATAATCGGTGTAATTCTTTTCTCCATTTCCACGTAGTTGGTATCTTTAACCTTCCTTCTTATCTAAAGGCCGATATCGTCGTGGATACAAGAGGTCTCTTCGGCGGGCAGTTGCTTTGATGTTGAAGTAAAGGTGATGCTCCTTTCGGGACGAAAATGATTACTATTATTAAATAACACATTAATAACTGCAACAGCTGTCGCGTCGGCCCAAGTTTGACCTCTACTCTGACGAAACATTCGTTCTCCGCCTAAGAGCCCTTTTGTGTCTACCTCGATATCAGCCGTCGAATAAGAATGAAAGGTTAAAGATACTGGCTGTCTAGAAATAGAGAAAAAAAAATTACTTTGATTTCACTAGAAAGACTTTCATTTTTCTGTACGATTATGACATTAATCTTATGTACAATATATATAAGGCATCATTTGCGGGTATCCAAAAAGCTTGAACTCGTGATCGCATAACCGTCAATTGGCCCCCGATTATACTTGAACTCGTAATCGCATCACGGACAATTTGGGACCTCCACTTAGACTTCGATCCGTGACCATATCAAGCACTGCCACCTTGAAACCCGACTTGCATAGGATGAGTTTTTGAGGCAATGATTCTATCCCGGAATGATATATGAAATGTATGTGTTATGAGCTGTGTTATCGCATCCCCAGCCCCTCAAATCTACCTATAAACTTTCACGGTTTTACCCTTAAAACCCTGACCTTAAAAAAATCCGAAGAGAGTATGAAAATATACCCAACAAACTACCTATTTCCCGAAATTTAAAAAAAAACGACCTAAAAGATTAAACAAAAATAATCGGATATATGCCTTATTTAGCCTTCAACATCTGATATGCAATAATAATATTATCCTGTATTTCTATAAAGGTTGATCGGGACAAATGGATAATGTCCCTTAACAACAGTTTCATTCCAGTCACCAATAACCTTAAAATAATCTTGTAACTAAAATTGCACAGTCCAAAAGGGGGAAAATGAGCAACTTCATCCCACCCCTTATTAAGACAATGTTAGTGTCATTTATGCCCTTTGGTAATTTTCCATTAGTAAAGAAGACCTTTACCAAATTGAAAACATCTTCCAATATTTATGATAAAAAATAAAAATATCAAAATGGTTTTTTAAATTTTATTTTTCATGCTTATATTATAGAAAAACAATTTTTTCTTATTTACAATTGTTGTTAAGAAAATTTTAAAAAATTCTTTTAACTATAACTTAGGGATCAAATTAGCTATTAACCATTTGAATTAGCTATTCAATTTTTATGAGATTAGATTTGATTTTTATTTTCTATTATTTGAAAATTGAAGAATGCTTTTGATAGACAAAAATAAAAATTTGTTTTTAATAATGAAAATAAGAAACCATGTTTGATACCTATTTTTTCTATAATATAAAAATGAAAATTGTATTTCTATAAATTCAAATCACGATATCAAATTTAATATTTTAAAAATTGTTAAAAAGATTTATCATTACATTTATATATTATAGCATTTATATAGGTTTAAATCATGTAAATTTATTTAAAGTTAAAAATCCCTCAATTTTCTTCATTTTCAATTTTATAGAACTTTTGAAGTAAAAACAATGAAAATAATTTATTTTTTCTAATTTTCATTCTATTTTTCGTAATTTTCTTTTAAAGTTTTCACTAAACATGTTTTTTTTTAATATTTTTTATTTTCCAAAAAAACAAAAACACCCTTTACTGCATATAATCAAAAAGGGCCTTGATTTAATCAATAACTTTCTAAGAACTAACATCAAATTAGATTACCAAAGATTTTTTAAATAAAAAATTTACTCTTGTATGGAAGGCTACATAGTCGTATAAATATACTGAATTTGATATTGCAAGGTTTCTGATTATTAATATGAAGTCAGCATTGTTTAAATGGAAGTAGAAAAAATTAAGCAAAGCAATGTTTGCATGGATCACTGCTTTTGCTTATGACTCAGGCTCACATAAACTTTCACTTTTCTATTTGGAAATGAATCATTCCTATGTGCCGTTTAAAAATATTCCATGATTTCTACATCAGAAAATTTACACGTAACTCTAGTCCTACAAACAAATCCAAGGCCCTACCACTTAATCCAGGTCTTGTTACACCAATTAAATGTTACTGTAAACCTACCCTAAGTTGTTTTTGCCCTATCATCTAACAATTCAACAGATATGCTAACTTATCTGAATGAAACTCAGGAGAAGCTCCATCTGCAACCTGACTTTCAACTGGTTTTGCGAACTCAAGAACATCCAGGTAGCTGTCATGATCTAAGGTATCCTTCAATCGAATTCTGCAGAACATCACGGGATGCCACTTTGCCTCATCCGCCACAATTGCAGGAGCATCATGTTCCGTATTGGTTCTACTATCTTGCAAACCTAACTTTCTCATCAGATGTTAATGTTAGTGTATATGGTTTCAAATCAATGTTAAAATTGGTCATGCATCTATACTCCGATTCTCATCAAGTAGTCCCAATTTATAGTCCAAGAAGGGACTCTGACTTGTAACCAAATTGGTAAATAATTACTCCTTATGCAAGCACCCGTTTGCCAATGAACCTTGACGAGTTTCACTTGGGAGACTGTTTTTTAATTAACATGACATAGGGAGAGGGCGCCATGTTCTTCAGAAGATTCAGTCCCAAGTACTAACACCATTTTGCAACTCAGCCAATAGAGATTTCATCAACTCTTGTGGCCACCATATTCGGACAGACAGGAGGGATCGTCTTACGGCAGACATGACACCTAAATCCAATAATCTTGCTTTTGTTCGCTGAATTAAGCCCATAAGCATCTCCATGAAACCATTCTGCATAAATTAATTGACAGGAATATTATGAAAAAGTATAAAGGAGGAAATTTTTTCAAGCATCAGTAGTTGATGTCTATAATAATAGGCAGACGCCTACAGTGAACTGATATAAAAATGCTGAAAACTAATTACCTTCACAAATTTCACATGCAATATAGTTTGAATTAGATGCATATCCTGATTCACAACAAAGAAAACATCTGGGTGGATCAGGAGAGACAATCTTATGCTCGGAAGGATCAAAAACCATTTTTCTTTGGAATTGCATCACCCGCTCATCATTTGGCTTACTAGACAACCGAAGACCATTAAGCCAGAAACTATGGTAAGCCCTAGTCCTCTTCCTCTGCCAAGTAATTTCCTTTATCTTCTTAGTTGCTTTCTTCTTTGATTTCTTTTTGCCTTTCTTGCACCTACCAGGCTTTTTCTTTTGCAAAGAAATGTATTTTATTTTCCTAGGTGATCGGCGCAGTGGCACAGCAGCAGCACCCTTTTTATCCTTCCGTGAACGCAGTGACATTCGAACTGCCAGTGATTTTTCATTGGCCCTATTACATTTTTGTGGCAGTTTCCTTGCACTTTTTGTGATCGTCTTCTGCCTTTTTGTGTCACCCTTCCATTTCATGATATTTCTCCCTTTTTTAACATTGACATTCGACTTGCCACCTAAGCAGCGATGACATGTATACGCGCACTTAGCAATGATAGCTCCAGCAGATTTTCTAACATGCCTCTTATGAAAAAACCCTGAAATTATATCAACCTAATCAGAAATGTGAAATATATGTAAAAAAATGCACCTGTGAAGTTGGATGCTGATTAAAGCTACCATCAAGCACGCAGAGCGTCACTTTGTAAAAACAAAAACCAGTCGAATACACTTTAATATAGAAGAGCACCACTTACCCTTACAATACTGACAGCAGATAGCTTCCCTGCCAATTTGATTTTAAAAAAAATAAACATAGTTAATTAAATGAAATAATTAAGGAACAACGACCCATTAAGTATAAGGCCATTAACTATGAAAATGTGTATGCTTGAACATCTATTTAAACCAAAAACTAGTCTCTAGTTCATAAAAAACTTCATCACTTAACTTTAAAGTTTTCAATCACTTCTCCGTGAAGGGTTTATCACTTCTCTTGCTAGCGACTTCTCTTATTAGTGCTTAAATAAGAGTTGGGTAGACTAAATAGATCAATTATCCATCCTAAATATAGTCAGTGTTATTATCTTGTAAACGAATAAGATTTATCAACACCAAGGGAAAAATTTTCAAAAAGTCAATTCTGTTATTATGCTCTAAAAACTGGCACAACCTAGTTTTTAAGTTCCTTTCTATTTTCAGTCTTAGTTATTAGCAAATTTTGAAAATAAAGTACTGACACCTCAAATGATAGGAAATCTTAGAAATAACAATTCTGTTAATACTTTCTTCCAATACCATGGAACTAAAAACTATTAGAAATGACAGAGCACTCAAAAAGTAATAGAATGATTGTTTCTACCTGATGAGGACATCTTTGTTACAGTGCCCACACTGATAATACTCAGTCCTTTCAGCTTTAGAGAAGAGATAGGAGAACCCCTTTTTCTTTGATGACTTCTTTGCCATCCTACTGATCTCAGAAGTTTTATCAGAAACCATCTTATTAGAATTCCGGGCAATTCTCCTCTCTTCAAAACTTTTCACAAGATGCAAAGGCACATAAGATTCATTCAACCAATATTTCTTTCTTTCACTAGAAGATTCTTCAACAACAGTCCCATATCTTTTGACAATTTCAGGGATGATTCTCCTCTTCCCAAAATCAAGAAGATACTTCACCACATCTGTCTCAATGGATTTTCGGCGCACAACACATTTCTTGAATAGTCTAATTGATTTCTTAAAGTCCTTAGGTAAGGTAGGGAGAGGATGCGTGTTTTCAGCGTCATCCCACCTAATGTTTGAATCAAGTTCTCTTACCTGAAAATAGAATATATGAAAAATAAGCCAGCATTCAATAGAGTGACTGGTTCATGAGTACTTTGAAAATATTATAAACTGCATCTTGTAGGGTCAATTGTAAAATATTATAAACTGCCTTGCGTCCGCTTCAGACATATGGCTTAATGGCTGTAACCGTAATTAACAAAAATCAAATAAAGAAACAATACACAGATACTAGAACTAAATAGCATTTGCTTTGCACGCATATCTAGCATGTGCAAGATAAGCTGGAAATACACAAGACATCTAGAGTTGGATCCTATTGGAGCCCAGAGCAAAAACTAAAAATTTCTCGAATAGCCAGACCTTTCCCTGCCAGTTTTTAATTGTGGTTAATTGCAGCGAAGCAGGCACCCACATTTGGTGAGGTTTATTCCTTGGAATGTAGCTTTCCCATGGGTATCACATTATCACGAATTATAGGAATTTTATTCTCATATATGGGAACGTATGAAGGCAAATTCTGTACAAAATTGCCTTCGGGGCTATTTCTCTCTTCAACCCAGCCACATTCTCCTTATGTTCACCTCTCAAAAGCCCCAAATCCCGATTCCTCCATCTACTGCATGTCATCTTTGCAGAAAACACTGCCAGTAAACACATCATTTTTGTTCTTTAGTCTTTACCTCTTCACTTGAAGCTTTTGCTTTCTGTAATATACATCTAAAATGGAACATCAACCACCATTCTCTTCCTCCCAAAACAACCAAAAATCAAGATATAGCTCTAATAAAAGTTAAATACAGCAACTGTTAACAAAAACAAAGACTCAAAGTTCCCCTCTTTTACCAAAATTCCAAAAGAAAACCGACAAAGAAGCCCGAGAAATTCCCCTTCTACCAAAATTCTATCTTCAAACCATTTTTCCCCTATCAAAGCTTTTAATCAAGTAAGAATTTTTTTAAAAAAATAAAATAAAACAAGGAAACAAATACTTCTTTTCTTTTAACAGGAAAGTTTTAATAATTCATTAAATGCATTAAATTATTATAAATCAATTTTAATTTACATAATGCCCATTCGAAATTTTCCACAGTTATATAGTCCTTTCCCATATAGCATCATGGGTTTATATATAGCTATATATAGTCTTTTTCCATATGGCCTCGTGAGAAAAAAATCAATATTTGAATGAAAAAGAAAGAAATCAAGCCACAGGATACTGTGCCTAGAATTTAATTGGCATTAATTGCAAAATAATAGAAAAACTGCATGAAGATGGAAGTTAGCCTATCATTTATTTACAATTCAATCAACATAAACAGCGGGAAGATTGGCATCAACATTCCATCCACTTTTCAAGCCATTACTCTCTATTACAAAAAGATATGAGAGCAATTAGGAGTCATACCTGGAAAGCGAGTTGTTCTATACTAGTTGATGACTCAACAGCAGCTCGCCATGCAATAGATCTGCTTCTCTTTGCAAAATCTGAACTCTCGGGATAAAGTATGCCAGGTATCTTTTTGCCCCCACCTGCAGAATTTCAACTTTAAAGAAATTCAGAATCATTATTCATTTTTTAAGTAACAATACCAACCAGAAAACATAGAAGAAAAAAGGAAAAGTGCAGACCTTGCCTAGCAGCCTTAGAAACCAAAGAGCAGGGTAAAACCTTCCAATTGAACAACTGACGAGAAACCCTACCACCTCTCCACCAACAAATACTTGGCCCTACAGAAGGATTAGAAGTAGGGTTACTCTCGTTATCATTGCAGCTGCCCCTTTTTCTTGCAATACCATGCTTTGCAGATCCACGACTTGAAGCAATCACAACATGAGAAGCTGAACCCATAATGACAGCAGAATCCACATGTTTCATCCAGTCAGTTGAAAGAGCAAGATGATGCAGATTTGCCTCTAACTGTACAGCCATTGTGAGATTAATAATATCAGAAAATATAGAGAATATGCTCCAAGTAGTATAACCTACATCATTGACCAAAGGTATTGAAGCGATTATAGTTGATAGATGACTAGTATATAGCTTAAGCAAGCCATGAGAAGTTGAGGTGATAAAAGCTTAGCATAACCAAACTAACTCATCAAACCTTCTAAAACACTGAGTAAACCAGATAAGAAGTCACTGAAAAATTTGACAAATCAAACTTGATCCTAGCCCAAACTCCAAAATTATTTGAACCTGATAAATATTTACTTTCGCATAATGATATGAAAAAGTTTGTGGAAACCCAAATGTCCAGCCCAACCTAAGGCAACCAAAATTAACGCTAAAATATCAATGATCTTAATGAAAAAACTGTCCACAGAAGCAAAAAAGAAACACAAACTGACCTAACCATTGCTTCCACGAAATAACAGTTCTGAAAAAATTTTCATTTTGCAACAATCAGTGTTATGCGTGTGCAAGCGCATGGAAGTTTGAAAGAGGTTAAGTTAGACTTAGCAGTAACATAAAAGACAGAAGGCTTATAGGTTCCGTTAGATCTTAGGGCCATGTATAAACTACTATGTTGAAGCACTAAAAACCATAGTGAAAAAGCTTCTTAAGTTTTGCAGAAAATACTTACCGTTAGCAATAAATGCTTAACAGGTGCAATACCAGATGCGTTGAGAATGCTTTTATGCCAGATCTTCATGTATTGCGGATTCAGCCATGGACCCGAAAGAAGTCCACTCAAGCGGTTTTCAATGGAAAATATATGATATATGACATCTATAACATGGCCCTTTTTATTCCATCTTGACTGAAGGTCCACCATCTCACTTTTTGAAACTTCCGGAACACAACCCGAAGTAATTCTAAACAAGCAGTCTGTATCATCCACAGGATATCTGCAGGAGAAGCACCATCCACAATTTTCTTTGCGAGCATCTACGTATAGATTATGAATATCCGGCCAATGAAACCTGTCAGATTTCTTCAAAATAACCTTCATCTGAATTCCAATTATCTCCTCCAGCGATTTGACGGAATCATCATTAGTCTTTTCTGATGGCTTATGCAATAATTCTTCTACAACTAATGAGGCAGTTTGGGCGAAACTATAGTGGTTTACGTAGCCAGTCCCAGGCTGCAATTGTGAAGCATCACCTCTTTGTGCATTTAGAACACGTGGAGTTTGTTGAGATGCTACCTTTGTCTTGCTTTCTTGCCTGGCATCTAAATCATTAGTTATTAAAGAACTATCTTCAAGAGTTGAGCACTTTCCCGGAATCTCAGATTGGTTTGAGACCTCAACAGATCCCTGTTTCTGAAAGTTAAGAAAGACCGAACCCATTTGCATTGTCTCAGCTGACCCTTCAGAACTCATATACGGGATTTCTGTTCCAGTCACCAAATCCAACATGTTAGTGGACTCTGCAACCTCAATATCACGATGACCAGAAATTTCAGCAACTTCCTTCTCTTCAGGTTTTCCGCCATCAGCAGTCTCGTTCCTTATCACACATATTTCTGCAGAAGACACAAGTGGCAGGGATGAGCTAACAGTAGGAATTTTCACCTTTCTATGTGTCCCTGAACAAGCAGAATTCAGAGAATCAAAGTTATTACTAGCACCAGTTGAGCCTACAGCTACATCCCACTGCTTGCAAATTGCTTCTATTATATCACCATACTGGAATGAAGATTTTAGCACATAAAGTACAAAGATGAGGTCATCTCTATGGTAGTAATTCGATGGGCATTCAGCATCAAATGAATCTAATCTGCAAGTTTAACAATACAATATCAGTAACAACAAAAGTAACAACAAACAGCAAGTCATTTACCCTGACATAAGTAAATTTTTGTCCCCATATTTTATTAGATGAAGAAAATAAATGATTGGATCCTGCTTAAGACACAATGGAATCTGAGATAAACAAAGATTGGGGAAAATAAATGCCAACACATTCAGAAATGCACACAAACAGAGGCAGAAACCAAATCTCGAATTCTATTAAGACCTGAAAAAAAACTCCCCCATCAAATTAGTTTATTAGAAAGAAATCTATTTCATCATGAACAACATGAAACTCTAACCAGTAACTGTTTTCTGGACATGTGCATATGAATATAAAATCTAGTATTTGTTATTCACAAATTATTTTACTGCAAGTCACAAACTCTTCTAGTTGCCTTCTTCCAGTTTTGTGATTCATAAAAGTTTAAAATTTAGAATAAGACACTAGGTTTTCTTTTTTATTTTCAGAAACCTCTCTGTTTTATGTATATGTGCATTTATGTGTGTATATGCATATATTTAATAAAAAAATTACATATAAGGTGTGGTATTATAATTCAAACAGAAATAGGTAACAAAAATTTGGGTGAAAAACTGTGTAACAATATCATCCATAAAGAATGATGAAAAAATACAGAAGCATGCTAACCATCAATCAGCAGATTTTATATTGACACCAGAAATTCCCAAAAAGATCATAAACACGTCAAATAAATGATTATTCCATAGGTCAAGGCAACATGAAATGTCATAATTGTTGAGGATGGCTGCAACAGGCCGTATTAGTGATGCCTCCATATCACATATCATAACTAACAAAACCCTTATGTTGATAATGACAAGAAGATTCCATGGTTGAAGGATTAACTTAAAAGAATAAAATAAAATAAAAACCATTCAAGTTATGCCTTACCATAGAGTTAATAATAGTTACTAATAACTGCTAAACAATTTCTGATAAAATAAGAATTTGGAGGGAAATGATAGGTCAAAAAAAATGAGAGACGAGAGATTTTGTGCACTCTTCATCATTAAGCCAGGAGAGAATTCCCTACTCAAAATATAGACATGCATTCATGATTCATCAACAATAACAACAATAAAGCAGTACTATAGATCATTATCTAATAATCTATTTCTACAGGTTGAGTAAAACAAACTTACACTAACAAGTAACCAGAGCTGTTATAATATAACCGACCATGAGGATCAATGCCCAAAAGCTCTGCTCCTCTAAGTGATTTACGAGGTTTCACCCAAGGCTTCTCTCTTTCAATTGCACATTCAGGGCAGTACCAGTCACCTTCTGGCAAATGAGCATTCACAACACCTACACACTTAGAATGGTAAGCAGCAGGACAGCCATCACAACATATTAAATTCCCATCCATCTTACAAAGGCAGCAATCATCGCTATTCCAGTCAGTAGTGTCATCAACTATCTCCTCAATAAAGCCAGATCCACCTGACAGGTCCTTAGTAGCTTTTCTCTTTTTGCAAACCCCATTGTTCATATTTCGATCAAAATCCATGTCAGTCTCAGATGCCAAAGACCTTCTATTAACCTCAGATCTTATAGCTTCCACCTCAATCATATCATCACACAAAGACCTGAGTATCTCAACCTTAACAGATGCAGGTTGTTTATAATAGTCACATCTGAATAGTTTCAAACTAGTAAGATCAAAACCATAATCCAACCACGAACCATGAATGAGCAGATACTCAACCATGAAAATGGGCCATGTAATAGAGTCCAAGAAACCCCAATTAAGACTCCTACATTGTCAGATCAACAAGAAATATTGAACACTGATAACTGGCAAACAAAAAACAATATTTAAAAGGCAAGGGCAAGAAAAGAAAAGAAATGGAAAGAATAAAAATACCTTAAACATTCAGAAGCAGACTCAGAACCTTCACTGGATAGGTACACCAAATGCTTTTTCAGAGTTTGCAAAATGGAAACATGAATACAATCAAATAATGAGCTGGGAGACTGGCACTTCAGTGCAGCCACAAAATCCTCCAACTCAAAGGGACTTAAAAATAATAAAGTACTAAATGACCTCAAACAAGCATAAATAGAAAAAATATCAAGTACAGAAATTCCATCCAAATTCAAATTCTCAGAAGATGGTGGCAGTTGCAGTTTTGGAGGAAGGACAACAGGCTCTTCAGACACTTTACGACTTGACCTAACCGGCTTCTCCTCCGTTACTGCACTAACTGAAGGGGATGTTGCCAAACCGGCAACATCACATGTTGTTGCAGGTGGTGGTGTGCTTGAAACATGATTTATAGAAGACACTCTACGAGCACTTCTTCTTAACACCCTTTCTGTTGAAGAATCCAAGCCATTCACAAGCTTTATTCTCTTTCTTCGACCACTAGCTTGTTTGAATGAACTTCCAATATCAACTTGGCACCTATCAGTTACTGCAGTACCAGGCTCAGGGATACCCTCTAATCCAACTCCACCACAATCATCAGCCTTGATAACATTCTGATGAACAATGGCACCCTTCTCAAGGATTCCTTCAACAGACCCTAAACCTGAATCATTTCTAGAAACATCCTCCGCTGCATCATTTTGCTCTATTGTCAGAGTTTCTTTAAGTATGTCAGCACAAGTGGCAGATTCTCTTACTTCCACTTGCCATACACAGTTACCATCAATAGCATCTTTGTCAATCTCCTCATCAGCCCCTAAATTCAAATCAAAACTGCATTCCTTCCCTTGGGTTTTGCAATTAAGATTGATACTATCATCCACATCGCAACTCGCATCCAAATTCAAATCAATACACCCCCTCTTCTTCACACTCTCTCCCTCAGAACAAGAAATTCTATTATCATTTAAATAATTGTTACTACAACAGGTATCATTAAGATTCAAATCAAACCCAGAAGAATTCAAGTCAAACCCAATTTTCATTTCAATATCCCCGTAACTATTTAAATTCAAATCCATGAGAGACCCAATTCCCTTCTCATCTAAAGTTCCACTCAAATTCCCATCAACACTCTTATTTCCCTTCAAATTCCCAGAAAACCCTTCATTTAAATCAGCATTTGTATCCAAATTCACATTTTCATTACTCGCTAGGGTTTCTTGCTTTGCATTACCTGGACAAACACGAGCTTTCCTCCCAACACGGCGTCGTTTCCTGGGCCTTCCAACCCTGGGCTTCTCACGGAGAACCTCTAACTCAGGGTCGGATCTCGGCTCCAGGATTGGGTTAGAACTGTCAGCCATGACAAGAGAAGCAACTTGATGGAAGTCGAGTTCCTCCGAATCGCCGTCCTCGTAAACGATCTCGAAAAACCCAGATAAGGAATCAAAGGAATTAACAGTGCCCGAGTGAAGACGAAATCCTTTGAACTCTTTCTTCACGGATTTGCCCACAAACTCCATTTTCTCATTTTTGCCTCTTTTTCGTTAGTTTCTACCCCCTCTTTCTTTCGTATTTGAAAAACTAGAATATTTGAGTAGACTAAACGGGAGGGAAAAAGGAAGAAAATCCAGATGGGAATGTTTATTTAAATTCAAGAGTACAAGATTTGGAGGGGTTTTAGAGAGAGAAAAAAGGATTTATAACACGAAGAAATGATTTTAAGCCTGGCTTTGGGTTCAAGGTTTCAAAGGGTTCAGGAACACGAACAAAAGAAAAAGAAAAATCAAATATGAATCGACTTTCTTTCTAATTTTTCTCTTTGGGAGGGAGGGGTAAATGAAGAAATGGGGTCCCTTTCAAGAGGCGAGAGAAAAGTGGTGAAGTTGGGAGGAAAGAGAGATGTTAGGTGCGAATCAGATGTGGGGGAAGAAAACAGCAGAAAGTGAAATATTTTTAATTAATAAAAAAATATATTTTCCGTGGGAATATTTTGAACTCCATGGTTTATTGACTGCTCAAATGAGGTGGATGTCGTGAATGCACAATTTTAAGATGGCATTTAGAGTGCGGGGGAATTTATCTCCAAACCCATGATAATCGTGTTACGATTGCAGTTTCTTTGGAAATTTCCTAGTCTTGGGTTGGTTCTTTTTGGGCAATGAGCGAAAGCTATTACCATACCACTTGTAAATGGGTGGTTAGTTCCCACAAATCTCTATTTTGCCACTAATAGCCAAGTGCTCTACAAGGTTGATTCTTGCAAGAGATGCTAGCATTAAGATTGATTTTGATGTTACCATTAGTATCTCTTGTTTAGGCTAATGATTGTACTACTTTCTTGAAGTAAAATTATTTGATAGGCCTTTTTCGCCACATAAATTGATTGGTTGGAAGACCTATTAAATATTTTTTTTTGAGAGAACTGAGTACTACACAATTAGACATTATTTACAGAGGAGATGTTTTTATTGAAATAGATAGTTGTATTTCTTCTTATATATTTAATACTTAACTTTAATATGATGATTTAAAGTTGATTATTTTTAAACTTAACTCTTTCACAAATTAGTATCTAAATTTTTTGTCAGACTGTGAATAGCACATTAAAAGTGAGTGTATTCAATCGTGCTAAAAAGACCATTAATACTAAAGTACAAAATATAATGGAGGAATGCGGTAAATAAGCTTGTAAGAATAAAGCACCATAAATAAATTTCTTACCCTTCAATTTATTCTACAAAGACTAAACTCATTAAATTCAAGAAAAACACATGAGATGATATTTTGCATGTTTTATTTTAATTTTTTCTTTTCAATTTTTGCATGATGTATGTAATTTGCATGAAATCTACAGTTGCTGAGATGTTGAATTATTTTTCTCTGTCTTTGAAATTTATAAATTTGTTGTAATGAATATTTTCAAAATTTAAATGTTGACTTTATATAGAAGTTGTGACATTGATTTATGTTGTTAGGATGCTAGTTAGAACAATAGATGCTTTATATGATCTAAATTCAAGGTTTTTTTCTATTGATATGCCTTTTATAATCGATTTTAGGATTTTTAAGCAAATAATTTTGTTTGAAGCATGCTTAATGATTTATGTGAAATTTTGAATTCTTTTGAGGTTGAGTATTGGACTATATATTGATGAATGTGCTTAATTGAAAATTTTCGATAATGAGAATGAGAATTGGTGTAACACCCCTAACCCATATCCGTTGCTGAAATAGGGTTTCGAAGCATTACCGAAGTTTATTGATCAAATAGGCAGAATTCTCAAACATTTCATATTATCAAAACAAGTCATCAAAGCATCATTTTAATCCAATTTATAAACATACCAAATCCAAATCTATTTGCCTAGTTCATGAGCACTTATACATAGAATTAAGTTCACATGCACCTATCTAGATTTAGTTCAATTTACCATGCCATAAAATGACTTCAAAAACAAACACATATTTATATGTATAAAACCGACCAATATTAAACTTATAATCTCGTTTACATTCAATCCACAAAATAACTATTATTTAGACACCCTAGGTACATGTCGACACAAAAGATAGACACCACCACATTTGAGTTCAGGATTATTGTTGGAAGGTAAATCGGCGATCAAAAAGTAAAGTACCTAAATTGCGCATGAAGAGCAAAACCGTATACTGAGTAAAACTCAGTGGTATTTTTATAATCCAAATATTTAAAGACAAAATAATATAATAGGCATAATTAAATATTAAGCACAATTAAATATTTAAAATCCACATTTATTTATTTAATAGCTTTAACCATTCAACACTCAAATCATAATTACACCATTTTATACCATACTCAATTCTCATCACTTGCTATATAATAGCTTTTCACAATTTGATCCACAAATCATTTGGAACAATAATAATATCCAATTCATGAATACATAATTCACGTGTCTCATTTTCATGTTTCAATTTACTATTCTATTTTCAATTCACATACAATACCATCCAATATCAATCATAGTACCATTTTATTTAATTACCTTATTAACACGACTCGGACTTGGATGGATACACAGATCCAACCAACACACCAGTTTGGCACCCAATGCCTCCCTCATCGGATAACTCCGAAGTAATAATTGCACCCAGCGCTATATAAATTTGACACTCGGTGTCTCATCGGTTAAACCGAAGTAAATTGGCACCCAGTGCCTCATCGACTCAAAGTCAAAGAAATCCTTGAACTCTTCCAATCTTATGACATGTCATCTATGTCCGACTCAGCCCGATACAATTAATAGGGTTTAATTTCACTTTCCAAATACAACCAATATTCAATATCCAAATTTCACATTAACACATATATATTCATTTCATTTCAATTCAATTCAATCAACTTTAAATCAATTCAATAATCAAAGTGACATATACTCACCTTAACCACTTACCATATGCATTAATTTAAAATACAACAATTAACAACTAGGTTCGGATTATAAAAATACAAACCAGAAATTCCGAGCTATTTGATGTCGACTTTATTTTTCCCCTTTTTAGTTAAGCATTTCGGTACGATGTTAGCTACGGAATTAAAACAATTAAAATTCATCAATACAACCCAATTCAATTTCATATTGAATATTTCAATTTTGACTCAATATTTGCCTAATTTCCAATTTAGTCCTTAAACCGAGACTAATTTTTGTTCTTCACAATTAATTCTATATTTTCATACAATTTCCACTTTAAACTAAATTTAACTCCCTATTTTCACTTAAATCCCTAAATTTTAAAATTTTCACAATCTCGTCCCTATTATTCAAAATTTACAATTTATTCTACAATTTAATCCTTTTTCATTTCTAACTTAAAAATCTATCAATTTAATCCCTAATACTAAAATTATTCAACATTAACAACACTTAAAAACTCAATAATTGCTAAAATTTCGACATGAGTCGGGTAGTACTTAACATCGGGATTTCAAAAACATAAAAATTATAAAAAAGGACTAAATTGACTAACCAATTGAACTTTGAACCCTAGAAGTCCCTAAGCCATGCGTCTTTCTTTCTCTTTTTCTTATTCTTTCTTTCCTTTCTGTTTTTGTTTGGCTTTGGCTTTCTTTCTTTTTTCTTTTATTCATTTACTTATTTTATTTTATTATACATTAGTTTATTATTATTATAATATATATTTAAATACTTATTTTATTATAATATATATTAAATTTATAAATATCTTATTTTATGCGGCCTCATTAAAAAATAATGACATAATTGCTTCTTTAGTCCCTTTAATTTTCCTCTAATCTATAATTCAACTTTCTTTCACCCTATATGCAATTTAGTCATTATACCTAATTACTCTTAATTCATGCAATTTCACTTAACTAAAACCTAATTAACTACACAACTAGCTTCGTAAGTATTTTTAATAAATATTTATGAGTCCGATATATGGGAACAGAGTTCGAGAATACATTTTTCGACACCCCTAACTCTCAGGTCGTTACAATTGGTTACTCCACTATCTACTTTATGAGCATTGATTAGAACTAGTGGTGTGACTAAATAACTAGGGTAGGTGCTTGGCTGTCAATTACGTTCGCCTTAAAAAGTTTGGTGTTTCTTAGTATACTCTGTTGATGTAGATATGAGTAAAGTCAAAGACTGTTTAGGTTTGATTAATCGAGTAATTCGAGGTAGGTGCTTGAGTTGTCATCTACACTCATGTTCAAAGGTAATCGTCCTAAATTTGAAAAAGAAAAAAGAAAGAAAGAAAATAAAGCTTAATGGTCATATTAATCAAATTATGTTTTAATCTCATGCTAATTGATAAAATTATTGTGATGAAATTGAAGTTCAATACTTTATACTCTGATTGAAATTGTGGATTTTGGAAACCTAGTGGCCTTTGGAAGCATGATGGAATTCAAAAATATTCTCTTAATTTTTCTAATATCTCTGACAAACACACACAAGCACAAAGATTTATTATTTCTAGTTCTTTCTAATTGTATAAATTATTGTCACTATTGTATTTTGTTAAGCATATATAATTTTGATTGTATCTATGAAAACATGTTTGCTTGTTTCATGGGTATATAACAATATTTTCAATTCCGATTTGAGTTTAAATATTTCTTTAGGTCCCATGTGCATTTGCATTAGTCTCATGCTTGAGGTCAAGCATGCTTCAAGTGTGGGGGAATTTGATAAGTGCATATTTTCTTTATTTATTTGTGATATTTTTTGCATTGAATTATGTTATTTATGTTCTTAAATATATCATTTACACTTATATTTTATTAATATTTAATTTAGGGAATAATTAGAGAAAAATGAGCTTAATGTTTATTTTTGACAAATTTTTACGATTTAGACTTTGAACACTGTGAAATTTCAGTATTTTGACCGTAACTTGAGCTACAGATATCTTTTGGACGCATAATATACGAAGTCAAAGGGATTGAAAGTTCTAGTTAAAGTTATTTCATGGTTGAAGCCTAAAGACGATAAGAAGACCTCCAAAAATGTCCTAGAAGTTTGACACAAAAATTGCCAAAATATCTTGAAAAGTTTAGCTTTATTTAATGGCTTGATGATAAATTTGTCCACTAACATTTACATGTTTTGTCAAAATGGCCCTAATTGTATTTTTGAGCCTTTTTTGGCCATCAACCTTTATTCTTTTTTTTTTAAATTACTTTTTGTAACAGATTTGATGAAAGTATTGTTAAAAAAAGTTAACGGGTTGAAGTGAAATATTTTTAATTTCATGTATGATTTATTTTATTATTTTTCACATGTAATTATCTTATTGGATTATCTAAGTAATAAATTACATCTCATTAAAAATATTTCACATCATCCTATTAAATTTTTTAACAGTACTGTCATCAAATCTATTAGAAAAAGCAAATTAAAAAAAAAAAAACAATGGTTGATGGCCAAAAAAGGCTCAAAAGTACAATTAATGTCATTTTGACAAAACATGTAAACGTTAGTACCTAAATTTGTCATTAAGCCTTATTTAATTAATGACACTTTTGTATTTTCTCAATTATATTATAATTTTCCCTATAAAGAGACATTATTTGGTTAAAATTAAGGGAGACTTAAACCTAGTCGTTCTTAATTTTGTTTTGTTTTTGTGTCTTATTTCTTTATGAGTGTCTTATTTCTTTATGAGTTTTTAAACTTCATTTTCTAGTTGAAGGTTTTATTGAAGTTTGATTTAATAAATTCGTAAGACTTAATTTGCGCTTCAATTCTTCTTTGTTCTTTGGTATTCGTGCATCTTCTGTTTTAATTACAACTAATCAGGTTTTCCAGACGATATTTGATAGCCTAGAATAGTTGTCTTGTCAATTAGAATAGTTAAATTCTTAATTGTTTAATTCATTCTAATACTAGTGACAAACTGTGTAACACCCCTTACCCGGTCGGGTCATCGGAGCCGAGTTATGGAATGCTACAATAAAACAGAGGCATTCACATGCACAACAATCAAGAAAACTATTATTAAAAATTCTTTTAAATCACACATATATAGTAGGGTGATATCGTTTATGAGATCGATCTAGTTCACTAACAACTTCAATAAATTCAAGCATGCTTAAAAATACAATGGAAATTATTATTATTATTTTATTTTATTTTATTTTTTATACACCAAGGTTATTAATTAGAAAAAGTCTGCTAAATACGTTACCACTAAGTAACCGCTTCGCCAAATGGCTATCCGCCAAATCAACACAGATTGGTTCGCCATATCTCTGAACTTATTTTGTACACCATGACCACCTGTTTAAACATGTCCATCACATTGGCCGCCATTAGACAATATGCCAACTATTGAATTTACTTAGTCTGCATATTAATTTCTTTAAACTATTTGTCTAACATTGTATTTATAAGGTCTGCCATTTAACCTAAATAACTTAACACATTCAATACGTGCATACATTTCCATTCCAAGCGTACTAATAGTCTACAACAAACACTCAAACAAGCATCATGAATGAATATACATATATATACATATCTTTAAATATCATCATTGTTCATATTGCATTCACTGACACAAAATAGACTTTTATACCACTTAAACCTTATATACATGTTACTTGACTTAGTGAAGAGTTTTAAAATAAATCTACTGAAACAAGAGCTGGATAACGTAAGCTGTAAGTTGATCCATTTGTCGAGTTCCGCCAAAATGCAACTACAAATAACAAGGAAAGAATAAATGAAGTAAGCATTAAAATGTTTAATAAGTTCATAGATTTTTAATATATTAAACTCACCTTTCAGAACATTCATATACATAAATATAAATTAACTAAAATTTATTATCTTGTTAACATATTCCACATGTGCAAGGTGATAATATTATTTGAGATATAAAACATGTTTCCATCCGTACAACCATTACAACCAACCTTTCCATTCAGAAAATATTCAGCTCGATGAACCCACATAAATAGAAGGGATACATGGGTAACCATCCGATAACAAGCCAACTTGCTCATAAGAGCTTAAATTTGGAAACCCGCTACAAATGCAAGATTCTAGAAAACTTCAGTAAGCTTCCTTCATCTTCTACACATATTTCTTCTATCCCATATAGCGCATAAATACTTCTATTGGCATGCCAATTGTATCCTTAGTTCATCCGGGTTCCATATATATAACAAAACTTTTTTTTTAATCAACACCTTATCAATACAAGTTTACTAACATTTTCCATTTACATTCACATTCAAACATATCATAAATGAACATAACAACACCCTATGAATTTACCTGATACAACAACAAAACAAAATATTAGAGATTATAGTTTTGCTTTTCCTCTGTTATCAACGGGATGATTTGGTTCTTGATCTAAATGTTGACACATTCATTTAATCAATTACAACTTTTCAACTTTAACAATTTTGGAATTAGACATGCAAGTTAACTAAATCAAGTTGCAAAGATCATAAAAACATAATATTCTTACAAAATAGACTTCAAATTCACTTACATGCAAGGTCGATTGCTTAAGAATGCTTAAAGCTTTCTTCTTTAGAGAATAATACTTTCGGTGGAGGAAGATGAAACTGAAATTCTCTTTCCATCCACTACCATCTATATCACCAAATATTATAATTTTCATCATTCAATGAAAATTAACAAGTGTCTATACCATACATTGACACAACAAGCAAAAACATGCAGGAGTGGTTATTTACCACCTCAAGCCTTAATCAATTATTATAAACTTAATTAACTAACTATTCGTTAATTCTTATGATTTAGTCCATATACATCATTTCTAACCTGCTAACCGAATTTATCAATTAACAATAAAAAAAACTATAATAGGATTGTAAATATTAATAAATAATGTTTACTGACTCCAGCATTGGATTCATGGTCCCGGAGCTATTATTTCTAACACTGTTGTAAATCGGGCCGTTACAAACTACATAATTCATTTATGTCGTAGTTTACGTTTATGTGGTGTGGATGTGCGATTTAGCCTAGATGAACCTCGTTGAGGTAAGTTTGTTGGTTAGAATTAAGTCTCTCTCATTGTTAATGCTGTTAATAAGTTAAATCTTAGATGCTGAGTTATAGAGCTATTTATCGGTTAGGGAAGTAATTTCAAATGAGCTACCTCTTGGTTACTGAACAAGTAATGAGAGGTTGGTTATTCGGTGCTGAGTCGGTAACTAGAACAAATTTTTAAAGGCATTAAATTTATCTTTGCGTCGATGATTGAATTTATGAATCAAATAAAGATTTTACATTTGGCTAAATTTTCTTCTCGTTGATTTTATTTTATTTTATCTCATGATCTCCTTTTACTTTTTTTTTTTTAATTTTAAAACCCCCTTTTATTTATATAAAATTATCATCGATTCCTATGGATACAATCTTACTTGCAACTATATACTTATTTATATTTTCAAGTAGTTTTTTTTTTATTTTTGTATATCTCGATAGCCTAACATTGAATTTTCTTTATATTTTTATTTCTTTTTTAGCCCCCAAAAATATTTTAGTTTTTCAAATACCAAAAAAGAGAGGGAAGAAACTAAAGAAAAAGAAAAGGCTAAAAATAAAAAAAAGTGGAATTTGTGGGCTAATCCATGAAGAAATAGTTCAAAAGATTTGATCATATAGAAATATTTTAGTTTTCCAAACATTGAAGAACAATACTCTCATCACCAAGTTCACCCCTATGAACTCAACAAGGAAAAGTACAATAACACAATAGATTTTACTAACAACTTGCACTCTAAGAAAAGTTCTCTAATTTGAACAAGATAAGTGTTAAAAACTCTCCGTATTCAAACCTATACAAGTCTCTTCCTTAAATAGATTTTTGTTTGAGACTTGCTAACATAGAAGATCTATAACAATTCCATTAAAATAGCAATACAATAAATTGTTTACAATATAATAATAGAGAATAAACCAATCATGGACTCTTGGCAGCTAACCACGTATAGTTCCAATTCAATCCAAATCTCCATTTTATAAGAGATTGACTTGGGTGACAATTCGATCTGATTTTTAATATGAGATTCCCAAATAACATGACTTTTATTGTTGGACTAAATATCCTTTATATAATCAACATAATCCATTCAAACTATTTAATAAATTGTTAATATTCAAATATGTAAACTGTCACTTAATAACTAGAGAGTTCCCTAACAACCATACCTACTATTAATAACATTTTCATGTTGTTCCCGCACATAGAAGATCTTTTTCGGAATTGTTGTTGTCAATATAAAATTTGCTGGTTGATGGTCTGCATGCTTCTATATTTTACCCATGATTCTATATGAATGATAAAATAAAAAGGAAAACCTAGCTTGTTGTTTTAATTTTGAACATTTATGAATCATAATCAGGAAGAAGGCAACTTCAAGAGTTTGGGACTTTTTAGAGTAAAATATTTTAGGAATCTCAAGTACTAGATTTTAAATACTTATGGCCGTGTCCAAAAATAGTTATCCTCTGTTAGGATTTTATTCATGATGATATTTCTTTCAAATGAACTAATTAACTGGTGGGAATATTATATTGGGTCATATAGTAAAAGCCTGTTAGTAAGTACAAAAAGAAGAAGTAAAGAAAGAATTAAAATGCAAACAGAGAAATCAACTGAATATTCTAATTGTATTTTGGTTACTTTGATCAGTACATTAGTAAGTCTTATATACACAAAGGAATGACTAACTGCTGTTAACAAACTCTATTAACAGAATAACAAAATGCTAACAACCTAACTTATCCTATACTTAACATTCATCCAACTTTTCAATAGGTAAGACCCGAAGCAAATGACGAAATCGAGTAAACAACGAAACAGACAGGAGCTTCGTGAAAATATCAGTAACCTGATCACAAGCTGGTACCTCACTAACAATGATTGACCCCTCAGCTACTTTTTCACGGATAAAAAATAAGTCAAGCTCAACATCTTTGAACTTGGAATGTAAGACCGAGTTAGTAGCAACAGCAACTGCACCAGAATTGTCACATTAAATAGTAGGTGAATCAGCAGAATGAACTTGTAACTCTGTAAGCAGAGAGACTAACTATGTAACATAACTGGTAGCTACAGCCAAACTTTAATATTCAGACTCGGCTATTGATCGGGAAACAACTTGTTGCTTTTTTAAACACCACAAAATAGGCGTTTTGCCAAAATACACATAATATCTTATCGTGGAGCGATGGTTATCAAAATCCAACCTCTAGTTAGCATTAGCATATCCAACGAAGGATAGTCTGTCAAACGGATGAAAAGTTAACCCATAATCAATAGTCCCATGTAAATACCATAAGATTCGCTTTAAAGCCACCAGATGTGTAGTAGTGGGTGCATGCATAAACTGACACACACCATTCATAGCATAAGTAATATCTGGTTGAGTCAGGACCACATATTGAAGGGCACCAGCCAGACTTCAATATTCTGTAGGATCAATAAGATGAGTACCCTCATATTTGGATAGTGTCGACGAACTAACCATTGGTGTATAGATACTTTTTGCATTGGTCAAAGAACTTCTGTCAAGAAGATCCTTGATGTATTTGCGTTGGCATAAATGAAGACTTCTAGTAGAGGATTGAGTGACTTCAATACCTAAGAAGTAGTAAAGGTCTCCCATATTCTTCAGAGAAAACTTTTTATCTAAAAGTTAAATAAAGCTACTTATGTTGTCGGCCACACTTTCCGTTACAATAATGTCATCCATATGAACAAGAATATAAATGATGGAATCAGTCGTGATGCGAACAAATAGAGGCGCATCAAATTTGGACGTAAGAAAACCAGTAGAAACAATATACCTTTTCAATTTATCAAACTAGGCATGAGGGGCTTGCCTCAACTCGTATAATGCCTTCGTCAAACGACAAACAAGTTTTCACCGTTCAGACCAAACTGAACATAACCTAGAGGTTGTTGCATGAACACTTCATCAGAGAGATCGCTATTAAAAAAAGGCATTATTAACATCGACATGACGAAGTTGCCAACCACAGGAGACAATAACTGATAGTATGGTTCGAATAGTAACAAGTTTGACCACGGGACTGAATGTTTCCTTGAAGTTACAACCAGAAACTTGTGAACACCCCTTTGCGACCAACCTGGCCTTATGTCGAGCAATAGTCCTATCAGGATTTTTTTTTTACTTTGATTATTTTTTGTCCTTGAGGGAGAGAAACAAGTTTCCAGGTGAAGTTAGCTATAAGAGCATCAAACTCAGCCTATACCGCTGGTCGCTACTCTGGATCTGCAAGAGCTTCCTTAACCATGCGAAGCTCATAGCCAATAGCTGCAATAGATAGAGCCTTAGGCTTAAAAATCCTAGCTTTAGACTTGGTAACCATAGTATGAGTATTTTTTAAAGGAACAGATGTTGAAACAAGAGGGGCTATGCTCGGAGCAGACGAACTATCCAGAGTTATCGAAGTTGAGAGTCGGGATTTGCCAGGAGTAGACCGCAACTCAGCCATTGAACCATCTACTGTAGACTGCAGAGTAATATAAAAAGAAGATGATGAAGAGCCAGTGGACCTCGCAATTGTTGGAGCAAGAGAATGGAAATAAGATTAAACAAAAGGAACATATGTAGAAACACGCGGACTAGTCCGATCACTGTCTATGATAGGTGATGAGAATAAGAACCGTCATTCATCAGAGACAACATGACGAAAAACAACGATCTTACCATCTGGTGTGAGATAATAATATCCTTGTAATGTGTAAACGGTCGCAGATAGGGAAAACAATAGCACCCAAAGACCTTTAAGTGATCATACATAGGCTCACGCCTATGAAGAATTTGATATAGAGACTTCCCGTCCAGAACTAAAGTAAGAAAACGATTTATGAGATGAACAGTACTACTAAATGTGTAACCCTAGTAATCCATAGGTAGATTGGCCTGAGCTAAGAGAATAAGACCAGTCTTAACAATGTACCTATGCTTCCGCTCAGCAACTCCATTCTGTTTAGATATATGCGGGCAAGATAGTCGATGAAAAATCTCAAGATTAGTCAGCACTGATGTGAAAGCACGATATTCTCCTCACCAATCACTTTGAAAACTCTTAATATCTTTCCAAACTGAGTTTTGACCATCTTCTGAAACTGAAGAAAACACTCAACTACCTGATATTTTGTTGAATGAGATAAATCCACGTAAACCGACTACACATGTCAATGAACGATACATAATACAAGTTAAAACCACAGACAATCGACGCTGGTCCTAATAAGTCGGAGACAACCAAATCAAACAGATATTTATACTCAGTAGTAGAATTTGAAAAAGTCAGTTTATGAGATTTCCCCTTTTGACATGCAATACAAACATTATCAAGACACCTTTTATTTGAAACAATTTTACACTTATCAAGAACAAGTTTAACAGTTGAGGCAAACGGATGACCAAGTCTGTAGTGCCACAAGGCGAAAACATCATCACCATCACTATGCAGTTGACCGAAGAAGTAGGAACAATCAAAGTAGGAGTTACAGGAGAAAAATAATAGAGCCCGTCATGAATGTGGCCCCACAACAAAATTTTCTTAAGTCTGGATATCCTTAACTACACAATTACACGGATAAAATGAAAAAAAAATATTATCCTTAGCAAACTGAGAAATAGATAACAGATTCTTTCGTATATTTGGAACACACAAAACATTGGATAGATGAAGCATCTTACTTCTCGTAGGTAAAATAGAATTTCAGACATGGGATATTTTCGTAGAAGACCCATCACCTATGAGAACAAAAGATGTATCTGAGTATGGTGTGGACTCATGTAGAGTAGTGGCCTCACAACAAACATGATGTGTAGCCTCTAAATCAGGACACCAAGATGTGGTCCCTATAGGCATTAGCATATAAGAGTCATTATCAAAGTTAGAACCATATTGAGTTGTGTTGGCATTGAACCCCAATGTGGTCAAAAAATCAGAGGCATGAAAATCAGGAATACAAGGCAACCCAATGCATGGCGAAGCATCAAAATCATGAACACGGGCCCTTGGTTTAGTTTGCTACGGCATACCATTATTTTAAACAATATTATGACCATTAGGCTCAAGCCCAACAAGGCTGACATTCGGCCTATTATTCTGGCCCATATTAGATGGCTTATTGACCGGCCAACCATTTGGCCCAACTCTATGGCTTCACATATGCGGCCTATACCCACCAGAATGTCCAAGCGCATGCGGCCCAAGAGAAATTCCCACATTTTGTGGCCCAGCAAAACGTCTCACTTGATGACATATGTCTTATGGCCCAAAAGGATGACTCATTGGAGGAGTCATATCACGCGGCATGGAGGGAGCAGACCTAACCACATGGCCTGCATCAGCAGCACTAGGAAACATAAAAGAGTTAGAAACCCTAGCAGACTTAAAATTAGGCATAGAAAAATTAGGTAGCATTTGTTCCTACAAAGGACCAGAAGGAAAAACCACCGGAGCTGCCACAGAAGGGCCAGCACACTGCCCAGATCTGCCAAACGAGCTCGGAACACCACAGGCGGATAACCACCAACCAGATTCGCTAAAGGGGGCTTCGCATGGTCCATAACCAGGACGGCCAGACGACACCGGCGCCATGTTCGGAGTAGAGGAGCCACCATACTCATGATCGAAGCGGTAGTAACAAAGTTGGGCTCAGTGATCATATCGTCCACAAATTTGACACTGGATCAGTGGCCGAAACCCTCGCCCAGGAGCAGATGAACGGCCACCGCGCACTGTGTCAGCCACGAGTGTTAACGAAGCAGTCTCAACAATATTCGCATGAAACGGCGCTTCTGTTGCCGCGCGAGTTTGACAATTCTCAAATTCTAGCAGAGCATCGACAAGTTTTTGAAGTGGAAGAGACTCCGTCGAGAACGCTGCAAGGGTTAAAACAACATCAAACTCCGATGAGAGTCTGGCAAGTATTATTTCGACCTTCTCCGCCTCTGAAACTGTCGATCTAGAGGCCTCAAGAAGCGCATAGGTATTTTGATTTTTCCTATATAGTTTTTGGCAGACATGGCTCATTTCTTGATGGAATGGAGGTTATGCCTTATACGAGATATTTTCGCTCCAAGGAAGCGGTAAAAAGGTGATTAGCCGTGCTCCAAACATCACAAGCCGATTTTGTCGCTGTAAAACAGGACAATAGAGAGGAACTAATGGTAGAAAGTAGCCAAGAAGCAAGAAGCTTAGCTTGCTGGATGAAAACAGAAGCATCAGGATTTGGAGTGAGCACGCCATCCGGAGAGGAGACGAATCGAGGCGGATCAGGTAGCGTCCCTTCTAAATATCTGAGTAACTCGTATCCTTCAACTATTAACCTTATATGCTGCTGCCATTGAACGAAACTGCCTTCATCCAATTTCACCGTGTCATGCCTAGGAAAAGTCTGAACCAACCGAATGCCAGAAAGAGCGGGACTGCCACAATCACTAGCGGTAGAGTCAGCGGAATTCGCCACGAAAGCAATGAGAATAATCTCCAAGAACGTCAGGCGATTGATACCTTGTTAGTAAGTATAGAAAGAAGAAATGAAGAAAGAATTAAAATGCAAACAGAGAAATCAACTAAATATTCTGATTGCATTTTGGTTACTTTGATCAGTACATTAGTAGGTCTTATATTAGTAGGTCTTATATAGGCGAAGGAATGACTAACTACTGTTAACAAACTCTATTAACAGAATAACAAAATGCTAACAACCTAACTTACCCTATACTTAACAAAGTCAACTTGCTTCGGTCAATTGCTCCTAAAGAATTGGTTTCTCCCTGTTGTTTCTGTCCATTTTTGAAGGTGTTGTCCCAATCTTTGTTTTTCTCAGGCTCCATTGTGTCTTAAGCAGGATACAAACATTTATTGCCTTCATCTAATACTACATGGAAATATCAGTTTCCCATCATTATACGAAGATGTTGGGTGCCACCGATATAAAATCTTCTCTCTTGCTTCACTAGAATGTTTGAAATTTAAAATTAAAAAAAAATTCAACTCTTCCTCCAAATATTTTGGAGTGAGTAGGAAATAGTGTTAAGTTACTATTTTATGCGTATAAGGTTCCTTTAAGAAAATTATGGTTAAGGAAAAATTGCAGATCATTATTAGTGTCCATTCCATTACTCAAAGTTCTTTATGAAAGGCTTACAGTGTATTAATTTGAAAATTCAAGGGAGCAGATTCTACAAATTAACAAATTTATGCTTCATGTAGAAATGTAGAGAATCTGGAAGGAGTGGAATGGATTTTCCTTCATATTCCTTATCTTCTATAATTTCCTCTATTATGTAGTCTCCAACTTTTTGTTTTACTGGTTAACCTTTCTGTTCTGCATTAGCATAGAGTATTTGTATTTTGTTTGCTAAAATGGGCACAAAAGGTTACTTGTGTACAGGTTAATGACCTTTTCAATTTGTTGTTACCTCTATTGTTATTGACATTGTCTTGTTGAAATTGCAAGTTAGATTCATTTGATGCTGAAAGCTCATTGAATTACTACCAGAGAGATGACCTCAACTTTGTACTCGACGTGCTAAAATCTTCATGCCACTGTAATGACATGGTAAAAGCTATTAGCAAGCAGTGGGATTAAGCCGTTGGCTCCAACGGTGTGCTAGTAATAACTTCGACTCTTGGAATTCAGCCTGTTCAGAGACACTTAGAAAGGGCCAAATTCCTACTGTTAGTTCATCCTTGCCACCTGTGGCTTCTGCAGAAATACGTGAGATAAAGAATGAGACTGCTGATGGTGGAAAGCCGGAAGAGAAGGAAGTTGCTGAAAATTCCGGTCATCTTGATATTGAGGTTACAGAGTCTGCTAACATGTTGGATTTGGTGGCTGGAACAGAAATCCCATATCTGAGTTCTGAAGGGTCAGCTGAAACAATGCAAATGGGTTCAGACTTCAGTCTTTCATAACTTTCAGAAACAGGGGTCTATTGAGTACTCAAACCAATCTGAGATTCCAGGGAAACGTGCAACTCTAGAAGCCAGTTCTTTACTATCTAACGATTTAGAAGCTAAGCAAGCGAGCATGACAAAGTTAGCATCTCAGCGAACTCCTTGTGTGATAAATGTAAAAAGTGATGATGCATCACAAATACAGCCTGGGATCAGCTACGTGAACTATTATAGTTTTGCCGAAACTGCCTCATTAGTTGTAGAATGTTAATGCGTAAACCATCAGAAAAGACAAATGAAGACTCCCAAGAATCTGTGGAGATTATAATTGCAAAGCAGATGAAAGTTATTATGAAGAAACCCAACAGATTTCATTGGCCGAATATTCATAATATTACGTAGATGCTCGCAAAGAAAATTGTGGGTGGTGCTTCTCCTGTAGATATCCAATGGATTATACAGATTACTTGTTTAAAATTACTTCAGGTTCTACTCAGGAAGTTTCAAAAAGTGAGATGGTTGACCTTGAGTCAAAGTGGAATAAGACCATATTATAGCTGTGATATGTCATATATTTGCCATTGAAAATCGTTTGCATGGGCTTCTGTCAGGTCCATGGCTGAATCCACAATACATGAAGATCTGGCATAAAATTGTCAAGGAATTTGGTATTGCATCTGTTAAACAATTATTCCTAACGGTAAGTACTTTCTATTTATTTCATGCAAAATTTCTAAAGTTTTATGAATTTGGTTTTTAGGGCTTCAACATAGCAGTTTATATGGCATCACTCTAATATCTAACTGATCGAACCTACAACCAGTCTGTTTTAGATGTTGCTGCTGAGTGTAACTCAGCCTCTTTAACATCTTCACTCTCTCTCTCTCTCTCTCTCTCACACACGCGCGCGCGCAATGCTGATTGATGTGAAATGAAATTTGTTAAAGTTGGTTTGTGTTGGGTTTGTTTTTGACTTTTTGGACAGTTTTCCACTTAGATCAGTGATATTTTGAAGTTATATTAGGTGGGGTTAGGTTGAGCAGGTATCTGTGTTTTTATTCTTTTCCTCACTATTATGTGAAAGCAAATATTAATCAGGTTCTAATAGTTTGGGTTTTGGGCTAGGATCAAGTTTGAACCTTCTAAGTTTTCTAGTGAATTCTGATCGGGTTCAGTCTAGATTCTTAGAAGGTTAGATGGGCTATATTTGGTTATGTTAGGTTTTGCCACCTCAGCTTCTCACCTCAGCTCTTTGAATGGGTTAGTTGATCTAGTTACTAGTCACTTATCAACAATAATCACTTCAAGAATATAACTTTTGCCAGTGATCTAGATTATACTACTTAGAGCTTACTCTCTATCTTTTCTGATATTCTTAATCCCACAATGGGTATACAGTTAGAGGCAAATCTACATCATCTTGCTCTTTCAACAGACTGGACAAAACATGTGGATTCTGCTGGCACTGTGGGTTCAGCTTCTCATATTGTGATCGCTTCAAGTCGTGGATCTGCCAAGCATGCGATTGCAAGAAAAGGGGCAGCTTCAATGATGGTGAAAGTAACCCTACTTCTAATCCTGTTGTAAGACCAAGTATTTGTTGGTGGAAGGGTGGCATGGTTTCTTGTCAGTTGTTCAACTGAAAGGTTTTACCGCGCTTATTGGTTTCCAAGGCTGCTAGGCAAGGTCTGCATTTTCCCTCTTGTCCTTCTAAGCTTTCTTGTTGGATATATATATAAAAAAAAAAAAAAAAACAATGATTATGGATTTCTTTGAAGTTTAAATTCTGCAGCTGGAGGCAAAAAGATACCCGGCATACTGTATCCTGAGAGTTCAGACTTGGCAAAGAGAAGCAAATCTGTTGCATGGCGAGCTGTTGTTGAGTCATCAACTAGTGTAAAAAAAAAGAATAAAAATCAGGCTACTGATTGTGTTTCCTGGGAAAGATGACAGATTTAAAAGATGGAACAATTGGGATTTGAGGCTGTTAAGAGATAAAAATATGGAGAAGGTGGCTGGGTTGAAGAGAGAGACAGCATGGTGTTTCTAATCGTTTCTAGTTTCATGGTATTGGAGGAAAGTTATAACGGAACTGAACTGTTATTTCTAAGATTCCGTCTCAAATATGATGTCAATCTTATCCTTATTTTCACAAAACTAATAACCAGGAAGACTGAAAAGGAAAAAGGTGCCTAAAAGATATGTTGTGTTAGTTATTAGAGCATAACAGTGCTTTGCTGGTGTTGATAAATCAGTAGCCTTTCACAAGACAATAGCATTGACTGAATTCGGGATGGATCGTTTCTTCGGGAGTAGAACTTTTTAGTTAACACAATCTTATTTCAGCACTAGTAAGAGAAATGGTAGAGAACTTCTAAAGTTGGTTTTTTATCTGAACTAGAGATAGTTTTTTGGTTTGAATAGATGTTCAGCATACTTATTTTCGTACTTAATAGTTCTTTACTATTTTCTTTGAATTAACTATGTTTTTGACATTTTTTCTTTTATCAAATTGGCAGGGTAGGCGATGCTCTTCTGTACCAAAGTGCCTTTGTCTTGTGCTTAAAGTCTTGATTTGTTGTTTCTAAGTTATGCTCTGTGTGCTTGATGGTATTTCACATAATATTTCACATTTCTGATTAGTTTGTTATAGTTCCAGGATTTTTTCATATGAGGCATGCTAGAAAATCTGCTGTAGCAATCATTGCTGAGTACACATATACATGGCATCGATGCCAGGGTGGCAAGTTGACTGTCAATGCAAAAAGTGGGGGAAATGTCAGCAAAAGGGGAAAGGGTGATACAAAGGGGCAAAAGACCAGCACAAAAAGAAAAAAAAAAAAAAAAAAACTGCAACAATAGTATAAAAGAGCCAATGATTTTAGGAATCTCACTGTGGAAACTATTTCTTTTTTAAACTTTGACTTTTTATTTAAATAAACGTAAATAGTCTTCACTATTTTTTTTTAGATGTGATTGATCATCTTATAATTTAATTATTTTAATAAAAGTCTAAATTTACTAAACGATAATTTTTTGTCTACAAAATTCAGGAAACGAGTTTGAGAGTTGATTACGTACGAGGAAGGATTAGTACCCTTATAACGCCCAAAATTGATATCTAGTTGATTAATTAATGTTTTAGTGTCGAAAGTTAAAAACTTAAAAAAAGTTTAAAATACGATTTCTTTTTGTTGTGATGTTATTTTACTTAAAAATCGTTTGAATAAATCAAATTAAAGACTTTCTCGTCTCGAAGTAATAAAATGTCACGTCCCGTAAGTTAGGACATAACACCTTGAACCTTTGAGAATAAGTTTGCATTTTATTTTTTTATTTAAATCTCATATATTTTAATTTTAAAAGGATATTTAGCATTTAGGTTTGATGAGAAAATCGAAACCTCGTAAGTTGAGGTACAATTTTTCGAATCTCTAAATACGAAACATTGCCCTATTTTGAAAATTTCTTTTTTGAATAATAAGAATTGCAATATTTGAACGATGTGTATTTCTCTCATTCAGAGATAAGGCAGAAATGGATGAATATATATAACGACATAGTAATTAATAAAATAAAACAAAGCAGTAATGAATAAAATGAAATGATATCAAAATAATAAATAAATGAATAAATAAAAATGACTAAAACGTAAGATAAAAATGCAATGCTTAACGAATAATGATGATGCGATATCGATTTATGGTAATAGTGGCATAATATACATAATAAAATATAAAAGTATAATAGAAATAATAAATCATAATACTAATATACACAATAAGATAATAATAATGATAATAACAAAATGTGCAAAAAAACTAAAAATAAAAACAATCTAATTTGTGAAAATATAAAAAAGGTAAAAATAAAAATGCACACTAAAGAAAAAAGAGTAAATAAATAAGTGAATAATAAAAATTTGATTAAAAGTCAAAGTATATAAATAAATAAATAAATAATAAAGTAATAAAAAACAGTTTGTAAAAAAAATTTGAAGTTAAATAACTAAGGATCGAATTGAAATTGAAAATGAAATTTAGGGTACAAATTGCAAATAATAAAAAGAAAGAAGGATCAAAATAAAACGCGCTAAAAAGGACAGGGACCAAATGGGAAAATATCCCTTGTCCTTATGCGCATCGTTTCCCAAGGGACTAAAATGAAATAAATATAAAATTATCGAGCAAAATTAAAAAGGAAAAAAACAAAAAAGGACTAAATTGCAACAAGTCGCAAAAGCGGGAGGGCTGACCGCGAAAATATCCCATCAGTAAAAAACACGCGGATCTTCCGGAGCGGGTCGGGTCGCTGCGCGGGTCAATGGCTTAAACGGCGTAATTTTGGCATCTGGGATTAGGGCCCAAAACGGCGCTGTTTTAAATGTTTATAAAAGTTATTTTTTAAAAAAAAATTCATTCTACACCATTTCTTAAAATTTTTTTTTGAAAGCTCTCTCTTTTCTCTCTCACACTCCTTTTCCTTCGGCCAATTGGGCCACCGTCCGTCCACCCTGGTCACCTGCCGCTGGGTGATGGTGGCCGCCATATACGGCAGTTGGATTTCAAAAAAGAGGCCTTTTAGGTTGTTTTGATCTCCCTAAGCTCGATTTGAAGCCAAAGTTTCCAACATTCAAACAAAAATGCCCCAAACAAGCGAAAGACCCTTCGACTTTCGACCACCTTTCATCAAAGGTGGCTACCTCGATCATCTACAACGGTGGAGCACAAGCCCTCAGGTATGCCCTTTTAGGCTCTTTTCCATTTTAATTTATGTTTTTTTTTTTGTTAAAATAGATTCGTACAAAAATAAAAATAAACAGAAAACAAAAAAAGAAACGAGAAAAAGAGAAAAAAAACACCTTTTAAGCTTCAATTCTGGTTTTTTCTTTTTGATTTGCTAGTGTGCGTAAAAAAATTACAAAGGAAATGTTGAGGCTTTTATAGCCAAGTTACAAACTGTTAGCTTCTATTTTTTTTTGTCTTTTGGCTATTTATTTCTTCTGCGGTGGCGGCTAAGGATAGGCCTAGGTGCGGTGCTTGAAGAGGGTTAGGGAGTTAGGGTTTTTTGTTTTTGTTTTTGTGTTGGGCTTGGGTATTGGGTTTTAGAATTAGGTCATTTGATTTGTAAATTGGGCAGTGGATAGGTTTGAGCTGTTTGAATTATTTTTTTTGGGCTTGTAAATAAACTGGATTGTTATATTTTATTTATTGGGCCCGGGTAAAATTTGAGCTTTACGGGTACGGAAGGATAAAAAGGTTGCTGCTGCTGTGCCACTACTAGACCTGCTCATGGGTTGGGCGGTCCGGCCCGGCCCGAAGGCCCGCCCGAAATGTGGGAGGGTTTGGGCAAAAATATAGGCCCGAAAAATGGGCTTGGGCAAAAAAATAAGGCCCGTTTTAAAAATAGGCCGGGCCTCGGGTAAGGTATTTTTGGCCCGAGCCCGGCCCGAATTCACTAAAGGACAAAAAAAAATTGCTTTTTTTTTTTTGAATGTTATTTTCTTGATGTTTCTCCCTATTTTGCTACCATATTACTATTATGTTGCTACTATTTTGTTGTTATTGTTTGGATATTGTATAAAACTTATTTTATTGTTAATTTTGTTATTATTTTAAAGGCATTTGTTAATTTTGTTATTATTTTAGAGGTATTTGCTTGTTAAATTGCATCTATCTTAGTGTTATTTAAGTCTACATATTTTTTAAAATTAATTTTCAATTTGTTGGGAAATATTTATTTTAATTTTTTTTAGTATTTTTGATGTATTATATATATTTAAAAATTATATAAAAAATTAATACGGGCGGGCCGGGCCGGGCCCGAGTTTAAGCATTTTTATATGGATCGGGCTTGAGCAAAATTTTAAGCCCATTTTTGGACCCGGTTAGGCCCGAACCCGATGAATGGGACTAAATTTTTAATTGAATCCGGCCCGGCCCGGCCCATGAGCACCTCTAGCCACTGCGCTGTTCACCTGGGAAAGTAAAATACATGTCTTTGCAAAAGAAAAAGCCTGGTAGGTGCAAGAAAGGCAAAAAGAAACCAAAGAAGAAAGCACCTCAGAAGATAAAGAAAAGTATTTGGAAGAAGAGAACAAGGGCTTACCATAGTCACTGGCTTGATGGTCTTCGGTTGTCGTCTAGTAAGCCAGATGATGAACGGGTGATGCAATTTCAAAGAAAAATGCTTTTTGCTCCATCTGAACATATGTCTGTCTCCCCTTATCAACCCAGATGTCTTCTTTGTTGTGAATCAGGATATGCATCTAATTCAAATTCGTTGCATGTGAAATTTGTGACGGTAATAAACTTTTAGCATTTTTATCAGTTCTCATTGTAGGCTACTGCCTATCATAAACACCGACGGTCGATGATTGAAAATTTTCTTCTTTACAATAAACTGTTTCCTAATATTCATTTCAATTAATTTATGCAGAATGGTTTCATGGGGGTGCTTATGGACTTAATTCAGAGAACAAAAGCAATATTATTGGATTTAGGTGTCATGTCTGCCGTAAGACGACCCCTACTGTCTGTCCCAAAAAGGTGGCAACAAGAGTTGATGAATCTCAAATGGCTGAGATGCAAAATGGTGTTAGGACTTAGGACCGAATTCTCTGAGGAAGTACATGGGGCCCTCTCTCCATGTCATGTTAATTAAAAAGGTCTCCCAAGTAAAACTGTCTAGGTTGACTGGTGCTTGCATAAGGAGCAATTTAGAATTACCAGTTTGGATAAATGTCAGTCCCATCTAGCAATATAAAGTGGAATCGAATAGGATGACTTTACTTAATGAGAAGCGGCGTATAAATGCATGACAAACTTTTGACTTTGAATTGAAACCATATACACTAACATTAACTTCTGATAAGAAAGTTATGTTGCAAGATAGTAGGATCAATACAGGAAATGATGCATGGCTGATGAGGCAGAACGGCATTCCGATGATGTTCTGCAGTTTATTTTTGTTGAAAATTAAATTGGAATCCTTGAATCATGACAGATACCTGGATGATTTGGTGATCACAACAACCATTCCAAGGTCAGTAGCAGATGGGAGCCTCTGCCGAGTTGCATCCAGATAAGTTAGCATATCTGTTGAATTGGTAGATGAAGAAAAAACAAATTAGGGTAGATTTACAGTCTAACATTTAATTGGTGTGACAAGGCTGGGATTAAGCGGTAGGGATTGGATTTGTTTGTAGGACTAGAGTTGCATGTAAATTTTCTAATGTTGAAGTCATGGAAGATTTTTAAAGGGTACATTGGAATGATTCATTTCCAATAGGAAAAAAAAGGAGTTCATCTGATCCAATGAGTCAAAACGATGCAGTGAGTGATCCATATAAAGATTGCTTTGCTTAATTTATTGGTTTTTGAAGGTTGAAAAGAGAGACTGGCATGAAACCAGTGTTGATGACATTATTTGTTCCTCAACTGATTGGTTGGCCTGCCCTTAGAATGCCCTTCTCTTAACTACTCTTTTTTACTAAACTATTAGTCATTTTTAATTTACGTTTTACAATTATAATATGGTGACTATGAATATATGGTCATAGTTACTGATATTAACAATTTCTTATGTTTTTAATTTGACGTTACTGTTAATAATATTTTTTTAATAAGTATCTGATACATTAATGATCTATTATTTTAAGAAGAATTATAAATTTATTGTGTCTTAACCAACATAGTAAACAAAAGTTAACCCAATATAATTAGCATTTCTAAGCGAAGGGAGAGGGTAGCGATGTGGCGTAAAACTTGTGGTTCCCATGATTCATCTTTATCCTTAATAGCTTTAAACATAATGTTGCATTGACCTACCACAAAATCCCATGGATTATTTGTTTTAAATAATACCTTCTTATCTAATATATATTCTAAAGAATATAGAGACATAAAATTGAAAGTAGTCTTTGTTGTCATAGTTAAATGGTTAACACTTTTGCACTATAATACTAGGACACGTGGAGAATAAATTAATATATAAATTTTATGTTCGTTTTATGATTTATGTTCGAGGTTTTGTGATTGTGTCTCTTAATATTATCGTCTTCAAAATTCGCTTAAATCCTCCTCATATTATACGTTAAAAATTGAAATAATGTTGGATGGCTAATTTTAATAATGGTCATTATTACTCCGAATTAGGAGAGAAACTAATATTGTAAAGAGTATCAAATTTATGGTATTAGTCAAAGCACAAAACTAATAAAAATTGAAATCAAGTTGGGTATTCAATTTTAATATAATTTTAGTAATATAAATCATACGAAATGCAATTATTACCTCAAAATTTTTTATTTAATTTGGAAGATCTAATTTTCATAAATAATTTGGAACGTCTTACGAATAGTATAAAATTTTGGTTTAATTAAAAACATTTTAATTTTAGTATTCTCATATGTCTCACGTGATATTGTCCTATTATAAATAGATTCATTTATATATTTTATCTGGAAAACCACATAATAAAATATATTTTTTTCATGTTCGTTTTATAATTTATATTTAAGTTTTTTAGTTGTTCTTTTTAATTGTGTTTTCGATCATTGTTTCATATAAGGTTATTAGTTACAAATAAGATTCAAGATCGAACCACGAAATGCTGTTTGGTTGCAGAAAAAGATGAACAAGAAAGTATAAAACCAACAAAGTTTTGTATTGATGATTGAAAAGTTATCATTGACAAGTGTTATTGCACAACTTATATACACCACTATAATAACTGTCAATAACCACTATGCAACTGCATGTACTATAACATTCCTCACCCAACCCAATTGTTGAGTTCGAGCTGCAGGATGCTACATTTATTACCGGAGCAACCATAAATAATTTTGCAACATTCATTCGTTCACACATGTAAATAGTATCATTCACATTCACAGTATGTTATACAATCATTTCTAGGTCCCACACGAGCTTAGAAAGCTCTTTTGCTAACTTGAGCATGAACTAAGACCAAATTATAAAGTTTTAAAAATTTTGAGCCAACGTCGCAACTTCATAATTTCCTCATTGTGCCATTGTGAACTCATTGAGTTACGTTGCGATGGCATATATATCTATGTTGTGATTTCACTCACTGTTGGATGATGTTGCGACGTCAGGGATTTATGATCGCAACGTTGTCCCTATTTTTTTTGCAAAATGCACATTTGGTACCTAATTCAAGTGTTTCCCATCACAATATATCATCATATCTGTTCATATACCAATTCCTCCTATGCCAAAACAATACAATTTAAGCTAAAACAAGTCTATATCTCTTGGAACCAACCTTTGAACATATCATACTAAACATATTCTTTATGTAAGCATATTCAATTTCCAATTCAACCATTCATATCTAAATAGTTCATTTACCAATGTTGTGAAATTGGGTCGTAACATGATGCGACCAGGTTCGCATCATTCCCTCCCTTTTGAGAATGATTTGTCCTCAAATTGGGTAACTTGCTCGAAAAAAATTTTTCACCGTCACCAACTCTTTTATCTATGATCCGAATAGATTTGTTTCCAAGAACCTGAGAACCACAAAGGGTTTGCAAGGGAAGAACGCTATTTGCATACCCTCCCTCTTTAGGAGGGTACCACCTCACATCATCACCTATAAAAGAATAAGACAAATTAGTGACTCGATGAAGGTTAAGCGTAAAGGAACTTTCCAAAATTTTATTCGCAATTTGAACAAACAAACCAATTCCGGGATCAAAAATAGAAGTCAGTCTTACCTTTTTCAAATTGGTCTTCATATTCGACAGCAAAGAAGGCATAAGACTCGATCTCAAATTATAATCAGCATGCAACAAGAATTTATCCAAAAAAATATGTAGTGCAAACATCATTCGTGCAAAGCCTACATGATCAAATAATCGAAAACGATCCAAGAAACATTCAAGATTCTCGAGTCTCATCAGCACATCATTGTTCAAGCAAATTAATTTCACACAAAATTTAGAGTGCTTGTTTGCTCTCATTATTGATCCATAATAACAAGGCTTTCGATAATTATAGTCTCGAAAATCAAAAACTCTTGATTCAAATCCTTTGATCAGCAATAAAGAAGAATAATCACTGGGATCAAACACGAAGTTTTTATTTTCCATTTCACTTTGTCTTGAGTATTTATTGGCTGTAAACATGGTAGGAACACAAAACAAACTATCGTTATGAGTATATGAATTAGGTTTAAATCCCTTAGACCATAGCATGAAACAAACACCATCAAAATCAAATGAACTAGGCATTTTACTCGTCAACAAGTTATCACACAATCGAATCATTAGAAAGTTAAACATGCACGTTTTAAAACATTCATATGACTCGATTTTCATCCGCACATTATCACCACTATCAAGCAAATGAAAAAGTTTATTTGTTTCATTATCTTGTACAACTAGACCATGCAATTGCCGATTGATTACTACTTTATCCGTATGCTGGTCAACGACACATTTGTTATGAGTAATGTTTTTACTATCATCGTTTGAAACGAATGAATCAATACTAATCAAGAGAGAATAATCAACCATGCCATGGTGCAAGTGCTTTTCAAAATCCAAATCAGCAACAAAGTTTCCGTCAACAATCAAATGAGACTGATGTGTTTTAAAAACGTCAAAACTCATACATTGCTTACCTTTTGGCAAAGGCGAACTAAGATCATTGAAAATATTACCTCTTTCAATCAACGTAAACCTTTTCTCCTCGACAAGGTAGTAAAGTCGAAACTTGTCGAATGATTCTTTAGAGACCTGAAAAGAAGTAAATGCAATACAAGGACAACCCGTATATAGGTTAGTAGAAACATTCCTCACTTCCTCTTGTGCACTCACATCTTTTTCACTCATCTCTTTTTTTATCAAAAACTCACTTTCATTCTTCTTTTCATTTATTTTCAACTACACTCGATTCTTGCTCACTTTTCTTTCGTTTTTTTATACTCACTCTCTTTTTTAATTTTCTTTTCTTGATCAAATTCTTTTTTTCTTTCAACTTCTTTTTCCTTTCTTTCACTCTCTTTTTCTTTTTCAATTTCGTTTTTCTTTTTCTCATTCTCTTTTTGCTATTTTTCACACTCTTTTTCTTTTATTTCTTTTTCCCTTTCAAATTCTTTCTCACATGTTTTTTTAACTTTATTACAAGTGGGAGATAACTTAAGAGAATCAAAATGAGTAGCTTTTCGTTGGGAAAGAGTTGAAGGCTCCACGTATGAGATATAATCATGTTTTCGAGATTGAATCTTTGTGGATGAAAGCCTTTGTGCATACGAAGAGTTACTTGGACTTTCTCGTTCGTCATCGTAGTAGGGTTCAAACTCGTAGTTTCCTTTGCTTCGTCTCAAATTCCTTGTTGAATAGGAATCATGATATTGAATCTCTTCGGGGATGACCTTTCGTAAGTGAAGACTTGGATGCATACGAACTATGTTCACTTCTTCGTTTGGACTTTTTCTCAGATGGATACGTTGAAGTGTTTGAAGAAGAATGTATACTTTCTTGTTGGTAGCCTCGAAAAGTTCCAAATTCATGGTTTGTTTCATACCGACTTGAGTTCCTTGATGAATAATAGTCTCGGTATGAGTCTTTCCTCGAATAATCTTCGGATACGTGTCTCCGTGATGTTTTTGTCTCCGTCTTTTAATTTGCAGAGCTTCGATACGTTTGGACTCTTTCTTCGATACGTTCCAAACGTACTCGTATTGGTTTTAGTCGTCTTTAGAGCATTTGACCTATCTCATGAATAATTTCTTGATATGTTGGGTCAGACAAAACATTACCATAATCATCATTACTTTCGGTATTTCGAAACATGGTGTTTACTCACGCAAACCTCACACTTTCTCTCAAAAAAAATTCTCACAATTTTGGCTTTTACACACTCGAATAATCTCACCACACACTCGTGCCTTTTACCTCTCAATTTCGCTTCTCTCGATTCACAATGGACTATTTAGACTTAGCGGTCGTTGGTGTGGAGTCGGCTTAAAAAAATAATGTTCGGTTTGGGTAGGGAAAGATGTTGGGACAAGGGTAGGCTAGAAAACAAAACAAGATGATGAAGGTATTGCCGTTTGGGTACTAAAAAGGAATGAAGGAATTTTGGGCAGTAAACTTGTATGCACATATACTTTACTTCTTTTTTTTTTTGCACTTCTAATATATATATTCTTTTTTTTTCACAATTTTTTTCAATTTTTTGTATTTTTTGAAAATTTTTTTGAATTTTTTTGAATTTTTTTCGAATTTTTTTTGAATTTTTTTGCTAAAACGTAATCTCGGGAAAATAAAAAAATGTTGATTCTTACCTCAATTTAGCCAGCTCTGATACCAAATGATACGAACTCGCCTCGGGAATGATTTGAGTCGTAATGTTTGCCCGATCGTAAATTGGGTAAGTATTTGTAGCAATTGAAAAGAAGGTGAAGACGAAGAATGGAATTGGCGCAAAAGGGTTTAAAACGAGGATATTGGATAGTTGATGATAGATGGATGGAAATTGGCTAAGGCCGAAGAATGAACCAACAATAGAAATTATTGACTCGAGTCTCAAATTGACACTTAGGTTGAGAAGGTGACGGAAATATAGATGGATAAAATTATAGAAGACCTCGACCCGCTATCAAAGATGATAGGAACCTCGGTATAGGTTTTGAACACCACACCAACAAAGGTGATAAGTTCAGGATAAGAAGGAAAGATAGACGCCACGAGACGAATCTCGATAAGTCAAATCAGTCCTAAAATGAATAAAGAGAATTGAATTCTCACTTGAACAAAATAGTTCATAAAAATGACAAAGTATCAAATTCAGTAAGTAACCTTTACAAAATGAAATTAACACATATTTATAGGCACATAGATGACTACTCAAATTCGGCATCTAGGTGTTCACATAATAATAAAAACTATTCATACTAACACATTAAAATTCGGTTCATGAAATTGGTAGGTTCATGCTTCAACCGAATGGACAAATTTCCTCCTCTTGGTGCGTACATGTATCCTTAGTCAAGAAGCTTGAATGTACAACCCTTAATCTGCCCTCATTCCCTATTAGCTGAATATTAGATGCATGAAGCATACATCTCCTTTAATTGGAACATTTATGGCGCATTTATCAAGTGAATGGCAGCTAGTGTATTAATAAATTCATCCCCCATTTTGTTGCATGAATGGGCTAGTTCATTGGCGGATTTAATGGCTTTGTGATCATGAGCATGCTCCCATTTAGCCTTTGGTGTTCACGAAAATAGCATTCAATTCTTTGTCCATTGCTTTTCACGAAAAAGACATTGAGAATAAGAAGAATTCGGCAGCTTTAAAGTTATCCATGCATGCTCCTTTGTTAAATTTGACCAGCATGCTTTGTTCATTGATTCAGCATGATTAACATTATTTAATGATGTCCTTTGCATGGAGAAACAAAGTTCAGCAGCTCCTTAAATGTTGCTCCTTTGATATTCACGAAGCAGGCTCCTTATTTATGACGTTTGATGCACAAAACACCCTCTTAAATGCTGCTCCACTCATGCTTTCTAGCAGCTCATTAAATACTACTCATGTATGCTTCTCCAACATTAATGACGCCCCATGCATGATGTTTGTCTTTAAAACCTTGAAAGCTAAACCAACAGCCCATTTAAGGTGCCGTCCATGCCATATACTTGCTTTAATGCCTTAAATTCGTCCCATGCATGAATAGAGCCTTAATAACGTCCCAGCATGCGCCTAAACATTAAAGAATTCAGCTCATTAAAGCATATCAAAATTCGACAGCCTTCATTGCTTGTTTTTAATTTGGCTGCAGTATTTTAAACATGAAATAAATTTGGCAGACACATTAAAGACATGTTTTAACTAAGATGAATTAAATAGTAGCAATAGTTTAAGACATCATTAATTCGGCTGCAATTTAAAGCATATGGACACATTAAATGCATGTAATAATCCGTTCACATTAATTCCATGTACTAACTAAGACACATTAAAGCAAACAATTAAATAAGTACTAAATTAAGACACATTTAATACTTATAATTAAAATGTCTAGATTTAAGAAACATTAAAAAAATAAATTAATTTATTTGAGCTGAAACTAAACTAATTTAAATAACTTTATTCCAGTAAATTAAAATGCATGAAATTAAAATAAATTCGAATCAAGCTCAATGAGCTTGCATCAAACCGAATTGAGCTTATCGAACTTCATTTTGCACTTGGGCCCTTCGAGCTTGGGCCATTCTCGATGTTGTGAAATTGGGTCGTAACATGATGCGACCAGGTTCGCATCAATGCGTATACGAAATTGAGATGTTGGTTGTATTGAAAAGTGAAATGGAACCCTATTAACTGTTCCGGGCTGAGTCGGATATAGATGACATGCCATAGGATAGGAAGAGTTCAGGGATTTCTTCGACTTCAAGTCGATGAGGCACTGGGTCCCAATTTGCTTCGGTTTAACCGATGAGACACTGTGTGTCAATTTATATAGCGCTGGATGCAGTTATTACTTTGGATTTATCCGATGAGGCACTAGGTGTCAAATTGGTGTATTGGTTAGATCCGTGTATCCATTTGAGTCTGAGTGCTAGTCGTGTTAATAGGGAAAATTAAATAATAAATTTATGTGTTTGATATTGAAATAGCAAGGATGAAAAATGAATATGAGATGGGAAATCAAATATGAAATGAGAAAATGAGATGTGAATATTGAAATGAATTCAAGTATGGATCAAAGAGATAAATCATGCCTTTGCATGAGTTGAAATATTCAAATGCCATTATCATGTACTAAACATGTGGAATCTAGTAGATGTGAATAAGGAATAAGCAAAATTATATTATTGATTTGAAACACATTTACATATCATTACTTGTTGAATTCTTACATTTTAATTACTTATATCAAGTTTATATTGTTCGAATTATAGAAATACCATTGAGTTGTACTCAGCGTGCGGTTTTGTTTTCCGTGCATAGGCTAGGTACTTTTCAAATTATTTTTGACTCAGCATCCAACCTTAATCCTAAGCTCAAGTGTGGTGATATTTCATCTTGCAATGGCATGTACCTAGGAAGTCATTGTTTGGTTTTCTAGTGAAATGATGATTATATGTAAATATGGTAGTGATTGAGACTATGTTGGTATAATAGCTTAGCTTAATATTATGGTATGTGTTAGTTTAAAGTTCAGTAGCTTAAGTAGCTAAGCGTTAGTCCAATTATGGTAAAATTTGGCATGAAGGAAAGCTTTGAATGGTTGATTGCTTTGCGAGTGTGTTTGATGATATAAAATGTAGTACCAATGAGAGTACATTGGTTAGACACTTAAGATGGTTGTTTTGGCATGTTTTGAACATATTTAATTGTGTTTGAATATGTTAAATGGCTGGTAATTGAGTTGCTTAGTGCCCAAGTAAGTAGGAAATGATAAACTTGAGTTTTAAGGTACATTTAGGTGAACACGGCCTGAGATACGGTTTGTCACACAGTCGTGTGTCACACACAGGAAACACACACGAGCGTCTGCCCTAAACGTGTAGAATAAGAGTATAAGTGTAGTTTCCACATTGGCAGACACACGGCCTGCGACACAGCTATGTGACCGAAGTTAATGAGTTACACGGGCAGAGACATGGGCTGGAACACGGCCGTGTGTCTCAAGTTAGTAAGTTACATGGACAGAGACATGGTCTGGGACATAGCCGTGTGTCTCAACTTCAAAAGTTACACAGTTTGGGGTATTCCACATGGCTGTGTGTCTCCTGTTTCTAGGCATTTTGATATTTTACCCTAAACTTCTAGAATTGTTTCAAATTAGACTAGTTTTAGACTATTTTTAGGGTTCCGTAAACTTGTATTAAGGACTGTAAGAGTAACTTTTACTCTGAATTGGTATGATATAGCATGATTCATTATTAAATTGTACAAGAAACAATTATGGAAATATCAACTTAGCATACATTGCTCCTGTATCATGTGATGTTAATATTTAGCTTGCACTATTACTTGCAATGAAATTAAATGTTCTGATTCGTTAGTAATGCCCGTGACTCTAATCTATCAATAGAGAGGGGTTAGGGGTGTTACATTTAATGGTATCAGAGCTACAGGTTTAACTGATTCTCGGGCTAAATCGAGCTCAGAATAAAGTCTAGAGGTACATGCCAAAGTTGAGTCGAGTTAAGTTGGGAATCGAGCAGTTATCAGCTTTTGTCGTTGATGCGGTCGTTGAAAACACCAAATTAAACTATTCCCTGTAAAATAATAAAAATAACAGTAAAGGGGAAATAGGGTCGAAATCCTCAGGGACCGAATTTATACGAATACTTGTTTTTCGGTATCCTGGCCGAAATCGTGCCCAAGAAACCTGCGTTCCTGGGAGAAAATAAAAATAACAGAATTAAAAGTTTGATCTGGAAATAAAAATAAAACGAAAACAGAATTAAGAAGTCGAATTGATATTGTGAAAATTAAAAATAGAAAATAGAGTTGAGATAAAGAAATTCTTATGGGAAAGTTCCAGCCTCCAGTTGTCTCATTCCGCTGGATGACTTTTCTCGAACCAAGTAAGCCAGTTATAGTGGAAGAGGACGCCTACGACCACCAGCTCCAAGAATTTATACTTACAATATTAGGGAACCTAACTCTAGCCAGCATCCTATGCTAGATCAACGCTTCTCAATGGCGAATCCCACGCCATTTTGTCTCTTTGGCTCGCCAACCTCTGACGCAGTAAGTTGATGAACCGACGGTGCAACCCTTCCAAAACACGCAAAGCAGCCGCCTTTGCATACGTTGAAAAGCTTACTTTTTAAGGGCCATGGACGGAAGCGTCAACCCGTAGTGCAGAGAAACGATGAATACTTGGTTGAAAAAGGCTAAGTACAGATTCTAAGCCTCAAGAACCTTTTTTTGGGGAATATCGACAACTTTCGGTTAGATGGATTTTAGTAGCTCATGATAATGGTGGGAAAGAAAATAAATAAAAATATGGAAAATGAAATTTTATTGAAAATATGAAAGAACAAAAGACTTTGAGGGAGAGTGTTTACGGAAAAAGATGAACACAATTAGATTCACTTCACCCCCTATTTATAGTGCTAGGAAGAAAGTCTAATTTAACTTAAATTCTCTAAAGATAAATACATTTAAATAAAAACAATTAAAATAAAATCCTAAAATAATTCTAATAATTATCTTAACATTAATTATCCTAATATAAATAAAATAAAATAGAGTCTTCTAAAATAAAATCTCTTCTATTTGCTCTTTAATCCTTATGCCTTCCATGTTCGCACTTTTGGCACAATCTTTTTCCTGTGTCACGTATCAGCCCATTTTATCTCTAAATTCGCACTTTTGTCCCCTTAATTTTACTTCCACCTTTAATTTAGTCCCTATGAGATAAAATATTATAAATAGCACAAATTAGCAGGAACATACTCAGAATAATCACATAATTAATACAATAAAATACGTTATTCTAGAGTATTATCAAATTCCCCCTACTTAACCCATACTTGCCCTCAAGTATGGTTCTTATCGACTTGTGAAGGCTAGATTCTACCATAAGAGAAATACCACTCCAAAGTTTCATAAAAATTAGTTAAGAATGCATATGAAAAATAAAGAGACCTCTAAGCTTGCTTTAAGTAAAACAGAAAAAGTATTCCAATTAATTCACACAAAAATTAAGATCGACTTGAGTTATTTCATGCTATTTAGGTAAATTACCAAACCTACCAAGACACCCTAATTATTTCCTCCTTTAGTCCCCAAGTGCAACTTTATTAGTACTTATTTTTTCTTTTTTTTTTGTTTTGTTTTTTTTCTTTTTTTTTTTAAATTATTTATTTACTTAGGAGAATATTAAACATTTTGACGCGAAGAGAGATGACAACCCAAGCACCCCACCCCGGTTACTCAGCCCAACATACTCCTAAAATTATTTATTTCCGGTTAGCGGAGTTTTACTCATCATGTCACACAACCTTTTGACGCGAAGTAGAATGACAACCCAAGCACCCTACCCCGGTTACTCAGTCAGTCACGATTTGAGCCATACTCATAACCTCGACTAGCGGAGTTTTACTTGTCACGTCACACAACCTTTTGACGCGAAGTAGAATGACAACCCAAACACCCTACCTTGGTTACTCAGTTAGTCACGATCTAAGCTGTACTCATAACCATGGAAAACATTTATTAACAATTAAACGATATTTAAAATTTTTAAGAACTCAGGAAAGAAACAATTTAAGTGTCAAAAATAAGTTTCAATAATCACCTAATAGCCATGAACATAAATTAAGCATGCAATTATTTTAAGTATTCACTTTATATTAAACCTGATCAATTTTACGAAAAGCAAGATAGAGGTAACTTTATTAATCACAATTATTTTTAACCTAATAAAAATGAAACAGTGAAGATGGCATCAACTATGGAAAAATCATAACTTTCTTAGACAGTAAAAATCATGCTTCTAGGTCAAACAGTAGGCAATTCCTGGTAAAATCTTGGGCATGAAAAGTGGCAGGATATACTCAGGAAAAATAAATGGGCAGAAACGAGCACAAAATAGCAACAACAATAATATGACAGCAAAAATAGCAGATAATGACAGTAACAACGAAGAATGTCTCCCCTCACTTAAAACACATAGTCCTCAATGTGAAAGTAAAAGGAAAAGAAATAGGCGAAGAAAAAAAAGTTTAGAAAAACTCCCCATGTAGTTACCGTTGGTTGGCGCACGCGGTGGAGAAGAAGAAGATGGCTAAGCGGCAAGGGGTGGAGACTCCGTCGATGAGATAGACGGCTTGGAGTGCGGAAAAGCGACGTCGGTGGTGGTTATGGTGAAAGAGGGCTTGGCGGCGGCTATGGAGAAGGGAAAGGAAATTTGAAAAAAATGGTAAGGTTTGGGGGTTTTATTTGCTGAAAAAGGGTGTTTGACTGTAGGTTTTGGAGATTCTAGGGCTGGAATAGGACTATTTGGGTGTAGGGATATGGCATTCTGGGCTGGAATAGAATTTGGAATAGAGGCTGTTTGGTTGCAGGAATATGTCATTCTGGGGCTGAAATAAGGCTGGAATAAGGGCTGCTTGGTACCATGAATAGGGCTGTTTGGTGCATTTTTCCTTCTTTTCTTTGTATTTTCTCTCCATTTTGCCTAGATGGAAGAAGAGAAATTTATTTTAAAAGAAAACAAATAAAAAGAAAATGATAAATAATAAATAATAACTAATAAACAATAAACAATAAATAAAAATGAAAAATATAAAATAAAAATAAAAACAAAGATTGGGTTGCCTCCCAACAAGCGCTTGTTTAATGTCGTTAGCTCGATGCCTTAATGGTTCTATGGTGGCTCTAATTGAATTTTTTCGACCGTGTGGGCCTGAAAATTTTCGTAAAACGGCTTCAACCTCTGGCCATTGACTTTGAACCGCTTCCTCAATTCTTCACTTTCTATTTCAACCGCACCATGAGGGAATACTTCAGTAACGACAAAAGGTCCTTGCCATCGTGATCGAAGCTTACCTGGAAATAATTTCAACACAGAGTTATAAGGTAAAACTCTTTGTCCTACCAAAGAAATACTTCTGAGCAATTTTCGTATCATGAAACAACTTGGTCTTGTTTTTATAAATACGAGCATTCTCATAAGCATCGTTGCGGATTTCTTCCAGCTCTTGGATATTTAACTTTCTCGCCCTTCCTGCTGGGTCTAACTTCATGTTACATTGTCAAACTGCCCAATAGGCTTTATGCTCTAATTCCACCGGAAGATGGCAAGCCTTGCCAAAAATAAGTCGATACGGGGTCATTCCAATTGGTCATTTATATGCTGTTCAATAGGCCCAAAGCGCGTCATTGAGCCGAAGACTCCAATTTTTTCGGTTGGGCTGCACCGTTTTTTCTAAAATAGTCTTTATTTTTTTATTCGAAACCTCGGCTTGACCATTCGTTTGGGGATGGTAAGCTGTAGCTATACGATGATGGACTCCATATTTTGACAATAGTGCCTCCATGACTTTGTTGCAAAAGTGGGTGCCACAATCACTGATTAGGGCTCGAGGTGTGCCAAACCTGGAAAAAATAGTTTGTTTTAGAAATTCCACAACAGTTTTGGCATTATCGTTGCGAGTAGGCTTTGCTTCTATCCACTTAGAGACATAGTCTACCGCAAGGATTATATACACATTGCTAAATGAAGAAATGAATGGTCCCATAAAATCGATGCCCCAAACGTCAAAAATTTCGCATACATGAATTGGGGATAGGCGCATTTGATTTCATTTAGTGATGTTACTTGTATGTTGGCATCTATCGCAAGACTTACAGAAGTTATATGCATCTCGAAAAATTGTAGGCCAATATAACCCACATTCTAGCACCTTGTGAGCTGTTCATTTAGGCCCAAAATGACCTCCGAAAGCTTCAGCATGACAAAAATTAAGTATAGAAGTTACCTCAGTTTCTGGAACTCATCGTCGTATTATCTGATCTGAACAGTGTTTCCATAAGTACGGGACATCCCAAATGTAATATCGAGCGTTGCGTTTGAGCTTATTCCTTGCGGAACGTGTTAAATCAGTGGGTAACGATCTTGTGGCTAAGAAATTTACCATATCTGCATACCATGAGAGATGTGCCTCGGTCGAGAATAAGTTTTCATCAAGGAATTCCTACTTGATGAGGATGTCGTCAAAAGGTACCTTTATTCTGCTCAGGTGGTCAGCCACTAAGTTCTCACATCCCCTTTTGTCTCGAATCTTAATGTCAAATTCTTAGAGTAATAGAATCCACCTGATAAGCCTTGGTTTTGCTTCCTTCTTTAAGATCAAGTACCTAAGGGCTGCATGATCAGAAAAAAACAATTACTTTAGATCCTAATAAATAAGGTCGAAATTTATCTAAAGTAAATACAACAGCTAAGAGTTCTTTTTCTGTCGTGGTGTAGTTGCTCTGTGCAGCATCTAGGGTTTTCTAGGCATAACAAATGACATGTGGTTCTTTGTTTATCCTTTGCCCCAACACGGCTCCTACACTGCGTTCGCTGGCATCGCACATAACTTCAAATGGAAACTTCCAATCTGGCGGTTGCACTATAGGAGCTGAGACCAATTTTTGCTTGAGCGTGTCAAAAGCCTCCTTACACTTTGGGTCAAAGTCAAACTTCTTATCCTTCTGCAACAATTCACATAGTGGTTCAGCTATCTTCGAGAAGTTCTTTATGAAGCGCCTGTAGAATCCTGCATGACCAAGGAAAGAACGAATTTCCCTCACAGTAGAGGGATAAGGCAAAGAGTTTATAATTTTAATTTTGGCCTTATCGACCTCAATTCCCTTAGATGACACAACATGTCCTAGAATTAAACCTTTGTCTACCATAAAGTGACACTTTTCATAGTTCAAGACGAGATTAAATTCTATGCATCTACTCAAAATTATCATCAGGTTTTTAAGGCATTCATCAAAACAATTTCCATAAACAGTAAAATCATCCATAAAAACTTCAATAATTTTTTCCACATATTCAGAAAATATACTCATCATGTATCTCTGGAAGGTGGCTGGCGCGTTGCAAAGAACAAATGACATCCTTCTGTATGCGAATGTTCCAAATGGGCACGTGAAAGTGGTTTTTTCCTAGTCTTCTGGCTCTACTGGGATTTGGAAGAAACCTGAATAGCCATCAAGACAACAAAAGTGAGATTTTCCAGCTAACCTTTCAAGCATTTGATCAATAAAAGGAAGAGGGAAATGATCTTTTCTAGTGTATGAGTTCAACTTCCTATAATCAATACAGACGCGCCACCCATTTTGTACTCGGGTAGGTACCAAGTCACCTTCAGCATTTTCCTTTACTGTCATACCCGTTTTCTTGGGCACGACTTGTACCGAACTTACTCATCTACTGTCAGAAATAGGGTAAATTACATCAGCATCCAGAAGCTTGATTATTTCCTTTTTTACCACCTTCATCATATTCAGATTTAGCCATCTTTGTGTCTCTCGCCTCGATTTTGTGTTTTCCTCTAAATAGATCCTGTATGTGCATGTTAAAGGGCTTATCCCTTTTAAGTCTGCAATGGTCCAGCCAGTCGCCTCCTTATGACTTTTTAACACGCGAACCAAACTTTTTCCTTCCTGCATAGAGAGGTTATTAGCAACTATGACCGGTAGGGTCTTATCCTTACCCAAAAATGCATATTTCAGATGTTCTGGAAGCGGTTTCAACTCCAACTCTGGTGCCCGCACAATAGAGGGTAAAAGTTTAGTATTTGGAGATAATAATTCATTAATAAATTTAAATTTACTAAGTTCAGAATTATTTCTATGAATTGACTCAGAATTCTCCTCCACTAGAGAGTCAATTATGTCGATATGATTTACACTCAAAATTTTGCTTGGATGGCTAATGGCATCATAGACATTAAACTTCACGATCTCCCCATCAAACTCCATCGTGAGAGTTCCATTTTTACATCAATTTTAGTACTAACCGTACTAAGGAAGGGTCGTCCTAACAAGAGATCGGAAGATCCAGGGTTGCTATCCTCCTCCATTTTAATCACATAAAAATCTGCAAGAAATATTAGCTCGTTAACTTTTACCAACACGTCCTCAAGGACTCCTTCTGGGTGCACAACGGACCTATCTGCCAATTGAATGATAACACCTGTTTTTGTCAAAAAACCTGCGTTAAGTGATTCATAAATAGAATATGGCATTATATTTATTGAGGCTCTTAGATCACACATAGCCTTTTTAATTCTCAAATGGCCAATTTTGCATGGTATTGCAAACATGCCCCTATCCTTACACTTTGCCGACATTTTCCGCTGTAATACTGCAGATACATTCTCACTAACATTTACCCTTTCATTACCTATTAACTTTTGTTTGTTGGTGCAAAGTTTTTTAAGAAATTTAGCATACCTTGAAAATTGCCTGATGGCGTCTAACAGGGGTATGTTGATATCAACATTCCTAAATGTTTCGAGGATCTCTTTGTCCTCTTTACCTTTTCGACTCTGATTGAACCATTCTGGGAATGGAGGTGGAATCTTAGGCAATGGTGGTTTCGGTCGGACCTGTTCGTCTTTCTCTGGTTTTTCCTGGGCGTTTTCTTGGCCAAGATTCTTGTCGGGAATTGGCTTCAGTACCTTTCCGCTTCGTAACGACATTGTATTTGCATTTTGCCTCGAGTTTGGTTCTGTTTGTAACGGCAGCTTCCCTTGAGCATTTAATTTTTCGATTGAGGTGGTCAACTCCCTTATTGAATCATTCGTCTCTCTTTGGAAATTAAGAGTCTGCTGTTGAAATTCAAGGACATTAGCTGCTAATTTATTGACCAAAGTCTCAAGAGAATTACCTGAACCTTGCGGTTGTTGCAGAAATCGATTTTGGTACGCCTGGTTGTTTCGTGGATTGGCCCCATAACTCAAGTTAGGGTGATCTCTCCATCTTGGATTGTATGTTTTAGCGTAGGGATCATATTGCCCTTGTGGTGGCCTAGGGAAGTTTCCCACTGCATCTAAATGGGCCATAAAGTCATCACACAGAACATGACATGCATCTATTGTGTGTTCAGATGTAGCACATATTCCACATAACCGAGCTGGTTTGGCTTTTTCTATAACAAGAGAACTCACAATATTAGTAAGTATATCAAGTTTATCTTCTATGGAAGAATTACTTAGCTAGTGAACCATTTTGAGAGGTTCATGATTGACTCGAAATTGCTGAGAGTTTGCAGCCATTGTGGAGATCAAGTCTCTAGCTTGTTAGAGAGTCATGTTGACCAACGCTCCTCTACTAGCAGCATCCACCATATTCATCTCCATAGGCTTCAAGCCTTCGTAAAAATATTGGAGGAGAGATTACTCTGTTATACCGCATTGTGGGCAGCTCGCACACAACTTCTTAAATCGCTCCCAATAGTCGTAAAGAGACTCAGCTTCTTTTTGCCTTATTCCAAAGATCTCCTTCCTTAACTCAGCTTCTCGAGATGCTGGAAAAAACCTGTTGAGAAATAAACGAGATAAATTAGCCCATATAGTAATAGATCTAGGGGGTAAATAAAATAACCATTCCCTCGCTGAATCTGCTAGGGAAAAAGGGAAAGCACGCAATTTAATTTGATCCTCAATTACCCCCTGAGGTTTCATACTAAGACAAACCATGTGAAATTCTTTTAAGTGCTTATGGGGGTTTTCATTTTGTAACCTTCTAAAATTTGAAAGTAATTGAATTAACCCAGACTTTAAATCAAAATTAGTATCCATATTAGGATACGCTATGCATAATGGCGGTTGTTCCGTCGGGGCTTCGGCCAGTTGCCGAATTGTTTGAACCATCTGTTGTTGCGTCTGATTAGGCTTTTCGTTAACCCTGGTGTCAAGAACTTCTTCAGGTGAATCGACTTCTTCTTCTTTACTTTCAAATGTTCGAGTAGGGTTTTCGTTAACCCTAGACTCTACTTCGTCGTCGATTTTGATTTTTGGCACCGGATTACTTTAAGTTCCAACCACTGCTAACTGCTTTTTCCTTAGCTTTGTTTCTTTTCGATTAGCTTTCGCAGTCCTTTCGATTTCTGAGTTGAACGCAAGAGTGCCTGGAGCAGATCTGGTTATAGAAAATAAGAAACAAGATTAGTAGGTCGCCGGTCCCCTGCAACGGCGCCAAAATTTGATGCGGTCGTTGAAAACACCAAATTAACCTATTCCCTGTAAAATAATAAAAATAACAGTAAAGGGGAAGTAGGGTCGAAATTATCAGGGATCGAGTTTATACGAATACTCATTTTTCGATATCCTGGCCGAAATCGTGCCCAAGAAACCTGCGTTCCTGGGAGAAAATAAAAATAACAAAATTAAAAATTTGATCTGGAAATAAAAATAAAACGAAAACAGAATTAAGAAGTCGAATTGATATTGCGAAAATTAAAAATAGAAAGTAGAGTTGAGATAAAGAAATTCTTATGGGAAAGTTCCAGCCTCCAGTTGTCTCATTCCGCCTTGGGTTTAATCCTTGGCTTTTGGATGACCCTTCTCGAACCAAGTAAGCCAGTTATAGTGGAAGAGGGCGCCTACGACCACTAGCTCCAAGAATTTATACTTACGATTTTAAGGAACCTGACTCTAGCCAGCATCCTATGCTAGATCAACGCTTCTTAATGGCGAAACCCACACCATTTTGTCTCTTTGACTCGCCAACCTCTGACGCAGTAAGTTGATGAACCGACAGTGCAACCCTTCCAAAACACACAAAGTGGCCGCCTTTGCATACGTTGAAAAGCTTACTTTTTAAGGGCCATGGACGAAAGCGTCAGCCCGTAGTGCGGAGAAATGATGAATACTTGGTTGAAAAAGGCTAAGTACAGATTCTAAGCCTCAAGAACCTTTTTTTGGGGAATATCGACAACTTTCGGCTAGATGGATTTTAGTGGCTCATGATAATGGTAGGAAAGAAAATAAATAAAAATATGGAAAAAGAAATTTTATTGAAAATATGAAAGAACAAAAGACTCTGGGGGAGAGTGTTTACAGAAAAAGATAAACACAATTAGATTCACTTCACCCCCTATTTATAGTGCTAGGAAGAAAGTCTAATTTAACTTAAATTCTCTAAAGATAAATACATTTAAATAAAAATAATTAAAATAAAATCCTAAAATAATTCTAATAATTATCCTAACATTAATTATCCTAATATAAATAAAATAAAATAGAGTCTTCTAAAATAAAATCTCTTCTATTTGCTCTTTAGTTCTTGTGCCTTCCATGTTTGCACTTTTGGCACAATCTTTTTCTTGCGTCGCGTATCAGCCCATTTTGTCTCCAAATTCGCACTTTTGTCCCCTTAATTTTACTTCCGCCTCCAATTTAGTCCCTATGAGATAAAAGATTATAAATAGCACAAATTAGCAGGAACTACTCAGAATAATCACATAATTAATACAATAAAATACATTATTCTAGAGTATTATCAGTCGTAGGCAATCGGCAGTCATCGACTTATGTCATATGTAATCTGTAGTCATCGGCAGTTATCAGTTTCTGCCACACGCAATCGACATTCATCGACTTTTTTCGCACCTTGTACACCACCAACCGATAACAATAGCCCTTTGCAGCAGCCTTTGGCGACTTGCAGCTGGTTCTCTCAATGTTTGACAACCCTTTTTTGCCACCCCTAGCCGTCCTCTACATAGATCAGGTGTAGGTCCTAACCTTTTTGTAATCTGGTTGTGTGCCTTATTCATAAATAAATCATGTGACTTGGTGATAATCGAATGCATGTGTGAATCCTAACCCCATGTAATTTGTGAGTGTATGATAACAAGCAAATGATGTTGTGTTTTAACTGATATCATTTGGAGGCTGAATGTAAGTATTTTCCTGGACTGTAAAATTTGGTGTAAGCTGATTGATCGTGGGTGTGTTTCAGTAATGGCTGAATATGGGTAAGTAAGTTGGGTGACATGATTGAGGGTGAGTATGCTCTAATTTGAGTTAACCGAATGCGTATTGTTTCTACTGTATTACTGAATATGATACGTGTCTATTTTTGTGATGGTCGAATATACCAATAGCATGTTTTGACCTGTTAATTATATGTGCAATTAGTATGTTCTGATATGTTTTATCTGCATATGGGGAATATGCCAATAGCATGTTTTGATCTGTTAATTATATGTGCGACTAGTATGTTCTAATATGTTTTATTTGCATATGAGCATGTCTAATTCGAGTAAGCTTATTTATGTTATGCCATTTGCATGTGTATTGGGGTTAGGTTGTGTATGATTTGGAAGTTCTGGCATATTACGATCTGTGATTCTAGCAGTTTACCCGCAAATTCTGATTTGGTAGTTAAACTGCATTATTTGTTTCTAGCGGTATTTTCACAATAAATCTAGCAGCTTATTTGCATAATTTCTGGTGGATAAAGACCACAATTTGGTGTGATAGATGAATGAGTTCTAGTAGCCCTATTTGGTGTGATTGGATGGTTGGAGTTGGTGTGTTGCGAATGGGGGTGGGATCTGTTTTGTTGATACTTTGCATTGCATCATTTGATCATACCCCAAATTGATGAATTATAATATTTCATGCACTGATTGATGATTTGCTATGTAATGTCATTGGCTTTGTATGGATGGATTATAATTTTTCTAAGAATGTCTTTATGTCTGAATTGTTACTCTTAGACTCATATTGAGCTTCTTAAAGCTCACCCCCCAAATTATTCTTCTTTTAGTTAATTCTCAAAGTTAGGATTGGATGCGACATTTGGAGGGCTCATCTCAAACTTTTATAAATAAAATATTTCTTTTAAAATACTATTATCATATTATTTTTGAGGATGTAATATTTTTTTAACTGTGGCATGAGATTGGTTTTGGATTTTGGGTTGCGTTATTTTGGGTTTTATTTTCATGCATGGTATTTATATTAAAAATCGATCAAACATATAAAGTGATTTTAATTCATAAGAAATATGGATCTAAAATATAAATTACAGATGTCACGATTTTCAATGCATAATAAAGAAAGAGTTTTTGAAAAAACAAATCAATAAAATAGAAAAAAATCAATTGAATTTTCAAAAATATCACGTTGTGTAATAATTATTGGTTGACTTGATAATCTGATGTATTTTTTAAACTAAGGAAAAAGCATACGTTTTTCTAAAATTTGTTAGAATTGGAGTTTTAAAAGAATCTGAATATTTCACTTTGCCATTTTGGTGGTGAATGCAACCTTTAGAATGTGGCTATAACGTTTAGGCCAGGTTTGGGGTGATACACTCATCCTTATAAATGGGATATGTTCAAAGGAATGTTTTACAGTGGGCCTGTTAAAGGCTTATAACAATTGACACTTGGTGTAAATCATCTTTAAAGACGGATCGAGCATGAGTAGTTATAACATCAAACATTGACAAACTGTTAAGCTCACTATTGGCAGCTTTATCCATACAATTTGCCAGTCTATTATGGTCACGTGGAACATGTTGAAACTTGAGTTGCCAATCCTTTTTGCATAAATTGTATATCAATTGCCACTTTGAGATGTTACTATCAGTCGCATATCTATTTCCTATTAAATCAATGTCAGATACACTGACTCTCATGGCAAAACCAAAAATCCAACCTCTGTTCGAGTCTCAAACCGCTCCTCCAACAGCATCAGTACTGTGGTGTTTTACCGATAGTGTATCGTCCGTATTAAGCTTTGCCCTTCTGTTCTCAAGCAGATACCATTTCTCTCGAAGAATAGTGTTGTACATTAAATGGTCCCTGCATTTATAATTGTTGAGACTTCGTGTCCAAACACTGCATGTCAAAATCAGATTAGTCTTCAATCAAATATATTCCTTACACAAACAAAATTTTGCTCTCTTAATTCAACATAAAATCGTAAGTTTAATCTTCAACAAATAGGCATTTTTGGTCTTCATTAATTAAGCTAGTGTGAAGAGAATGAACGTCTACAATTTTAATCCATATCCTTTAATATCAAGATATCATTTTGGCTAAATAAAAACTTTTTTTTATCACAATTTCCTTAGACATTGAAAAGATAATCACACTAAATTATTTCGAATTTCCTTACTTGATGAAACATCTTCAAACACTCCTTGATATTTGTTGCACAAAATTCCTTTAATAATTGCACAAATATAGTTTGTTAATCATTGTCAAAATATTTCGGTTACCAAGATAACACCAACATTACTAAAAACAAATTTTGCTCTTTTTTTTTTTAAGATTTAAGAAAAAATAGTAATATTAATTTAATATTTTTATAAAATTCTAAAAACTTAAATCTTAGACCCTCAATTTAATCTTAAATTAAAAAAAAAAAACCTTGTTTGTAAGTCCCCTTAAGACTTGCGGACTGTAATCTTGCCATTTCTCCTAGTATTCTTCAAAAGGTTAATTTTGAAATCTTCAATAAGTACTTTTTTTTTAAAAAGAAAAGTTAACCAAAACGATTAAAAAAAAAAATGAAAAGAAAATTTACTTATTGGATATCAATATATAGGAATGGAAAGAAAATGAAAGCATTATGAATTTTTATCTTCCGTCTCATCTCAAGTCAGTAATGTTTGGTTGTTATAAGTTAGTTATATGTCCAAGTAAATTAGTTTCTAAAATTATTGGGTGGAAGTAATGGTTAGAGATGTTAAAACGGTCGATTCGGTTAATATTTGAATTGAATTATTTAAAATGTGAAAATTTTTAATCGTTAATTGAATCAATTTTTTTCAAATATATTAACCGAATTGAAATATTTTAGTTAATTGGGCCGGTTAGTCAAAATATATATATTTTTGTCTTTTAGTTAAATAAATATAAAACTTATAAAAAATACATTGTTAATGTTTATTTTTTCAATAGTTCAAAAAACTATATTATATATTATATATATTATTTATTTCAATTAATATAAAAAATAATAATTCAAAAAAATACATCGCTAATATAAAATATATATTATTTATTTCAATTAATTCGATTAATTACTTAATTTTAAATCAAATTAATTGATAATTGAAATTTTAAAAAATTATTAACTAACTTCTGATTAAATTAAATTTAGTTAACGATCAATTATCCGAATTAAATTAATTTGATCGATCAATTTAATTTTAACCGAATTATGAACTCTTTGGTGTTTAATGAGAGTTGATGTTAGAAAGAAAATTCCGTGGAATTGGTATATACCGAAATGAGCGGTTTTTTTATTCCTAGGATTAGTTTGAATTCATTGTTGTGCGGTTTTGGGTGACGCTGTTGTCTCTCTCTTTCATTCTCTTTATCTATGTATTGCGTAACCTCTTTTATTTGGCCAGGCTTGCCAATTCCCTTGTATCTCCTTTTTCACACCTCTCTTGCTCTTTGCTAGACTCGTGCGAAGTTACTGATTTTTAGTTTTTAGTTCTTTTGCAAAAAAATTAAATTTATATGGTCAAGTTATTAACTATTAAAAAAATAAAATTGAATGGTGATTTTTTATATAGTTTGTAAAAATGTTTTAATGATGGTTGGGAATTTTTTATTAGCACAATATTGTACTTATGTTTATTAATTATTATTTTGAATAATATTGTTTTATATTAATTATATAAAGCCTTCAGTTATGCTTTTAAAATTTATTTTAAAAATTTTGAATTGTTAAATAATTTAATATATTTTGAATTATGTTTAAAAATTCAAACAATAAAATAAAATAATAATAATTAAAAATTAATTAAGAAATTAAAAACACGTGCAATTCATGTAAAATTTGAAACTAGTTCATTAAAAAACAATATATTTGACCTCTAAAAAAATTTAATTACAAAATTCGCCCTTAATATATATATATATATATATATATATTTTTTTTTTTTCATTTTGGTATCTAAATTTTTTATTGGGGTTAAAAGTGATATATAAATAATTAATTTCATCTCATTTTATTTTAAAAACTATAACATTCAATAAAAATATGTCGTGTCATATTTTTATTGGATAATATCATACTTTTAGATAAAATAAAATATATAATTATGATACTAATTTTGACAAAAAATTATTTTAAAAAAAAATCCAAGAGAAAAAAGGCAACATAGTTTGAGGGCAAAAGATTTTATTGCATTGACCAATTTAATTTCAGCAGTGTTATTAATATGCTTCTTAGATAAATATTACTAGTAGATATATTTATAGATTGATGTTTCATTACATATTTTTATTTTGGAATAATTTATATTAGAATGATCTTAAAAATTAAGGTTTTTAGGTATCAATAAAATTTTGCCACATCATCAAATTTTGAAGACATGAAATTATTATTATATACTCATTTATATAGAAATTTTTTTATAAACCATTTCCATCACATTATTCATGGTCCCTTTTTAATTATTTAATAACATTTCAATAATTTTTTCCATATCCTTTTTTTTCTCAAATTCTAAATCCAAATTCTTAAATCCTGAATTTTGAACCCAAAATATAGAACTCTGAACCCTAAACCTGAACCCCAAACGTGCAACCCCAACCCTTAAACCATGAACCCTAGACTCATAAATCGTAACCTCGAACCCTTAAACCTTGAACATGAATCCTAAACTTGAACCTTAAACTCAGAATCCAAAACACAAACTCGAACCCTAAACTTTAAATCCTAAACTAAAACCATGAACCTTAAAGTTTGGGGTTCAAGGTTTAAAGTTTAGGGTTCAAGTTCAAAGGTTAGGGTTTAGAGTAAAATAATTACTAAAATTATGTGCCAATGACATGAAAAAATTATAAAAAAATTATCTATTTTTTAAAATTTTAATTGCACAAAAATAAAAAATATTAATTTATGAAAAAAATAAAATTATTAAAATTTGTAAAAAAAATGATTGTTTATAATTTAAAAAATTAATTATTTTAATTAATTTAATTAATGTTAAATTGAATTGAATAAGATATTAGATATAGATAAATGTATAATAATATTTTATTATTTTTAAAATTTAATAATATGACTAAAAATTATATTTTTTTTTAATATATTCTAATATACATTATTCTTTTTATTTATTTATTGTCAGCATCCCTATAAATTGTATCCTTGTTTACGGAGAATTGTACCCAAAAACCAAAGGATTCCAGAAGGAAAAAGCAAATAAATGGCAGTGAACAAATTGATGAATCCCATCACTTGTCCATCTCAGAAACTGCCATACGTAGCTCTAAAGCATCCTATATCCAGTCTTAGGCTCAAATCTCCCAGTCTCTTCATGGCCTCCACAAACATGAAGAAACCTTTAAGAATGGCTGATAAGAAAGTGGGTTTTCAAGTCACTCACTTCATTCCACATCAAAAGTGTGAAGTCTTCAAATCGATGGAGATGCAGGGTTGGGTTAAGAACAACATTCTACCATTGTTGAAACCTACTGAAAGAAGTTGGCAGCCCCAAGAGCTTGTACCCGATTCGGCCTCCGATGGATTCGAGGAGCAAGTTAAGGAACTGAGAAAGAGAGCAATGGAGATCCCAGATGATTACTTTGTGGCCCTTGTTGGAGATATGATCACTGAAGAAGCTCTTCCAACATATCATGCAATTCTCAATCGCTTAGATGGAGTTGGTGCTGCAACTGATGCAAGCACCAATTGTTGGGGCATTTGGACAAGGGGGTGGACGGCTGAAGAAAACAGACACGGGGATGTTCTAAATAGGTATCTTTACTTGTCTGGAAGGGTAAATATGAGTCAAATTGAGAAAACAATTCAGTATTTGATAGGTTCAGGGATGTACGTTGGAATAGAAAACAACCCTTATCTCACTTTCATTTATACTTCATTTCAAGAAAGGGCGACTTTCATCTCTCATGGAAACACTGCTAGGCTTGCTTTAAAACATGGGGACCCCTTGTTGGCTCGAATCTGTGGGACAGTAGCATCAGATGAGAAACGCCACGAGATTGCCTACACGAAAATCGTGGAGAAGCTGTTCGATATGGATCCCGATGGAACCGTTATTGCTTTCGCAGAGATGATGAAGAAGAAAATCACAATGCCGGCTCATCTGGTGTATGACGGTGAAGATGATAACCTTTACCAGCATTTCTCCGCTGTTGCACAAAGACTTGGGGTTTACACTGCCGATGATTATGCTGATATATTGGAGTTTTTGGTGGATAAATGGAAAGTTAAGGAGCTAAGTGAGCTTTCAAGTGAGGGAAGAAAGGCTCAAGAATATGTATGTTTGCTGGCTCCGAAAATCAGAAGGTTAGAGGAGAGAGCTAAAGCAAGGTCTAAGGAAGCTCCAAGGATTCCATTCAGTTGGATTTTTGGCAGACAAGTGGAGCTCTAAATTTTAAAAGATCAGATGGCAAATAAGTTGCAATAATTGCATGGCTTTGGCATATATAGGACTACAAATGTTGGCTTGCAATAAAATATAAATAAAATAGTTATATACATCATTTAAAAATAAAATAAAATAATGTTCTAAGTATGTTAATATAGAAAGTGATTCGTGAAATACCATGCACTACAATTTCACTTAATATATTATTTCGAGTATAGATGTAAATCAATCTCTTTAAAACATCATATCAAATAAAATAGTAATTTGAAAATAAAAAGATTTATCATTTGTCTAGCAAAGGAGCTAGACATTAATCAGGCCAGGGGAATAATGGACCGATATGTTTATTGGGTGGGCAGGCTACAGTTCATCGAATTGCCCTATTTCAAAAACTAATGGTGTAGTGATCTAGGGATAAACTTTATTTTTGGGTTGGATGTTAAGTTGATTCTATTATATTGTTAGATCTGAATTTGATAAATTTCATTTTTGAATTTGTTTTGGGTTTTTCCTCAAACTCAAAATTCGAATTTAACATGGGTACCAATGCCTGCACTCAACGCCAAATTTCATCACCATCACCTATCAATGTCAACTCTTATTTGTTGGCAAAATTTGGTTTATAAAACAGTTTTGCTGCACACAAGAAGATTTTTCTTATCTTATTTATACTATAAATTCTTTATTAAATTAGTTTTAGTGTTTTGGAAATATGTGGTATAAGATATTTCTTGGATTTTGATATGCACGATTTTCTTTTCATTTTTGAATTTCGGTTGCTTAACGTGTAGACTCTAAATCATTAACTGACGAACACTATGAAAACTTTTTATTGATACTCAGTAGAAATATTAATAACTCTCAAATGCTAGAGCTCGAAAAACAAACTCTCTCGTAAATAGAATTTATTTGAAAAAATAAATCTTAATGAATTTTGACAGGGTGTCAATACTTAGTAAGATCTATGTTTAACCCAATTAATAATCTCTATTTATAAAGAAAATCATAAGAGTTGGTTGAACAAGTAGAAGCCGGATAATAATATTTTGATCAAAGATAACCAATTCATCTCAAACTAAGGGAGGTGGGCAACCATTATCAAGGATTAGGGTTGCTGCCCATCTCATATTATTTGGTGCTTATTAAGCATTTTCATTTATTGGGTTCAATTATATATGTTATTTGATCTTTAAACCAACTCATATAATTTTACCAACTTAATAATTTGTTTTCTATTCTCAAATATTAATTAATTAAAATAAATCTAATTAATTTTTTCAATTAATTTACTTTTCCAACACAATTATAATTCTACTAAAGTTGTGATGACTTTTTCGTACTAGAATCTATAAGTAAATAAAATTAATTATCTTGTTCAACAAGACTGGGATAACTAATTAATTTAATTTTCAATTTGAACTTCAATTATTTAATTACAATCATTTAAATAATAATTCGAAAAATTTAATTTAAAATCTAAGTAATCTTTTGCTTATATCAAGAAAACGCATTCACTGCGAATAGTGATACATGAGATTTATCTCTCTAATCATTCTCATTTATTCATCTCGTCGATTCAAATGTAAACCATCAAGGCTATACCAAGATAGTGGAGGGATTGATTGTACATACATAATTAGGACTCAAATAATTTGAAATTAAGTTTTGACTCTTGGAATATTAATTACAAAATTATTTAGTCATGAAGTTATTCCACTAAAGTACTATAACTGAATACTCTCTAATATATACCATTACGAAAGCTATTTATCAAGTACTTATCCAATGACCTTGTCATATGTGTGTTACCCTCGTAGAATATCTTCAATATCTTTGGGTTAAATCCATTCATCCAATTTGATCTTATTTTATCTCAAGATAACCATTCTTAATGAAAAGTCAATTATAAACACATAATAATTAAATCATTCTTCTCATACAAATGACCCGTGATCATGTTACTTTTCCATCTGTCACGTAAAGCCAATGAGAGTATGTCATTTATCCTTTTTTTTTCTTGGGCTATGAATTCCACTATTGTAAGTGAACCTATGTCATGCAGAAGTTGGATACCCAACGTACCAGCTTTCGGCTTTATTACCAATTGAACCTAGGCTTTTAATACATCAAAGTATATGAGTCACACACATATAGCCCATTACTTACTCGGGATTGAGGAAAGACACAATATGAGCATTACAAGTAAATAAATCCATAAACAAATTTAAGATTTATTCTACTTAGGTTTTGTCCAATGTTTTGTCAATCCAAACAATCATATTTATGTCTCTATTTCCTGATAGTCTCCCAATCACTCTCTCAGATAGGGAAATCTCACCATCATGCCTTTTCCTAAACCTCTCTCAATTCATTAACCATTTTACTTCATCACTCTAAGGTCCTTTTCTCAACTGAAATCTAAGTTTTCATCAATCACACTTATCTTCATCATTTTCTCATACCATCATTAGGTTAAGCTTCACTTTTACACCATCCAAAACCCCTTACCATTAACCATTTTCATGTTAGATCTAGTTTCCTAAGTGTAGTATATTCATTTTGTATACTTGTATTTTTTGAACAAATTGATTTAATAAAAATATTTATTAATTACATCAATATCTTTTGTATATTATCCTCAATGTTTTTGCTCGCAAAGCAAAATGGAAACAAATATTGGCTCACTAGTTATCTAAAATTTAACTAATACTAAGTAGTATTATATGGCAGACTCTTAATATGAAAAGACAACTTGTATTAGTAGATGAACATAAACATGTCCTTAGTCTATTCATAAATGAGCAAACCAACTAAAAGACTAACATGATTTCTATCAACTCCACTTAGGGAGATTTTTTTCTAAGCATCGGAGCAAATAAGAAGATAGAGACATAGATGTGATTGATTGGACTGATAATACATTAGACAGGACCCAAGTAGCATAGATTCTAGATTTGTTCATGAATTTATTCACTTGTGACGTTCATAGTGTTACATACCTTAATCTTGAGTGGATGATAAACTATGTATGCATGCCTTGTATATTTTGATGTAAATAAAAGTCTGAGTTCAAATATATAAGGAATCGAAAACTGGTGCATTGGGTATATGATTTTTGTAGTATATAACATCATTCACAATAGTGGAATTCATAGCCCAACTAATGGGTAAATGATATCCTTTTGTCGAAATTACATGATAGATTAAAAGTAAATGTGGCCACGAGTCGTTTGTCTTTATGATAAATGACTTGATTACTATTTGATAGTAATTAACCTTTCTTAAAGAAAGATGTAATAGTTAGCATGGGATTAAATAGGATCATATTAGGAGAATAGATTTATCCTAAATAGATTAAGGATATCTTATTGGTTCAATCGTAAACCAATTAAAAATTCGACAAAGACAAGTGCATTTATCAATCAATAGTATAGCTACGGTGAGCACAGATATCATTCACACGAAGACTAAAAGTACTAGTAATTACCGTCTTTCTATTATTTAACTGACAAATTGGAGTGATTGATTAAAACTAAAATTAACTAAATTAATTAACTAAAGAACACATCAAAGAATAAATTAGGAAAATAAACAATTAACAACCAAGAAGCGAGACAATACCCAGGAAAGAATCCACCTAGACTTCATCTGTCATTATCAATCTAAATTACGCAATTTTTTCACTTAATATCTTGATCTGTAGAAATCCCTAAGTTATGCTAATATCTCTCTTCAAGTCTAAGAGCAACTGACTCTAGGTTGATTAATTGAAATTTCTTTCTAATTGAAACCCCTATTGTCGCATTAACTCAATTTATGAATCCCCTTATTAGATTTGACTTTAATCAAGTAGATTTATGTCGTCCTATTTCTAGGATTACATGCAACTCCACTCAATTACGCTAGATCTAAGTTTAAACAAGGTCTATTCCTCCTCTGATTTAAGCACATTAAACATGGATTAATAGTCTAGAACAAGAACTAAACACACATAATTGAGAACAAGATCCAAGTATTTATTGTATAAAAATAGAAATCAAATAACATAATACATCCTAGGGTTCATCTCCCTAGGTAATTGGAAAATTAGTTCATGATAGCAAATAAAAATATCCCAAAGACAATATAACCACAAGAAATAAAGAAACTTATAATAAACTTCAAAGAAATCAAAATGAGATCTTCAATCTTGATGGAAATCTACTTCAAAGTCGGCTTTAATGGTGTTTTTTGAGTTGTTTTCTTGAGTATTCTATGACGTCTCTCTCCCATCTTATTTTTGACATATATAGGTCTTAAAATATTCGAAAAACCTAAAAATTGTGTTTTCTCGCATGTTGGGAGTGCGATTCACGAAATTCACACAATCTAGCACATGGCCATATGGCAGCCTGTGTGGCCACACAGCCTTGTGTCTTACCCGTGTGGCTCCTAAAATTTGCTTTGAGTTTTTGGTTTTCGCTCCTTTTGCTCCCAAAGGCTCTCTTAAGTATAAAAACATGAATTTAAAGTATTAGCAGCATAAATTTCATTATTTAAATCAAATAATCATCCAAAAACACATTAAGAATGATGCTAAAACATGTTACTTATGACATTTATCACCTATTAGGGTAACATACTTATGACATGGTCAATGGACAAGCACTTATTAAGTAGCTTTCGTAATGGTATGAAATTAGGGAGAGCTCAGTTACAATACAATAGTGGAATAACTTCGTGACTAAATAAATTTATAATTAATATGCGAAAAGTTAGAACTTAATTATAAATTATTTGAGCCCTAATTATATGTGCCTAATCGATACCTAGCTCATTGAAATCGTAAATGAATTGCATGTAGAACCAAATAAAAAAAATGAATGGAAATGATGAAGTTGGAGAAATGAGTTGCATTCACAAATGAATGTGTTTTCTCACTAAGTATAGAACTACCTTGAGAAATAAATTAAGGTCCACGAACCATTATTGAATTAATTATAATTAAATATTTAAAGTTCAAAATGGAATCAAGCTAATTAGTCATTATAAATCAATTGAATATATTTCCTCATAGATTCTTTTATGGTAAAGTTGTCATGACTTTAGCAGAATTAGAATTGGGTTGAGAAAATTATTGAATTGGGAAAGTAATTTAGTTAATTTAATTATTTAAATAAATAATATTTATTTTTGGAAATAGAAAATAAATATTGGGTTGGACTCAATTATAAAGTGTTGGGTCAAAAGTTTAAGAAACACATATAATTTGACCCAATACAGGAGAGGCCCAATCCCCTTTATATGATAAGTAAAGAGCAACAACCCTTGTAATATTTACTAGGGTGTGTCACCCATCACTCTCCTAGTTAGAAGGTTTTCTATTAAATAAATAGTATTTGTGTAACCTTTATTCAATCAGGATTCTCTTATTTCTCCCTACAAAACCAGCTCTGTTTTAAAAAATTTTAAACTTTTGTTGTAATTGAAAATTGTTTTCTTAATCGGATTTTTTCAACAATTGTTATCAGAGCTAGGTTATTCTACGTTTATAGCATAAACCGATACTAAATTTTCTCTCTTATTCGTGTTTGATTATTTTTTATAAGATGTGACATTCTTTGGTTATATGCATGTTTTGCGATTATATATGTGGTTGAATTTATTTTATTATTCTATTATATATATATGATAAAGTAATTTTGTCAAAGTTGTGATTCCTAGAAATTAGATTGGGTGTAAATTTAAATTTTGTTAATTTTTTGGGGTATGTAATTAGATCATGCACTATACTCTCCATAAAGGTTTTCATTTTAATTTTTTAGAATAATTCATGTGAGCCACAAACAAACTTAGGGTTTTCATAACCAATTTTTCGACAAATCCTGGAAAATTGAAACCCATATAAAACTGATCGTGATGACGCAAACTTGACCTAACCAACCGATAAAAGACCAATAACGGTTCAGCTAGCGACGACCTATAGTGGTCTAATCGATGGTGGTTGAATGGTCAGCAATGATGGCTAACAGTGGCCCGACAGTGATGATGTGATGGTGGCATCAGCAGTGACAGCGGTGACCCATGGTGGTGATGGCGGTTCGATGGTAGATCCCTTTGGTGAGTTTTTTCAAGTCTTTTGGGTTTTTAGGAACCCAAAACTAGTGTAATAGCCCAATTTTACCCGGGCTTAAAACAGTCCATTTTTTTACAACCCAATCAAAACATTTGACCCAAACAAACTCAAAACCCAATTACAAAACCCCAAAGCCCAAACTAAACCTAGCCCACAAACTTATCAGAAAAGAAAAAAACCCTAGCTAGCCACCTAACCCTAACCGTTTCTGTTCTCTGACACTGGCCACCACTTGCGCCACCTGCTTCACCGGCCACGCCTGCAACATGCCACCAACCACCGCCCACTTGCACCTGCAATGGAAGTGACAACAACAATAAATAAAACATGTAAAAATGGATATAAAAGCCGATCTAAAATCTGTTGTAAAGGATTTTTTTTCCGGCAAATTTTTCAATCAATACAAACACTAGAAGTTTAAAGCAAAAAAAGTGATTCGAACACCTTCAAATCACGAGAATAACACCAGAAGCAAAATAAAAAAATCCCCAAAATCAGAATCGAACGTATAAGGTGATTTCATTTTCATTTTTTTTACTTGCAAATTTGTTCCTTTTTGCATACTTATATACATGCAATACATTAAATAAAAAAGAGAAATAATTACTAAAAAAAAGGCAAAAAAAAAAGAGATACCTTTTGAGATTCGGCCGCCATGTACAGTGGCCGCCGGCGACGGTCAACAGCGGAGTCCGCGGTGGAGCCCCATGGCCGGATTCTGGACTTTGTCCAGAGACACCTCCCTCCCCTTCATTTTTTTTCTTTCTCATGCTACAAATGATTGTTTTTTCAAGGAAATGTGGCTTTTATAGCCTGGTAAAACGATGCCGTTTTGGTCGACGTCCTTAAGCCCCAAAACGACGTCGTTTTGTCCTAGTCTGACCCGATCCGACCCGCTCCGGCCTAGGATTCGCGTGTTTTTTAACGGAAGGGCTAATTGCACTTTTAGCTCTTCTGCTTTTTTATTACTTTGAGATTAAGTTTTTGTTTATTTTAATTTTGCCCCTGGAATTTGCCGCACGTTTCAATTCAGTCCATCCTGATGCTGCGCGTTTTGGAGGGAGGGTTTATTGCCCATTTTGGTCCCCCGTGTCATCCGCGCACTTCAAATGAGTCCTTCCTTTTATTTTTATTTCTGAATTAGCCCCAAATTTTAGTTCTAAATTCAATTTCAGTCCTTTTTTGTTATTTTGTTTTTTAATTAATTACTGTACTATTATTATTATTTTTTTTTATTTTTATTTTGGTGCTCTAATATTTAAAATCTTTCTCTTTTACCTTTTTATTTTAATCATATATACATCTATACTCGTATATGTTTTCATATTTTCATTTCTTTTTTAAATTATTATTATTATGATTATTATTAATATTACTTCTATTATTTTATCACTATCATTATATTTATTATATATTTTAGTATTATAATTTTCATTACTGTTGCATGTTTTATATTATTAATTAATTTACTATTATTATTATTAATGTAGTAATATTATTATTATTATTGTTATTAACATATTATTATCATTTTTTATTACTTTCTATTATTATTATTATTACTATTATTATTATTATTATTATTATTATTATTGTTGTTGTTATTATTATGTTTTATTTTTTAATCTTTTATCATTTTATTCTTTTGTTTATTTTCAAACCTTTTATTTTAACTCTTATTAGTTTTTTGTTATTTACATATCTTTTAGGCTTATTCTTTATTTTATTCTTATGTCTCTGCTCATACTGTTGTTATTTATATTGTCGTATTCGTTATTATCTTATGCATGTTAACACCGTGATACGCGACACACAAAAATGCTCCTTTTTAAAGGCAATACCCCATATTTGGAAATTCGAGAAAATCGTGCCCTAATTTACTGGGTTTCTTTTTTTTCTCATTTAACCTAAATAACGGAGTATCCTTTTAAAATTGCAATATGAGTTTTGAATAAAATGCTTATCCTTGGAGATCCGAGGTGTTGTGCCCTAACTTACTGGCCATGACATCTTGTTAATTTGAGATAAGATTTTTTGTAAATAAAGGCAATATTTGGTATTTAGAAGTTCAAGGAACCGTGCCCTAACTTACTGGGTTTCGACTTTCCTCGTTCAACCTAAATAATTGAACACCCTTTTAAAATGCATGGATTTCAAATAAAAGGCAAGCTCGTTCTCGAAGGTTCTAGATGTTGTGTCCTAACTTACTGGATATGACATTTTATTACTTCGAGACGAGAGGGGCTTTAACATTCGTTTCAATTCATTCAATCATTTTTAATTAACGTTAATACAAAGAGGGATCGTATTTTAAATTCTTTCAAGTTTTCAAATCTTTGACACTAAGACATTGATTAATCAATTAGGTACCAATTTTGAGCGTATCGAGGGTGTTAATCCTTCCTCATGCGTAACCAACTCCCGAACCCGTCTTCCTGATTTTCGTAGACCAAAATCGTTGTTTTGATAAATCAAATTATTTATTAAAATAACCACTTTTCGATGTGATCCGATCACACCTCAGCAAAAAAAGATTGGTGGAGACTCTCATTTTTTGTTTTCATTTTTAAAATCAAAGTCGACTGCCGTTTTTCAAAAAAATGGTTTCGACAGCTTGGCGACTCCACTGGGGACATAAAAGAGAGTCAAGCCACAAGTTGATTAACTTTTGTCTTTTTGTTGAAAATTGAAAATTGGTTTTCATATACGATCCTTTCATTGCATTTCATCCGTTTTGTGTTACGATCTTCATCATTTTATTCATTTTTCCTTTTGCTTCAAGTTTTTTTTTTGTATATCTCTGCACATTATATTGCATGACCATGTGGTCACACCCTTTTAAGTGGGAGTGAGAAGCTACTCCTTTATGAGGTTTTCACCTCTGTGCAGGATAGTGAATCACTTTCGGGATACATCCGTACCTATGTCTTCGTGAGATTTTCATCTCCGCGCAGCCATAGGGAAATGTATTCCCCTGAACCGAACTCGGTCCGTATGAGCCTATAATGGGCGAGGATCAAGGAATCCGCTGGTTCGGGTACCTCAACTTTAGAACCAAACCTCATATAGCGAACCTTAAGAGCCCACCTTAGGTAGAGCTGCGCTAAACCCTAGTAGTCACCCGAATAGGTGCTTGATTACTATTTTTATATATACTTTGAATTTTGTTTTTGTATATTGCACTGACTTCTTGTGTTTTGTCTTTGTTATATTTTGCATGCAATTTCATACTTAAAAGGTGTCGATTCGGGTTCGATTGCTAAATTAGAAAGTTTGGTCATGGAAAATGAATTTCTTGATAAAGTGGAAGCTAACGCGGCTGTCCAAAATTGGTCAGAGACAACACAATTAGAGAAGGGGGACAGTCTAGCTGTGGGGCATGTGTCAGAATTATGGGATTACACTTGTATTAGTGTTACACAAAATAGCCTTCAATAGTTAAAAGATATATAGGGTCATTGGAATGATGAGACTAGTAGGTCGTTCTACCAAAGTTATGGGGACTTACCGTACTTACTCGACATCAAGGTAGACGAGCATTTATTTCGAGCCCTCACTCAGTACTAGAACCCTGCATATAGTTGCTTCACCTTTGGGAAAGTGGATTTGGTACCCACCGTAGAAGAATACACGGCTCTATTGAATTGTCCGAGGGTTCAAATTGATAAAATCTATTTGAGAGCTGCTTATGTCCCAGCTTTTTGGAAGAAGTTGATGAACATTTCGAGAATGAGCGAGTATTGGATTATGGCCAGGATTAAGCAAAAGGGGGAGTGTAAATGCATCCCGTGGAAAAATTTGAGGGATTTGATTCTAGCTCACCCCGATACGACGAAGAGACTTGATGTCTTTGTACTGAGCATTTATGGGTTAATGTTATTCCCTAGGGCTTTGGGGTACGTAGATGAAGCGGTCACAGATCTCTTCGACTGACTCGACAAAGGGGTCACGCCAGTTTCAGCAATCTTGGCCGAGACTTTTAGGTCATTGAATACATGTAGAAAATCCGAAGAGGGCAGGTTCATAGGGTGTGCACAGTTGTTGTTAGTTTGGTTTTATGGCCACTTATGGAAGTGAACAAGGTTTCTTACCAGGTCTTCTTAGATAGTTATTCCCCATTAAAGGAGATCGTAGCAACATCAAGGAGAGACAATGTGTCAGAAGAAAATTGGATAGCACTTCTACAAAATTTTCGGGAGGAGGACATTGAATGGAGAGCTCCTTGGTTTATGCCCAGTGAAATTCTGTTCCGATGTGGGAATTTTGATTGGGTCCCCTTACTCAGAATTTGGGGAGCCGTTGGTTACGCTCCTCTAATGGTATTAAGGCAATATGGATTGAAGCAATTTATACCGGCGATGCATGGTTTGGAGAAATGTGAGTTCCCGTACAAAGGAGATAATTAAAAGAAAAAGGTTAATGAGATTTCTACTGCTTGGAATCAGACTTGTCGGATGAAAAATCTGAATACAGGATCAATGACTCCTGAGTACAGTAGTTGGTTCAGTAGAAGGGTTAATGATAATGTCCCGAGGCCGAATTTAGAAGGTGTCCGACCAATAGAAGAATACTTACGGGTAATCCCATCAGAACTACAGATAATAAAGCAAGATTTTGAGAAGAGGAACTTGGAGCTGGAAAAGAAAATAGAACAATTGGAGGAAGAAAAGATGCATTTAAGGTGGGACGCTGATGTTCAAAAGTTAGAGACTGAAAAACTAAGGAAAGGAAAAAACAAGACCGAGGAGGATTTAGAGGATTTGAAAATGGTTTACAAGAGATTATGTCGCTCAACGAGAATTGCTGGATTAGGAAAGATGTCGGAGCAGTGGCAGCAGGAAATTCAAGAAGAAAGGACCAAAGCTAATCGATGGGAGAGGAAGTTCCAAGAGGCTCAAGATCAGAAAAAAAACTCTAGAAAGGAGTCTATCGGAAGCCCAACATGACAAAAGTGAATTAAAGACCTGATTGATAGAGCTTGAAAGAGTACTCCATCGGTATAGAAACCGCAATTTGGCGGTTGAGTTGAGAGCCAGTTTGAGCAAGATTGAAGAAATGAAGGGAAGAATAGAGGAGCTAGAGTCTACTTTACAAAATTGTGAGCTTCGGGTAGAGCTTCTCGAAGTAAATGAGGAGCATTAGAAGGAACAGCTACATCACTCTCAGAGCCAAGTTAGGAGCCAAGATTACATCATGGGCGAAGCTGTGGCGCAGATTCGAGAGGTAGCTGATCACCTACAAACTTTAGCAGTTCAAGCAGACGTGTTAAGTATGAAGTACGGGCTGGAATTAGATAAGGGTCAGAAGTTAGCTTCGTTGCTTAGGAAAGTTAAAAATCTGAGCGTTAGGGCAAAGCCATATTTGTAATCCGTTTTATGTAAAGATATTTATTTTCTAGTAAAGTTTTCTAAATGGAACTGAATCAGAATTGACGCCTTTTACATTCATTTCATTTGCATCGCATTCATGCCATGTGCATTAAATTTCATGAAAAGGTTCTAATAAATAAAAAGTATTTCAGTAATCTGGAAACCGACAAAAATCTCCCAAGTACGCATCCTTACGGTACACGAAGAAAGACTAAAGCAATGGATTAAAGGTTAGAAAGACTAAAACAAATGCAAAAAGAAATGCAAGATCAGATGCAAGCATAGATGCAAGAACAATTGGCTAAGATTCAACAAGAGATGAGGGATAAGATGATAGAATCCTAAAGAAATATGATGAGCCAATTAGCCCAGTTGCTGATTGGAGGGACAGATAAAGAAAAGAACCCTATGGTCAATTCTGGGGACGATAACGAGGACCCCGCTTATCCTCCAGGCTTTATCCCAATAAACACCCAAGCACAACCCAATGCATATCCACAAAGGGTATCCGTCGACATCAGACCCTAATATCAGACCGGTACCTTAGCACTAGTGAACTTCCCGATTGGTTCAGGATCTAACCCAGGAGACAATCCAGCAAATCTCGTAGTTTTCGATCTTAATAATGTAGCGGAAATGGAAAAAGCGAGGGCGGAGCTCTCGAAATAGCTTGAAGATCGATGCAGGTGGTTAGAAGAGAAATTTAAGGCGTTAGAAAGTGCTGATTACCATTATGGAATTGATGCTAAAGAACTAAGCTTGGTCTCAGATTTAGTGCTTCCGCCTAAGTTTAAAACCCCGGAGTTTGAGAAATATAATGGGACTAGTTGTCCCGAAGCTCACATTTCAATGTTTTGTCGGAGAATGACAGGATATGTGAATAACGATCAATTGTTGATTCATTATTTCCAGAACAGCCTGACCGGAGTTGCAGCCAAATGGTATAATTAGCTAAGCCGTGCCCAGATTAAGACATGAAAGGACCTGGCGCAGGCCTTCATGAAACAATATGGCCACGTGACAGACATATCGCCTGATAGAATCAGACTGTAAAATATGGAGAAAAAGCCAAGTGAGAGCTTCAGGCAGTATGCCCAACGATGGAGAGAGGTAGCAATGTAAGTACAACCACCCCTCCTAGAAAAGGAAACAACCATACTCTTCATCAATACCTTGAAGTCCACATTCATTAACCACATGTTGGAGAGTGCTACTAAAAGTTTTTCGGATATAGTAATGTCCGGAGAGATGATAGAGAATGCAATAAGATGTGGCAAGATAGAAGCGGGGGAACGTGCTAAAAGGACGGCTCCAAGAAAAAGAGAGAATGAGGTAAGTAACGTAAGTACATATAACAAAGGTTACTCAAAACCAGTTATTATGAGTCAGTTGAAAACAGTGACCACCGGTCATCAGGGGCCGCCAAGGCAAGAATCCAATACAAAGCAGAATGTGGAGAAACTCTAATTTACGCCAATTCCAATGACGTATAAAGAGTTGTACCAGAATTTATTTGATGCACACGTAGTCACCCCCATTATCTAAAGCCCTTGTAGCCCCCATACCCTAAATGGTATGATACAAATGTATAATGCGAATATCATGCTGGATTGCAAGGCATTCGATAGAGAATTGCACTGCAATTAAGAAAGTAGTGGAAAAACTTATTCAAATAGGCATAGTGAAATTTGATAATGCCCCTAGTGCAAAACATCTACTACCTAATCATACTAATAATATGATAAATATGATAGGCGAGTATGTGGGGAAAAAAGTTAAAATGGATGTTGCGGAAGTGAAAACCCCAATGAGGTAGGTCTGAAAGGAAATGATAAAAAGGGGGTTAGCTGTATTAGATCTGGAGAGAGGATGTGAGGAAATGAGAAACTATTGTGAGTTCCATGCTAAAAGGGGCCATGAAATCCAAGAGTGCGCTGAATTCAAGGTTTTGGTGTAAAATTTGATGGATAACAAGGAGCTAGAATTCTTCGAATGTACCAAAGACACAGAAGGAGAGAATGTATGCGTCTCAGAAGAAGGGTTAACCAACTAGGTTTACAAAGGTAATCTTTGAGTAGTCATCATCTCACGGTCAAGAGTTAACGAGGCCGGAGCACAAATAGCACCAAGAGTTATAATTCAAAAACCTGTAGCTTTTCCATACAAGAATAGCAAAAGGGTCTATTGGGACTATGATTGCAACGTGACAATCCCAAGCGAGGAGAACCCGATCAATGCTTTAGATGAAGGATAAGATGTAGGCTTCTACACATGCAGTGGGAGGCGCTATGATATCCCGACTACAAAAACTGAACCTGTTAAAGGAAAATCCGTAATGGTCGAAGAAAAGAAGAAGGAGACGACCAGACCTGAATCACCTATCAATGAACCAGTGACTAAGAAAAAAGCCAAAGAGTTTTTGAAATTTCTAAAACACAGCGAGTATAGTGTTGTGGAGCAATTGCACAAGCAACTGGCACACATATCGATATTAGCCTTACTTTTAAGCTCAGAGACACATTGCAGTGCTTTAATGAAAGTGTTGAATGAAACTTATGTTGCAGATGACATCTCTGTTAACAAGCTGGATCGTCTGGTCAACAATATAAGTGCTAACAATTTCATTTTCTTCAACGATGACAAAATACCGCCAGGAAGCATGAGATCTACAAGAGCTTTGCATATCACCACCCACTATAAGGGATATATATTGCCAGGAGTGTTAATTGATAACGGATTAGCCCTAAATGTCTTACCCCTATCCACACTAAGTAGGCTGCCTATGGATAGTTCTCATATGAAAGCCTGTCAAAGTATAGTGAGAGCATTCGATGGTACTGAAAGGAGGGTGATGGGAAGAATCGAGATACCCCTTTTGATTGGTCCCAACACATATGAGGTGGACTTCTTGGTGACGGATATTAAGCCTTCGTACAATTGCCTGTTGGGGGGGCCTGGATCCACTCGGCAAGAGCAGTACCGTCATCATTGCACCAAAAGCTAAAGTTGGTAACTAAAGGAAGATTGATAACGATAAATGTGGAAGAAGATATCATTGCATCTGTTACCAGCGATGCACCATATATAGGGACAGATGACGAAGCAATAGAATGTTCTTTTCGATCGTTGGAATTCGTTAATGCAACATTTTTTGTCAATGGGAACAATATTCTTGTGCCCAAAATATCCAAGACCACAAGAATGAGTCTGCAGTTGACGGTTGAAAAATGAGCCTTGCCGGGAAGAGGACTTGAAAAATACCTCTAAGGAAAAATTGAGGTCCCGTTACTGAAAGAAAAAGGAGACAACTTCTACTTAGGTTCAAACCGGATGCAAGGCAGAAGAAGAAGGAGTTAGAGAAGAAACAAGAAAGAAGGAAAACACGATTGAGGGGGGAAGAAGTTAAATGGGAACCAATGATATTCCCCCACATATCCAAGACTTTTATATCCGGAGGGATTATTCATCCTGAGTGAGGAACACAAAGTGCGGGAACCGTGGACAAAATAATAGGAAGCTTGCACATCAATGCCATATCTGAAGGAAGAGTTGAAGAGGAAAACTTGTTGGGCATTCACCCTTATGAGCCTGGCAGTGTTCTAAACAACTGGGCCGCGGAGGAGATTCTTGTAGCTTTTAGAACTTATTCAGAGTAATATTCGGAACACACTTGTTGCTTTAAGTCTAAGAGCAATAAGATTCCCTTTTGTGAAACAGGCTCATGTCTAAAATATCGTTATTTTTAATGAAATGCATCTTTATTATCTTTTGAGCAAGTCTTCTTCTTTCTACTTCACTTATCATCATAATTATTATTTTATTCTTTAGATATTATTTTAAATGTTCACATTCTCCATTCACAATCATACCATGCCAATAAGTATGCTTAGATTCTTTTGTTTTATGGACCTTTCTTCATCTCTATAATAGGTCTCCAGATATCAATGATCTGAGCAACGCTACCAATGACTCAGAATCTCCTTTCGAGTAAGAAATGGGTATGGAAGATTCTCAAGACTTGGAAGATAATAGAGGTTGTGACCTATCTCCTAAACTATTAAGAATGGTAGAATAAGACGAGAAACAAATCTTACCTCACAAGGAGCCAGTAGAAGTTGTGAGTTTAGGAGAAGGAAAAGAGATAAAGATCGGGGCTTGCATCACTGTAGAGACAACGCAAGAACTCATGGAACTACTCTAAGAATTCAAGGATGTCTTCGCCTGGTCATATCAAGATATGCCCAGTTTAGACATTGACATCGTAGTCCATCGACTTCCCATAAAAGAAGAATGCAAGCCAGTTCAACAGAAGCTCCGAAGAATGAGGCCCGATATCTTGCTAAAAATAAGGGAAGAAGTCAAGAAGCAATATGACGCTGGATTTTTAGAAGTAGTTAAATACTCAGAATGGGTGGCCAATATCATCCCCGTCTCAAAGAAAGATAGGAAGGCACGAATGTGTGTAGACTATAGGGACTTAAACAAGGCCAGCCCAAAGGATAATTTCCCACTACCACATATCGACACCTTAGTAGATAACACAGCAGGACACTCGCTGTTCTCCTTCATGGATGGCTTTTCTGGGTATAACCAGATTAAGATGCACCCTGAAGATAAGGAAAAGACTACATTTGTAACGGCGTGGAGTACATTCTGTTATAGAATGATGCCGTTTGGGTTGAAAAATACTGGAGCAACATATCAAAGGGCCATGGTAACCTTGTTCCATGATATGATACATCAAGAAATCGAGGTTTATGTTGATGACATGATTGCCAAGTCCCAAACAGAGAATGAGCATGTACAGGTCTTAAGAAAGTTATTCTTAAGGTTGAGGAAATTCCAATTAAAGCTCAATCCAGCAAAGTGTACTTTTGGAGCCAGGTCTGGAAAACTGTTGGGGTTTGTAGTTAGTGAAAAATGAATTGAGATTGACCCGGACAAAATTAAAGCCATACAAGAGCTACCTCCGCCACATACTCAAAAAGAAGTTTGAGGTTTTCTAGGAAGATTGAATTACATTGCTCGTTTCATTTCACAGCTAACTGAGAAATGTGATCTTATATTCCGCCTCCTTAAGAAACATAATCCGGGTGTATGGGATGAAGAATGCCAAAAGACCTTCGACAAGGTCAAACATTACTTGTCTAATGCCCCAGTACTAGTACCACCCAGCCCAAATAAACCTTTGATACTATACTTGGCAGTATTCGAGAATTCCATGGGGTGTGTGCTCGACCAACACGATGAATCGGGAAGAAAAGAAAGGGCAATATACTATCTCAGTAAAAAGTTCACTGAATGTGAAACAAGATACTCACTAATTGAGAAATTGTGCTGTGCCTTGATCTGGACAACTCGAAGATTGAGGCAGTATATGTTGTACCATACGACTTGGCTAATCTCAAAGCTAGACCCTCTAAAATATATGATGGAGTCGACTGCTTTGAATGGAAGGATGGCCAGATGGCAAATTCTGCTCTCTGAGTTTGACATAGTTTATGTGAATCAAAAGGCGGTGAAAGGGAACGCAATAGCAGATTTTCTAGCTAGTAGAGCTCTGGAAGATTACGAGCCGTTGAACTTCGATTTCCCTAATGAAGATTTAATGTATATGGCAATAACTGAAAAAGGTACCCCAGAAGATCGTCCTTGAAAACTAAATTTCGACGGGGCATCAAATGCTATTGGTAATAGAATTGAGGCAGTCCTGGTATCCCCAAATGGAGATCATTATCCATTTACTTGTAAATTGGATTTTGATTGCACGAATAATATGGCAGAATACGAAGCTTGTATCATGGGTATCCGTACCGCTATAGAACACTAGGTTAAGGTACTGGAAGTATATAGGGATTCTGCACTGGTAATCTATCAACTCAAAGAGGAATGGGAGACAAGAGATCCCAAGCTGATCGACTATAAAAGATTAGTCCAAGAATTGATCAAGGAGTTCGATGGTATCACTTTTTGTTATCTACCGAGGGACGAAAATCAGATGGCTGATGGTCTAGCCACTTTGGCTTCCATGGTCAGAATAAACAAATATGAGGGTATAAAACCTATACAAATGAGTATTTATGAAGCCCCGGCTCATTGCTACAACGTCGAAGAGGAAGAGAAGGATGATCACCCGTGGTACTATGATATATTGCAATATGTGAAGAATCGTGAATACCCTGATTAAGCAACTGAGAATGACAAATGGACGTTGAGAAGACTAGCCTGTGACTACGTCTTAGATGGAAAGATTCTATACAAAAGAAGAAAGGATCAAGTACTATTGAGGTGTGTGGATGCTGCTGAGGCTAAGAAAATCCTAGAAGAAGTTCATGAGGGTGTATGTGGAACACATGCCAATGGTTTCATGATGGTCAGGCAAATCATGAGATTCAGGTATTATTGGTCTACCATGGAAGGAGATTGCATCGATTATGCCAAGAAATGTCATAAGTGTCAAATTTTTGGGGACAAGATTCATGTACCACTCTCACCTCTACATGTCATGACTTCCCCATGGCCTTTCTCTATGTGAGGCATGGACTTCATTGGACCAATCGCGCCAAAAGCTTCTAATGGGCATCGGTTCATCTTTGTGGTAATTGACTACTTCACTAAGTGGGTAGAGGCCACTTTATATGCCAATGTGACAAAATCAGTAGTTAGCAAGTTCCTAAAAAAGGAAATTATATGTCGGTATGGAATACCAGAAAAGATTATATCTAACAACGCATTGAATTTGAACAATAGCACGATAGCAGAGGTCTGCAACCAGTTCAAAATTAAACACCACAACTCGTCACTGTATCGCCCAAAAATGAATGGTGTAGTTGAAGTGGCTTATAAAAACATCAAGAGGATAGTGGGGAAAATGGCTGAGACTTACAAGGATTGGCACGAGAAATTACCATTTGCCCTCATCGCCTATCGAACATCAGTCAGAACCTCCACCGGGGCAACTCTTTTCTCATTGGTTTATGGAATGAAGGCAGTTTTACCCATCGAAGTTGAAATTCCTTCCATTCGAGTCTTGTCCGAACTGAAGTTTGACAAAGCAGAATGGATCCAAGCTCGATATGATCGGTTAAACTTGATCGAAGAGAAGAGGCTGAAAGCCATCCGTCATGGTCAAATGTACCAAAAACGAATGATGCGAGCTTACAACAAAAAGGTTCGCCTAAGAGAATTCCATAAGGGAGACCTAGTGTTGAAAAAGATCCTTCCTATACAAAAAGATTTTAAAGGGAAATTGATGCTGAACTGGGAAGGACCTTACGTGGTAAATAAAGCTTTTTCTGGGGGAGCATTGATTTTGGCCGAGATGGATGGTAAAAACTTACCTAATCCCGTCAATTCAGATTTGGTCAAGAAATATTTTACCTAAAAGAGAGAAAGGCCAAGGCGAAAACCCGCAAAGGGCGCTTTAAGAAAAAAAAAAGGAGAGGCCAAGGCGAAAACCCTCAAAGGGCGCTTTGAGACCAAAGGGGTTTTGAGTCGAAAACCCAAAAGGGTGGCTCAAATTTAGATAAAAGAAGGGGCATGTGATAATGTTGTCCTCTCAGAATTAACAAAAAAAGGAGGAATGTTACATCTCGAGACATCTACAAAATATTGCGGATCTCTCAACACCTATTCAGCTCAAAATGATCTTCAAAAAGATTGGATAGAAAAGCTCAGGCTACGATATTTGGGGCACCTACTTTCTTTTGTTCATTTTGTATTCTCAGCAGTGTTTGTTTCCCTTGATTAATCCAACTCTATTCTTGATAAATTCCAGTTTTGTTCATCATTTTGACCTTTTTCAAGTATTTTGCATTGAAATAACGATTAATGGACCAATAATACTTTCACAAAAGAAGTTCTACATATTACTCTGGAAGCCTCTAAACAGTACAAAAACTTGAAAACAAGACTGTTGTTTAGAACCCACCGTGCTTAGGGGTTGGAAGCGTTTGAGAAAGATGAATCTAAAATTATGACTATCTCTCTAAGAGTCTCTATTAGGGATATCAATGGCACGAGAAAGCAAGATAACACATCATTGATAAAACCCTGATGAACAATAAACGATTACACCTTAAGCACTTAAAAAGGAATCATTCTTATCACATTTCTGCATTCACGCAAATATCATTCATGCACATAATTTGGAGCATTTGACTCATTCTGATCATGGTATCCTAATTATTTAGCATAAACATAGATACATGAAACTGATTCTATCATATCCTAGAGGATAGTGTAGCAATCGGTGAATTGACAGATCTTATCTCCCCAAGCAATAGGGCGTAGGATTGAAGATGGCAAAACTTGTCTCCTTAAGCAATAATGGAGCAGGTTTAGTTCACTGTCCTATTTCCCTGACCAATAGTGGAATAGGTTGAAGATTGTAGATCTTATCTCCCCAAGCAATAGGGAGTGGGGTTGAAGATGACAAAACTTGTCTCCCTAAGCAATAGTGGAGCAGGTTTAATTTACTATCCTATTTCCTTGACCAGCAGTGGAGTAGGCTGAAGATTGTAGATTTTATCTCCCTAAGCAATAGGGAGTAGGATCGAAGATGAAAAAACTTGTCTCCCTAAGCAATAGTGGAGCAGGTTTAATTCACTGTCCTATTTCCCTGACCAGCAATGGAATAGGCTGAAGATTGTAGATCTTATCTCCCTAAGCAACAGGAAGTAGGATCGAAGATGTCAAAACTTGTCTCCCTAAGCAATAGTGGAGCAGGTTTAATTCACTGTCCTATTTTCCTGACCAACAGTGGAATAGATTGAAAATTGTAGATCTTATCTCCCCAAGCAATAGGGAGTAGGATCGAAGATGACAAAACTTGTCTCCCTAAGCAATAGTAGAGCAGGTTTAATTCATTGTCCTATTTCCCTGACCAGCAGTAGAGTAGGCTGAAGATTGTAGATCTTATCTCCTTAAGCACTCCCTAAGCAATAGGGAGTAGGATCGGAGATGGCAAAACTTGTCTCCTTAAGAAATAATGGAGCAGGTTTAATTCACTGTCCTATTTCCCTGACCAGTAGTTGGAATAGGCTGAAGATTGTATATCTTATCTCCCTAAGCAATAGTGGAGCAGATCGAAGCCACCAACCTTGTCTCCCTGAAGATACAGCGGAACAGGTTGAAACTACCAGTTTTCATCTCCTTGAAGTTCTAGTGGAGAAGGTTGAGGCTACAAATCTCTTCCCCCTGAAACTACATTGGAGCATATGGAAGTAAAGCATATCGAAGACAGCGAATCTCATAGCCTTGTAGTCGCAGCGGAGTAGATTAAAGCTACAAGTCTCATCTCTCTAAAGTGGCAGCGGAGTGGATCAAAACAACAAGATGCAGTGGATTGGAATGGAGCTACCTGAAGAAGAGGAGCGCCAAAGAAGTCAAAACTCAACGAGACCGGGCAAAATTGGTCTTTCTTAAAAGTCTTTGCTCTATTTTCGTTACACGACAACGAGCAAAGAGGGGCAGCTGTAATAGTCCAATTTTACCCGGGCTTAAAACAGTCCATTTTTTTACAACCAATCAAAACATTTGACCCAAACAAACCCAAAACCCAATTACAAAACCCCAAAGCCCAAACTAAACCTAGCCTACAAACTTATCAGAAAAGAAAAAACCCTAGCTAGCCACCTAACCTAGCCATTTTTGTTCTCTGACACTAGCCACCACTTGCACCACATGCTCCACCGATCACACCTGCAGCACACCACCAACCACCGCCCACTTGCACCTGCAATGGAAGTGACAACAACAATAAATAAAACATGTAAAAATGGCTATAAAAGCCGATCTAAAATCTGTTGTAAAGGATTTTTTTTCCGGTAAAATTTTCAATCAATACAAACACTAGAAGTTTAAAGCAAAAACAGTGATTCGAACACCTTCAAATCACGAGAATAACACCTAAAGCAAAATAACAAAATCCCCAAAATCAGAATCGAACGTCTAAGGTGATTTCATTTTTATTTTTTTTACTTTCGAATCTGTTCCTTTTTGCATACTTATATACATGCAATACATTAGATAAAAAGGAGAAATAATTACTAAAAAAGGAAAAAAAAAGAGATACCTTTTGAGATTCAGCCGCCGTGTACGGCGGTCACCGGCGACGATCAACGACAGAGTCCGCGGCAGAGCCTTATGGCCGGATTCTGGACTTTGTCCAGAGACATCTCCCACGATCAACGGCAGAGTCCGCGGCAGAGCCCCATTTTTATTTTTTTCTTTCTCACGCTACAAATGATTTTTTTCAAGGAAATGTGGTTTTTATAGCCTGGTAAAACGATGCCGTTTTGGTCGGCGTCCTTAAGCCCTAAAATGACATCGTTTTGTCCTGGTCCGACCCGATCCGACCCGCTCCGGCCTAAGATCCGCGTGTTTTTTAACGGAAGGGCTAATTGCATATTTAGCCCTTCCGCTTTTTTATTACTTTGCGATTAAGTTTTTGTTTATTTTAATTTTGCCCCTGAATTTGCCGCACGTTTCAATTCGGTCTATCCTGATGCTGCGCGTTTTGGAGGGAGGGTTTATTGCCCATTTTGGTCCCCCCGTGTCATCCGCGCACTTCAAGTAGGTCCTTCCTTTTATTTTTATTTCTGAATTAGCCCTAAATTTTAGTTCTAAATTCAATTTCAGTCCTTTTTTGTTATTTTGTTTTTTTAATTAATTACTGTACTATTATTATTATTATTATTATTATTATTATTATTATTATTATTATTATTATTTTGGTGCTCTAATATTTAAAATCGTTCTCTTTTACCTTTTTATTTTAATCATATATACATCTATACTCGTATATGTTTTCATATTTTCATTTCTTTTTTAAATTATTATTATTATGATTATTATTAATATTACTTCTATTATTTTATCACTATCATTATATTTATTATATATTTTAGTATTATAATTTTCATTACTGTCACATGTTTTATATTATTAATTAATTTACTATTATTATTATTAATGTAGTAATAATATTATTATTATTGTTATTAACATATTATTATCATTTTTTTATTTTTTATTACTTATTATTATTATTATTATTATTATTATTATTATTATTATTATTATTATTATTATTATTATGTTTTATTTTTTAATTTTTTATCATTTTATTCTTTTGTTTATTTTCAAACCTTTTATTTTAACTCTTATTAGTTTTTTGTTATTTACATATCTTTTAGGCTTATTCTTTATTTTATTCTTATGTCTCCGCTCATACTGTTGTTATTTATATTGTCGTTTTTGTTATTATCTTATGCATGTTAACACCGTGATACATTAATTTTTGTGCGACACACAAAAATGCTCCTTTTTAAAGGCAATACCCCATATTTGGAAATTCGAGAAAATCGTGCCCTAACTTACTGGGTTTTGTTTTTTTCTCATTTAACCTAAATAACGGAGTATCCTTTTAAAATCGCAATATGAGTTTTGAATAAAGTGCTTATCCTTAGAGATCTGAGGTGTTGTGCCCTAACTTACTGGCCATGACATCTTGTTACTTTGAGATAAGATTTTTTTGTAAATAAAGGCAATATTCGGTATTTGGAAGTTCAAGGAACCGTGCCCTAACTTACTGGGTTTCGACTTTCCTCGTTCAACCTAAATAATCGAATACCCTTTTAAAATGCATGGATTTCAAATAAAAGGCAAGCTCGTTCTCCTAGGTTCTAGATGTTGTGTCCTAACTTACTGGATATGACATTTTATTACTTCGAGACGAGAGGGTATTTAACGTTCGTTTCAATTCATTCAATTATTTTTAATTAACGTTAATACAAAGAGGGATCGTATTTTAAATTCTTTCAAGTTTTCAAATCTTTGACACTAAGACATTACCAATTTTGGGCGTATCGAGTGTGCTAATCCTTCCTCATGCGTAACCAACTCCCGAACCCGTCTTCTTGATTTTCGTAGACCAAAATCGTTGTTTTGATAAATCAAATTGTTTATTAAAACAACCACTTTTCGAGGTGACCCTATCACACCTCAGCAAAAAAAGATTGGTGGCGACTTTCATTTTTTGTTTTCATTTTTAAAATCAAAGTCGACCGCCCGGTTTTTAAAAAAATGGTTTCGACAACTAGGATATTTGGCTTTCACTTAGAAGACTCATAAATGTAAAATTTTAATCATCTATTTCTTTCTAAGATGGAATCATGAAAATATTGGTTGGTTAGAGTCATTTAATTTTTATGGTTTTATATGATAAGTATTATGATATTTAAAATGATTGAAAAGTATGTTCATACATATGTATGATAAGCATGCCATATAGTTTAGGAAAAGAATGTCAAATGTACTTTTCCTGACATTTTAATTATTCATGATTGAAATCAAAAAGAAAAAACCTTACATGTTTTTAAAAGGTTGAGTGAGAGGAGGTTCATACACAAGACCTATTGCCTCTATCAATGGTCTCTTTTGATGGCATGACAATTTGTTAACCCTAGGGTAGGTATTGTCTTTGTGGATTTCACTAAGGACATTTCCTTAAAAGAGATAATTATCCAGTGATAGCATATGATAATTTGTCAGCACTAAGATAGGTAATATCATGTGGAATTCACTAAAGAAGTTTTCTTTTTTCTTTTAGAAAGGACAACTAGTCGTGCATGTTACTCGTTGAGATTGTCCTAAGACGGCTCATTCAAGGTATATATAATGATAGATATTGAGTTGATGGTTATACATTCAATATCATTCTAGTTAAGTAACTTCTCACGAAGCTCTACTTAAGTTAGAATAGTGGCTAAATATGAAATAATTATTAGCACGTATAAAAATCTAATACACTAGGTTCACGTACTAATTGGATGGAAATCCATATTCTTACTAATTGATTAAGATTGCCCCAAGGTGACTTACCTCAATGAGTGTAGGAATTATCATTGCAATGACTTACAAATGTATTCGAGGTTTAACGTAAGACGCATGCATCATCTTAAAGCATATTGAATGTTGCAAAAGTTTTTTTTCCAAAATATTTGCTTAATAAAAAAATATTAATGAATGGGTGTTTTATCTTTCTAGTTCAAAAAAGACATCTACTCCCTTATTAACCATACTTACTATGAACAAACTGAACGAAAATAACTATAAGGAATGGAAAAAGAACCTTATGATTGTCCTAAGCTGAGAGAAACTCAAGACAATTCTTGATAATAAATGTCCTTCAGCCAACTAAATTGAAGTTAGAAATCGCTAGAAAGAATCTAATGAGATAATTCATTGCTATTTGATGGCAAGTGTGACCAATACTCTTTATAAGCAACTAGAAAGTTGTGATTTCTACAAACAAATCATATAGCATCCAATATTCCGCAAGTGTCATAGGTCTAGTTGTAATAATTTGTGTTTTAATTGAACACCAAGTATTCCAAGGATTGAACCTAAAGGAGATTGATTGATAAAATGAATTAACAAAAATAAAGCATGCAAACTAGTGAGTCTAGGTAGCTAATTGACCGCTTATAAACGTGTTATTGTTTATAGCAAAAATCGCACACCAAAAATATATATAATTAGAACGACGGTATCTGCAAGTATACATGTTATATTGTAATTTAGTATTGTGTACAATGGAACACAAAAAGTATTTTAGGGATTGTACTCAAGGAAGGATGAAATAAATCTATAAAAAAAACCTTTTACAATATAAGTCTAAATAGTATTAATCAAATCCTATATTATGACCAATCATAAAATAGATTAATAAGAAAGTTTATTATTTTATAAGGGCTCAATTGATATTTTTCTTACTGAGACTTTTTAGACCCTTTACCTTCTTTTTTTTTTCAATTTAAGTGGAAATAATTTACATTTATTTCTTTGTTTTTAATCTAATAAAATGTCATGTCAATAATTTATATACAACTTAACAAAAAATTATCTATATTCCTATCCTGAAATAATGAATTAATTTTTTATAGGCATTTTTTACGCCACTATTGAAATAGCCTTTTTGGCTATATGTTCGGCTACTCCGCTCATTTCATAAAGTATTTTGTCCGGTTTAATGATAGCTACCCAATACTCGGGAGATCCTTTCCCCGAACCCATACGTGTTTCTGTAGGTCTCTCCCTAATGAGTTTGTTTGGAAATATACGTACCCATATTTTTCCACCATGGCATACATTTCGTGTCATTGTGCGACGCTTCGCTTCTATTTGTCTAGATGTAATCCAAGCAGGTTCAAGTGCTTGAAGAGCATATCTATCGAAACAAATCCAATTACCTCGATAAGATATCCCCTTCATTCTTCCTCCATGTTGTTTACGAAATCAGGTTCCACCTTAACGACAGAAAAAAAGATTGATCAAATTCTATTGAGTCTGACTCATAGTGATCATTTATCAAAGAATAACTCTGGTTATCAAATGATTGAACAACTGGGACCAATTTACTTACGATACTTAGTTGACATTCGTAAAAAGTATCTAATGAATTATGAGTTCAATACATCCTGTTTAGTAGAAAGTCAGATATTCTTTGCTCATTATCAATCACTTATTCACAAACTTCGTGTGGGGCTAATAGTTTTCATTTCCTGTCTCGTGGAAAACCCCTTAGCCGTATCTCCCTCTAGGGGTATTTTAGTGATAGGTCCTATAGGAATCGAACGATCCTATTTGTTCAAATACCTAGCGACAAACTCCTATGTTCCTTTCATTACAGTATATTTGAACAAGTTCTTGAATAACAAACTCAAATGTTTTCTTATTGATGATATCGATATTGATGATAGTGACGATATTGATGCTAGTGACGCTATTGATTGTGACCTTGATACAGAGTTGGAGCTTCTAATTATGATGAATGCGTTAACTATGAATATGATGTTAGAAATAGACCGATTTTATATCACTCTTCAATTCGAACTAGCAAAAGCAATGTCTCCTTGCATAATATGGATTCTAAACATTCATGATCTAGATGTGAATGAGGTGAATTATTTATCCCTCGGTCTATTAATGAACTATCTCTTCAAGGATTGTGAAAGATGTTCCAAAATTAAAATTTAATTTATACAAATACACTAAATTAATGTTAATATATAACATTATAAATTGTACCAAAGTTGGATATCTAATTTTTGTATTTATCCCTTATGCTTTAAAAAGATTATTTAATTACAAATTTAATATATTTCTTCGTAAGAAAAGTAATTTATACATTGCCCAGTAATTCCTAATCACACATCACCTAACATTTCTCCCGCTACTTTAAGAATTTTCTTTAATATATTATATTTTTACTTAATTTTAAACATCCCATAACCTTTTTTTTTTTTAAAATATCATCTAGGAGCCTACGTAGAAAAAGCGAAAAAAAAAAAAAAAGGTAAAATACATGAACTAGCCGTTGGGACACTTCAAACTAATGCAGGCGCCGTCCTTGCAACGGTCAAAAAGATCCCATGTTTTGAATTCTCAACTCCACCTAACCTCCATAGACGACGTCGTTTCCTTTTCCTTCCCCAACGTTTTTAAAAACCAAAGCGCTCTCAATCCCTCACACAAGTCACATCTCTCCCTTTCTCTCTTAAACTCTGTTTACTTAGAAGAACAGGAAACAAAAAAGGCCCCTTTGTGGATCTGTTCTTCGCATTCTGCTTTTAACTATTTTGGTTTGGACTCTTCAAATTTTCCTTTTTCTGATTTGAGTTGGGGTTTTTGGGTTTATTTTTTGGTTGAATCAATAGTAAGCAAAAGAAAGAAATGGCAACCGTTAATGGGTACCAAGGAAACACACCAGTGGCCACTAGCCCTGGACCGAAACATCCTGCCCCCCCTGCTAAGACTGCTGATGCTCAATCTGTTCTTAAAAGGTTTTGTTTCTTCCTTTTTCTCTCTCTTTTTATTAGTTCTGTTTGCAATGAGTTTTGTTTCTTAACTAGGTGAAACTGAAGGTTTCACTAGCACTGGTTCAATCAAGAACCCTTTCAACATTATTTTTGTTTATATCAATATGAAAATTAGTGTTTTCAAGTAATTAGCTGATCTGTATCTTCTCTCTTTTTTTTGGGGGGGGGGTGTCAACAGGTTGCAATCAGAGTTGATGGCTTTGATGGTAAGAATCTCTACTTCTTGGAATCTGTTTGATATATTTTTATTAGTGCAAGTTTTTTGAAAAATATAAAAAAAATGATTAGATGGGTGGAGATTCTGGAATATCAGCATTCCCAGAAGAAGACAACATATTTTGCTGGAAAGGAACAATTACAGGAAGCAAAGACACAGTGTTTGAAGGAACAGAATACAAGCTATCTCTTTCCTTCTCCAATGATTACCCTTTTAAGCCTCCAAAGGTTAAGTTTGAGACTGCCTGTTTCCATCCAAATGTTGATGTCTTTGGCAACATTTGCTTGGACATTCTTCAGGTATTCTTCCTTCCTTTGTTTTTTTTTTGGCAAAAACAAATCCTAGTTTTTTAATGCATTATTGTCTGTTTTGTAGGATAAATGGTCATCTGCTTATGATGTAAGAACCATACTGCTATCCATCCAGAGTCTGCTTGGAGGTATTCTTTTGGTTACTTCTTTTTCATTTTCTTTTCCTTTAAATGCTAGTATTATTCTAATGAAATGGCCCGTTTTTTATTGCAGAACCCAACATTAGCTCACCTTTGAACACCCACGCAGCTCAACTTTGGAGCAATCAAGAAGGTATGTTTGTTATATGGTTTTATGAACAGCAAATCTTTCTGAGTAGGGGAATTGTCTGACTTGTTCTATTTTTACTGGGTTTTGCAGAATATAGGAAGATGGTTGAGAAGTTGTACAAACCTCCTAATGCATAATTTGAGAAATCAAAACAGGAGTTTTGTTATGGTTTTTTATTCTTATTGGAGGAGAACATGAAATTTGTTATTTTTCTACAGCATGTATGATTTTACTTTACTATTGAATGAGATAATGATAAAAGCTCTTCTTTCTCGAAATTCTGTTCTTGAATCAATTTTATCCGGAGCTCAAATCAAATGATAAGTCTTACCAAGCCTCACAACGCCAATCTTTTTTTTGACTGGAAAAAGACCCTAAGGTCCATACTCATATTATTGCATCACGAATGATAACGTCATGGATTTCCAAAGGGTAATCCATATCAAACGACAATTCACATCTATTTTTTATAGCCATTTTACTAAGCATATCCGCTACATTATTACCCTTTCTATCAGTCCAGTTAAACTGGATCGTGTCAAACTTTTTAAGAGCCATGCATTTCTGTTTTACACAGCACCAATCTTATTATGAAGGGAAAAGTCCTTATTTGACATGAGGGGTTTGCATACATTTCAATCTGATTAAACCAAAAGCCGTCCTTGTATGTAAAACGGATTTTCTCAAGGGATGGAGTCAAATCTGATGTAAAATGAAATGAAATCATCAAAAGATCGGGTCAAATAAGCATTTTTTGCATAAAGGCACCCCATATTATACAGGAGAGTTTTTTATATGTTGCAGGGGAACTTGAGTTGAATGGCATGAAATGAATACAACATAATTACAATAAATCACCTAAGTCCTTAAGTTTAAGTTGGAGCCAACGATACTGGTGCATATTGGTTGCTGTTTGTACCCGCTGAAATATAGTGTGCACCGATTGGTAAAAATTGAACTTTAAAATATAATTTTCATTTTAAATATAACTTTTTATTATTTATTTTGAATTTATACATTGAGCTAAATAAGTTAAATGGGCCGTTTTTGGAGAGAGAATTGCATGTGCTATCCTCCAACGGTCATATTCTCCCAACAACTTTTTAAACGTTGGCAACGGTAAAATTATTTAAAAGGGCCAACGGTAAATATTTTTTTTCCTATAAATACCATGTCATTTTTCATTCTTTTTACTCAAATCCAACTCTTTTTGTTCTCTCTAAGCTCTCAATTCTCTCAATTTTTGTTCGAAATTTCATATACACTTTGTTTAAAAATACTATCATTTTATTTAATTATTTCGTATGTTCATTTTGATTAAAATTTCACAAATGGTAAACTCAGTGATTCGTTTCGACGACAAGCACATTTCAGTCAATCAAGCGATAATGGTAAGGAGAAATTTTAAATTCCGTTATTTTCAAATAAGTTAAATTTAAATTTTTTAATTTTTAAAATATTTTATTTTGTCGATATAAATATACAGATAATTGTGTTTTGGAGGGGTTCATACATAATTTTTCAAAGAGCCCAAACATCAAAATTCGTAGTTACTTGCAAAACACGAGATTCTTTTATGCCTCTTATATGCTCGGGGCTACAAACTCGATCCTACACTCATTAGTGCATTGGTGGAAAGATAGAAACATGAGACACACTTTCCATCTTCCATAGGACGAGTGTACAATCACACTCGAGGACGTAGCTTTACAACTCGATTTACTGGTGGCTAAGTCAATTGTTACGGGGTCAGTAGTCATTCCCGATAAAGAGGACCTTTGTGAGGCATTTTTAGGGAAGATGTCAGACAAGTTTCAAGGTGGCCAAAAAGATATGAAATGGTTGGAAACTAATTTCAGAGATCTTCCTCTGAATGCCCTCGACGTCGTCAAAGAACAATACACTTGAGCATTCATCTTGTGGTTAATCGGGGACATTCTAATGCCTAATAAATCTAGAAATTTGGTACACATAAGGTGACTACTACACCTACTCGACTTCAAAGAATGCGAATGATTGAGCTGGGGATCAGCTGTGTTGGCCACGTTGTACCGGGAGTTGTATTGAGCAACGGAATCAGATAAAATGTCAATCGATGGTTGTCTGCTCCTGTTACAGTCATGGGCATGGTGGCAACTATCATTTCTATGTCCTCGAATGAACAATCCTTATATATTCTCATTAGTGACATCATTTGATAATAATATGTAATTAATATAGTAAATATTGTTTATTTATTATGTATTTGAATTAACATATCGCTTGAATAGATGGAGCTATAGGTCGAGTTACGTGAGACTATTAGAGTAGTTTGAAAATATCTGACTGCCGAGGTTAGTTACTGATTTTTCAAACCTATAATAATTACGTAATTATTTGTAATTTAAAATTCCATACATAACAGAATTTACTATTATGCATTGTAGTTTGAATGAATGTCATGCATCGATTCGGATATCATAGAATCCATCCCATCAAAACTTTTGGCCATTCGGAGTATGTGGAATGCGAAGGTGCCATTGATAGTGTACGTGACAGTGGAGATGCAAGAATTGGATTCAGTGATGTGACCGTTTGGGTGGAGGCAAAAAATTTCTACCGCCACTGCGAGACATGAAAGTACTGCACAAGCTCGATTTACGAGGGATGTAACGCCCTCGACCCAACCCGATCTACCGAATCCAAATCTCAGGTGTTACGCCTTATACAGATGTAACTTAAAATTTTTCTTTCTTATTCATTGATGTAAACGTCTATTTATGAGTGTAACGAAATCTCTTATGGCCTACATTGTATGATTTCATTTACATTTCAGAATAATAAAATTGTATCGACTTCTATTCTATCTCTTATGTTGTTGAGTACATATTGGGTTTCTACTTAATGAACTTATGCGCAGACACGAACATGCCATTTGCCTTCTATTGTATGCATAATAGCCCAGGATGCCATTCCCTTGGCATAGCCTTGGCATCGTCTCTCAATGCATATTCCTTTACAGGCTTGAAAATAGAAACAACTTTCGTAAGTTCGTAAGAGCTTAGTGAGCTAAACCTTAGAATACCTTTTTTATTCATTCTACGTTGCATACGTTATTTTGCACATCCTTGGGGTATTTCTTTATCTTTCTTTCTTCTTTAACGGGTGCAATACTAAGGCTACTATTTTTATTTCTTTAATACCATTCTCTCCTCTCTTGAGCATACTACACTTAACATCTCTTTACTTTCTATATTCTTTCTTAAATTTTACTTTATTATCAGACTTAATATCTTTTCTCACACTCACTAGTCTTATCATTTTCTTTGGGATGGGTAGACTACGTCCAGATATTCCTCACTTTATTGCACTCTCTATATTTACTTTTAACTCATATCTTTGCCTTTCCATGCACTCTAGTGTACACTAGCCTTTCTATTCATGCCTTGTAACTATACGGGATTCACTGTTGATTTAATGTCCACTCAAAGGCATTGTTTTCAGATGGTCATCATGAGATTCGTTCTTGAGATTTCGCTATGAATGCGTTCCTTTCCAAAGATAGCCACAAAGGCTTTCCTTTTAGAGTCCTGCCATGAAGACGTCCTTTTAACAGAGTTTGCCACAAGGTATTTATTTAACTGAAATAGCCACAAAGACATCCTTTTAACAAAGATCATAACAAGGCCTTCCTTTAACAAAGATAGCCACAAAGGCTTCCTTTTAATAGAGATTGCCACAAAGGTGTCCTTTCAGAGATAGCTATAAAGGCTCATTTTTACAGAAATTGGTGTTTTTGATGATAGGGATTCACCTAAACTCATCGTCATGAGGTTTGCGCCTCATCGTCTGGTACTCACCCAACCGTCCTTTAAATATTTTCCATATGATGTCATAACCCAGCCATGGTCTTACACTATATGGTCTTCAGAGTACCATGGATTTTTCCTTTCAGAAATTTGTGTATTTAGTCTTGATGGACCCTTTTAGACAACTTCGGAGACAGACACAAACACTTCATGCAAATTCATACTTGACAAACTCATTTACATCTGACTGGTTCGTATCCTTAATACACACATTAACACACTAACCATTAACTTCAGAGATCATTTCCATATTCTATACGAATCATTCATGCAAGTTCACCAGACATGCATTTCTCATAGAACCATCACATCATACATTCTTAGCTTATTTTCATAGAATGTTTTACATGCATAATACATTTGCAAGATTCGACTTAGGGACTCACCTAACTTACATCTTTAATAGCTCTAAACAACAGATAAATACGTGTACGAGAATACATATATTTACATAGCATACTCTTAGGTCTTAATCCATCATTTGTCCTTAGTTATTATATTAGAGCGTAGTTGGTATCTTAACTAATCACACTTGGCACGTCATGTCTTCTTAGCGACAACCCTATTATCCGAGTTTCCTTAATACTTTACTAGACTTATTTTTCCTAATGAGTTATTCCTTTCTAAGGCAGTTTCTTGCCATAGTCCAATATTGGTTACGCATCCACTTAACATGCTAGGAGCATCAATGGGGTAGGCAACACTTCATCATTTGAAGTAACACTAGTTTACTTGTTAAATTCAAAGTTTACCCAATACTAGACGTTATGCTACTTTTAAGGAAACCTTATTCAAACATCGTGGTCTTAGACTTAGCTTAGAGGAGTACCTCACATTTCTTCTAGTCCTATTATCTCAAAAAAAGGAAGAGAAAAAATACTTTATTCTTAACTTATCTCAAACACTTAACTCAATCCAAATTTTTATTGAAACTTGTTAAACGTTCCATTAGCCATTGGGTGGTCTTATCCAAATATACAATTTCCAAGAAAATTAATTGAGTACCTACCTTTGGTCCTTAACTATCTCGATTCTTGTTTGGTTGGCTCCTAACTATTATTCCTTCCATATTGGTTGATTTAAAGACAATCTTATAGAATACTCCACACTACTAATGTAAACTCGCATCGTAATGATTGTTTCCCTTATCCATAATGGAGTCTGGCCACTTTATGTGCCATCAAAGTTTCTAATTTATTAGTTAAACTTTTTCAATTTTTCAATTTCTCTTTTCTTTGAAAAAAAATCAATTTTTAAACTTTATATTTTTTTAGTTGAACTTTGTATATTTTTAAAATTTAGATATATATTTTTTGAATTTTTTAAATTTAGAGTTTTTTTAAAAAATTATGACAAATTTTCTAGAATATTTATTTTTGTAAATTTAATTTATTTTTTTCAATTTTCTAAATTTTAAATACCTTTTTTAATTTCTTAAAAAATTGAAAATTTTTATATATTATTTTGACCTTTTTAAATTTATATTCATATATTTTAAAATTTTATAAAAAATGTTTTTAAAACTTTTTAAATTATTCATATATTATATATGTTCTTTTGTACGATTTTAATCAATATAATATTTATTATTAAAAAATAAAAAGGAGATTAAGGCGTTCTAACAATATCACATGACAGCCTTAAATTTTTTAACTCTGTAGGCCAATTTGGATAAAAAAACGATAATTTAATCATCAAACTAAGAAGAAAAAATGTTTAAGTAGCAAGGTGAATAATCATGGGTTGATCGGGTGCCAAATTCAGCATTAAGCTATGTTTTTTTCTTATAATTTATGATTCTACAAATACAACCATTCGCAAATCCCGTGAAAGTGAATGGCTGGTGAGCTGCACGCCACGTCAAAGGTAGCAAAAAGATTCATCCACGTCATCCATAACGATAAACTGATAAAACGGATGTAATGACCAAGATAACAGAGATTTAGATAGAAGCCGCTAATCAACCAACCCATTTTCATTTTCTCTACAGTTATGGCTCCATCTTTGCTTCATTTTAAGACTGCAGCAGCTGTTGCTGTGGCCTCTGCAAAAGCTGCTGAAAACGACAACGTAAGTAGAGTTCAACTCCCGGACAAGACAAGGAACTCTCGGGTCCTTGTCCTGGGTGGAACTGGTCGGGTTGGAGGATCTACTGCCACTGCTCTTTCCAAGCTTTGCCCGGATCTTCGTATTGTCGTCGGTGGTAGGAATAGGTTAGAGTGCCAAAACCCTGTTTTTTAATTGTTTGGTTGACGAGAAAATGGAAGGAAATTGAGGGAAAAAAAAGAAATGAGGGTTTTTTTTTTTTCTCTTTCTTTTTTTCTGTCTTTTGGTATCCATATGGATTGCAAAATTCTGGGATTATGGTTTATGCTAGCTCATTGAGAGCAAATTTTTTAATAGATATTTCATTCCAATTCGGCTTGGTAAAATATAAACAAAAAACCTATCAGTTGTTTGGTATTTGTCCTGTCTTTTGTTATGCAATTCCTAAATTTTCTTGGTTAAGATGTTGAGTGTTGGAGTTATGTGATGACTAGGGAAAAAGGTGCTGCCATGGTGGCTACGCTAGGGAAGAATTCCGAGTTTGCAGAAGTCAACATTAACAACAAAGATTCATTGGAAGCAGCTTTGAGTGGTGAAGCCTCTTTATGAGACTATCTATATATTTTCTTTTCTGTATCTATGTCATATGTTGTCGAACAAATTTGAAGAAATTTATCTGGAAAAGGTTATAGGATAAAACATAGTGAGAATGGTTTTTTTTCTGCAGATGTGGATCTTGTAGTTCATGCTGCAGGACCTTTTCAACAGTCACAGAAGTGTACTGTCTTGGAAGCAGCCATAGAGACCCAGGTGAGGCAAAGGTAATTCTTATGTATGAATTTCTTCTTTATTTCAGTGCCCTGTGTTTTTTTTATGTGATACATAATGTTTTATTGTATGGTTTAGTACAAAGCGGATATGATAACTCGGAAATTGTGATAACTCGGAAATTGTGATTGTTTATCATAACAGACTGCATATCTCGACGTTTGCGATGATACAAACTATGCGTTCCGTGCAAAATCGTTCAAGGATAGAGCAGTTGATGCAAATATTCCAGCCATAACTACAGGAGGAATCTATCCTGGAGTGAGCAATGGTATGGAAATTCTTTCTATTTGTTCCACAACTTAACAGCAGAGAACTTGCTGGTATGTAACTTTCAATAATAGGGTTACATTAGTTAGTGACTATCTAAAGCCTTATTGCATTGCTCACTAAAATTCTATCTTAATCCCAGAGAATGTTGATGGTTTTGATATGACAGTGATGGCAGCGGAGCTTGTTCGTGCTGCAAGAAGCGAAAGCAAGACAGAACCAGAGAGGTTAAGGTAATTACACCTTGCTAATGCTTATATGAAGTCCAAAAGTATTTCTTTTCGAAAATCTATTTCCATTTTATTACATCTTATATGAATGTGCGTTCTCAGGTTCTCCTACTACACGGCAGGCAGTGGCGGTGCTGGGCCAACTATATTAGCCACTAGTTTTTTACTGCTTGGCGAGGAAGTTGTTGCCTATAATAAAGGTGAGTACTGAGAAAATTTAAAAAAAAAAATTGATCTTTTTTACATAGTTTGAAGTTCTCATCATTTCTGTATAGGATGCATAACGTGATTTAAGTACTATTTGATCAGGACAAAAAATCAAATTAAAGCCCTTTACCGGAATGCTCAATGTAGACTTCGGAAAAGGGATTGGAAAGAGAGATGTTTATTTGTTGTAAGTTCTTTTAAGAAAGTCTTCTTCTCTTCTTACTTGGGTAAAACTTTCTTGCATAAATCTGAATCATTAGTACATTGAATTAGTCATTTCTACTCTAATGGCATCTTAATAATCTCTATACTTGTCTTCAAGTCCTGAACAAGTCTAGTATTGTCCCGTAGGATTTTATCTTCCGGCTCTGCCCGAGTACCTCAAGGGACAGAGTAGAAGCGCCTCATAGAGTGCATGGAAAGGCAAACCATGCGTGATTGTGCATGGCTGGACTCAAACCCATGCCTTACAGGGCATTTATGGGTGAGACTGCCAAGTCCAAAAACCTGTCAAGAAAAATGCTGGCATGCAATATGTCAAGTTTCAAATGACATTTTCTTGGCGATTTATATCTACGTTTGAATATAGATTTTTTTTTTTTTGTTCTCGGTGCTAACTGCTTAGCTCACATCAAATGTTGTTCGGTGTAGTTGTTCAGCTCCTATCTAGGGACCTTGTTTCCATTAGAACAACAAACATTGAATTATTTTTGCAGGAACTTACCTGAGGTACGGAGTGCTCATGAGGTCTTAGAAGTACCAACTGTCAGTGCTCGATTTGGAACAGCACCTTTCTTCTGGAATTGGGGAATGGAAGCCATGACAAATCTTCTTCCTGCGGTATGCTCTTATATTATATGACATGGTTAATACTATCCTTGATAATGAGCCGCACTTTTCCGGCTTAGAGAGTGGCACAATGTATAAATTAATGAATATCAGCAATAACAATTCTGAGGTCCCAACTCCCAATCACGCTTTGAATTCTTAGAGAAAGTGATAACAACTTGGCTGATGTTCACCAGTGATACTCGATCAACTATTGGTTCAAATAAGATGTTAAAGGGCGGCAGCAAAGTGTAACTTTCCAGGCTTTAACTTCAACTTTGTACCAGACAATTAACAATGAAGTCCGAATTTAGTAGTTATGTTTTCATCTCCTTTAAACAAATGCATCCCATTATTATCAAGTAAATGTTGCAGGAATTTCTGAGAGACAGAAGCAAAGTCCAACAGTTGGTTGAATGGTTTGATCCACTAGTCCGAGCAGTTGATGGAATTGCCGGTGAGCGAGTTTCAATGAGGGTATGATACTAAAACTGAGCAAACTTTAATGGCTAGTATTCCAATAGTGGTTTTATGCTACTCAATCATATGTGAATCAAATATTTTCTGTTAAAACTTTTCCTAGGTTGATCTGGAATGCACAAATGAACGGAGTACACTTGCTTTGTTTAGTCACAGGAGACTCTCTGTGTATGTAGAAAGCTTCAAGAAACAAGTAACTTTGTTCAATAAAGCCTCTACCCTTAAAATCCCTTCAACATGTAACTTGTAGAAGGCACCAAGTTTAATTCATTCGCAGAATGGTTTTATTCGATGTCACAATAGATATGAAGAATATCGAATTCCGTTTATTTCAGGGCAGTGGGAAACGCCACAGCTGCTTTTGCAGTAGCAATTCTTGAGGGAAGCACACAACCTGGTGTTTGGTTCCCAGAAGAGGTACACAAAACAACTAAATACCTATGTTACCATGACTCAAACTGAGTGTCGGATTGTAGCCCCAATACCTGACATATGTGTAATGGGTGACATAGATGCACTTTATATTTAAAATGTTACTAAAAATGTTACTTCAAAATGTTTATATAGCCTGAAGGAATTGCAGTTGAGGCTAGAGAAGAACTGCTCAAGCGAGCTGCACAAGGAGCAATAGCATTTGTGATGAATAAGTAAGTCCAAGAAGATAAAATCTCTCTCTACCCATCTTCCTGTCACACTCTTTCTCTAACTGAAGTTTTTGGTCCGCAGGCCACCCTGGATGGTTGAAACAGACCCAAAAGAGCTTGGATTAGGAATATATGTTTGAGAATGCTCGGAACTTAGTCGCGTGCCAACCTGCCTTTTTTCTGGTGAATTTTTGGCATGGATGAATTGTTGATCCTTGTGACTAAGGTCATGTCAGATGCTGGAAATTACATATGATTTTAGGGACTTGAACTTGGGTCATTTTTGAAAGGACCCATTTACTTTACAGTCTCCGATTCTTGGTTGAATCGAACCCATCTGAAAATCTTAACCCTACTGTAATTTTTGTTGTTAAAAATATTGAGGATGTTTTTGGAATACAGCTGAGGTGATCAAAACATGTACCCAGAATCATCTATTTCTTGATTCATTAAAAGAAATTTTATGTTTTCTATTTCACATGTTTGCAATTTTTTGTTACTGTAGGACATGTGAAACGAAGGAAACTGAAAAGGTTGGGTCAGGCTATAGATGTTAATACATAGGATCAATACAATCTGAGTAGGAAAAGATATCATGCCTGTCGAAACTATTTTTAATTTAAAAAACGTGGATCGATTTTAAAAATATGGATGGAGTCACCACCAATTCTTTTTAAGGTGTAATTGGGCCACCTTATAAAGCATTTTGGTCTACGAGTTTTAAGAAAATAGGTTCGGGAGTAGGTTACGTACGAGAAAGGGTTAGTACCCTCGTAACGCCCAAAATTGGTACCAAATTGATTTATAAATGTCCTTATTGTCGAAAATTTGAAAAAGTTTTTGAAATTCAATTCCTTTAAAACATTTAGATAATTTGAATTGGATGTCGAGTTTTTCTCATTCAGAAGGAATAAAATATCACGTCCAGCTCGATTGGATACATTATTTCAAACCCTCAATACAAGATCATTTCGTAATTTCCAAAACTCATGCATTTGAAATTTCAAAAGGATATTTCGTTATTTGGCCAAACGGTAAATCGCAGCCCAGCACGATTGAGCACGATTTATCGAATTTCCAAATACGAAATATCGCGTCGTTTAATTTAAGAAAACTTGGATGAAATGCCAAAAGGATATTCTGTATCTTGGTCGAATGAAAAATTGAAACCCAGCACGATTGGGCACGATCTCTCAAACTCCCCAAATACGAAATATTGCCTTATTTTAAAAGACCTTTGAAAAAAAAAAAAGAGTAAATCGGAAAAAAGGAATTAAAGAAATAAATTTTGAAAAAACAATAATAATGGTATACCACATAGAAATAATAATATATTAATAACGCTAACAATATATTAATAATAATATAGTAATATAAGAAAAATTAATAATAATAGTAATAACAGTAGTAATATATATAATAATATATTAAACATAGTAGTAAAAATATTAACGATAATAAAAAATGGTAGTAATAATAAAAGATAAATAGAAAAAAAAAGGAAAATAACAATTCATTAATAATAATATGCGTATTAATAATAATAAAAATAAGAAAAAAATAATACCATATTAATAAGAATCATAACAAGTCAATAATAATATTAAAAGTAAAAAGTAAAAAAAAAAACTATATATATATGTATATATATATATAATGTGGCCATGGTACATAAAAGAATTTGTAATAAAAGAGAAAATAATTAAATTTTGAAAGAATAAACTATATACTAAATAGATTTGAAAAAGATATATATATTTAATAGATTTAAAAGAAATTGTATAAATAAAATAACAGAACGATTTAAATAACAAATATAAAATATTAAAACAAAAAATTAAAACCCTACAAACTAAGGACTAAATCAGAAAAGAAATAAAACCAGAGGTAAACCCCCTCTCTCTTTTCTTCTTTCGTTTGTGTAAAGAAAAAATGTGAATACCAAAGTAAAACAAAATAAAATAATATGAAAAGTCACCTTAAAAATCTGATTCGTATTCTCTTTGATTTCATATGTGTATTCTAAAAAAATCCCCCCCTTTTACAATGGTTTTGAATGGCTTTTATAGCCAAATTTTACAACTTAAGTGGGGTGATGGAGTTAGTGGGGTGGTGGAGTTAGTGGTCGGTTTAGTGGGGGTGATAGAGTTAATGGGGTGTAGTGGGTAGTGGTTGGTGTAGTGGTCGGTTTAGTGAGGCATAGTGGGTTTAATTTTGGGTGTTTAATTTGGGCTGGTTTGATTGTGCCCAGGCAGAAATTGGGTCTCACAGCTGCCCCTCTTTGCTCGTTGTCATGTAATGGGAACGAAGCAAAGATTACAAAGGCCAATTTTGCCAGGTCCTGCTGAATCTTGACCATTGACGCTCATCTTCTTCAAGTAGCCTTATTTCAATTCATTGCGTCCTCCAAAGTAAGAAATATGTATTTGATATGTTCTAGTGGCTTAAATCTGCTCCACTCCTGCTCAGCGAAGATAAGATCTGCCAAAATTTAATCTGCTCCACTCCTACTTAGTGGGGTAAGATCTGCTATAATTCGATCTGCTCCGCTCCTATTCAGCGAAGATAAGATCTGTTGTATTTCTAGCCTATTGCCCTACTGCTTAGGGTGCTAAGGCTCATCGACTTTGATCTGCTCCACTACTACTTAGGGAGGTAAGATTTGTAATTTTTAGCCTGCTACCCTACTACTTAGAGAGTTAAGGCTCACCGTCTTTGATCTGCTCCACTACTGTTCAAGGAGACAAAATCTATAATTTTTAGCCTGTTACCCTACTGCTTAGGAAGTTAAGGCTCACCGTCTTCGATCTGCTCCGCTACTGCTCAGGGAGACAAGATCTGTAATTTTTAGCCTGTTACCCTACTGCTTAGGGGGTTAAGGCTCACCGTCTTCGATCTGCTCCGCTACTGCCCAGGGAGACAAGATCTGTAATTTTTAGCCTATTACCCTACTGCTTAGGGGGTTAAGGCTTACCGTCTTCGATCTGCTCCACTACTGCTCAGGGAGACAAGATCTGTAATTTTTAGCCTGTTACCCTACTGCTTAGGGAGTTAAGTTGTGGCTTGAATATGCTCCATTGCCAATACATGGAGATAAGATTCGTCGAAATTTGATCTGTTCCACTCCTGCCAGTGAGATGTGATCTGCTATATTTAGCCTGTTCCACTCTTGCCAGTGGGATGAGGCTGGTGGTTTGAATCTGCTCCATTGCCGATACATGGAGATAAGATCCGCCGAAATTTGATCTGTTCCACTCCTGCCAGTGGGATAAGATTCGCTATATTTAGCCTGTTCCACTCTTAATCAGTGGGATAAGGCTGGTAGTTTGAATCTGCTCCATTACCGATACACGGAGATAAAATTCGATGAAATTTGATCTGTTCCACTCTTGCTCAGTGGGGTAAGATCTGCTTAAATTTGATCAGCTCTGCTCCTACTCAGCGAAGATAAGATCTGTTAACCTGCTCCACTTTTGCTCTGTGGGATAAGGCTGGTGGTTTGAATCTGCTCCATTGCCAATACATGGAGATAAGATTCGTCGAAATTTAATATGTTCCACTCCTGTTAGTGGGATGAGATCTGCCATATTTAGCCTGCTCCACTCCTGCTCAGTGGGATAAGGCTGGTGGTTTGAATCTGCTCCATTGCCGATACATAGAGATAAGATTCGTCGAAATTTGATCTGTTCCACTCCTACCAGTGGGATAAGATCTGCTATATTTAGCCTGCTCCACTCCTACTCAGTGGGATAAGGCTGGTCGAAATCTGTAATTTTAATCAATCTTGCTACACTGTCCACTGGTAGTCCATCTGTAGAAGTAATTTCCTGGGGTTTATACTTATGTCAAATGGTTAGGATGCCATGATCAAAATGATTCAAATGCTCCTAACTAAATGTATTATGAGTGACATTTGTATGAATGCAGAATGCCATGAAAATGATCACTTTTTAGGTTGTCATTATTCTTTGTGTGTTAAGGCTATCATTTCATCGACGTGGGTCTTCTTGCTCAGTTGATATCTTCTAACAGAGAACTCGTAAAATCAATCCTATTTTGTTCAACTGGTTTGCCCCACTATAACTTCAAGGTCTAGTCCACTGTACTTCTGGGACATAAAGCTTGCACTATCTTCAAACCCTCCCACTGCAACTTAGGGGAAATCCATTCCCAACATAATTCAAGGATATAGGATTTGACTCTTCTTCCATCAATTTGGTCCGTTACACCATTCCTTGGGTGTCATGACCGGATGTGTATGCCTGATATTTGCATGGATGCAGAATATCATTTTTCTCTCGAGAATGATCCCTTTTAAAACTTAGGTTGACATTGCTCATTATTTGTCAATATTGTGTAACTAACGCAATATTTGTCTTTGACAGAAAATCTTAAGGGGTAGTCTCTCAAACAATTCCAACTCTTAGGCTTGGTAAATTCTAAACAACAGTTCTGTTTCAGGTTTCTGTAATAATTAGAAACTTCTAGAGTAATAAGCAGAACTCCTTTTGTAAAAGTATTATTAGTCCATTAATCATTATTTCAATGCAAAATGCTTGAAAGAGATCATAACAAGGGACAAAAACGAAATTAATTAAGAGCATAGCTCGAAATAATTAAATTAATCAAAGATAGCCAAGGTAATAAAATAAAATTGATTAGGGCGTATCTCGAAAAGAATAAGGTAATCAAGGATAGCAAACATGGGTAAGATAGAACACTAGGTGCCCCAGCCTGAGCTCTTCTGTACAAACTTCTTGATTATCATTTTGAGCTCAATATGTGTTTAGAGGATCCGAAGTACTTTGTCAATGCCCTAAGATGTAGCATATTTCCTCATTGTCAACTCGGGCATAGTAAGACTATCGCATGCCCCACTTTTGATCAAAATTTAAGCCGCCCTTTTCGGGTTTTCAACTCAAATCCCCCTTGGTTTCAAAGCGTCCTTTGCAGGTTTTCGCATTGGCCTCTCCTTTTCTTTTTATATCTTTTTCTTTTTCTCTTTATTTTCTTTGTTTTTTTGTTTTCCTTTTCCAAAAGTGAAGTATTCTTCGATTAAATCCAAACTCGTAGGGTCAGGCTGTTTCTTGCCATCCACCTTGGTCAATATCGATGACCCTCCAGGGATAAGGTCATTCCTAAGTTAACATCTATTTTCTCTAAGATTCTTTTGGATGGGAAGGATCCTTTTCAAAACTAACTTTCTCTGATATGATTTTTTTGGGACAATCACTTCGTATCATCTTGGTATATTTGACCGAGATGGATAGTTTTCGACCACCTTTCTTCAATCAGGTTCACTTGATCATTGGAATTGAATTTATTCTCCTTTAATCGATTTCAACTCTGACAAAACTCGTGGAGAAGAAAACTCGACAGATAAAACTGCATTCATTCCATAAATTAACGAGGAAAACGTTGCCTCAATAGAGGTTCTGATAGAGGCTCCCACTATCTTTTTTTTTGCGCCGTTTATTTTCGGATGATATGGTGTTTAATCTTGAACAGACCGGATGCTTTTGATATTGTGCCGCTATTTAAATTTAATACATCGTTAAATGTGATCCTTTTAGCATTCTATACTGACATAGAATCTGCTGGCTATTAACCTCTCGTCATTGGCATATAAAGCAGCTTCCTTCCACCTGGCAACATAATCAACCACCATAAAAAGATGAATCGATACTCGTTAGAGGCTTTTGGCAAAATCGGCTTGACGACATACATGCCCCATATAAAAAAAGATTATGGGTTCTACTGATTCTTTGCAATATGAGGTTTACTTCTCATCTTGTTTACCGTCATTAACAGATCAAGAGATAAGCTATAGCCTCGGTCATTTTCAAAGTCCTGAGATCTCTCTTAAACACATATCTCGCTCAAAAGGAGACCCTGAGTTAGTAGTAGTGTCACTCATATCATTAATATCTGGAGACTTGTTATAAAGACGAAAGAAAATTTGAAGAATAAGAGAGACAAGAATATTTACTCGTGTGGTATGATCATGAATGAAATGAAAAGAACAGTTGCTTGAAATGAGAAACAAAAATGCATTTTATTGAAATAAAGATGCTGGACATAAGCCTATCTCACAAAGGGATTCTTATTGCCTCTAGGCTTAAAGTAACAAGTGTGTTTTGAATATTATTCTAGATTAACCCTAAAAAATACAGGAATCTCTTTTACTATCCCATTGTTCAAAAAACTCCAAGGTATGCAAAGGTTAAATTCTTTTTCCCACATCCTCGATTATCGTATTACCTCCTTATTAGCATGGTTGGGTAACAGATTTTCTACACCAGACTGATTGTCAAACTTCACAATGCCTATTTCAACAAGCCTTTCGACTAACTTCTTAAAAGAGATGCAATTTTCTATCGAGTGCCTCCTGATTCCCGCGTAGTATTCGCATTGGGTATTTTTATTGTACCACTTTGGGTATGGAGGTTGCATGGGTTTTGAGTAGAACGGAGCTACCACACGCGCATCAAACAGATTTTGGTATAACTCCCTATAAGTCATCGGGATGGGAGTAAACTGGAGTTTTTCTGATTCAGCCTCAAGCTGGATTCCGACCTTAAGGGGCCTTGAAAGCTAGTAGTCACGGCCCTCGGCTGGCCTACTGTAACCAATTTGGTATACCCTTTACTCACATTGTTCACTTCATTTTCATTTTTCTTTGGGTTTGACTTTTGGGTGCTTACTTCTGTATCTATCTTCCCGCATGTTATCGCATTCTCTATCATCTCGCCGGACATTATTATATCTGGGAAGCTCATGGTAGTGTTTCCCAACATATGGTTAATGAACGGGGCTTTTAGAGTGTTGATGAAAAGCATTGCTGTTTCCCTCTCCAAGAGAGGTGGTTGTACTTGTGTGGCTACTTCCCTCCACCTTTGTGCATACTGCCTGAAGCTATCGTTTGACTTTTTCCCTATGTTCTGTAGCGTGATCCTGTCAGGAGCTATATCTGTCACATGGCATATTGCTTCATGAAGGCTTGTGCTAAATCCTTCCATGATTTGACTTGAGCACGACTCAGCTGATTGTACCATTTGGCCGCGGTCCCAGTCAAACTATCTTGAAAACAATGAATTAACAATTGGTCATTATTGACATACCCCGTTATTTTCCGACAGAACATTGTGATATGGGCCTCAAGACAACTGGTTTCGTTGTATCTTTCGAACTCTGGCATCTTGAACTTTAGAGGAAGTATCAAATTTGGTACCAGACTTAACTCTTTAGCATCCATTCCGTATTGGTAATCAGCACTTTCCAGTGCTTTGAACTTCTCCTCAAACCATTTGCATCGGTCTTCGAACTGTTTAGGAAGTTCCGCCTTTGCCTTTTCCACTTCTACCGCATCATCGAAGTAGGGGACATCAAGGGTTACAGGATGGTCTCCGGGGTATGAACTTGAACCTATTGGGAAATTTACTGGTGCCGAGGTACCGGATTGACACTGAGGTCTAATATTAACAGACACCTTCGGTGGTTGTGCTTGAATGTTCATTGGGGGAAAGCTTATAGGACAAGCAGAGTCTTCATTGTCATTTCCAGTATCAGCCATAAGGCATTTTCCTTTGTCAGATCCCCCCTTAAACTGCTGCGTTAGCTGACTTATCATGTTGTTTTGAGATTCTAGCATGCTTTTCTGGGATTCCAGCATCTGATCCCTCATCTCTTGTTGGATCCTGGCCAACTGTTCTTGCATCTGAATTTGCAATTGGTCCTGCATCTCCTTTTGCATCTGTTCTAACCTCTCTAACCTTTGATCCATGACTTTTGTTTTTCTTCGAGTGTAGTAGCGATGCTCCAGGGTAACCTCAATACAATCTCTAGTTAATAGTGTTCTTTTATGAAATTTTATGCACATGATGCGATGTAATGCAAAATGCATGTTGATGAATGCAAAAAAGAAATAGAGGCGTTGATTCTGAATTCAATTTCATTAGAATAACTTTTCTAGAAAACAAACTTCTTTACATAAAACAGATTACATATGCGGCCCTACCCTCATAGTCCAAGCGAAGACATCGATCTTTTCCTTCATATTGGGATGTAGGGTCAAATCTCGTGAACTTTTCGATAGATGCCTCTACTAGCTCATTTTACTTGATTCGGGCTGTGACTCACTGCTCATTTATCCTTGCGATACTCGTTTAACTTCTTTAAGAAAGTTGAGATGTGACATCTCTCAAGTAATCCTTGTTAACTTGAATTCTTGCAATAAATCAAAGTCTTGTATTCTTTTGCAAACTATCAGCCTTCTCTCATTGTGTTTACTTGGACCATATTTGGACGACCGTATTATAATCCACCTCATCAAGAAATCCGTTTCCTCATGACAAACTATTCTATTTAGCAATCAAATATAAATCAACACCTCCTTTCTAAAATAATGCAATGTGATGCGATGCGATGTAATCATAAACAAAACAAAACACGTTAGTACAGAAAAAATAAATAGCCTAGAACACCTATTTAGGTGACCACTAAGGTTTAGTGTAGTTCTACCTAAGGTGGGCTCCTAAGGTTCACTATATGTGGTTCGGTTCTGAAGAAAGGGTACCTGAACTAGCAGATTCATTGATCCTCACCCATTATAGGCTCATATGGACCAAGTTCAGTTCAGGGTGATACATTTCCCCATGGCCATGCAGAGGTGAAAACCTCACGAAGACATAGGTACGGATGTATCCCGGAAGCGATCCGTTAGCCCATACGGAGGTGAAAACCTCATGAAGGCATAGTTTCTCACTCCCACTTAAAAGGCACGACCACAACGGTCATGCAATATGATGCAGGAATAACAAAGGAGATTTAAACAAAAAATGACACAAACAAATGTGATGAAAGAATTATAATTTCTAAAACAAAATTTCATTTTCGACAAAATGACATAAATTAACCAATTCCACAGCTTGACTCTCTTATTGGTCCCCAGCGGAGTCGCCAAGCTGTCGAAACCATTTTTAATTTAAAAAAGTGGATCGATTTTAAAAATATGGATGGAGTCGCCACCAATCCTTTTTGAGGTGTAATTGGGCCACCTTATAAAGCATTTTGGTCTACGAGTTTTAAGAAAATAGGTTCGGGAATCGATTACGTATGAGGAAGGGTTAACACCCTCGTAACGCCCAAAATTGGTACCAAATTGATTTATAAATGTCCTTATTGTCAAAAATTTGAAAAAGTTTTTGAAATTCAATTCCTTTAAAACATTTAGATAACTTGAATTAGATGTCGAGTTTCTCTCATTCAGAAGGAATAAAATATCACGTCCAGCACGATTGGATACATTATTTCAAACCCTCAATACAAGATCATTTCGTAATTTCCAAAACTCATGCATTTGAAATTTCAAAAGGATATTTCGTTATTTGGCCAAATGGTAAATCGCAGCCCAGCACGATTGAGCACGATTTATCGAATTTCCAAATACGAAATATTGCCTCGTTTAATTTAAGAACATTTGGATGAAATGCCAAAAGGATATTCCGTATCTTGGTCGAATGAAAAATCGAAACCCAGCACGATTGGGCATGATCTCTCAAACTCTCCAAATACGAAATATTACCTTATTTTAAAAGACCTTTGAAAAAAAAAAGAGTAAATGGGAAAAAATGAATTAAAGAAATAAATTTTGAAAAAAAATAATAATGGTATAGCACATAAAAATAATAATATATTAATAATGCTAACAATATATTAATAATAAAAATATAGTAATATAAGAAAAATTAATAATAATAGTAATAACAGTAGTAATATATATAATAATATATTAAACATAGTAGTAAAAATATTAACGATAATAAAAAAATGGTATTAATAATAGAAGATAAATAAAAAAAAGGAAAATAATAATTCATTAATAATAATATGCGTATTAATAATAATAAAAATAAGAAAAAAATAATACCATATTAATAAGAATCATAACAAGTCAATAATAATATTAAAAGTAAAAAGTAAAAAAAAACTATATATATATATATATATATATATATAATGTGGCCATGGTACATAAAAGAATTTGTAATAAAATAGAAAATAATTAAATTTTAAAAGAATAAACTATATACTAAATAGATTTGAAAAAGATATATATATTCAATAGATTTAAAAGAAATTGTATAAATAAAATAACAGAACGATTTAAATAACAAATATAAAATATTAAAACAAAAAATTAAAACCCTACAAACTAGGGACTAAATCAAAAAAGAAATAAAACCAGAGGTAAACCCCCTCATTTTTTCCTTCTTTCGTTTGTGTAAAGAAAAAATGTGAACACCAAAGTAAAACAAAATAAAATAATATGAAAAATCACCTTAAAAATCTGATTCGTATTCTCTTTGATTTCGTATGTGTATTCTAAAAAAATCCCCCCTTTTACAATGGTTTTGAATGGCTTTTATGGCCAAATTTTACAACTTAAGTGGGGTGATGGAGTTAGTGGGGTAGTGGAGTTAGTGGTTAGTTTAGTGGGGTGATAGAGTTAATAGGGTGTAGTGGGTAGTGGTTGGTGTAGTGGTCGGTTTAGTGGGGCGTAGTGGGTTTAATTTTGAGTGTTTAATTTGAGCTGGTTTGATTGGGTCCGAATAGAAATTGGGTCTCACAATAATAATAATAATAATAATAATAATGTCATTTCCTTTAAAATCATTTTTGCCACACATTGCATTTAAAAAAAGAAAATTTGAAAGCCATATTATTGAAAATTGCACCAAAATTTTTTAATATAATAACAATTCTTATAATAAGATTTCGTTAAATAGAGAGTCAACAGTAGTATATTTTACATTAGTGATGGGTACAAGTAGTTATTGCGACTTACGGTTGTAAAATTTATTTCCTTTTGGCTTAGAGAGAAATATTTGAGATTATTTTTTAAGACATTGTTATTTGAGTTAATTGTACCAGTCACTCTTATTTTAGATTCATCTTTAAATTTCAACATATTTTTATTATTTCTTCCAACTATCAATATTATTTTAATAAAGTATTTTTATTATTAAAACCATTAAATAAAACTTCAAATCTTATGTAATGAAATTTAAAATATTTATTTTTAAAATAAAACATTGTTGCATAGGTTTTAAAAATAAAAATTAATAATAATGTAAAACTGAAAAAAGAAGAAGAAGCTTTCCTATAAAAGTTTTGAAAATTTCAAAATTAAGATATTTAAAATATCCATTTTTATTATATTCATTTTTCTTAAAATTTTTATTTTAAATTATGTCACATAAAATTTAATGTGTCATTTAACAGTTAAATCAAGAATTTAGTAGTGAAATGACCTAATTGATGTAACATCAAAAGTTTGAGATGTAATTCGAATGAATTGAAATTTTAGGATCAATTCAAAATAAGGATTATAGTATGAGGATGTTTAATGCAATTAACTCTTATTATTTTTAATTTTAGATTAATTCAGATATTTGCTAAAACCAAGAAAAAAAATAGAAATTAAGTTGGAATTTTTTTTTTAACCCTTCCCTAATGTAAAAAGTGCCAACAACCCAATGCAGCAAGTGATTAAGAATTTCATGTTCACGTTTAAAATTTAGGATTCAAGTCCTGGGAATAACATTTCTTTTCCACAATTTTTAATATATTAAAAAATAGGTTTAATGGTCTCAAACTTTTTAAAAGAAAAGTAATTAAGTTCTTGTTATTTTTCACTTAATTGGGTATTTTAAACTTTTAAAATATATTAAAAAAGTCCTCAAATTTTTTCAAAAAGAGCAATTCAGCCATTGTTTTTTTTTGTACTCAATTGGGTACTTAAACTGTCAAATGCATAAAAAAGGCCCTTTAACCATTAACTTTAACGGTTGACCGTTAAAGTTAGTTGTCCCTAATTTTTACAATTAAAGTCATCATGTGTCACAATCTAAAAATTATTAAATTTTAATAAAAAATAAAAAATATTTAAAATTTATTAAAATTATAAAAATCATAAAAAATATAAAAATATAGAAATATAGAAAAAAATTATAAAATTTTATAAATTTGTAAGAAAATAATAAAAATGTAAAGAAATATAAAATTCATAAAAATATTATAAAAATTACCGTACCAAAAAAAAACATTTTATAATTTTTCTATAACTTTTATTGACGTTTTTTTATCCTTTTTCGTTACATGTCACGCTGTACTGCGACACGTGATGACTTTAACTGAAAAAATACTGGGGGTCATTAACTTTAATGGTCAACCGTTAAAGTTAATGGTCAAAAACCTTTTTATGCATTTTATAATTTTTATAAATTTTTACAATTTTTATAATTTTTTTCTAATTTTAAATATTTTTTATATTCTTTTACTAAAATTTAAGAATTTTTATAATATCTATATATTTTTATTTTTTTATAATTTTTTTACCATACCACATTTGGTTGTGACACAATATGGCTTTAACTGAAAAAATTAGGGATAGTTAACTTTAATGGTCAACTGTTAAAATTAACGGTGAAAGGGCCTTTTTGATGCATTTTGACAGTTCAAGTACTTAATTGAGTGAAAAAAAAAAGTAAGGGCTTAATTGCTTTTTTGAAAAAGTTTGAGGATAGTTTTTTACACATTTTAAAAGTTCAAGTACTCAATTAAGTGTAAAAAAAAAAAAAAAAAGAGGCTTAATTACTTTATTTGAAAAAAATTGAAGGCTTTTTAGTTTAAATAAATTACTAATAAATTAATCAACATTCTTAAAATATATGTTTAAATTTTATCAGTCTTTTTATTTTAATTTTTCCTATTTTAAAATTGAAGTTATTTAATTTTAAAATCAGTTTAGATTATATAGTTACAAATTATTTTTATATTTCAATTTTTTAAAAAATATATTTAACCTATTCGAGAAATTTTAATATTTTAATATTTTTTATTTAATTATGCATATTTTCTATTTTCAAATGATATATTTAAAATGGTTTACATGTTACGGTCCAATGTATTTTTAGCGTGGGTACTCCACTTAATAAAAAAATAATAAGATATATATTTTCTTTTAATTTTCTTTGAGGTTCTTTATCGGCACAATGGATTTGCATGGCTTAGAGCTGATCATGGGCCGGGACTCACTCGAAAAATGGGAGGGTTCGGGTAAAAATATAGGCCTGAAAAATGGGCTTGGACAAAAAACAGGGCCCATTTAGAAAATGGGGCCGGGCCTCGAGTAAGATTTTTTTGGCCCGGGTCCGGCCCGAATTATGTATTAAATATTTTTTAATCATTTTTAATTTTTAACTTTATCCTTTTTTAGTTTTACTTTCTTTTCGTGCCTTCCTCTTCCCCCCTTATTCCCATTTCCAAAATTAAAATCCCTAACTCACCGGTCACCGGTCACCGGTCACCGGTCACCAGTCACCAGTCACCACTACCTCCACTGATCCACCGATCCAGTAGTCTCTACCTCCTGAATACCCATTCATCTCTAGTCTTCACCTCCCATCTGCTTATATCAAACAACCTACTAGCCTCAAGCTTAGAAAGCCTTTTTTTCTTCCTCATACTACCCACGGCCACAACACAGTAAGCTTCTTCTTTTTCCTCATACTACCCATTTTGTTCTTTCATTTTTTTTTTATCTTTTTGTTGCTATTGTTGTAAGAACTGATAATTATTTTTTTTTGGTAGGTTGCTGTGATTGATTCAGGATTCGAAGCTGGTCTTATGGCTGATATTCAAAAGTACCTGGAGGATCTTATCAATGTTGGACTTAGACAGTGATTGATTTCTCTAACAAAGGTGTGGAACTTTGTATAATGGTTGCTTTCGTAGTATGCCTTCTGAGAATGGGCCTGTCTTTTTGCATTAATTCTTATTCTTTTTTTAGATTGTTAATATTGTCCAGTTGTGAGAGAATTGATAGCTTATTGATTTGCAATTGTCCATAATCTGCCTAACCATCATTATTGTTTTGAATGGTTCAACATTTGATTTGATCATTATTTCTGGATTTTGTGATGGTCTTCATTTGATTAGTCTATTACATATATTTTATGTAACACCTCCAAACCGGCCTAGATGATTAGACCGAATTTGGAATGCTACATTGATCACCGAAGTGATCGTAGAAAATTTTTACAAAACAACTTATATTCGTAAACCAAAATCGTAAATAACCACATAGTAAAAATTTACTATAAATCTTAATATAAAGCATGTTTAAGTTATGCGAATAAAACACAAATCAGCTGTACCACAACATTATAAATCCTTACAGTTTAAACTTTAATCGAATAATGAATAAAGCCAAAATTAAAAAACCCATAGTTTATCCACCAAGACATTCTGAGACCTCCGCGTATCGAGTCTAGTATCTAGAATCCAGAATTGTACCTGAAAGGGAAAATAGAAGTGGGGGTGAGCTACTCGAGCTCAGTGTGAGATCAAATCAATTAAACTACAAAAAGGATACTAGAAACTAGAAGTAGTTCGAAAAAGAACATACTCACAGACAGATTTAAAACAAAAACAGACCATATGTAACTTTACAGTCATATGGCACTGTTAAACACAATAACAGAAATTCTCAGTAGTTACAGACTGGGCCTGAGCCCTTTCACGAATTATAATTAGTTGAGCCTTAGCCCATCACCTTAAGCGTCTAGTCAGACAGTCGCTGTCAAATCTATAAGGTTCTCTTAGGCACGAGTGCCTTTCAGACGATTAGTCAATCACATCCAAATACAGTATCGCAATCAGTCAAACATATCATTTTGACATTTCAATTGAGCAGTACCGTCACATTCAGTCACAGATACAATCAGATGCATGCGAGTGCAAATGAGTTATAAAATGACCCACACATCCAGCCAACACACCATCTCCGTCCACTCCTACACATCCTATGGGGATATAATCAACCCACTATTCCCTGCACTCTGAGTAGTACCTTGAAAATCCCATCCAACCTTATACACCATAGGATGTTATCCCAGGTTGCCTGGTGACGGTGATCATCAGCATTGTCCGCGACCCTCAGGAAATTGGGACCGCCCTCGACCCTCTGGGAATTGGGGCTAACAGTGTGCAGATAGACTGCCAGTCTCATATATTACGCAGGAATGCTAGCGTATGAACTGTATTATGCAATGCAGTAAATTGCGGTACAGACATGTAGTGTGAATTGCCAGATCAGATAATAGTACGTAGCGTAGCTAACGTATACGCAGTACAGTGCAATGCAGTAAACTGCTATACTGACAGGTTGCAGTAAAATTGCCAGATCAGTTAAATCGTCCACGACCTTCTGGGAATTGGGACTGCCCACGACCCTCTGGGTATTAAGGGTTTTAGTATGCAGATAAACTACCAAATGGTAAATCTCCCTTCTCTTTAACATCCCATCCCAAAATACTTTATATGCAAATGTATGTATGCAGATGTATGAATGCGGATGCATCAATTCAGAATTCAATTACATACAATCCTTCAAAAGTAGTCATTTATAAGCATTCATTCAGCTTCAAAGATGTGCACACTTGTGCACTCAATCTCGGTACCAATTATTTCACACAACTAAACACTAGTAACACTTAAAATACAATCAGAGCAGAGTTGTGTCAACCCTCAGTAAGCTTATTCGAGAAATTGGAACACATAGAATCGCGATTGCACTTAAATCCCTAATAACCAAAATTTGGCGAGTTAGGTCCACACGTCTTTGTGCTCTGGCCATGTGGAGCAATCCAGACCGTGTGGGGATCCAAACACCCATGAGAGGGGTAGCACACGACCGTGTGACAAAGGCACACACTCGTGTCGTGCAGAGGCACGACCATGTAAACAGGCCGTGTACCTCACTGTCCAATTTCACCAATTTAAGGTGCAGGGTAGACACGACTGTGTGAAGGTGTCACATGCCTGTGTGGCCATCAAACACGATCATGTGTCCCATAACACACACCCGTGCAGAATCCCTAGGCCCCAAATCATTCACACGGCCGTGTGTCCGAAGCATACGCCCGTGTAGAAGCCCTAATTTCCCAAATCTATCACACGGTCATGTGACAAAATCGTGTGACTCTAAATCCCTAATTCCCAACCTCACACACCTATGTACCCGAGGGACACGGCCGTGTGGATTCCAACAAAAATCTCCAAATCGACCACACGACCGTATGGCACCCAAAATCGACCGAAAACCCTAATTCCCAAATCTACACGGGCGTGTGCCGAAGGGGCAGCCATAAAACCTCGAAACAGCATCGAAAACACCATTTGAGCCACTGTAACAGCCTATAAACTTTACCCTATCAACATATATCAGAAGCAACAGTTCCCCTTCACTTCTATCATCTAAAAACTCAAGAACGAAGGGTAATGCAAAAAGGAAAGGAATTCGTAAAACAAGATAGCAATCAATTTAAAAATAAAAAGTAGTAACCAAAATCGAATATCACACCTGTTTATGATTACCGACGATGACAGAGGAGTGAAAATTCTGAACCAACCAGTAAAACCGTGCTTGAAGGATTATTTTAAAAGAACAAAAAGTAGAGAAATGGAGGTAGAGACAAAGATCGTGAAATAGAAAAAAAAACAAAAAATTAAAAAATAAAAATAAAATCAATAATAGGGATTTTAATAATTTTAAATAATTATAATTATTAATCACAAATAAAACAAAATAAAAAGGCCCCAAAATAAATAAAATTGTAAAAATACACACCCAACGCCTCGAATCCATGACCTTAAGCTTAGTTACACTCCATGATACTCGCGATATTAAGTAATAAAATTTGTAAAAACTGATGACACCAAAAGCTAACTAATATCACGATTTTAAAGGCAAGCGCACATATCGAACATTAGTATAGTTTAGCGGTAAGACCGAGTTATCGTACCCAAGGGAACCAAAAGTACTAATACTTACTTCCTTTCTATTATTGTAACGACCTCAAAAGTACGAGTATCGAAAAATAAGTTATTGGATCTCCGTTTTCAGTAAATGGACTCGTAAATATTTATTAAAATATTTATGAAATTAGTTATGTGTTTAATTAGGCTTTGATTAGATGAATTTAGCCTAATTTAAGATAATTAGTAGAAAGGACTAAATTGAATAAGAGATAAAAGCCTAATTGTAGATTGATAGAAATTATAAAGGGCCAAAATGGCAAATATGCCATTTGGCAATAGTTGAGGCGGCAAACTTAGAAAAATCTAAGAATTTTCTTAGATTTTAGTATTTATTATTTGTATTATTAATTATGGTTTTATATTAAATATTCTTATTTTATAAATAAATTAAATAATGACATTTGTAATAAATTCATTGGCACAAATGTGAAAATATAAGTGTGTACAATTGTAATATTATTATTTGATACCAAATAAGATATTTATTGTTATTTATTATTAAATTATAAATTGTATTAATTAAATTATGAAATAAATTAAAATAAAACAAATGGATGGTATTGATGAAATACATGTGTAATAAAATGTGTGTGTACAAGTGTAATTAAAATATTGGTTATTAAATAGATTTTTATAACAACAATTATTATTATAAATTAATATATATATATGTGTGTAAAAGAAAAAGAAAAGAAACAAAACATGAAGAAAGAAACAGAGCGCAAACGTGAAACAGGGGAGAAAGAAGGAGAAAAAGAAAGGAAAGAAAGAAAAGGGAAAATTCAAGGTTTGAAGCTTTAAAGTTTAATTGTAAATAAAGAATTCGAGACATCGAGCAAGGAAGGAAAAGAGAGAAACAAATGGGGAGTAAAAACGAGAAATTCAGGTTAGTATTACTATAATTCAAATTTGATTTTGTTAACTTTTAAATTGATATGTATATAATAAGCAAATTGAGGTAAGTAAAAGAATAAATTGGGTGTGAATTAAATGGAAATTTCTGATAATATGGTTTGAATGAGAAGAATTAATGTGGTATTGAATTATATATGTTGGATTGAGAAATTGATATGAATGTGAACATTAGAAATTATAAATTGAATAATATTGAAATGAAGTATGAACATATATAAGCATTTGATAAAACATTGATTGGAAAGTAGAAATGTATTGAATTGAATACATGAGGAATTGTGATTGGAATGCCTTTGAATTGAATCAAATTGAATTGAATGTGATTGAGTTGAAATGTGATTTGGAAGTAAATAATGTGAATATGTGAATTTGAACTTGAATCCGAATAATTGTGATTCAGTTGAAAGTGGAAGTGAAATGAATAAGTGATTCCGATACCCTATTAACTAGTCGGGCTTAGTGGATATAGTTGGCATGCCATAGGATCGGAACAGTTCAGAGATTCTTCGACCTCGAGTCGATGAGGCACTTGGTGTGCCATAGATTTGCTTCGGATAGTTTCGATGAGGCTTTGGTAGCCACTTTGCTTCGGCTATGCCGATGAGGTACTTGGTGTGCCATAGATTTGCTTCGGATAGTTTCGATGAGGCTTTGGTAGCCACTTTGCTTCGGCTATGCCGATGAGGTACTAGGTGTGCCATAGAATTACTTCGAGCTATCCGATGAGGCTTTGGTAGCCACTTTACTTCGAACTATCCGATGAGGCGTTGGTCGCCATTCTGATATGTTTAATTAGATCCGTGTATCCGCCAGAGTGCGAGTCGAGTTAATAGGGGTAAATAAGTGAAATGATAAATTCTGAATGAATGTGATTGAGCTATTAAAAGAAATAAGAAAGTGAATTTAAGATATGAAATATATGAAATGAGATTTGTGCTATGAGATTGAATGCTTAAATTAAAGATTCATGAAGTGTTCAAAGTTGGATTATGAATTGAAATATTATATGAGATTGAGAAATGAAATTAAAGTCCATAATTTGTGTGAAAATTATATAAATAAATAATAAGAGAATTTAATTGAAAAGAATCGTATAATTGGATTATATAATTGAGTGTGAATCTGGTATGTGAAAATGAAATTGTAATATGATATTTTGGATTATGAACTAAATGGGTAAGAATTGATTAAAGCAAAGTGATGATTTATGAAAACAATTAGTGAAATTGTTATAATGGAGAAAAGGCTTTGGTAAACCTAAATTGCAATAAAACTAATATTGAATAAAGTGATAAAAATTTAGTGAATTATATATGATATGAAATGAGCTAATGAATTGAGATGTGAAAAATTCGATGAAATTTGGGTAGTGATCTAATGTATAAGTTTCATGAAATACAAGTTTGAAATAAGGCTCATAATTATTAAGTAATTTGATTAAAAGTATGAAATAATTATTAAGTAATTGAAATATAAATTAATGTATATAAGTTATTGTATAATTTGAATTATGGTAATACTACTGAGTATTCCCATACTCAGCGTACGGTTGTTTCCGTGCGCAGGTTAGGTAAAATTGAGGTTCAGTCAAGCATCCAAGTTAATCCTGATCTCAGCTCCAATTCGTGGTGATGTATCTATCTTTTGATATTGTGGCATGTACTAGGTTTAGTATGAGTCACTTGTAATTTTTATGTTTGAATACAAATATAGTTCTTATGTCTTGTATAATGTTTGTAATGAAATGAATGTCAATTGGGTTAGTGTTATATGAAAATGAGTGGGATATGAATTGTGTATTTGAGTGCAGGAGGGCCAAGGCTTGGTAGATAGCCTCACACGGCCTGAGTGGTTGGTTATACGGGCGTGTGACCAGACCGTGTAGAATTTGACAGATTCTTCCACAGGCTGAGCACACGGGCGTGCCTTAGCCGTGGGAAGCACACGGCCTGACTCCACGGGCGTGTGAAATAGCTTGTGGCCGTGTCGGGTAAGTCAGAATGTTCCACGGTTCCTAGCATGGGCGTGTGAAAGCCACACGGTTTAACAACACGGCCGTGCTAAAAGTCACACGGGCGTGTGTGACGATGCTTTTCATGAAAAATTTTCTAAGTCACGACTTGTTAGGATTCGAATCTTAACCATCCGAGATGTATGTAAATAGTCCGAAAACAGTTAATATGAACGTTTATACAATAAATTACACAATATTTTAGATTCATTTCCTATCAAGTTCTGTAAAGTTCTGTTAAGTCCGGTAATGCTCTGTACTTGATTCCGGCGACGGTCTCGGGTATAGGGTGTTACAATTATCTAGCCTAAAAATAAAAGAAGGTTGTTTGAAACTAATTCTAAAACTAACTAAAAGTGCACAAAAAGTAAATTGGGGAAAACTTTCGAGAAAAGCTGATTGATATGAGCAATACTCAAGGGAGAATCCACCTAGACTTCACTTGTTATTGGCTTCTTGAACTAGACGATTTCTTCACTTGACTTGATCCGTAGAGATCCCTAACCTATGTTAATACCTCCGTCGAGGATAAGAACAACTAATCCTAGGTGGTTTACTAAAGTTTCTTTATTAATTAACACTTCTAGGTTGCATTAATTCGATCTATGGATCCCTCTATTAGGTTTGACCCTAATCCGACAGATTTATGTCGCCCTACGTCTAGGGTTGCATGCAACTCCGCTTAATTATGGTAGATCTACTCTTAAAACAGGGACTTTTGCTCCTCTGCCTAAGCACATTAGTTTCTTGAAGTAATACCTAGGACTATTAAATCAAGAATGAAGAACACATAATTAAGAACAATTCAAGTATTTATCATATAATTCAAGAATAAATAATCACAAGATCTGTCTTAGGTTTCATCCCCCCCAAGTATTTGAGAGGTTTAGTTCATAATTAATAAAGAAAACATCTCAGAAGAAATAAGATAACAAAACATAAAGAACCCAAAAACCCCTGAAGGAATTTAGGGAGATACTTTGTCTTGATGTAGAATTCTAGCTTCTGGGATGAATCAATCGGCTTCCCTTGGAGTAATTCCTTGTTTTCACTCCTTGTGTTGGCAGAAATATGGCGCTCCTTTTTGGGAGAAAAGAGTACGTCCTTAGAGTTACCTCCTAGGGTCTTTATATAGAATTTTGGGATACCTTTCTTAGCCTCTAAGTATCTAAATCTGAGTGAAATTGCACTTCCTCACGATAGGGACACGCCCGTGTGCCACGCCCGTGTGGTTTCTGTAAGAGCCGTGTTCGAGCCTGTTGAGGTGGCACGGCCGTGTAGCCTGGCCGTGCTTGTCGGGGCTGGGCCGTGTTAGACCTCATGTGGCACAGCTGTGTGCCACAGCCATGTGGTGATTCCTTCGGCCGTGTCGTTTTCACACTTTGGCCCATTTTCTTCATTTTCAGTCCGTTTTTTGTTCTTTTCTCTTCCCTATGCTCTCCTGAGTATACAACATGAAATAGAAGGGTTAAAGGCACCAATTCTCACAAAATTAAAAATAATTCATCCAAAAATTAGGCTAAACATGAGGTAAAAATATGTATAATTTATCGTTTATCAAATACCCCCACACTTGAACCTTTGCTTGTCCTCAAGTAAAATCTCAATCCCTAATTAAGAATCATTCCTCTCAACTTACGATCGTTATCAATAATGTTTCAAACAAATCCACAGGTAATATACAATGATAATTCAATCAGAAGAACATTAAAGATTCAATTACTCTAAGTTGAGAATTTATCATTGAAACATAAGTTTTCTCCCTTTTCCTAAGTAATTATCTCTCCATCTTAATTAACAGGAGTTGACATCCTCACTAAAGATTCATTCTATCCACTTAAGGTGTTTAGGGTTCAAGAATTTAGTACTATCTAGTCAACCTGAAAAGTTATTACCATAGGCTTGCTAAAAAATTAGATCTCCACCACTGTAGATTGATATGATGCATCGATCAAAAGGTCTTTCAATGGTTGTAATGGGGCTTGGTTAAGGGTGTTGTCACAGGCTGCAAAAGAAGGTTAGAATCGAGATTGAATTGAAAAATTATCTAACTGGAAAAATCTCTATCACTGGAACATATTTCTCGAGCTAATTCTTATGATAATATCATTTCCGCCTTGGTACACTTAAAATAGAAATATGCAAAAACTATTTGAACTATTATAGATTACAACTGAATTAATCCATATGTTTTTTTTAAGAACAATTCAAGTACAATAAAATAAATTTTACAATCTGGGAAAGAGAATAAAGCTAGATGAAAATTTCAACTCAAATCTCGACAAAAATAGGGATCAAAATAATTGAATGGAATTCAATAAAAAATGAGTGAAAGGTTAATATTAGAGGTAAGTCAAAGAAAAGGTTGGTAGGCTCAATGGGGTTCACTAGGGGTTAATTTATGGAGGTAGGCTTTTGTGGAGTAAGTGGGTTAAATCCTAGGTGCCTTTATCATTTCGGTATATCAAATCAATGATGTGGTCTCGACATGTATAATCGAAGCAAGTTCTAGAATAAGAAATCAGTATTGACTTACTCAAAGTAATAATAAAAGTGAGCACGAAAGAATGTATGCTCAAAAGGCTCAAAAATCTCACCAGAATTATGGCTTTTGATGTCAATCCTGTGAATTTCAAATCTCAAGATAACACTTAGAATTAAGGAAAATAACTTATGAAAAAAAATGAGGTTCTCAAAAATTTCAACTTATCATGCTTGATTCCCTAATGTTTTAAAGTTTGAATAATCAAAGTACAAGCACCTATGTCTTAATTCTCAACATATCAATAAAAATCATAAATCAATCAGAATTAATTCCTAATAAGAGATTGGGAATTAATTGAGAACAAAGCCAAAAGAAAATTTTCAGGGATTTCACAAATAATGTAAAGATTTAAAGTAAGCTTCCCCCCCACACTTAAGATGTACATTGCCCTCAATGTACAAAGAAACATAAGTAGCAAGAGAAGCAGAATATCATAAGATAGGGAGAGAATTGAAACTCCCTGAATTTAGGATGAATTTGTGAGACAGAAATTGGAAGAGTCGTCAGTTGTGGCGAGGTGTTCCCATTTCCATTTGAATATGAGCTGTAGAGCTCCTTTTTGAAACTGTGAAAATCTTAGTTAATCGTGGGAATTTTGGATTAATAGAGATTACTCGTTAGGGATTAGTCGATATGAAAGATAGAAAAATAAATAATAGAAAAATAATAGACTAAGTTCTAAAAATACTAATACTGAAATAATGGAAAAGATTAGAGACAATAAAATAAAATTCAAAACAAAAAGGAAACTAAAGTTAGAAATAAAGGAAAAATAAAAATCAAAGTGAAAAATAAAAACTAAAATAAAAATAAACATAAGAGGAATAGAAATATCTAATCCTCAGACGGATCAAGTGGTGGTGGTGGTGGCGTGATGTGGAGATGCTGGCATATCTGCTGTAAAGTCGCGCCGATGTGATCGAAGCACTGGAAGCATTGCTACTCGAATCTGGATAAGCGCTCAGATATGTCAGCATAGGTGGCTGCTGCACGAGAAGGGTGGCGAGGGGGTGGCGGCTCGGCTGGTGCATCCTCCTCTGGTGGTAGTGGTGGGACATCATCAGGAATGTCCTCAGGATCCTCGCCCTCCTGGATGAGGCGATACTGGAAGAGGTTGCCTCCTGGCCTCCGCTCAATCATCCTCATGTGGTGCATGATCTCGATGCCCTGAGGGGGCATTTGGCCGATAAGTGTATAGGAGGATGTTTGGGCCGATGTGTTGAGGAGCTCGAAGTGACGAACCAGGCGTGTAATGTATGGGCCCATGGATATGACACCTCTGCGATGACGCTCGGTCTGATGCTACATGGCGTGCGCGATAAAGTAGGCGAGGTCGATGGGGTGCGCGTTCGCCATGCTTCATAAGAAATAGGCGTCATGGGTGTTGAAGACGCTGGTGTTTTCTCGTCTACCTGTCAAAGTATGAGCAAGAAGAGCGTGAAGGTACCTCAATGACAGGGGAAGGGCGGTCGCCTTCTTACGACTAGGGTTGTAGGAGGGGTAGCTAGAGGCGATGTTTCGCCAACAATCTATGGGTTTTAGGTGGATGCGTCGGAAAAGTGTAGGGAAGTCGTCCTCTGCCATGAACTGTTCTGTATAGAGGCCGAGAGCTGAGCCAAACTCTGGTACGCTGAGGTGGCGTACACGACCTCTTAATCGAAATTGTATCGTGCTGGGATCGTCGAACTGACTCATGACGGTCTGCAAATGGAAAGTGGAGTAGAACTCCAAAGTGAGTTCAAGGTATGTGGGCTCTATGATCTGGAAGAACTGTTCCCAAGGATCCGTCATTAGTAGGGCCCTGTAACACCCCTAACCCGTACCCGTCGACGGAGGGTTAAGAAGCATTACAGAACCAACAATTAGAAAGTATTAAAGAGAATTCACAAAATGATTCAATCATTCTTAATCTGATTACAAACATACATACCAAATAAAAATTTGAAATTTCAATACGTCTTAACTATTTTTACCATTCCTATAACAAGGTTTTAAAAGCTTCTAAGGATTTCACCACTATCTATACCATCTAAACAGTTGATCATAGCCGATTATAATAATTAACATTTCAAGCCAACACACTTTAGACATTTACGACCAAGGGTACATATCTTTCATATTCATCCATACACAATCATAACTTGCATCATTTATAAACAAACATAAAGTATTTTGATAAGCCATTTTTGCATGGCTGTTCATATTTACACATCAAAATGGATCGAAAGTCTAAAACAGAGGTTTTAGTCTACACATGCCATTGTTTACTGAAAGAAATAAACCTTTGAGAGTACCAAAATCAATTCACGATAGTGCGAGTGACTTCGACTTGAATCCCTTGAACCGTAGCTTCAATAGCAATCTATAAAACAGAAGGAAACATAAAAACGTAATAAGCTTCTATGAGCTTAGTAAGCTTTGAGTGACTTAACTAATTCATGTCTTATAATTTAACTATATAACATAACAGAAACTCTATTCAAAAGGGCCTATCTACTTGGCCGAATACACATTCATACACACATGAAGAAAATTCAACATTTATTTTCAAATGAATCCTTACCATCTATTATCACCAAATCACATTATCTCATATATGCATCGTTCATAACCGAATATGTGTATACCTTAGTAAATATAGATAGAGCATACCATCATGTTTCATATCCGAACTTTATCCAAGCAAAGTCAACTAGTTAAAAAGCATTCAACTTAGATTTTTCATATCATATTCGGGTACATATCAATTTAATCTTTCACATAGGTACAAAGTACGTACCTGACCTTTTTAATACAATGTTCATACTTTACCGAAGTTGTATCGAAATTCCTCATAGTCTCACACATACTCGAATCACCAGTACAAAGCCTGCTAGGCACAAAGGCCTGAATATATTACCGGCATAAACCCTGCTAGGCACAAAGGCCTGAATGTATCACCGGCACAAGGCCTGCTAGGCACAAAGGCCTGAATGTATCACCGGCACAAGGCCTGCTAGGCACAAAGGCTTAAATATATCACAGGCACAAAGCCTGCTAGGCACAAAGGCCTGAATGTATCACTGACACAAGGCCTGCTAGGCACAAAGGCCTGAATATATCACCGGCACAAAGCCTGCTAGGCACAAAGGCCTGAATATATCACCAGCACAAAGCCTGCTAGGCACAAAGACCTGAATGTATCACCATTGAATCCCAGGCAATTATTCATTCACATTTTAATTCATTATACAAATCCTACCATTTTCGAAACTCATATTTACCATCATCATAAACATCACATACAAATACACATTATAACATTTCTCATAAACTCAATTTGCCGAACACTTATCATATTCTATTTCATTCCCATTCGGTTTGATGGAAATTACCATAAAATCTCACATGCATAAGCTAATCACATCTTTCCTTCAATTTCAATATGCATACGGCTACCTCACTAATGCCATCATGATCTATAATTGAATTTTTATCAAAGTACGATTAATTAATTACAAGGCATAGAACTTAAATGCTTTATGCCATATTCATGTATATATAAAGATGATACACTCAAAACTTACCTCGATATATTTGAACGGTTGTAGCTCGGCTACTCTACTACTTTCTCTTTTCCTCTACCCGATTTCGATCCTCTTTGTTCTTGAGCTTAAATTAGAACAAATAAGCTCATTCAATTACTTACTCAATACCATTTCCTTACTAGTCACATATGACAACCATTTATAACTTCAACATGTATCCTACTTCATTAAATAAGCCATGACTCAATTCCGTATTTATCAATATATATCTAATTCGCATACACAAGCAAAGGTTCACCCACTTTTCATGCTTGAATTTTACTTATGTTTAGCTTATACTCCTTTCGGCCTTAACTACTCAAATCTATAAAGCTTTGTTATCCTCTATTTTAACCGAATGCATGCAAAATCACAAGTATTTCACATATGACACTATAAGCTTTATAATAATAATAGCCATAGCCGAATGTCCTATTAAAAGACATTTATAAAATTTTCACTAACATATATATATATCAATAGTCTAAGCAGTGGTATTATACACCTTCGGCAATTTGCACAAATATTTGCCAAAATTTCACATTCAAATGTTACTACATAATCCCAAGGTCACATTACTGAGTAGAATTTACTAACCAAAATTTGCAAAATTTCTACTAAACATATTCTCTCACCTAACCAAAGTGACCGAATGCCTTACATTCATCTAAGCTTCATACATTCAACAAATGCCCCTTTACTAAACTCATTCGGCCCTAATGCCCAATTTTCAACTTAAATCCCACATACACCTCATATTATCACATATCACCATAACCATTTATCCTTATTCACTACTTAATCATTCAACTAAACCGTTCCTTGAACAAACACCACATTCAACCATGGGGATAAGCTAATTTTTAACAAATAAACACATCCTCTCATAATTTAACACATTAGCCGAATGCAATCACTCACATGAGCCACAAAACCAAGTTTTACTAGCTCAAAACCAACTTACCACCATTACCAACGCAAAACATCAAAACATTCATAAATTCAATTACTTCCTTCATGGCCGAATGCACATAACACCATCAAATTCAAAATTTAGACCATGGGTAGAGTAAGCTATGTAACAACATCTCAAATGCATAAAGAATTTGCAAAAATTCATTCAAACATACCTTAAAATTAGATAGAAACCATGGCCGAAGACTTGAGCCTTTCCTACTTCCTCTTCTCTTTAATTTTGACAAACACAAGAACAAAATAAGGCCTATTTTCCATTATGTTTATGACATGCATGCCTTTAATTTATAAATTACCAAACTAGCCCTTTTAACATTATTTCAATTCCATTAACTAAGGACCGAATATGTCCATGGAAAAGTTCCTTGGTTAAATTGCATTTTAACACCCTCATGTTCAAATCACATTGTTAATTCGGCAACTCACTTAATTTCCCTCTAATTTATCCTTTATGCCATTTAAGCGCTCATTTACTATTTCTATATGTAATTAACAAAATTAAATCATAAGACTTTCACATATAACAATTCACACAATATAAACACGGAAGGCAACATTTAAATATTTTTGTCTTACTCGGTTTAATGGTTACGAAACCACTTCCCGACTAGGGTCGAATTAGGGCTGTTACAGGCCCGGACTGAATCAGCAAGGTTGACTTGTTCGAGTGCATTCCAATTGATGCATCGACCGGCGCTCAAGGTACGTTCCCGTAGAATCTGGAACAACTCCTCTTGGGAGTTCTGTGTGAATTAAATGCACGAGTGGCGAGTTTTGGAGGTGGGCCTCGATGATGAACTGCCTGGCCCCTTGCGTTTATTTGAAGGCGGGGCAGCAGTTCTTTTACCACGTGATGATGACATGGTATCTAAAAATAAAATAGCAAACATTAGTCCTAAAATTGAAATTAACTTTAATAAAAAACTATAAGGGTAAGAAACATAGCATTGTGCCTAAAAATAAAATGGGGACTAACCTAATTATTCATTCTAATATGACATCTAAAGTAAGTCATATGGGTATGTATTAGACTAAATTCATGAGAAGATGACAATCAAATGAAATCATAAAATAGCATATATCATTCTAAATTCTCTATCCTAGTGTAACTAATTTTATGCTTGTATCTAAATAAATAAAATAAAACTAATAAAGAAAATCGTAAAAATTTGAAATGAAAATGAGGAAATAGAACCAAATCTGAGAGGTGTGCACGGTCGTGGGGTGCTTTACATGGGCATGGGATGGTTGTATGCAAGCGTGGTGGTGTTTTGAGGGTCGAAGGCGACGTTTATGGTGGTTTAGAAAGAGGTTGGGTGAGAGGATTGAGGGTTTGAGTGAAGGAGAAAGTGAATAGTGACCCATTATATATAGTTTTTGGGTCACACGGGCAGGGCACACGTCCGTGTGACTTGAATACTACCCGTGTTTTTCGAATTTCGGTGGTTTTGGTGTGCCTGGTTCGAGACACACACCCGTGTTGGCCATCTCGCACGGCTGTTTGCGATCGTGTTCGCTAATCCCACGGTCTTGTAGGTAGTCACACGGCCGTGTCTAAATTGACAGTGTTGGCCACGGCTTGGGGACACGGGCGTGTGGAGTTGTGCAAGCCCGTGTGAAAGTTGAAACGTTGCCACAGCCATGTCGCACGGTCATGGCGTTTTGTCAATAGCCCGTGCTTTTGGGAAAATTCCTACACAGTCTAGGTGCACGATCGTGTCTAGATTGAAATGTCACACGACCTTAGGTACGCCCGTGTGCCAGGCCGTGTGGTCCTAAATTCCTGCATTAAGAAGGGATTAGTTGCTGTAAAAAGACTAAAATTAAAAGAAAAAAAAGGTTACTAGGTTAGTGCTGGGGTTGCCTCCCGAGAAGCGCTTGTTTATAGTCTAAGCTTGACTCTGTTCGAGCTCTGTGTGTTCATGGTGGCTTGAAGAGCTGATACTCTTCCGTCCTGTTTTCAATTGCATTATCAAAATAGTGTTTGAGTCAGGTTTGATTTACCTTAAAAGTGTCAAGTGACTCATGATTTATCTCGACTATTCCGTAAGGGAATTTTTTCATTACCATGAAGTAGGGTGTGTCACTTGTGTGTTCCTTTGAATTTAATGTTGGAGGATCGTCGTCCTTTAAAGTTACCTTATCCCCTATCTTGAACTGATTTATTTGTTTTTGAAGGTTGTCTTGGTGAGACTCCGGGTTTGTGTGGCACACTTTGGGTTTCTCATGATAGTTCAGCCACTCATCAAGTTCCTCGATCTGAAGCATTTACTTTTCAGGTGCATCTTTTTTGGATGGACTCAACTGTTGGTCGGTTGCCTCCATGTAGAGGGTATCTTGCACAGAAGGTTGAATGGTGAATTCAATTTTTTTACAAGGACTCAAAACTTTATTCTCGTCTGTAGTTTTAATTGAGTTGTAAGCTCGTAGGGTGACTATATCATCACCTACTCGTAATGTGAGTTCACCTGTTTCTAAATCAATTTTAGTTCTAGCAGTTGCTGAAAAGGGTCGCCCTAGAATTAAGGGTACATTGCTATCCTCATCAATGTCTAAAACAACAAAGTCAACTAGGAATATGAATTTATCGATTTTGATGAGTACATCATCAATTATTCCTTTAGGTGCCCTAGTAGTCTTGTCAGCTAGTTGAATGCTTATCTTGGTTTTCTTAGGGTTTCCAAGACCTAGTTGTTTAAACAGTTTATAAGGCATGACATTTATGCTTGCCCCTAAATCAGCTAAAGCATTCTTTTTATCTAAGCTACCAAGTAAACAAGGGATAGTAAAACTCCGTGGATCTTTTAGTTTGGTCGGTAGTCTATTTTGTAGAATAGCTAAGCAGACTGTATTTAATTCCACATGAGATTTCTCCTCTAGCTTTCGCTTGCTTATCAAGAGTTCTTTTAAGAATTTAACCGCGTTTGGCATCTACAAAATTGCTTCAACAAATGGTAAGTTAATGTGTAATTTCTTTAAGAGTTTAAGAAACTTACCAAATTGTTCATCTGTGCAGTCTTTCTGTAGCACTCTTGGGTATGGTATACGAGGTTTGTGCTCTTTGATGTTATTGCTTACCCTCACTTTATTTTTACTCACCTCAGGTTCCTCGCATAATTTTGGATCGTCCTTGGTTAATACCTCCTCATTTGTTGTATTTACGGCATGTAGTTGCTCTTTAGGATTGGTCTCAGTTGTACTAGGAAGTCCACCTTGTGGTCTTTCTGATATTAACTTGGTGAGTTGACCAACTTGATTCTCAAGGCCTTTGATTGATGCTTGGTGGTTCTTTAATGCTATTTCAGTGTTCTGAAAGCGGGTTTCTGACATGGCCATGAATTTGGTAAACATCTCTTGAAGGTTGGACTTTTTCTCCTGTTGCGGCGGTGGCTGTTGAAATCCCTGAGCGGGTTGTTGTCTTTGATTCCCTTGTCCTCCCCAAGAAAAATTGGGGTGGTTTCGCCAACCTACATTATATGTGTTACTATATGGATTATTTTGAGATCTAAAATTGTTACCCATATATCTGGCTTGCTCAGTTTCTGTGCCATTGTCATAAGATGAGTAGTCTGGAGTGAACATATTTGCCTGAGTTGTGTCACACTGCATCACTGCTTGTACCTGCATAGAACCAACAAAATTATCAAACTTTTTATTTAAAAGTTCTACTTGGTTAGAAAGCATGGTGACAGCATCAATATTATAAACTCTGGTAGCTTTCGTTGGTTTTGTCCTCATGACCTGCCACTGATAGTTATTCAGTGACATCTCTTCAATAAATTCGTAAGCTGCTTCTGGTGTTTTGTTAGTGATTGTTCCTCTTGCGGCTGCATCAATCATCTGTCTCGTCGATGGGTTCAAACCATTGTGAAAGGTTTGAACTTGTAGCCATAAAGGTAGGCCATGATGAGGGCATCTTCTCAAAAGATCTTTATATCTCTCCCAGGCATCGTAAAATGTTTCTAAATCCATCTGTACAAAAGAAGAGATATCGTTTTGTAATTTAGCTGTTTTAGCTGGAGGAAAATATTTAAGTAAAAATTTTTCGGTCATTTGGTCCCAAGTAGTGATTGAGCCTCGTGGTAGAGAATTCAACCATTGTTTAGCCTTGTTTCTCAGTGAGAATGGAAATAGCCTAAGACGAATGGCATTATGAGAAACGCCGTTTATTTTAAAGGTATCGCATAAGTCCAAAAAGTTGGCTATGTGTGAATTTGGATCTTCATCCTGTAAACCATCAAATTGCACCAATTGCTGTATCATCTGAATAGTGTTAGGTTTTAATTCAAAATTATTAGTAGCAATGGTAGGTCTAATAATACTAGTTTGAGTACCAGCCAAACTAGGTTTAGCATAATCATACATAGTGCGAGGAGCTTCATCTTGATTCACTGGTTACGCGGCTATTACGGGAGGTGGTGGAATGTTTTGGTTTGCTTCCATCTCTTCTGTAGGTTCTGGCCCTTGTTCTTGTCCTTGTTCTAGATAATGTAGGCTTCTTCTGATCTCTTTACGAGTTCTGCGAACTGTCGCTTCTAAATCTTCGTCAAAAAGCAATGGTCCGGCTAGGTTGTTTCTAGTCATAAACTAGAAATACCTAGAAGGAAAAAGCAAAGAAAATTAAACTAGAATAAAATAAAAATAAAAATAAAAACTAAAAATAAATAAATATAGTAATGGCTAAAGTAATAGAAATCAAGTTTTCGTAATATTTTAGTTCCCCGGCAACGGCGCCAAAAACTTGATACTCGCGATATTAAGTAATAAAATTTATAAAAACTGATCACACCAAAAACTAACTAATATCATTATTTTAAAGGCAAACGCACCTATCAAACAGTAGTATAGTTTAGCGGTAAGACCGAGTTATCGTACCCAAGGGAACCAAAAGTATTAATAGTTACTTCCTTTCTATTATCTAGCCTAAAAATAAAAGAAGGTTGTTTGAAACTAATTCTAAAACTAACTAAAAGTGCACAAAAAGTAAATTGGGGAAAACTTTTGGGAAAAGTTGATTGATATGAGCAATACTCAAGGGAGAATCCACCTAGACTTCACTTGTTATTGGCTTCTTGAACTAGACGATTTCTTCACTTGACTTGATCCGTAGAGATCCCTAACCTATGTTAATACCTCCGTCGAGGATAAGAACAACTAATCCTAGGTGGTTAACTAAAGTTTCTTTATTAATTAACACCCCTAGGTTGCATTAATTCGATCTATGGATCCCCCTATTAGGTTTGACCCTAATCCGGCAGATTTATGTCGCCCTACGTCTAGGGTTGCATGCAACTCCACTTAATTATGGTAGATCTACTCTTAAAACAGGGACTTTTGCTCCTCTGCCTAAGCACATCAATTTCTTGAAGTAATACCTAGGACTATTAAATCAAGAATGAAGAACACATAATTAAGAACAATTCAAGTATTTATCATATAATTCAAGAATAAATAATCATAAGATATCTCTTAGGTTTCATCCCCCTCAAGTATTTGAGAGGTTTAGTTCATAATTAATAAAGAAAACATCTCAGAAGAAATAAGATAACAAAACATAAAGAACCCAAAAACCCCTGAATGAATTTAGGGAGATACTTTGTCTTGATGTAGAATTCTGGCTTTTGGGATGAGTCAATCGGCTTCCCTTGGAGTAATTCCTTGCTTTCACTTCTTGTGTTGGTAGAAATATGGTGCTCCTTTTTGGGAGAAAAGAGTACGTCCTTAGAGTTGCCTCCTAGAGTCTTTATATAGAGCTTTGGGATGCCTTTCTTAGCCTCTAAGTATCCAAATCAGAGTGAAATTGCACTTCCTCATGACAGGGACACACCCGTGTGCCACGCCCGTGTGGTTTCTGTAAGGGCCGTGTTCGGGCCTGTTGAGGTGGCACGGCCGTGTAGCCTGGCCGTACTTGTTGGGGCTAGGCCGTGTTGGACCTTATGTGGCACGGCCGTGTGCCACGGCCATGTGGTGATTCCTTAGGCCGTGTCGTTTTCACACTTTGGCCCATTTTCTTCGTTTTCAGTCCGTTTTTCGTTCTTTTTTCTTCCCTATGCTCTCTTGAGTATACAACATGAAATAGAAGGGTTAAGAGAACCAATTCTCATAAAATTAATAATAATTCATCCAAAAATTAGGCTAAACATGAGGTAAAAATATGTATAATTTATTATTTATCACTCCACCTAACCACCAGACTAGCAAGCCCATACTGACACTAAATCACACAACTTAACTTAAGTGTGCGACCTCTACACTGCCCCTATGCTCAAAACCCTATACTTACATTTCATGATAAGATGGAATACATGACTTAATATTTATGTCTATCAGATATGTGGTTTATTTGAGAATCATATAGCTTAAAGGTAAATGTATAATATATGTGTTTCTTTCCTTTAGTTTTACTAGTAAACTCTACTTAAACTACTTGTTATAGAGCCCAAAAACTATATAGAGCATGCCCAATGATGTAGATAACAGTGAATATGATCTATTTTCTAGTGATTTGATGGGTTGATCTCTTTTCTTCGCCAAATGATGTACCTATGTCTATGAGCATTTAACAAGTACATTATATTGGAAATTTTGTAAGTGAAGTTCTTTTGTAATCTAGTTTATAGAACTGTATAGCATTACCACCTGGTTAGTTTAACTTTGTTTTGTTTTGTTTACCAACCTATAAACAAGCAGTAAAATACTTTCTTAGCTATTTGCTTTTTTTGAGTAGCTTTTTTAGGATATAGAGTAGGGGGTTAAAAACTAATTAGTAGGAAATGTTATGTCCATCCATGATGTTCTTATTTTGACTTGGGTTTCTTTTGGTTTAGTTGTATGCTTCATGTGATATTATGGAGCTTCTATATCATTTTCCGATTCTGCCACCAAAATTTTGATTCTTTAAAACCTTTCCCCCCTTTTTGGTGGTTATTTAAAGGTTTTCAACATGGAAATACTAAACATCATAAACTATAACTAGGTTGGGAGCATTGATGCCTAGGATAATGTAGCATGAGATTTGCTTTGATCTTATCATAAGAGACCATACATTGTCCCTTTGTTGTGATTAATGCTGGTAGTATCTGCCCAAATTTTTGAATGACGTTTGAAACATTAATATTGGTTATCCTGATGGTAGAAAAAAAACAAAGCCATGTTAAAGAAAAAATTTTAGGATCCTAAATACTCAACTCAAATTGAATATTAACTACCAACTTCAAAATTACACTGCACAAAGTAAGAAGATTTTCATGGTTTTATGAGGTTCTATGTTTTGTTTAGTGGTCGTTTTCCCATAGCAGCCTATTATGAAGCTGATTGGTCTTGGTTTAACGAATTTATGTGGTAATCTCTATTCTTTGTTTTTTATTTTGATAGAAAAGGGGTAAAATCAATACAAAAAGGGAAAATCTTTTATATTTTTATCTATGAATATTGTAACGCCCTAAAATTCTTGATTTTCGGCTTTTTGTGAAAATTGTAGCATGAAAATGTTTGTATATGTTGCCGCGTTATTTTGACAAAAATAACTGCCTGTTTAAGTGGCTATGTGCTCTAGGTGTGTTGGGGAGGTCCCAAGTTCAAGCCTTAGCTTGGGTAAAATTTTGGGTTTCTATTGAATAAAGCCTAACTCTTGGTAATTAGGCTTTTAAGTAAAAGTTGGATAAGTTATGACAAAATGGGCCTGCTGGTCTGGTGGATAAGTGGAGTGTTAAATATGATTGAGGTCTTGTGTTCGAGTCGTTGCATGGGCATTATTTTTTCTATTAATACCGTATGGTTGAGTTGGTTAGGTTTGATGGAGTGATTTGGGGATTAGGCAGTTACATGGTAATTTCTTTTCTGCAAATATTCAGTTCTCTTTTATCCCCAAAACTCTCTTTGCCATTTTTCCCAAAATTTCCTTTTTTGTTACCGATTTCTACTCTTACTTGCTACCGAAATTTTCCTTTTTCTTCATTTTTTTCTTTTTTCCGATTCACTTCACTGAGGCTTCGATTGTCTCTCTCTGTTCGGTAAGTTTTAATCTTTTGATAAACTCGAACGCTTTTTTTATTGATTAAGAGGGATATAATTTGTTTTTTAGTAAACAATCTAGATTTGGAGGACTGCTAGCTGGCGTTCTAATCAATTAGGAAGCGTTGTTGTCATTAAAGGTAAGGCTATCGTTGGTTTCGAGATTTATTGTTTCATAACAATCCGGTATAAGTGACTAATTTTTGAACTCGGGATTGTCGAATATAGGTTCTGGGGTACTCGGGAGTGATTACGCGTCAAAAACAAACCAGGTGTGTACTCCGATTGCACTGAAATCATGTTTTGGTTAAAGCTGAAAATGAAGTTACCGACACCACACGGGCGTGTGGACTGCCCGTATGGAGGCTGTGTGGCGAGACACAGCCTAGTGATCGACGAGGCAAGCCATGTGCGCTCGACACTAGTGCGACGGACACGAGCGTGTGAGGCTGACTAGGCCGTATGCGAGGCATGGCCTAGGCCAATTGGGCCGTGTGGGCTACACGGGTGTGTGGGTCGACACGGGTGAACCATACGAGTGTGTAAGATTTTGGGCCAGGCCGTGTGTTCCACACGAGTAAGGCTAATTTGGGCCATGTGAGCCCACACGGGCAGGCCACATGGACGTGTGAGCCCATTTTTCTGAAACTATTCTGTATGGTTGCAAAGATCACCCGAGTCAACTGTGACCTGATGTAGGGTCTATAAGCGTTACTTAGACCCCTATTCTGTGATGTGATAAAGGATATGTATATAATAGCATGTTACGATTAGCATGTGTACTGTATTTATTCTGATATATCTGTCTGATCTGTATCTCTGCATTTAAGCATGCCATGATATTATGTTGCATTGCATTGGGGTGGGATTTATGTGGAAGTAAAGGAAGACTGAAAGGAAATTAGCTTGTTATCTGGCAGCTTTGCTGTATTTATCTGTTTGTGTCATTTTACGGTATCATTTGGTGTGTAGGGCTGGATGGGTTGATTTTATCCCCATACTTGGTGTGCAGGGCTGGGTGTGTAACACCCCCTAACCCCAAACCGTCGCCAGAACAAGGTTACAAGGCATTACCGGACTTATACACTAGTAAACGAACAAAATCAAGTTATAAATATGGGATTTAACCTAAAACTTTCTAAATTCCATCAAAAAGTCTTTAATATGGGCTTAGAGGCCCAATATATGCTTAGGAAGTGATTTGGGACTAAACCAAAAACTTTAGAAAATTTTCCTTAAAATAGCGGTACACGCCCGTGTGGCCTAGGACATGCCCGTGTGGCCTGCCTGTGGGGCTCCCATGGCCATGGGGCCAGCCTGTGGGCAAATCTGACTTGCTACACACAACCGTGGAACTAGCATGTGGGCAATTCTGACTTTGCCACACGGCCTAGGCACACGCCCATGTGACTTGGCCGTGTGAAAACATGATTTTTCATCATTTTTAAGCTACTTTCGCCCACTAAACATACCTAATTCATGCCCAACTCATTTACTTATAATTCTTGAATCTAGTAGCATCATCATACCTTTCAAACTTAGCTAATATTCATACATTCATACCAAAAACTTCTTAAGGATTATGTACCACATTACAATCAAAATATAAAATATTTACAAGTGACAAACACCAAACCTAATACATGCCATAATTATCAAAAGATTGATTCATCACCAAAATTGAGCTGAGATCGGGATCGACTCGGATGCTTGACTAAACTTCAACTTTACCTATCCTGCGCATGGGAAACAACCGTACGCTGAGTATTGAAAATACTCAGTGGTATTACCATAATTCAAATTATAACAATGATCAAATATCATAAACATGCTTAGATAAATAGCACATCATACATATAATTTCATACTAGTTATCATATTTCCAATAGTAACCCTTCATGAACCTTGATTCATGCCTTCAATCTCATAACACAACTTCATTTCTCATTTTGTTTCACAATATCACTTTCACTGTTTATTCAATGGTTCAAATAATCAAATTCAATTGATTTTCTCTTTTCTCTTAATTACCCCTATTAACATGACTCGGACTTTGGCGGATATACGGATCCAACCAAACACACCATATTCGCACCCAGTGCCTCATCGGATAGTTCGAAGCAATATAGTGACACCCAGTGTTTCATCGGCCTAGCCGAAGTAAAGTAGTACCCAGTACCTCATCGAATCTATCCGAAGCAATATGACACTCCAATTGTCTCATCGACTCGAGGTTGAAGTAACCTTGAACTTTTCCAACCCTATGGCATGCCAACTATATCCACTAAGCCCGCCTAGTTAATAGGGTATCGGATTTCTTTCTCTATTTCAGTCAAATTCACATCAATTGCACTTTGGCCACATTTTCCCACACATTTCTCAATTCAAGCACAACTTGTTTCAAATTCACATTATTACATATTTTCACTTCATTTCCATTTTCAATTGATCAAAATCAATCAAATTCAATTCAATCACATTAACAGTTCAATCTCAAATTTCAAATTCATATGCATACCAACATTACTCAATTCAATCATACAAATCAATTTCACATACATATATTTGTTCATCAAATAAATCTAATTCACATTCAACTCAATATCAATATTTACCTCACATTCAAATTCCATACACATATATTAAAATTAAACATTTAATAAGAAATAACTTGAATTATGATAATACAAACCGATATTTCTCGAGCTACTCCTCGATCACTTTTTTTTTCCCTTCGTATTAGTCGTCTCAGTTTCCCTGTTTGTACGAAAATTAGCATAATTACAATTAATTAATAACACACATATTTTATACAAAATAATAACTTTCCATGCAACTTTTGCTTAAATCCCAAATTTGTCCTAACCATTTTCATCTTCTTCCTTTTTATAATTCACATCATTTTCTTATTCAATTTCCATCAAAACTTCAATATAACTATCAAATTTTCACCATCTTTCCATAATTTCGAATTTCTTCCAATTTAACCCCTAAAATTCAAAACTTATAGGCTAATCAACAATTCTATCAATTTGATCCATAATTTCATCATTTGTTCAACACAAACCCTGCTCAAAAGTCTATCAACTTTCAATATTTCTACATAAATTTAAGATTACTTTACTCTAGGACTCCAAAAACATCAAAATCACAAAGAAATGAACTTAATTGACTTACCAATTTAACTTCCAAGCTTTCAAACCCTAATTTCTCCTTTTTCTTTTCTTTTCTTCTTTCTTTCCCAAATTTTCGTGGCTTCTCTGGTATGTTTCTTTCTTTTTGTTTTATTTCAATTTCATTTACTTTATTTTAATTTATTAAAAATAATAAAATATCTATTTTATAACTAATTATATACATAGCTTTGTAAACATACATGTTATTACACATGTAATTCATCATTACCATACATTTGTCATTATCACAATTAATTAATAAAACATAATATTACATAATTATTAATAATAATTATAATAAATAAGTAAATATCTTTTACTTAATAAATAAGTAAATGTATATATATTTTACATTTGTACTAATAATTTAATTACACATGTATTCATTCTTTAACATACACATGTCACTAATTTGATTTAATTACTAATTTAATCCTTTAACCTTTCTCTATTCTATAATTAAGCTTTTATGCTGTATTTAATTTAATCCTTTCTACTAATTATTTCTATTTAAACTAAATTCACTTAATCAAAATCTAATTCAACTCATAACTAACTTCTTAATTATTTACGGACTCATGTTCCTAAGACAAATGCCTTAAACTTAATTTTCTGGTGCTCGCGAAATTTTGGGTCGTTACAAGATGGGTCGATTTCATCCCCACATGGTGTGTAGGGTTGGACGAAGATGGTGTGCAGGGTTGGTGGGCATGTACTGTTCTGATTTGATATGCATGTGATTCTGTATAGGCTAAGGCCTGATTATATCTGATTCTGTACCTGTTTAGGCTTGAAAGCCCTACTATGATCTGAGTGGGCTAAGGCCTACATCGTTTCTGTTAAGGGTTCAGGCCCGAATTATGATTGTTATCTGTTTCTGTTGTCTGTATCTATACATGCTATACTGTGGGGATATACGCACTGAGTTTATGAAAACTCACCCTTTTTTGTTTGTTTGTCAGGTAATCCCCAGCATAGACAGATCAGTGCAGCGAAGGGCTCAACGGTAACCACTGCGTTATTTATTTTGGTTTAACATTTTATTATCCCTACCGTTTTATTTATTTATTTATTATTTTGGGAATATGTCTAGTAATTAGGACTTGGACTTTGATTTTGTTTTGGATTTTAAATTGTTATTATGGAATTTTAAACTGCCAACACCACTTATGCGTTTTCCTCAAAACTAATTAAGAGTTTCCGCGTAAAAGAAATCGGTTTTAGCAAATAAGTTAATCACAATTTTCTGACTTAAGAAAAGATAAAAACTGGTACATTTTAAAGGATCAATGCGTTTCGAAAACACTTCCATGTGACGCCGCCCGATTCGACCATAACGTCTAGACCGAGTTTGGGGTGTTACATTAAGTGGTACCAGAGTCATGTTGCAAAACTCGGTTGTGGTTTTGAGTTTTAAAGTATGGCTTTGAGAAATGATTTGAAAATGATTTGAAATATATTTGATATTAAGTGGTACACTAAGTCTCCGCGCCGATCAAAGTAAGTTACTGAAATTCTGATATATATTGTCTGAAAGCGTGCTTAGTGTATAGTTGTAATCTGTTTGATCTGGCTGAAACTGTATTCTGAGACTACATAGGCAAAACTTTACTGAAACACTCTGATACTGTACTGCATAAAATATTTGTTAATAATTATCAAAACTGTAAACTAATCTGCATAAGACTTTTAATATATATAATTCGATACTTACAATGAGTGCACGCGGTACTCGTGGACGGTGTACTAGAGGCCGAGGTAGGGGCCGTAGAGGGGCTCGAGTTGAGTCATTCGCTTCTGATACTATACCACTGATGGATGCTAGTGAGACACCGGTATCACCTATACTGATGCGAGGCGACATGATTTCCTTAATCTCACACAGGGGGATCGATCTGTGGCCAAACATGAGGCTGAATTTTTTAGGCTGAGTCGCTATGCGAGGGTATGGTAGCAACTGAGTATGAACTTGTGTTCGATTTGAAAATGGTCTTCGAGACAGTCTGTGGGTTTTGATAGCTCCTCAGAGGGAGCGGGATTTCTCTACGTTAATAGAAAAGGCAAAGATTGCCGAGGAGGTGAAGCGCTCAGAGTGTCAGAACCGAGAGAATGAGAAGGCCAAGAGGATCCAAAGCCTTTTAATTCTAGTATGAGGCCTAAGAAAAAGGCCAGATTTGATGGGCCTGTGAGAGTTAGGCCTACTGTTGTTGTTCTGGCTAGGGTGGCATTTTGCCAACACTGTAATGGGCGCCAAACAAGCGAGTATTAGAGAGCTACTGGTGGTTGTTTGAGGTGTGGGTCGACTGAGCACCGTGTCAAGGATTGTCCACTGAGGGGTAATCAAATGCAAGCTCCGATTGATGAGACTGCACAGCCGCCGAGGGTCATTCAGCAGCCACCTAGAGGCTGAGGGCAGACTAAAAGTGGTAATGGCATAGGCTAAGGGCAGAGAGCACCGGGCAAAGGTGCTAGACTGACTGAGGCGAGGCAGCTTGCATTGGTTTATGCTGCACATCGTCATGAGGATGGAGATGCTCCAGACATCATCACAGATACGTTTTTAATCTTTAATATACCTTATTTTACACTGATAAACATAGGCTTTACTCACTCCTACGTAGCTAGAACTATGTCTGTGACTTTGGGGATACCGTATGAGAGCACTTCTAGTGAGATTTTAGTGGTGAGCCCATTGGGGCAGTCTGCTAGAGTTAGTAAATTGTTTAGGGACGTTCTATTGGAGGTCCAATGGACTGTATTTCTGGATAACTTGATGGAGCTCCCGTTTGAGGAGTTTGATTTAATTTTGGGCATAGACTAGTTAGTGAAGCATCGTGTGAGTTTGGATTATACTGAAAAGAGAGTTGTTCTGACGACTGAGAATGATAACGAGATAGTTGTGATTGGGAAATGACGGAATTATTTGAGTAATGTGATATCTGCATTGGTAGCAGAAAAGTTGGTAAGGAAGGGATGTGAGGCATTCTTAGCCTACGTCAGTATTTTAGACTTTGTGAACTCTTTGGTTAAGGACATTCACACTGTGAGGAACTTTCTAGACGTACTTTTAAAGGAACTACTGGGTTTGCCTCCGAGCCGTGAGGTAGAATTTGGTATTGAGTTGATTCTTAGTACAGCTCCGGTGTCTATTGCTCCTTACTGAATGGCACTGAAGGAGCTTATAGAGCTTAAGGCCCAGATACAAGAATTATTAGACCGTGAGTTTATTCGTCCCAGTATGTCTCCATGGAGAGCACCAGTTCTATTTGTTAAGAAGAAATATGGGACGATGATGATGTGCATCGACTATCGTCAATTGAATAAGTTGACGATCAAGAATAAGTACACACTTCCAAGGATTGATGATCTTTTTGACCAGTTCAGAGGGGCGTCAGTGTTCTCTAAGATCGATCTACGTTCAGAATATCATCAGTTCAGGGTAAATGAGGCCGATGTACATAAGATGACATTTAGGACTCATTATGGTCATTACGAGTTCATAGTTATGCTATTTGGATTGACTAATGCACCAGTTGCGTTTACAGATTTGATGAACCGAGTGTTTCAACTCTACTTAGACCGGTTCGTGGTAGTGTTCATCGACGAAATTCTGGTTTATTCTAGGACAGAGGATGAGCACGATGAGCATCTCAGAGTTGTTTTACAAACTTTTCGAGAGAAACAGTTGTATACAAAGTTTTCTAAGTGCGAGTTCTGGCTTCGAAAGGTTACCTTTCTAAGGCATACGGTATCTGCTGAGAGGATTCGAGTAGATCCTCATAAGATTGAGGCTGTGTTGGATTGGAAACAGCTGAAGACTGTGTTAAAAATCCGCAGCTTTTTAGGGCTAACAGGATACTATCGGCGATTGGTGGAAGGGTTCTCCTTAATTGCAGCTCCACTGACTAAACTATTGTGTAAGGGAGTTCCTTTCGTTTGGACTGATGCCCAGCAAGAGAGCTTTGAGAAACTCAAGACTGTTTTGACTCAGGCTCCAGTTCTGATACAGCCTGAACTTGGGAAGGACTTCGTAGTTTATAATGATGCGTCACACGTGGGTTTGGGTTGCGTTTTGATGCAAGATGGTAAAGAAGTAGCTTATGCGTCACGACAGCTCAAGACTCATAAGGTTAATTATCTGACGCACGACTTGGAGTTGGTTGCAGTGGTTTTTGCTCTTAAGATATGGAGGTATTATCTGTACGGTAAGAAGTGTACCATCTACACTGATTACAAGAGCCTCAAGTATCTCCTCACTCAGAAAGAGGTAAATCTTAGGCAGCGATGATGGGTTGAGCTACTTAAGGATTATGACTGCAGCATCGAGTATCATCCTGGTAAGGCCAATGTGGTTGCTAATGTGTTGAGCCGTAGGGCTATGACTGATCTGAGAGCATTGTTCGCTCGATTGCGCCTTTATGACGATGGGAGTCTGTTGGCAGAGCTACAAGTGAAACCGACATAAATTAATCAGATAAGGATAAACAGATGGAGGATAAATCTCTCGAGTTACGGTTCCGATAGATTGAGACTGGGGTTACTTCAAATTTTAGGCTTAATAATGATGGGGTTTTGTGTTTCAGATGACAGCTCTATTGTAACACCCCCTAACCCCAAACCGTCGTCGGAACAGGGTCACGAGGTGTTACTGAACTTATACACTAACATACGAATAAAAACGAGACATAAATTTGAGTTTCAATCTAAAACCATCTAATTTCCATCAAATAATTCTTAATATAGGCCTACAGGGCCCAAAATAGGTTTAGAAAATGATTTGGGATTAAACCAGGAACTTTGAAAATTTTACTTTGAAAATAGGGGCACATGGCTGTGTGGCCTGGGGCATGCCCGTGTGGCCAGCCCATGTGGATCCCCATGGCCGTGGGGCCAGGCCATGGGCAGTTCTGACTTGCTTCACACGGCTGTATTTCTGGCCCGTGTGCAAGTCTGTTTCTCCCACACGGCCTGGGCACACGCCCATGTGATTTGGCCGTGTGAAAACTGCATGTTTCACCATTTTTAAGTCACTTTCACCTACTAAACATACCCAAATAATGCCCAAACCATTGACTTATAAACATTAATCAAATACCATGCATTTCAATTCCAAACTTAGCAAATGTTTATTCATTCATTCCAAAAACTTCTTAAGGTTTATAATCCGTATTCACATTCAAAATATTAAACATTTACAAATAGTAAATACTAAACCTAGTACATGCCACCTTTCCAAAAGTTATAAATACATCACCAAAATGTGAGCTGAAGCCGAGATTGATTCGGATGCTGAGCCTGACCTTAACTTTACTTAACCTGCGTATGGAAAACAACCATACACTGAGTATTGAAAATACTCAGTGGTATTATCATAATTCAAATTATAACAACAACAACAATATACCATATCATACACAAATCAAACATATAGTTGTGTACCCAACTACCATATTTTCATATTTGGTTCACCATTTCTTCAATCACATACAAATATTCAATTCACGTTTCAAACTTGAACAATTCATGAACATTTAGTTCACCTCTCAATCACACATATACATATTCAATAATAACCATTCAAGAACCTTGGTTCATGTATTCAATCTCATAGCACAATTTCATTTCTTATTTCATATCACATTATCATTTTCACTCTTCATTCAATGATTCAAATAAACAAATTCATTTGGTTTTCTCATTTCACTTAATTACCCCTATTAACGTGACTCGGACTTTGGCAGATACACGGATCCAACCAAACACACCATATTGGCACCCAGTGCCTCATCGGATAGTTTGAAGCAAAGTTGACACCCAGTGTCTCATCGGCCTAGCCGAAGTAAAGTGGTACCCAGTACCTCATCGAATCTATCCGAAGCAATATGACACTCCAAGTGTCTCATCGACTCGAGGTCGAAGTAACCCTGAACACTTCTAATCCTATGGCATGCCAACTATATCCACTAAGCCCGACTAGTTAATAGGGTATCGGAAACACATATCAATTTCAATCACTTTCTCGTATTTTCAATCAAATTCACATCATTTGCTCTTTAGCCATATTTTCTCACATACTTTTCAATTCAAGCACAACTTGATTCAATTTCACATTTTCACATATTTTCACTTCATCTCCATTTCCAATTGGTCAAAATCATTCAAATTCAATGCAATCACATTAATAGCTCAAATTCATTTGCATACTAACATTGCTCAATTCAATTATATAATTCAATTTCACATACATATATTATCATCAATCATATCCAATCACATTTAAATTAAATATCACTACTTATTTAAATTCTAATTCCATGCACATATATTAAATAAATTAAACATTAAATAATAAATACTCGAATTATGATAATACAAACTGATAATTTCCCGAGCTACTCCTCGACCACTTTTTCTTTTCCCTTCGTATTCGATGTCTCGGTTTCCTTGTTTGCTACGAAAATTAGCATAATTACAATTAATTAATAATACACATATTTCATATAAATTTCTAACTTTCCATACAACTTTTTCCTTAAAACCAACTTTGTCCTAACCACATTCATCTTCTTCCTTTTAACAATTCACATCATTTTCTTATTCAATTTCCATCAAAACTTCCATATAACTATCAATTTTTCATCATTTTTCCGTAGTTTCAAATTTCTTCCAAATTAGTCCCTAAAACTTAAAACTTATAGCATATTTTACAATTAAGTCATTAAATCAACTCAAATAAATAATTTTATCAAATTAATCCCTAATTTCATCATTTGTTCAACATATACCCTATTCCAAAGTCTATCATCTTTCAATATTTCCACAAAAACTCAAAAGTATTCAACTCTAAAGCTTCAAAAACATCAAAATCAAAAGAAAATGGCTTAATTAAACTTACCAAATTAATTTGAAGTTTCAAAACCTTAAATTTTCCTTTTTCTTTCTTTCTTTCTTTTTCTTTCTTCTTTCCCTGCTTTAGGTTTTCTTTCTCTGTTCTATTCTTTCTTTTCTTTATTTCTTTTATTCTTTATTTATTTCTTTTATTTATTTTAATTAATTAATTATCATAAATATCTAATATAATAACTAATATTTTAACTACATTTGTACACATACATATCATGACACATGTTTTAATCTATGCCATACACTTGTCTCCATTTATTTATTAAATAAATTATAATATTTACATAATAATAATAATAATAATAATATCTTTTACTTAATAAATAAGTAAATACATATATAACATACATTTGTACCAATAATTTCAAAACACATGTATTTATTTACCACACTCATGTCACTATTTTGGTTTAATTACTAATTTAATCCTTTAATATTTTTTTTCTATTATATAATTAAACATTTGCATTCTATTCAATTTAGTCTTTTCTACTAATTATTTCTAATTGAATTAAATTCTCTTAATCAAAATCTAATTCCATTCATAACTAACCTCATAAATATTTTTAATAAATATTTACGGACTTATTTTCCTAAGAAGGAGGCCCTAAGACTCGTTTTTCCTAAGACGGAAGCCCTAAACTCACTTTTTCGGTGCCCGTGGAATTTGGGTCGTTACATCTATGTACCGAATGATGAGGACTTGAGACAGTCGATTCTGAGGGAAGCGCGTAGTAGCCCTTATACTATGCATCCCGGTAGGAGTAAAAGGTACAATGGTCTTCGAGAGTTGTACTGGTAGCCAAGGTTGAAACGTGAGGTGACCGACTTCATGGTCATGCTTAACTTGTCAACAAGTTAAGGCTGAGCATCAGTTGCCTTCAGGGTTGTTACAGCCAGTACAGATACCGATGTGGAAATGAGAGTGAGTGACGATGGACTTCGTTAGCGGGTTGCCTTTAACACCTACTTCATTCCTGTCAGGACAGACTTCTCCCTACAAAAGTTGGCCAAACTTTACATTTCTGATATAGTGATACTATATGAGGTTCCTATTTCGATCATTTCCGAGAAAGATCCTTGCTTTACGTCTTGATTCTGGCAGAAACTTCATGAGTCTCTGGGTTCTAGGCTTGACTTCAGTACTGATTTTCATCCTCAGACAGACAGTCAGTCGGAGAGGGTGATTCAGATATTGGAGGACATGTTAAGGAGCTGTGTGATAGATTTTTGAGGCAGTTGGGAGAAGTACTTACCTGTAGCAGAGTTTGCCAACAACAGCAGCTATCAGTCTAGTATACAGATGGCACCGTACGAGGCATTGTATGGTCGTAGGTGTCGCACTCCTTTATTTTAGACTGAGTTAGGCGAGAGGCGTGTTCTGGATCCAAAGTTGGTATCAGATACTAAGCATAAAGTTTGATTGATTCATGAGCATCTAAAAGTGGCTTTTGATAGACAGAAGTCCTATGTTGATCTAAAGAGGAAAAACATTTAGTATTTCATGGGAGACTTGGTTTTTCTTAAGGTTTCGCCATGGATGAAGGTTCTGAGGTTTGGTCGCAAGGTCAAGTTGAGTCTTCGATTTATTGGGCCGTATCGAATTCTGAGGCAAATGGGGCCAATCGCGTATCAATTGGAGCTACCTCCAGAGTTAGATCGCATTCATGATGTGTTCCATGTCTCTATTTTGAGGCGTTACCGCTCTGATCCCACACACATTGTGCCTATAGAGGATATTGAGATTAGACTAGATCTAACGTTCGAGAAGACGCCGATCCAGATTTTGGATTGCGACGTTAAGGTTTTGCGTAGGAAATCTATCCCTTTAGTGAATGTGCTATGGCAGAATCATAGCACTGAGGAGGCTACTTGGGAGCCAGAGGATTCGATGCGACAGCAGTACCCTTACCTCTTCTGATTAGGTAAAATTTCGAGGACAAAATTTTCTTTAAAGGGGGTAGAGTTATAACCCCCAAAATCTTTAATTTTCGGCTTTTGTGAAAATTGTAGCATGAAAATGTTTGTGTATGTTTCAGCATTATTTTGACACAAATGGATGCCTACTTAAGTGTCTATGTGTTCTGGGTGTGTTGGGGAGGTCCCAAGTTCAAGCCTTAGCTTGGGTAATTTTAGGTTTTTATTAAATAAAAATTAAGCTTTTAAGTAAAAGTTGGATAAGTTATGACAGAATGGGCCTGTTGGTCTGGTGGATAAGTGAAGTGTTAAATATGATTGAGGTCTTGTGTTCGAGTCGTTGCATGGGCATTATTTTTACTATTAATGCCATATGAGTGTTTGAATTGGGGTGGAAAATTTAGTGATTGAGTTGGTTAGGTTTGATGGAGTGATTTGGGGATTGGGCGGTTACTTGGTAATTTCTTTTCTGCAAAAATTTAGTTCTCTCTTTTATCCTAAAAACTCCCTCTGCCTTTTTTCCTAAAATTTCCTTTCTTGCTGTCGATTTCTACTCTTACTTGCTGCCTAAATTTTACCTTTTCTTCATTTTTTTCTTCTTTCTGATTCGTTTCTGTGGGGCTTTGATTGTTTCTCTCTATTCGGTAAGTTTTAATCTTTTGATAAACTCGAATACTTTTCTGTTTATTGATTAAGAGGGATATAATTTGCTATTAAGGAGACAATCTAAATTCGGGGGACTGCTAGATGGATTTCTAATTAGCTAGGAAGCGTCGTTGTCATTAAATGTAAGGCTATCGTTGGTTTCAGCATTTATTGTTTCATAACAATTAGGTATAATTGACTGATTTTTGGACTCAAGGTTGTCGAATATAGGTTTTGGGGTGCTCGGAAGTGATTACGCTTCAAAAAAAACCAGGTGTGTACTTCAATTACACTGAAATCGTATTTTGGCGAAAGCCAGAAATGAAGCTGTCGACGCTACACGGGCATGTGGACTGCCTGTGCGGAGGCCGTGTGGCGAGACACGACTATGGGATAGACGAGTCAGGCCGTGTGCACTCAACACGGGTACTACAGACACGGGCATGTAAGGCTGGCTAGGTCGTGTGCGAGGTATGGACTAGGCCAATTGAGCCGTGTGGGCCACATAGGCGTGTAGGTGCACACAGGTGAACCACACAGGTGTGTGGAATTTTGGGCCAGGCCGTGTGATCCACACGGGCAAGGCTAATTTGGGCCGTGTGAGCCACACAGGTGTGTGGGTCCACACGGGTGTGTCGTGTGGGCCCATACGGGTAGGCCACATAGACGTGTGAGCCTATTTTTCTAAAACTGTTCTGTAAGGTTGCACAGGTTGCCCAAGTTGACTCTGACTGATGTAGGGTCGGTAAGCGTTACTTAGACCCTTATTCTGTGATGTGATAAACGATATGTATGTGATAGCATGTTACAATTGCATGTGTATTGTATCTATTCTGATATATCTATCTGATCTGTATTTTTTCATTTAAGCATGTAATGATATTATGTTGCATTGCACTGGGGTAGGATTTATGTAGAAGTGAAGGAAGACTGAAAGGCTATTAGCCTGTTATCTGGCAGCTTTGCTGCATATATCTGTTTGTGTCGTTTTACAGTACCATATGGTGTATAGGGCTGGTTGGGTTTATTTTATCCCCATACTTGGTGTGCAGGGCTGGGTGGGTCGATTTTATCCCCACATGGTGTGTAGGGTTAGATGGAGATAGTGTGCAGGGTTGGTAGGCATGTATTGTTTTGATCTGATATGCATGTGATTCTGTATGGGCTAAGGCCTGATTATATCTGATTTTGTACCTGTTTGGGCTTGAGAGCCCTATTATACTTTGATTCTGATTTGAGTGGGCTAAGGCCTACGTCGTATCTGTTAAGGGCTCAGGCTTGAATTATGACTACTGTCTATTTCTGTTATCTGTATGTATGCATGCTATACTGTTGGGATGTATACATTGAGTTTGCAAAAACTCACCCTTCTTTGTTTGCCTGTCAGGTAATCCCTAACAATAGATGGATCGGTGCAGCGGAGGGCTCAACGGTGACCACTGCATTATTTGTTTTGGTTTAACACTTTATTATCGCTACTGTTTTATTTATTTATTATTTGGGGACTTTGTCTTGTAATTTGGACTTGGACTTTGATTTTATTTTGGATTTTAAATTGTTGTTATGAACTTTTAAATTGCCAACACCACTTATGCATTTTCCTCAGAATTAATTAAGAGCTTTCGCGTAAAAGAAATGGGCTTTAGCAAATAAGTTAATCACGATTTTTTGACTTAAGAAAAGATAATAACTGGTATGTTTTAAAGGATCAATGCGTTTCAGAAACACTTCCATGTGACATCGCTCGATTTGGCTATAACGTCTAGGCTGGGTTTGGGGTGTTACAAATATACCAAATATTGGAAAAAAGAACTAGGCTATTACTGGAACTTCTTCTAAGACCTGGATTCTAATCACAGGATGTACACTCTGTTTACATTTCTTCTGCACACCACCTTTTTATTTGACATTTTACTGATTTCAACAAATCTGCATAGCCTGTATATTTTATTTTTTCTGATGTTAACAATTAATTAGACATTTTAATCGTGTAGGTCCGAAAGATGTTAAGGATGTCTTTTCTGTTTTAAAAGATAGTGCTGCTAAAATTAGTGAAAGCAATGATACCTTAAAACATCAGGCATGCCATTTTCTCTATAATTTTTGTGGAAAAGATTTTCCTTTTATGTTTCTTGTTGTGCAAATATGTACAGACAGATGATATATGCACATGCTTCTGTATGCTTCCAGACACTTATTATTATTGTACAATTACTTGAAAATTATAAATTTAGTTTCTATATTTTAAATTTATCAATTTTAGTCATTATACTTTTTAAAGTTCGAAATTTTAATCTTAACTCAGATGGTAATAATTAAATTCATTTGGTTAAATTCTGCTATTAGTATTATACTATGCATAAAGTTGGTGGATTTAGTTCATGTTTTTTGGTTAAATAGTTCTTTGTCTCTATATTAATTGAATTTCAAAGTTTCAATCTTATAGCAAACTATAACCATTAAATTCATTTATTGGATTTTTTTAGTAATATGTAGAAATAGTAAACTAACATTACACATGAGATAATATGTTTGCAACATAATATTTTGGAAATATCAAATTAACATTTCTGGTTTTTTCTTCTTTTAATTGCTAGAAACTACAACCAGCACTGTAAAAAAATCATGTTATACCATTATTTTACGTTGAAAATATGCAAAAGTACAAATATTTGTGCTATTTTTCTGCTCTGAAACTTACTTAAATTCTGTATCGTCCTTTTTTTCAGGAATAATTTGGGCTAAAATTTTATGATAGTAAATAATAACATGGAATAATTCATATATTATATACAATTGTTGAACAATTATATAAACTTTTGGATTATTTGGATTTTAGGACTTGAGTTTTTATGACTATGGCTAGTTCGAACACTTCTATACTTGTAGACGATAGGTTTAATGAGTATGAAAGTGCTCTCAAACATCAAAAGTCTACCACTTCAAAGGTGTGGGATGAAATGACAAATCTTGAATGTGAGAACAAAAATGAATTAAAGGCACAATGTAATCACTATAAGAGGATCTTCTCTGCTAAATCTTTCAGTGGAACCTCTCATTTAAGACATCATCCAAATCAATGTTAAAAAAAGTTAATAATGACATCACTTAATACACCATAGCCACTCAACCATCATTAAGAGGTAGTCCATCTATAAAAAACTACAAGTTTGATGTTGATGAGTGTCGTCGAGTTCTTTCTACTTTTCTTGTGTGTGGCAAGAATTCATTTAGGATAGTTGAAGAACCGAGATTTAGATACATGATGAGAATTACTAGTCTTAATTTTAAGAATATAAGTAGATTTACAGCTACTAGGGATGTCCTAATGTATTATGTAAAAGAGAAAGATCATGTTAAAGAAGAGTTGGCTAAAGCACCTGGTTTAATTTGTCTAACTTCCGATAATTGGAACTCAGAGCGTACTAATGATTATTATATTTGCATTACTGCTCATTGGATTGACAAAGATTGGAAGCTACAAAAGAGAATCATAAGGTTTAGAGCTTTATTTCCTCCGTATGATGGTTTGAACATAGTGGATGAACTTGTTTTATATTTATCACAATGGGATATAGACAAGAAAAATTTTAGCATCGCTTTGGATAATACTTCTTATAATGATGTTATGGTTTCTTATCTTAAAAATCGTTTTCGTGCGAATCGAGCTATTTTGTGTGGTGGTGTTTTTTTTTTAGTTAGATGTTGTGCACATATATTGAATCTTATAGTTAAAGCTGGTTTGGAACTTGCTGATGATGTTGTTGGTAAGATTCGAAATGGAATTAAGTACATAAACAAGTCAGGAATTCGTAGGAAAAGATTTTATGATGTGGCCAACAAAAGTTTTCATTTGAATGTGACCAAAAAGTTACGTCAAGATGTGTGTGTGAGATGGAATTATACTTTTTTGATGCTTGAATCTTCTTTTTACCATAAAGATGTGCTAGATTATTGAGGCCAACGGGATAAAAACTATAAAATATTTGCACTTTCTAATGAGGAGTAGAGAAATGTTACTATTCTTTGCAAATTTTTGAAAGTCTTTTATGATGTGACTTGTGTTTTTTTTCTTCTAATTATCCAACAACTAATCTTTATTTTAGAGGGGTTTGGAAGATTCACAAGGTCTTGCTTGATATAGTTAAAGGCCCTTATTCTTTTTTAACTCCAATGGTCAAGCAAATGCAAGAGAAATTTAATAAAAATTACGCTGAGTATTCGTTGATATTGTCATGTGCTGTAATCTTAGATCCTCGTTACAAGTTGAATTATGTGCAGTATTGCTTTACTACAATCTATAATATTCATGCTTCAGATTTTATTGAAACCATTCTTAGCAATCTTAGACTCTTGCTTGACGAGTATGCTAAGAAATCCAAATTCACATCTTCCTCTTTGGCTGAGAATTCTAATGTTTCAGATAAAGATCCTGTTGATTCTAGTTTTTATCAACACAATGTTAATAGTGTTGATTTTGGGGAAGATTTTTATGAGAATGATGATTATAAACGATATTTAAATGAATCTAGCACTAAGAGTGAAAAGTCACAATTGGACATTTATTTAGAAGAACCGGAGCTTAAGTTGAATAGTCAAATAGATGTTTTGAAAGTTCAGTCCGATATAATGAGCTTTCATTATTGGCTCGTGATTTTTTGGCAATTCCAATATTGACTGTAGCTTCCAAATCGGTTTTTAGTATGGGTAAGAAAGTTATCACACCTTTAAGGAGTTCACTTAAGCCAAAAATGGTTCAAACCGTTGTTTGCCTTGATGATTGGATGCGAGCTAAGGGATTTTCAACGGGTAATTATTATTCTCATTTTATTGTTGTAATTTTATATTATTTTTTTATCAATTTGATTATCTAACTATTTATTCTTATTTCATGTTAGAAATTGGTTGCAAGAATGATGATGACAATGAGGGTGATGTTTTTTCGATTGCTTTTTAGGTTACCTTACTTTTTAATTGTTCACAATTTAATTTAGCTTACAATTTATAGTTTGTTATAAAATTAAATATGTTAATTGGTTAATGTATAGATATTTTGGTTGGTTGATTATATTTTGCAGTTTTTTGTGCTGTTTTGGTGTTGTTGGTGATGCTTTTTTTTCTGTTGTTTGGTGCTGTTTTTATGCTATTTGGTGCTGTTTTGATGCTATTTTATTGTTCTTTTGTGGTGTTTTATTGTTCTGTTGTCATTTTTAATATTATTTCGATATTGTAAAACTTTTGTTTTATTATTAATTTGGTTATTATTTTAGTTCTAACTTGTTTCAATTTTAATATAACTACTTTTTATTATATTTTCAATTTGTGTATTGTTTTAAGAATTTTTTTAGTATTATTTTTTATTTGTTTCTTGTTTTAATATTTGTTTTTATGTTTTTAAATGTATTTGATTTATTATATTTTAAATTTTTTATTTAATAAAATAAGCTAAAAAATTAATATGGGTCGAGCTCGAGCTTAGCAATTTTATTTTGGGCAGGGCTTGGACAAATTTTCAGGCCTATATTTCGAGTCGGGCCAGGCCTGGGCCTGGAAAACAGGGCTTAGAATTTTGTTTGGGCCCAGCCCAAACCTGGCCCATGCTCAGCTCTAGCATGGCTACAACCTTTTCTCTTTTCTTTTTTCTTTTGTTTGACACATTGCATTTTATGGTGTTTTTTGGGTACAAAATAAATTTATAGATTCCACAATAAATATAAATTTAAATTAAAAAATAATTTAAAAATATCAAGATTTCTCGAATATGTCATATATATCTTAAAAATTGATTCGAGAATAAATATTAAAAAAATCTAAAATCTAAAATTTTAGACCTGTTCATGGGTTGGGTCACCCGACCGAGCTCGAAGACTCGCTCAAAATGTGGGAGGGTTTAGGCAAAAATATAGGCCCGAAAAATGAGTTTGGACAAAAAAATAAGGCTTGTTTTTAAACCGGCTGGGCCTCAGGTAAAGTATTTTTGGCCCGGCCCGGCCCGAATTCACTAAAGGACATAAAAATCTATTTTTAATATTATTTTTATATTTTTTTCTCCCTATTTTGCTATCATTTTACCATTATGTTGCTACTATTTTGTTGTTATTGTTTGGATATTTAAAATTTATTTTATTGTTAATTTTGTTATTATTTTAAAGACATTTGTTAATTTTATTATTATTTTAGAGGCATTTGCTTATTAAGTTGCATCTATCTTAGTTTTATTTAAGTATACATATTTTTTAAAATTTATTTTTAATTTGTTAGAAAATATTTATTTTGATATTTTTTGTATTTTTGATGTATTATATATTTTTTAAAATTATATAAAAATAATATAAAAATTAAATGGGTGGACAAGTTAGGCCCAGTTTTAACATTTTTATCTAGGTCGGACTTGGGCAAAATTTTAAATCTATTTTTCAGGTTGGACCGGGCTCATACCTAGCAAATGTGCTTAAATTTTTAATTGAACTTGACTCAAACCTGACCTAACCCATACACACTTCTATAATTAGGAAAATATAAATTTTAAAGCTTAAAAAAAAAATTAAACCACCACGTGTTGAGCAACCAACCTCAACAATTGCCCAGCATTCACACTTCAACCTCAACAGTTTTTTCTTTTCTAAATATGAATGCAATATTTTATTTTTTTGAAATATGACTGTAATAGTTTTTAAATATATTTTTTTTCTTTTACAAATTTAATTAATTAAATATATTTTTAATAGAAAAAGAGAATACACAAATTAATTAGTCAACGCGAGAAAAAGCCACACCAAAACAATCATCATGAAGGAATTGTAAAATAGCATCTGATGAAGACCGATGAACATGGAATGCAAGCTCATTGTCAAAATCATTTTTTTTGAAAAATATCGACTTTGTGATTTTGAAAACGAAAAAAGTGGAAGTAACTACCAATCTTTTTTTATGAGGTGTGATCGGGTCACCTCGTAATTCAATCATTTTAATAAAAGTTTAAATTTACTAAAATGATGATTTTTGGTCTACAAAATCTAGAAAACGGGTTCATGAGTTGGTTACGCACGAGGAAAGATTAGCACCATCGATATGCCCAAAATTGGTACCTAGTTGATTATTTGATATCTTAGTGTCGAAAGTTGAAAATTTGAAAAAGAATTTAAAATACAATCCATTTTTTTAAGGTTAATTTTACTTAAAAAATGCTTGAATGAATTGAAAGGAACATTAAAGACCCTTTCATCTCGAGATAACGAAATGTCACATCTAATAAGTTAGGACACAACACCTCAAATATTTGAGAATAAGCCTCCCTTTTAAAAAGAACTCATGTATTTTAATTTTAAAAGGATATTTGGTTACTTAGATTAAACGAGAAAAATCGAAACCTAATAAGTTAGGACACGATTTCTCGAATTTTCAAATACAAAATATTGCCTTTATTTAAAAAAATCTTATCTCGAGGTAACAAAATGTCACATCCAGTAAGTTAGGACACAACACTTCGAATTCTCGAGAATAAGCTTTTTTATTTAAAACTTATGTATTTTATTTAAAAAAAGGATAGTCGGTTATTTAGATTGAACAAGAAAAAATTGAAACTCAGTACGTTAGGGCGTGATTTCTCGAATTTCCAAATACAAAATATTGCCTTTATTAAAAAAACCTTTTTTATATGTCGTGTAAAATTAATGTAACACGAATTTGTAATAAAAATGTAAAAGAAATCACAGTAAATAACAATAAATGCGTTAATATAAATGACAGTGAAAAAGACAAGAATAAAATAAATGAATAAAACGAATAAGCTAACTATAAACAAAAAAGGAAAAATAATAAGCAAGCTAAAAAATATTTAAAATTGAAAAACCTAGAAATAAACAAATAGATAAATAAGTATTATGTAAAACTATTTAAAATAATATTAATAGTAATGATAATAATATTAATGATAATAATACAAGTAATAGATAATTTAAAGTTTGGAATGATATAAAAGGATATAAAAATAAATAAATAATAATAATAACAACGAGAGTGATGATAAAAATAAAGTGAGCGTATTTAAAAAGTAATAGGTAAATAAATAAAAAGGGAATAATATAATAGTAATAATAATATAGCAAAAAAATAATAATGGTAATAATAATAAATATAATAATAGTAATAATAGTAATAATTATATTATTAAAATTAATTAATTTAATAAAATAGTCAAAATAACAAAAAAAAAGACTGAATTGAACTTAAAACAAAAGTTTGGGGCAAATATGAAAATAAATAAAAAAGAAAAGGACCAAATCGAGTGCACGAATAACGAGGGACCAAAAGGGAAAAATCCCTGCCCTCCGAAACGCAGCACTTTACACGGGGCTAAAAGGAAATCAAAGCAAAATTCTAGGGCAAAATTAGAAATAAAAGGAACTTAATTGCAAAACAATAAAAAAGCGGAAGTGCTAAAAGTGCAATTAGCCCTTCCGTTGAAAAACACGCAAATCCTGCTTGCGGGTCGGGTCAACGCGCAGATCTTGGGGGCAAACAGCATCGTTTTATGCCTAGGGGTATTAAGCCAAAACGGCGCCGTATAAGTAGTCTATAAAAATCAAATTTTTATCAAAAAAATTTATTTCCCCTTTCTTTTTTTTTTTTTAAAAAAAAAACCTTAGAACCCTTTAAAAAACTCTCCCTTTTCCAAAATCCGGTCAAATCTGGTCACTTCGCCACCGTGGTCCGCCGCCGGCGACCACCGTCCACAGTGGTTGGACCCCCCACCAGGTAAGTTTTCCTTCCCTTTTTTTTATACTTTCGATATATATAGTTTCTTTTAAGGGAAAAATAAAGAAAGATAAAAGAAAAAAGAAAAAAAAAAGGAAGATAAAAGTAAAAATAAAAACAACCTTCGCCTGTTTGATCCTCATTTTTTTTTCAATCTGCTTTTGCTATTATTTGCTATACTCGAATATTTGTGTTTGTATGTTTTGCTCTTTTGGTATTCAAAATCTCTATTGTTTGTATTGATCGTCGTTTGAAAAAATTACAATAGATTAACGTGGCTTATATAGCCATTACAACTTGTTTGCTTAATGATTTATTCTGTTTTCTTTTGCAAGCAAGTGGACGGTGCCATGATAGTGGTGGTGGTAGCAGGCGGTGTAGAGGCTGCTAGTCGGAAGGCGGCTGGTCAGAAGGCTTTAGGTGCAGCGCACCTAGGGTTTGAAAATTCTAATTTTTTTTGTTAAGGATTTAGGTCTAGTTGGGCTTAGGGTTAAGTGGGTTTGTTTGGGTTTTAATTGGGCTGATAGGTTTTGGGTTAGGTTTAGGGTCTGTTTGGGTTTTTTTGTTGGGTTGTGGTTTGTTCTTTTATGGGCCCAGGCAAATTGGGCTGTTCACACTCATGACTCAATACAAGTGAAGCCATCCCATCTGCCACTCGGTTACACTCTTTGAAAGTATATATTATTTTAATCTTTTAGTTGCAGTTTTAGTTCCAGGCAAGCATTTGTCTAATGGATCTAACCACAACATTATTATGGAAAACATTAATGTCATAAGTGATTGTCTTTAGTTGCTAACTTTCGAAATTGATCGGGATTAAATTGCTTTGATTTTTTTAAAGGGATCAATTTGCTCAATTTTAAAATTGAGAGAGACCGAAGAGATTTTTTTTACTTTTTATTTATTTACATCAATTTTGTAAAAGTAAAAAGTATAAATCTATAAGACTTAATGACGAATTTGGCTACTAACATTTGCATGTTTTGTCAAAATGGCCCTAATTCTATTTTTGAACTTTTTTTTTGCCATCAACCTTTGTTCTTTTTTTCAATCTGCTTTTTCTAACAGTTTTAATGAAAGTACCGTTAAAAAGTTAACAGAAATTATGTAAAATTTCATATGTGGAATAGTTTTAATGATATATAATTTATTACTTAGATAATCCAATAAGATAATTGCATGTGGAAAATAATAAAATAAATAAATAATACATTAAATTAAAAAAATTTCTCTTAATTTAAAGAAAATAGGCGTAATTATCTAAAAAAATTTTTAACTCAGTAGAAAAACTTCTCGATAAACAAACATATGAAAGATTGTAACTTTTTGAAAGAAAAGAAAGATTGAAACCTTGAATTTATTCATTAAATCTATTAGAAAATGTAGTTTGAAAAAAAAATCAAAAGTTGATGGCAAAAAACGATTTAAAAATACAATTAGAACCATTTTGATAAAATATGCAAACGGTAGTAACTAAATTTATGATTAAGCTAATCTATAATGCGTCTATCTTTTAAACATTATACATGCATACCTATTTACTATTGTGCACATGATATTGTGTACAGTAAATCTTTGGATAGTAAATCTTTGAAGTGAATATTAAGATAATATATATCAAAGGTGATTTCTATCGAAATAAATGCTTAATTATAAATAAAAATAATTACTTTCTTTTGGCCATAATAAAAAAAATTACTTAGTGAATATTTAAAGTAAATATTAAGATACATTATTACTTAGTAGTGGATATTCATTTTAAATATATATTTTAATAAAAAATCTTTTTATTACTTATAATTCTAGTTTTAATTGTGAATTTTAGGTAAATATGTTATGATTTAGAAAGTTTATATATTTAATTCAAAATATTTTTTTTGGTAAATTAGTTCAAAGATATTTAAACTAAATTGTTCTGCCAAATTAATAAATTCATATGATATACAAAATATTAATGAAGAATTTTTTGAAGTCATAATTTAAGTCAAAATTTGAAATTAATGGCACATTTATATAAAGTTGGTCACACCTTAGGTTTTCTTATATATAGCTTGCTTGGTTAACGTGATTTCCTTGTATTATATTCTATCGTATCCTAATAAATGTTATGATTTGTGATTGAGTCTTAATTTGATTGATATGAGTATTATTGTATGTGGAAAAGGGCGTGGGTTCAAGTGTGTCAAAACGCATAACCCTTCTGTATGACCCAATTTATGCCCGAGCCCAAATACAATCAAAAGACCAACCCAAACTAAACATTACCAGAACAACCCAACTACACAGGCCCAAAACCTAGCCCAATACAACCCAAAAACGACAAACCCTAGGCCTTGACCAAGCCTGTACGCTGCACGCCCCACGCCAGCAAGACCGCTTCTTTCGCGCACCGTCACCCACTTCCGTGTCGTGCGCCATCATGCCACTCGCCCACCTACAAAGAGAAGCCGAACATTCGGCCACCAAACGTTGTAAATATGGCTATATAAAACCAAAAATCAAATGTAAAGGGGGACTTTTTTTTTGGGATATACAAATACAGAGAGAGATTATACCAAAGAATACAAAACCATATTTTGAGTAATTAAACAGCAACCAAGGAGAAGAAGCTAAAAAACAGAGACTGGGTATTTTTTTATTTTTTTTATTTTATTTTCTTCGTTTTTTCGAGTTTATTATATATTTTTTATCAGAAACATTTTAAAATAAGTAAAAAAAACCTTACTTTTAAAATTTCGGCCGTCGTGTACGGCGACGGCGCGTGACGGTGACGGCAGCGGTGGTCGGCCGGAGTTCCGCCGAAGCCCCAGGGACTACAAAGATTTGATAGAAAGCAAAGTTTTGTTTTCAAAACAAAGAAGGGAAAATGAGATTTTTTTTAAAAATTTCAACTTTTATAGCATTTGAAAACGGCGCCATTTCATGGCCTTCAAAATGGCCCCAAAACGACGTCGTTTTGGGGCCGACTCGAGTTTGACCCGACCCAGAGCCAAGGATCCGCGTGTTTTTGGACTGAGGGTCTATTTGCGTCCTTAGTCCTTCCGCTTTTAAGGCCGTCTTCAATTGGGTCCCTTTTGAGTTTTGGTTCTTTATAATTTGGCCTGAAAATTTCATTTTTATTTCATTTTAATCCCCTTTAAAATGCAGCATTTAAGGGCTTAAAATAATTGTGTTTTTGGTCCCTGTTCATTTGTGGGCATTACGTTTTAATCCTCAAGGTTGTTTAATAGCTTTACTTGTTTATAAATCATCCTTCTAATTTTATTTTATTTTCAATTGAGTTTTCCTCTATATTTATTTCATGATATATTTTATTTATTAACCACTGTTTTTCATTCTTTTCAATCATTTTTATTATTTATTCGTCCTTTTTCTAAAAATTGTTTTAAACAAGTCATTTTTGTGTCATTTATTTAATTCTACATTGTTAATTCATTTCTACCCCTCCATTGGTATATATATATATATTTTTAAATTGTTTACCGTATAGTTACTTTATTTTGAATTCTCTTTTATATATTCATTTGTTTTAAAAATTAGTATGATATTAAATTTGAATACTTTTATACATCATTACATTGTATATATGTATACATATAATTTTTATTAATTGTTTTCTATATATATATTGTTTTCATATTGTTATTTTCTGTATATATTCTCTTTTCATTTATATATATTTTATTTATTTATTTTTACATGTACAATTTATTTCTTTTAAAAATCCCATCCTAAATCTAGCTTTGTTTATTTCAAAATATATTCTTATATTATTTATATATGTATATGCTTTATTTAAATTAAGTCTTTCACTCTGTGTTCGTATCTTTTGGTCTTACTATTATTCAGTTGTGTCATATTATTGCATTGTATTATTGCTTTATGTTTTACCATTGTATTCTTGTTTTTTTAATGGTATGATGATTCAAATTCGGTTTTACTAGACCAATATCGATCATTACATTTTCACCCCAAATAAATCAAATAAATGCATTTTGAGTCGGTTTTATAACTGCTTATTTGAAACTTCTCAAAAACAAGGCAATGTTTCATGTTTGGAAGTTCAAAAAATCGTGCCCTAACATGCTGGGTTGCGATTTTTTTCGTTCGTCCAAATGTCTAAATATCCTTTTAATTCTATGTTTTGGGAGATTAAGGGATGATTTTGGTTTCGTGGGTTAAAATGTTGCATCCTAACGTACTGGGTGTGATGTTTTATCCTTTTAGAACAAATGAGTCTTAATATTCCAAAACGAGTCGTTCAAACATTTTTTAAAGGAATTGAATTTTAAAATCTCTTTAAATTTTCGACAACCGGACTTTAAATTAATCAATAAGGTACCAATTTTGGGTGTTACAAGGGTGCTAATCCTTCCTCGTACGTAACCGACTCCTGAACCCGTTTTCTTAAAATTCGTAGACCAAAATGTTTTATAAGGTGGCCCAATTACACCTCAAAAAAAGGATTGGTGGCGACTCCATATTTTTAAAGTTGATCCACGTTTTTAAAATTCAAAAATGATCTCGACAACTTGGCGACTTCACTGGGGACAATAAGAGAGTCAAGCCGTAAAATTGATTAATTTATGTCCTTTTGTCGAAAATGAAATTTTAATTTGAAAATTATGATTCTTTTGCCGCGTTTGTTTCGGTCATATGTTTATCATGGTTAGAGTCTTGTAGGATATTCCTGCATCATATTGCATGACCGTTGTGGTCACACCTTCTAAGTGGGAGTGAGAAGCTATTTCCTTCGTGAGGTTTTCACCTCCATGCAGGATAGTGGATCGCATCCGAGATACATCCGTACCTATGTCTTCATGAGATTTTCATCTCCGTGCAGCCATAGGGAAATGTATTCCCCTGAACTAAACTCGGTCCGTATGAGTTTATAATGGATGAGGATCGAGGAATTTGCTGGTTCGGGTACCTCAACTTTAGAACCAAATTACATGTACAAAAACCTAAGAGCCCACTCTAGGTAGAGCCACGCCGAACCCTAGTGGTCATCCGGATAGGTGCTCTATTTTGTTTATTTCTTTTGTGCTGTCGCATTGGCTCTTGTTTAGACCATATTACATTTTCATTATAGCAGTCCTTTTGTTGCATTTCACCCGTCTATTTTATGATCCTCATCACATGGCTTATATTTGTTGCAATTTTTGTATCTTTCTACACATTGTATTGCATGACCGTTGTGGTTACACCTTTAAGTGGGAGTGAGAAGCTACGCCTTCGTGAGGTTTTCACTTTCGCAAGGGCTAGTGGATTGCTTCCGGGATACATCTGTACCTATGTCTTCGTGAGGTTTTCACCTCTGCATGGCCATAGGAAAATATATTCCCCTGAACTAAACTCAATCTATATAAGCCTATAATGGGTGAGGATTGAGGAATCTGCTGGTTCAGGTACCCTACCTTTAGAACTAAGCCATATATAGTGAACCCTAAGAGCCCGCCATAAGTAGAACTACGCTAAACCTTAGTGGTCACCCAAATAGGTGTTCTAGGTTGTTTATTTTTCCTATACTAACGTGTTTCGTTTTGTTTATGATTGCATCGCATCGCATCGCATTGCATGGCATTATTTTAGAAAGGAGGTGTTGATTCGTATTCGATTACTAAATAAAATAACTTGTCATGAGGGAACGGATTTCTTGATAAGGTGGATTATAATACTGTCGTCCGAATATAGTCCAAGTAAACACAACAGAAGAAGGCTGATAGTCCGCGAAAGAATGTAAAATTCTGCCCGAGGTTTTAAACTGACAAAGACAGTGCGAGAGTTATCATGTCTCGACCTTTTTTAAAGAAGCTAACGAGCATCGCGAGGATAGGTGAGTGATGAGTCGCGGCCCTAATCAAGCAAAAGGAGCTAGAAGGGGCATCCTTTGGAAAGTTCACGAGATTTGACCTTACATCCGGATATAAAGGAAGAGATTGATGTTTTCGCCTAGAATATGAGGGCAATGCCGTATATCTATTCGTTTATGTAAAGAAGTTTGTTTTCTAGAAAAGTTATTCTAATGAAATTGAATTCAGAATCAACGCATCTATTTCTTTTTGCATCCATCTCATGCATTTGTATTACATTGCATCATGTGCATTAAATTTCACAAAAGAACCCTATTAAATAGAGATCATATTATAGTTACCCTGAAACATCGCTACTACACTCGAAGAAAAACAAAAGCCATGGATCAAAGGTTAGAAAAGTTAAAATAGATGCAGAAGGAGATGCAAGACCAGTTGCAAATTCAGATGCAAGAATAGTTGGCTAAGATCCAACAGGATATGAGGGATCAAATGTTGGAATCCCAAAGAAGCATGATGAGCCAGTTAACACAGTTGTTAGCTGGAAGGCCTGATAAAGGAAAAAGCCCTATGGGTGATACTGGAGATGACAATGAGGATTCTACATATCCTCTTGGCTTTGCCCCAACAAGTGTCTAACCACCAAAGGTGTCTGTTAATATTAGACCCCAGTATCAATCTAGTACATCGACACCTGTAAATTTCCCAACAGGCTCGAGCTCTAACCCCGGAGATAATTTGGCAAAACCAATGGTCCCTGACTTCGATGATGCTGAAGGGGAAAAGGTAAAGGTAGAGCTCCCAAAACAGTTTGAGGATCGGTGCAAATGGTTAGAGGAGAAGTTCAAAGTATTGGAAAATACTGATCACAAGTGCGGAATGGATGCTAAGGAGTTGAGTCTGGTCCTAGATCTGGTACTTCCTCCAAAGTTCAAGACATCAGAGTTCAAAAAGTACAATGGGACCAGCTGTCTTGAGGCCCATATTACCATGTTTTGTCGAAGAATGACGAGATATGTCAACAATGACCAATTGTTGATTCATTATTTTCAGGATAGTTTGACTAGGGCCGTAGCCAAATGGTGCAATCAGTTGAGTCGTACCCAAGTGAAATCATAAAAGGACTTGGCGCAGGCCTTCATGAAGCAGTATGGCCATGTGACAGATATAGCGCCTGACAGGATTACGTCACAGAACATGGAGAAAAAACCGGGTAAAAGTTTCAGGAAGTATGCCCAAAGGTGGAGGGAGGTTACTACACAAGTCCAACCACCACTGCTAGCAAAAGAAACGACCATCCTTTTTATTAATACCTTGAAGGCACCTTTCATCAATCACATATTGGGGAAAGCCAGAATTATGTGTTAATGCACCAGTGGCTGAGAATGAAGCCAAGGAGTTTTTGAAGTTCCTGAAACACAGCGAATATAGTGTTGTGGAACAGTTACACTAACAACCTGCTCGTATATCGGTATTGGCTTTGCTTTTAAACTCGAAGGTACACCGTGACGCACTGATGAAGGTGTTTGAATAAAACCTATGTTGCTGACGATATTTCGGTAAGCAAGCTAGGCCGCCTTGTCAGTAACATAAGTGCTGATAACTTCATCTCTTTCAGTGACGATAAAATACTGCCAGGGGGTATGTGATCCACCAAGGCTCTACATATTACTACCCGCTGCAAGGGATATATATTACCAGGGGTTCTGATTGACAACAGATCGGCACTAAATGTCTTGCCCTTGTCCACACTAACTCGTTTGCCTATAGACAACTTTCATATTAAGACATGCCAGAAAATAGTAAGGGTTTTTCGACGGCACTGAACGGAAAGTAATGGGAAGGATTAAGGTTCCCCTCCAGGTTGGCCTAAACACGTACGAGGTAGACTTCCTCGTGATGGACATCAAGCCTTCCTATAATTGCCTATTGGGGAGGCCTTGGATCCACTCGGCAGGGGCAATACTATCCTTCCTGCACTAAAAACTGAAGTTGGTGACGGAGGGTCGGTTGGTGATGATAAATGCGAAAGAAGATATCATTGCGTCAGTTGCCAGTGATGCGCTGTATGTAAAGAACGATAGTGAAGCGATGGAGTGTTCCTTTCAGTCATTGAAATTTGTGAACGCAACTTTCATCACCGAAGGGGGCAGGATCCCAATGCCCAAGATATCTGAGACAACAAGGATGGGCCTACAGCTGACAGTGGGAAAAGGAGCGTTGCCTAGAAGAGGACTTGGGAAATATCTCCACGGACGGGTAGAAGTACCAATTTTAGCAAGCAAATGGGATGGTTTTGGCTTAGGGTATAAGCCAGACATACAACAGAGAAAGAAAGAGCTAGAGAGGATATAGGAGAAGAGAAGAGCAAGATTAAGTGGGGCAGAGGTCAAATGGGAACCAATGACCTTTCCTCATATATCCAGGACATTCGTGGCAGGAGGAGTTATCCATCCTGAACTAAAGTTTACAAGTGAAGGAATGGCTGAAGATATAATGAAAACTTTGAGCATCAATACCGTATTGGGAGAAGGGTTGAAGGAAAGAAACTTAGCGGGTATTCGCCCCTATGAGCCTGGAAGTATTCTGAACAACTGGACTGTAGAAGAACTTCTTGTAGTTTTTAGAACTAATACAGAGTAATATTCAAAACACACTTATTATTTTCTCGCCTAGGAACAATAAGAATCTTCTGTGAAATAGGCTCATGTTCAAATCATTTTTATTTCAATAATGCATTTTCATATCTCATCGAGCAATTATTTTTTTTATTTCATTTTTTCCATTTCATTCATAATTGTACCATACAAATAAGGTATTCTTAGACATTCTCTCGTACCTATAATAGGTCCCCGGATATCGATGTCATGAGCAACTTTGCTATGGACCCAGAACTCCCTTTTGAGCAAAACATGTGCTTGTAGAGATCGCAGGATTTTGAAGATGACCAAGATTGTAGTTTATCTTCAGATTTGTTGAGAATGGAAGAACTGTACGAAAAGTAGATTCTGCCTCACGAAGAGACAATTGAGATTGTGACCTTGGAAGTGGGGAAATATGTGAAAATTGGCACTTGTATAAATGAGGAAACAAAGCAGGATCTCATTAAGCTACTGCAAGAATTCAGAGATGTTTTCGCATGGTCGTATCAGGACATGCCAGGGTTAAACACTGATATTATGGTACATCGCATCCCCATAAAGGAGGAGTGTAAGCCAGTCCAACAGAAGCTTCGAAGGATAAGACCCGATGTGGCAGTAAAGATAAGGGAAGAGGTAAAGAAACAATTTGATGCTGGGTTCTTACAAGTAGTTAACTACTCAGAATGGGTAGCCAACGTTGTCCCCGTCCCTAAGAAGGATGGAAAAGTGCGAATGTGCATAGATTACAGAGATCTAAACAAGGCTAGCCTAAAGGACAATTTTTCGTTGCCTCACATTGACACCCTAGTGGATAATACGGCAAGTTATTCATTGTTCTCTTTTATAGATAGGTTTTCCGGATATAATCAGATCAAGATGCATCCTGAAGACATGGAAAAAACTACGTTCATAACCTTATGGGGAACGTTCTGTTATAAGATGATGCCATTCGGGTTGAAGAATGGGGAGCAACATACCAAAAAGCCATGGTAACCTTGTTTCACGATATGATGCACAAGGAGATCGAGGTCTACGTCGACGACATGATTGCAAAATCCCGAATAAAAAAGGGGCATGTACAGGTTTTGAGAAAACTATTCTTGAGGTTGAGGAAATTTCAGCTAAAGCTTAATCTAACCAAGTGTACTTTCGGAGCCAGGTTAGGAAAACTACTTGGTTTCGTGGTCAGTGAAAAGGGAATTGAGGTCGACCCAGATAAAGTCAAGGCTATACAAGAGCTGCCTCCGCCCCGCACTCAAAAAGAAGTTCGAGGGTTCCTAGGAAGGTTAAACTACATTGCCCGGTTCATTTCACAGCTGACAGAAAAATGCGATCCCGTATTTCGTCTTCTCAAAAAACACAATTCTAGCATATGGGATGATGAATGCCAAAAGGCTTTTGACAGGATTAAGCAATACTTGTCTAGCACTCCAGTATTAGTGCCGCCTAGTCCCGATAAGCCATTGATTCTGTATCTGACAGTACTTGACAATTCAATGGGATTTGTGCTGGGCCAATACGATGAGACAGGAAAGAAAAAAAGGGCAATATATTACCTCAGTAAGAAGTTCACTGAGTGTGAAATGAGATACTCGCCGATTGAGAAATTATGTTGTGCTTTGTTTTGGACGACTCGAAGGTTGAGGCAGTATATGTTGTACCATACGACTTGGTTGATCTCGAAACTAGACCCTCTTAAGTACATGATTGAGTCAACCGCCTTGAATGGGAGAATGGCCCGATGGCAAATTCTACTTTTCGAATTTGACATAGTCTATGTGAACCAGAAGGCTGTGAAGAGGAGCGCAATTACAGATTTTCTAGCCAGTAGAGCTCTAGAAGACTACGAACCCTTGAACTTTGATTTCCCCAATGAAGATCTAATGTATGTGGCGACTACTGAAGAAGACACGCCCAAAGATTATTCTTGGAAATTGAATTTCGATAGAGCATCAAATGCCGTTGGTAACGGAGTTGGGGCAGTCCTGATATCTCCAAGTAGAGATCATTATCCGTTCACTTGCAAGTTAGATTTTGACTGCACAAATAACATGATAGAATACGAAGCATGTATCATGGGAATTTGTACAGCCATAGACCGTAAAATAAAGGTGCTAGAGGTGTATGGAGACTCTACATTGGTGATCTACCAGCTCAGAGGCGAATTGGAAACAAGAGATCCCAAATTGATCAGTTATCGAAAGTTAGTTCTGGAGTTAATTGAGCAGTTTGATGACATCACTTTCTTTTATCTCCCGCGTGACGAAAATCAGATGGCAGACGCTCTGGTTACATTAGCTTCTATGATTAGAATAAATGAACACGAAGATATAAAGCCAATCCAGATGAGTATTTGCGATACTCCAGCTCACTGCAGCAATATCGATGAAGAAGAAGGGAGATATGCTCATCCTTGGTATCATGATATTCTGCGATATGTAAAGAGTCATGAATACCCTAACTATGTAACTGAAAACGACAAGAGAACGTTGAGAAGGCTCGCCAATGACTATGTCTTAGACGGGGAGATCCTGTATAAAAAGAGGAAGAATCAGGTACTGTTAAGATGCGTCGACACTGTGGTAGCGAGGAAAATCCTAGAAGAAGTTCATGAAGGTGTCTGCGGAACACATGCGAAAGGGTTTACAATGGCTAGGCAAATCATAAGATTCGGGTATTACTGGTCCACGATGGAAGGAGATTGTGTTAGTTATGCCAAGAAGTGCCATAAGTGCCAAATTTATGGAGATAAGATCCATGTGCCTCCTTCACCTCTTCATGTTATGACTTTTCCATGGCCTTTCTTAATGTGGGGCATAGACGTCATTGGGCCAATTTCACCGAAGGCCTCTAATGGGCATCGATTCATTTTCGTGGTTATCGATTATTTTACCAAATGGGTAGAAGCGGCTTCATATGCCAATGTCACGAAGACAACAATTAGCAGGTTTTTGAAGAAGGAGATCATATGCCGCTATGGTATGCCAGAAAGAATCATATCTGACAATGAGTTGAATTTAAACAACAGCGCGATAGTGGAAGTCTACAGTCAGTTCAAAATTAAGCACTCAACACGTCACCATATTGCCCGAAAATGAATGGTGCAGTTGAGGCAGCTAATAAAAATATCAAGAAAATTATAGAGAAGATGACTGAGACCTACAAGGACTGGCATAAAAAGTTGTCGTTTGCCCTCTTTGCCTATCGAACATCTGTTAGAACTTCTACCGGGACAACGCCTTTTTCATTGGTTTATGGGATGGATGTAGTTTTGCCCATTGAAGTTAAAATTCTTTCACTCCGAGTTTTATCAGAGTTAAAGTTGGAAGAAACAGAATGGATCCAATCCCGGTATGATCAGCTAAACTTGATTGAAGAGAAAAGGTTGAAAGCCATTCGTCATGGTCAAATGTACCAAAAGTGAATGATGTGGGCTTACAATAAAAAAGATCCGTCCTAGGGAATTCCATGAGGGAGACCTGGTATTGAAGATCTTACCTACACAAAAGGACTTTAGAGGTAAATGGATGCCTAATTGGGAGAGACCTTATGTAATAAAAAAGGCCTTTTCTGGAGGAGCATTGATATTAGTTGAAATGGATGGCAAGAGTCAGCCTAACCTAGTGAATGTAGACTCAGTCAAGAAGTACTTCGCTTGAGGAGGAAAATGGGCCAAGGTGAAAACCCGCAAAGGGCGTCTTGAATTCGAAAAAAACGGAGAGGCCAAGGCGAAAACCCGCAAAGGGCGCTTTGAGACCAAATGGGCTTTGAATTGAAAACCCGTAAAAGGGCAATTTAAATTTTTGATAAGAAATGGGGCATGCGCTAGCCATCCTATACCTGAGTTAACAATAATGAGATATGCTACATCTTAAGGGCATTGACAAAGCACTACAGATCTTCTAGACACATGTTGAACGTAGAGTGGTCTTCAAGAAGTTCGTACAGAGAAGCTCAGGCTGTGATATCTAGGGCACCAATTCCACCCTTACCCATTTTTATATTTTAGCAATATTTGCTTTCTTTACTCAATCCATTCTTTATGAATTTCGGTTCCTAATAAACTTCAGTTTCATTCATCTCTATAATCTTTTTCAAGCGTTCCATATTGAAATAATGATTAATGAACTAATAATGCTTTCACAAAATAAGTTTTGCATATTACTCTGAAAGGTCTTTAAAAAATACAAGAACCTGAAACAGGATAATTATTTAGAACTCACCAAGCTTAAAGGGCTGGAAACATATGAGAGATAAGGGTCTGATCACATCTTCAGATTCTCTGTTATCAGTTGAACAAAAAGACATACGTCGGGGATATTACCTTAACAAATAGCGAGCGATAACAGCCCAAATGTTAAAAAAATGAATCATTCTCATGACATTTTGCATTCATTCAGATAACATTCATAATACAGCTAGTTATGAGCATTTGACTCATTCTGATCATGGCATCCTAATCATCTGGCATAAGCATGAATCCAAGGAAATTAATTCCACAGATGGATTCCCTAGTGGATAATTATTTAGAACTCACCAAGCTTAAAGGGCTAGAAACATATGAGAGATAAGGGTCTGATCACATCTTTAGATTCTCTGTTATCAGCTGAACAAGAAGACATACGTCGGGGATATTACCTTAACAAACAGCGAGCGATAACAGCCCATTTGTTAAAAAAATGAATCATTCTCATGACATTTTGCATTCATTCAGATAACATTTATAATACAGCTAGTTAGGAGCATTTGACTCATTCTGATCATGGCATCCCAATCATTTAGCATAAGCATGAATACAAGGAAATTAATTCCACAGATGGATTTCCTAGTGGACAATGTAGCAAGATTTCAGCAGATCTTACCTCACTGAGCAGGAGTGGAATAGATCAAATTTCAGTGAATCTTATCTCCGTGTATCAGCAATGAAGCAGATTTTGACCACTAGCCTTATCTCCACTGATCAGGAGTAGAACAGGTTAAATACAGCAGATCTTATCTTCGTTGAGCAGGAGCGGAGCAGATCAAATTTCAGCAGATCTTACCCCACTAAGCAGGAGTGGAACAGATCAAATTTTGGCAAATCTTATCTCCATGTATTGGCAATGGAGTAGATTTCGACCAACAGCATTATCTCCACTGATCAGGAGTGGAACAGGTTAAATACAGTAGATCTTATCTTCGCTGAGCAAGAGCGGAGCAGACCAAATTTCAGCAGATCTTACCCCACTAAGCAGGAGTGGAACAAATCAAATTTTGGCGAATCTTATCTCCATGTATTGGCAATGGAGCAGATTTCGATCAATAGCCTTATCTCCACTGATCAGGAGTGGAACAGGTTAAATACAGTAGATCTTATCTTCGCTGAGCAGGAGTGGAGCAGATCAAATTTTAGCAGATCTTACCTAACCGAGCAGGAGTGGAATAGATCAAATTTTGGCGAATCTTATCTCCGGGTATCGGTAATGGAGCAGATTTCGACCACTAGCCTTATCTCCACTGATCAGGAGTGGAACAGGTTAAATATAACAGATCTTATCTTCGCTGAGCAGGAGTGGAATAGATCAAATTTCGATGAATATTATCTCCATATATCGACAATGGAGCAGATTTCGACTACTAGCCTTATCTCCACTGATTAGGAGTGGAACAGGTTAAATACAGCAGATCTTATCTTCGCTGAGCAGGAGCGGAGCAGATCAAATTTCAGCAGATCTTACCCCACTGAGTAGGAGTGGAACAGATTAAATTTTGGCGAATCTTATCTCCACGTATCGGCAATGGAGTAGATTTCGACCACTAGTCTTATCTCCACTGATCAGGAGTGGAATAGGTTAAATACAGTAGATCTGATCTTCGCTGAGCAGGAGCGGAGCAGACCAAATTTTAGCAGATCTTACCCCACTAAGCAGGAGTGGAACAGATCAAATTTTGGCGAATCTTATCTCCATGTATCGGCAATGGAGCAGATTTCGACCATTAGCCTTATCTCCACTAATCAGGAGTGGAACAGGTTAAATATAGTAGATCTTATCTTCGCTGAGCAAGAGCGGAGTAGATCAAATTTTAGCAGATCTTACCCAACTGAGCAGGAGTGGAACAGATCAAATTTTGGCGAATCTTATCTTCATGTATCGGTAATGGAGCAAATTTTGACCACTAGCTTTATCTCCACTGATTAGGAGTGGAACAAGTTAAATACAGCAGATCTTATCTTCGCTGAGCAGGAGCGGAGCAGATCAAATTTTAGCAGATCTTACCCCACTGAGCAGGAGTGGAATAGATCAAATTTTGGCGAATCTTATCTCTATATATCGACAATGGAGCAGATTTCGACCACTAGCCTTATCTCCACTGATCAGGAATAGAACAAGTTAAATATAGCAAATCTTATCTTCGTTGAGCAGGAGCGGAGCAGATCAAATTTTAGCAGATCTTACCCTACTGAGCAAGAGTGGAACAGATCAAATTTTGGTGAATCTTATCTCCATGTATCGGTAATAGAGCAGATTTCGACCACTAGCCTTATATCCACTGATCAGGAGTGGAACAGGTTAAATACAACAGATCTTGTCTTCGCTGAGCAGGAGCGGAGCAGATCAAATTTCAGCAGATCTTACGACACTGAGCAGGAGTGGAACAGATCAAATTTCAAAAAATCTTATCTTCTCTGAGCAGGAGCGGAGCAGATCAAATTTCGGCAAATCTTATCTTCGCTGACCAGGAGCGGAGCAGATTTAAGCCAATAGCCTTATCTCCACTGAGCAGGAATGGAGCAGGCTAAATGTAGTAGATCTTATCTTCGTTGAGCAGGAGCAGAGCAGATCAAATTTTGGCAAATCTTATCTCCACTGAGCAGGAGTGGAGCAGGCTAAATATCAGATCTTATCCTCTTCTAAGCAGGAGTGGAGCAAATCAGATTTCAACAAGGCTTATCTCCATGAAGCAGCAATGGAGCGTTTTGAAGCAATAATTTCTGAAGAGGCAAGAGGTTATAATCAAGAGGTCAAGATTCGGTAGGATCGGGTAAAATTGGCCTTTACAAGTCTTTGCTTCATTCCCGTTACTCGACAATGAGCAAAGAGGGGCAGTTGTATGACCTAATTTATGCCCGGGCCCAAATACAATCAAAAGACCAACCCAAACTAAACATTACCAGAATAACCCAACTACATAGGCCCAAAACCTAGCCCAATACAACCCAAAAACGGCAAACCCTAGGCCTTGACCAAGCACCGTACGCTGCACGCCCCACGCCAGCAGGACCGCTTCTATTGCGTGCCGTCACCCACTTCCGTGTCATGCGCCATCATGCCACTTGCCCACTTACAAAGAGAAGACGAACATTCGGCCACCAAACGTTGTAAATATAGCTATATAAAGCCAAAAATCAAATGTAAAGGGGGACCTTTTTTTGGGGATATAGGAATACAGAGAGAGATTATACCAGAGAATACAAAACCATATTTTGAGTACTTAAACAGCAACCAAGGAGAAGAAGCTAAAAAACAGAGACTGGGTATATTTTTTTTATTTTTTTATTTTATTTTCTTCGTTTTTCGAGTTTATTATATATTTTTTATCAGAAACATTTTAAAATAAGTAAAAAAAACCTTACTTTTAAAATTTCGGCCGCCGTACGGCACTTGACGATGACAGCGGCGGTGGTCGGCCGGAGTCCCGCCGAAGCCCTAGGGACTGCAGGGATTTGAGAGAAAGCATTGTTTTGTTTTCAAAACAAAGAAGGGAAAATGAGATTTTTTTAAAAATTTTCAGCTTTTATAGCTTTTGAAAACGGCGCCATTTCATGGCCTTCAAAATGACCCCAAAACGACGTCGTTTTAGGGCCGACCCGAGTTTGACCCGACCCAGAGCCAAGGATCCGCGTGTTTTTGGACTGAGGGTCTATTTGCGCCTTCAGTCCTTCTGCTTTTGAGGCCGTCTTCAATTAGGTCCCTTTTGAGTTTTGGTTCTTCTTAATTTGGCCCGACAATTTCATTTTTATTTCATTTTAATCCCCTTTAAAATGCAACATTTAAGGGCTTAAAATAATTACGTTTTTGGTCCTTGTTCGTTTGTGGGCATTACGTTTTAATCCTCAAGGTTGTTTAATAGCTTTACTTGTTCTAATTTTATTTTATTTTCAATTGAGTTTTCCTTTATATTTATTTCATGATATATTTTATTTATTAACCACTGTTTTTTATTCTTTTCAATCATTTTTATTATTTATTCGTCCTTTTTCTAAAAATTGTTTTAAACAAGTCATTTTTGTGTCATTTATTTAATTCTACATTGTTAATTCATTTCTACCCCTCCATTGGTATATATATATAGTTTTAAATTGTTTACCGTATAGTTACTTTATTTTGAATTCTCTTTTATATATTCCTTTGTTTTAAAAATTATTATGATATTAAATTTGAATACTTTTATACATCATTACATTATATATATGTATACATATAATTTTTATTAATTGTTTTCTATATATATATTGTTTTCATATTGTTATTTTCTGTATATATTCTCTTTTCATTTATATATATTTTATTTATTTATTTTTACATGTACAATTTATTTCTTTTAAAAATCCCATCCTAAATTTTGCTTTGTTTATTTCAAAATATATTCTTATATTATTTATATATGTATATGCTTTATTTAAATTAAGTCATTCACTTTGTGTTCGTATCTTTTGGTCTTACTATTATTCAGTTGTGTCATATTATTGCATTGTATTATTGCTTCATGTTTTACCATCGTATTCTTGTTTCTTTTATGGTATGATGATTCAAATTCGGTTTTACTAGACCAATATCGATCATTACATTTTCACCCCAAATAAATGCATTTTGAGCCCGTTTTATAATTGCTTATTGGAAACTTCTCAAAAACAAGGCAATGTTTCGTGTTTGGAAGTTCGAAAAATCGTGCCCTAACGTGCTGGGTTGAGGTTTTTTTCGTTCGTCCAAATGTCTAAATATCCTTTTAATTCCATGTTTTGGGAGATTAAGGGACGATTTTGGTTTCGTGGGTTAAAATGTTTCATCCTAAAGTACTGGGTGTGATGTTTTATCCTTTTGGAACAAATGAGTGTTAATATTCCAAAATGAGTCGTTCAAACATTTTTTAAAGGAATTGAATTTTAAAATCTCTTTAAATTTTCGACAACCGGACTTTAAATTAATCAATAAGGTACCAATTTTGGGCGTTGCGAGGGTGCTAATCCTTACTCGTACGTAACCGACTCCCGAACCCGTTTTCTTAAAATTCGTAGACCAAAATGTTTTATAAGGTGACCCAATTACACCTCAAAAAAAGGTTTGGTGACGACTCCATATTTTTAAAGTCGATTCACGTTTTTAAAATTCAAAAATGATCTCGACATCTTCTATTTATAAGTTGGGAAAAGACTATAGATAACTATTTTTAATTTTTTATTATTTTAATATTAATATTTTTATGATATATTTAATTTATTCATGGCATCAATTCTCATAAGTAAATTATTGATTTTTTTATGAATGATTTTTTTTATAATTGAAAATGGAAAATAAGATTGCTTCAAGCTGTTATCCTTTCAACTCAATCAAGTATGTTGCATTATTATTTAATATATTTTTCCAACATGGGTATTTGATATGATGATCAAATATCTGGAAAAACTTATAAAAAGAATTGTTTATGTTGGTTGTATGTAAGGCGTATGCAATGGAAGAATTGCCAATAATTTGCCCACTGAAGAAGAAAATGAGAATCTATGATCCAGATGAGGCAACTCTCGAGGCTCTTAGAGAAACAAACATAGAACTCATCCTTGATGCTCCAAATGAGGACCTTCAATCCTTGGTCGTTGCCTAACTACAAATGAGTGGGTTCAAAAGAACATAGTAGCCTTCTCCCCCGCCGTTAAGTTTCGATACATTGCCGTCGGAAATGAAGTGAAGCCGACCGATGCAGCAGCGCTATATTTCTCCCTGCAATGCAAAACATTTACAATGCTTCGGTGTCTGCAAACTTAGATCAAATTCAGGTTTCTACATCAGTTGATACATCTTTGTTGGGAAATTCGTATCCTTCTTCAGCTAGATCTTTTTGTGCTAATGCAACAACTTACATTGCTCCAATCATCAGTTTCTTGGCAAGCACTGGGGCACCTCTTCTGGCTAATATTTACCCATACTTTGCCTACATCAGTGACCAGAAAACCATCGACCTTAGCTATGCTTTGCTTACGGCTCAAGCAACCGTAGTATAAGATGGCACAAGTTGGAAATTATAGATTGTAAATTAATTATTTATGAGCACTATTTAAATTAAAAGTGATGATTTATCATCTTATAAATTTAATTATTTATAAGCACTATTCGAATTAAAAGTGATGATTTATCATCCAATGGATACATTTTTATAGGACATATTTCTCTTAAGAAATATGTCCAATATAAAGGGTTCGTGGCTCTTCAAAATTATATTCATTGAGTGCATATAAATAGATGCATCATGGTGCTCACAAAATATAAAATTACAATCACTTTTATTTTCATAAACTAGAGTAATAATTAGGGAATTCCTCGATTTTGCTAATCAAAAGAAATTCAAAACTTTGTTGTATTCCGGAAAGAAATTTGTCTTAACCCTCAAACAACTTTATGTAGGGTAAATAGTTTTCTTTGAAAATCGTCATCTACTCTTTGAAGTGTACTGTTTATTTCCATATAAGTCTCCCATTCTATCATCTCTACTATAGCACATTAGAGTATCGAAACCTTTTTGATGCCACATTGGATGCCTTGTAATATGCTGTTGAGAATACCGGGAGTGTCGATACGGAGATTGTTGTATCGGAGGCAGGTTGGCCATCTGCCAGAGAGATGGCTGCTACAATTGGCAATGCAAGCACTTACTGTCAGAATTTGAACTCCCAAGAGGCTTGGAAAACCTATAGAAACTTATCTGTCCGCAATGTTCGATGAAAATGAGAAGGGTCCGGCTGAAACCGAACGCCATTTCGGCCACTTCTACCCTAACAAGCAGCCCAAGTATAATTTTAGTTTCAGCTAATTGGAGAAGGGAAAGCTGTAGACAAGTAATAAATGTTAGCAAAAATAGTTGAAATTTTATATGAAGTTCAAGTGGTATTATGTCTTGATGAGGTTTACCAAGTTTTCGAAATCTAAAATTTGCTATTATTATCAGGGGTAGCCTTTAAAAACACACTATATATAAATACATTGAAAACAAAGGATACACTAAACGTTAGAGCTATGAGTATGTAATTAATTGTTAGAGTTGTGATCCCTTGACCTTTCCCCCAACAATACATTATATTCTTCTCTGAGGGTGTTGTATGTGTGGGTGAGGTTATGGAAAGCTTGTTTCCTCTCATTCAGGTTATCATTCTTCTTCTTCTTCATGTGCAGGCGAAGCTTGAGAGCTTGGATTTGTGTGTTGAGGTGTTGGATCTTTTGTGTTTTCTCCTCATGCACTTTCTGCAGTGTTTCCAACTCCGATACTGCTTGAGCTTGAGCTTTTAACAGCACAAAATAACACCTTTTACTATATATGAGTGTAAAGTGAAAGAAAAATAAAAAAGAAAGTGGTACCTGGAGGATTATTGCAGGAGCTGTTACTGCGACCTTCCATGATGTTTACAGATTCCTGAACAAAATTTTTTCAACAATCAACTAAATTAAATCCAAGATAAAACTGGATGGTTTGAAATCCTGAAAGGTTTACGTATGTATTTCCTATTGCAGTTTGTTCTGTGAAGGTATTATAAGCCATTTGTCCACATATGCCAGAATTACACTAGTCTCTTTCTACAACCTTCCATTCTTTTTTAGATATGAGTCGACTTTGAATCTCTTGACTCTACTACATCTCTATTTCATCAAATTTTCTCTCGTCAGAATTATGAGTACTCTATTTTGCATCAATGGAAGTATGAACTAAGTCCGCTGACGCATGTCGCCAACGTGTCAACATGTGTGAGCCCAATTTTTTTTCTTTTTTCTTAAAAAAAAAAATGGTCATTTACTTGGTAGCCTCCATTTGAATTTCTTTTTACACAATTTGGAGGTCATAAACTTTTAAATTGGATGATATTATCCATTTAAATGCGCTGCAGTGGGATATGGAGGATTATGTTCTTAATTAACGTAGGAATATGTATACAACTACTTAACAAATAAAAATGAAATATCGGATTAAACATAGAAACTTCAGAAAAACTTAAGAAGCAGCAGTTAATACATACATGCAACGTAAATCTAGTGGCAAAGCCTTCTAGGAATCGCAAGAGGTAACTGGTAAGTAAAAGTGTAAAACAATGGTTGATAAACTAACCTTTTAGAGTAGTGTGGATATATCCATGAAAGTGCAGATTGTTGTGTATCTTTTATTTGTTGGGGTAACAATGGAACAACTTTTACGACTTTAATATGTGAAACTGAAACTTGAAAAGGTTAACACCGACACATGACAAAAGCAAGAGCTTGGAAGTTCAAACAAAAGGCAAAAAGGTGTGATGAGATGAGAGCATCTTCTTTTTTTACGGAAACAATATATTGAAAGCCATATAGATTTTGACACACAGATATGCTGAGCCCAAGGACTGTAAAACCCAAACACATGTCCAACACCTTCCACTTTTGATTGAAGGAATCATCATGAAAATTAAAATAATCAATTTTAAAAATAACTAAAATTTTCATATTTTTTTACAAAAAATAAAAAATAATTATATTTATAAAAGTGTAGGATAAAGAATCGATACCATCATCATTCTTGTAATTATTGTTGATGCACAAATTAATCAAATAGCTAAAAATGGATTATAAGATGACCTAAAATTGGGTTAAAAGAAATATATATATATAATTAAAAAACAATTTTTAATTAAAAATCCCAAATTAATTAAGGAAAAGGCAACAGATCCATTTTTATTGGGCTTTAAATTGGATTGATTTTCGTATTTTGATGGATTCGTCAATTTTTCTATTCAAGTTATAAAGTTAATCGCTTGACTAATCCAATCATAGTTCAGCATCAGCAGCATCCTCATCATCATCAGCTCCAGCTTCTTTCCATTACTCCCCTTTTTGAGCAAAACAATTGCCAAACCATTAGTGCTTGGGGTGAGCAATCAAGTCATTGCGCAAGGCAATCTTTCAATCTCTAATATGCTACGTGACTCGAATTTCAGTTTGAAGTTTGGGTATGGCTCGATTGTGAGTCAATTCAAGAAATTAGATGATCAACCATCCTCTGACTAAAACCTGCGAGGTTACTCGATGGACTTGCTGTAATGAGCACTTCAGGAGCCAGACACAGTTGCAGATTCCTTTTCTTCCTCCTCTCCTTGTTGATGAGCATGATCTGTGGATGCTTGCTTTCCCACGAGCCATTTAGGAGAGAACTTAAGCTCAAAAACAGTTCTCTCAAGGTGTTCAGTGGCTCAGACAAGTTTAGGATTTTGCTTTAAAAGGACAAGTCTAGGATTCAAAAGTCCCAAAATGAACCAAAACATACCTAATTTGACAATTATAACAAATTCACATGAAAATATATTCAAGACATAAAAATCCACATAATGGCTTAGGTCAATATCCAAAACTAAGTTCAAAAGCAAGAAATCATAAAGATTAATGAGTGTAGTAGCTAGGCTCAAGGCCTTGGATGCTGATGCAACTGAATCAAGACTTGTATGCACTCCAATTATCCATGCATAGAACAAACAATTCCTACGCTGAGCTTTTTGAAGCTTAATGATGCTAACATAACCAAGTTACCATTAAAACATGCTAAACATATAAAAAGATCAAGGATAAGTGTTTCACATAGTCAATATAATATCAAATTGGCTGCTTTAATACATTTCCAACAACACAATTCAAATCACTCGATATATCTAAACCATATTTGGACATTACCTCAAAACATTACTTAACATATTTTCATGTATCATGATCATCAACAAATCCAATTCATAACTATTATTACCATATTAAATCATAATCAAAATATGCCCCTATTATCCAAATGTGGAACCATGAATGGATACGCAAATTAAATCCCTAATATGCCTCAAAAGTTGCACACAAGTGTTTTATCATCAAATGTTACAAGAATCAGTCCTACGTTTTGCACAACAAACATTTAAATGGTAATAACATGCTTTCCCAATAATTTACCATAATCTAAAGTCTAAACATGATTACGACAATAGCACAACTCAAGCATGAGCCAATATATAGCCAGCAACACAGCATCATTAGTAAAACCTAATCTATATTACTTCATCAAGTCTATTTGAACTGTTAGTACATACTTTCGGTAAGGAAAATTTCAAACACATAAACAAAATACGAACAACAACTTGAATAGAAGAAGTAAAACAAGGCTCTAAGGTGTGTATCAAGCCACTATCTTTAAGGTTCTATTCACCTGTACCTATACTCGATGTGAAAATGAGTTTCAAGCAAACGAATCTTGAGGATACAATGAAGCCCAATGACTATCTATTTTTTGTATTGACGAAAATAATCCACTAAGCATTGAGCAATGTATAACAAGAAAATCAATTTCAATAAAGAATTTTTGCATAACTCTTTATAAGATGGAGAAAAGGTAGAAAGAATTTTTAGAGTTTATTGGTATGATTTCCAAATGAAATCACATTCCTATTTATTGGAATTTTTATGTCTCTTCATAAATACATCTTTTAATAGATGTCTTTTCTGAATAATCATATATCTAAAAGAGACATAATTATTCATCTAATATCTCTTGATTAAACATAACTATTCAAATAATATTGCTTGAATAGTTATAATTCTTTGTCAAAAATCAAGCCATATAACTCTTTATCAATAACCAAAAGATATAACTTTTGATTAATTACACACTTTCATTTATAGTTTTTGGAACACTATAAATATTTGAAAATGTTCTAACATGAAATTAAGCTAGCACAAACAAAACAACTACGCCTCCACAATCTTCTCCTTCCCTTTGGCCTTAAATGAATCGACCACTTCCTTTGCTACAAACCATAATCAAAATAATAAAACAATGTTAGAGAAATATAATCAAACATCAAATCCTTCTAAAACTATTAGTGAGATGCAAATTGATATTGTGAAATATTTTCTCGCTTTTTTTGACAACTCAAGAGAACTATAATCTAACCCATTTGAAATCAAAACCTAACATCAAATTGAAGTTTAGAAACTCCTAAACACTCAAAACCATTAGCAACACTAGCTCTTAAGCTCTCTCTTTCTCTAAAACTCTCCAAGCACTCAACTAAGGCATCTTTAGAGAATTCTATCAAAACTAAGATCAAACTTAAGATTCAACTATCCCACTTGATTTTAAGTTCAAATCTAATAAGAATCTAATTCAAAAACATAAACAATAGATTCAAAGCTTTCTCACTTTACCTTGAAAAATGATAAAAATGAAATAATAATAAAAATAATAATTTTCAATGTTTAGACCTCATAGATTATGGTTAGAAATCATTTTATCTTGCTAGAAAATCAAAGAATGATCAAAGAAATCAAAAGAAAACTTACTCCTCATCCCTTCCAAAATTGGCAATATGATAGATCAAGAGGGTCGTACTAGCAACCACTATAATGCTCTAAATTCGACCAAACTTCCAAGTCTTGTTTGGGGTGTTACAAAACCAAACAACAACAAATAAATTGGTTATATCAAATTTTATTATTAGTCTTGTACTATGTGTAAGTTGAAGATTTAGTCTCTATTCTTTGATTAAATCATTTTTAATTTCTATACCCTTTAAAATTTCAAATAAAAGGCATGCGACTTGATTTTTTTTTAATAAGTTTCATATTATATAAATATCAAAATAATGAATGAAAAGCTAGGTGGTTTTTTAAATATATATATATATATTTATTTATTTATTTGACACATATTTTAAAATTTTAATATAAGATATAATTATTTAAATACATATAAAAGTTAAACATACGTGCCTCAAACATATTTATACTTAGTAGCTTCAAATAATGGAAGATTTCAAAATTCAAAGCGTTTTATCGATAAAGTAGTCATATATGTCAAAAACAAAAAATTTATTAAATAAATAGATCATTTTTTAGATAAATATGCCGATTTTAGAGAGTGTATATGAAAGTTAGACGCGTTTTCTACACAGGTGGCAGGGAAGTCAGCTGGATGCGTTTTCCCTTTAAATATCATTTTTTTGACTTTTTTTTAAAATATAGTTAGTTTTTTTTTTTTGTCAGATGGTTAAATATTAGTGGTTTTGTCCTTAAATCTCAGGTTCGATTGCTCTGCTACTCACATTTGTATTTTTTATTTCATGTTGTTTTAAGCTTTTTATTATTTTTAATTAATGTTTTTAACATATCAGCTCCTTTGATTAAATGGTTAAATAATAATAATGTTATCCTTGAGTTTCAGGTTCAATTCCTCCTCTTCTAAACACATTTGTAATTTTTATTTCATGCTTTTATTTTTAATTACTAAATATATTGTTTTCAATTTTTTTTATTTTTAATTCATCTTTTTAATTAATATCTCTTTTATTGATAAAATCAAATAATAAATATGTAATTATGTAATAAAAATATATTTTTTACATATATCATTATGTTAAAAATATTTGAAATTAATAACTCCTTTATATATAATATAAACATCAACAAATTTTTTTGATATATTTTTCTTTATAATATTTATACGTCAAATATTTATTTTCTCTACGTATATTGTGGGTATGGTGATTTCTAATATTATAAGATGAAATAGTTATTCAAATATAATTATTATTTTTATATGTAAAATATTTCAAATATCGTTGTTTTTTCATCTACATTGTGGGTATGATATTTCAAATATTTTTATATGTGAAATATTTTAATTAATTATTTCAAATATCATTATGTTTATATGTGAAATATTTCAAATACACTTACAAAAATATATAATACTAAAATTTACTACATTTATGATATGGATTGAAAATTAAATATTACACATATAAAAATTATATTTACTAAAAATAATGATATTTGTAATATTTATTTAATTTTATGAATAAAAGAGAAATTAATTAAAAATATGAATTAAAAATAAAAAATTTAAAATAATATATTTATTAATTAAAAATAATAAAAAGTTTAAAACAACATGAATACAAAATACAAATGTGAGTAAGAGGATAATCGAACCTGGGACTCAAAGACAAAACCATTAATATTTAATCATCTGACCAAAGATACTAATTATATTATAAAAGTAATAAAAGAAATGCAATTTAAAGTGGGTACGCTTTCCTATCAGCGCTAGATGCGCTTTCACACACACTCTTCAAAATCGATCTATTTCTCTAAAAAAAAGCCTATTTAGTCATTTTTTTGTGTATATTACTAATCTAACTCGTTTTATTAATCAATATTGCATCAACTTTTAAACCTCAATATTTAAACAAACATCCTCCAACTTTTTTTTTGGTAAATTATAAGAGGAGGGTAAAGCCCTAATAGCAATGCTATTAGTGCGACTCAAACCTAAGTCACACTTGAGACAATGAATACCACACTTGAAACAATAAATATGTAACGCCTCAAAAATCCTTTATAATTATTTTCGTATGTTTGTGACACAAATATATGTCTGCTTCAGTGGTTAAGTGTTCTAAGAAGTGTTTGAGAGGTCTCAAGTTCTAGCCTTAACTTGGTTAAAATTTTGTTTTTAATTGAATAAACCCCTATCTTTAGCCAGTAGGATGTTGGTAAAATATGTTAGAATGGGCCTGCCAGTCTGGTGGATAAGTAGAGTGGCAAAGTGCAGGTGGTCTTAAGTTTGAGTCTTGGTGTGTGCAAGGGAGTGTTTTATTTTGCTCCTAGTGCCGTGCGGGTGTCTTAGTCTAACCGAACTACTGAAGAGTTAGAGTGGAATTTGAATTAAGTGGTTGAGGGAGGGGTGGACGGTTTTAAGGGAGTGGATTGAGGGATTTGGGGAGAAAAATAAGGATAAAAGAGTATGTAGGTAACCAAAATAGGTGGTGGCAAATTCGACTACTCTCCTCATTCTCTCAGTTTTCTTTTTTCTGTTGTTGGTCTTTCTCTGCCGATTTCTACATTTTTTTCCCTCACGTGCTGTCGTTTCTCTCCTCTCATTCTCCTAATTTCAGTGCTTTGGCATAGTTTCTTTCTTTCTTAGCCGAATTTCGACTTTATGCCCTCCCTTTCTGACGCTTTTCTTTATCCTTACCATTCTTTTCTCCCTTTTTTCCCTTGTGCTGCCGATTTGGCCATTGAATCTTTCTCATCTTTGAGCATCCTTTTTGACCGTTCAAGACAAGGAGTGCGTTCCTCCTTCGCTGGTTATACGTCAGTAAGTAAGAGGTAGGTTATGATGATTTGGAATAGCCGTTGCTTGGTGAAAAACCATCTCTTTTTATTTCTTTGTTTCCATTAGTGATTACGCTTTGTTTACAGCAGCAAATCATGTGGATTGAGATGCTTCCCATACTTCTTGGTAAGCAAACTGAGTTGAAGCGTTAGGGGTAAGTTCTGATTACTCTTAAATTGAGTAAGTGGTTGGGTTGGTTTAATTCGGCTATTAAGGTGATTAATGGGAAGTGTGTTGATCAATTTTTTTTAGGTATTACCGAGCTTGGAAGTGTTTTGCTGCGAATCCATAACAGGTGTGTGTAAACATGACTTTGGAAATGGAAATCGACGAAAAGCCGAAAAACGTAAAAAGTTGACGCCACACGGTCGTACAGCCACCCGTGTGGTAGGCCGTGTGACTGAACACGGGCATGCCATCGTCGAAACTAGCCATGTGCGATTCATAAGCCGAGCTGAATTGGGCCATGTAGGCCACACGGGCGCGTGGGCCCTCATGAGTATGCAACATGTGCCTGTAGGCCTATTTTTACTCTTTGACTACTAAGGTTGCACAGGTCGCTTGAGTCGACTGTGGACCTACTATAGGGTCAGTAAGCGTACCTAGACCCCTAATTGACTGAGTTGACTGTATGATTGATATGAATAAGTATGATGATGTTCCACTGATTTGATACTGTATGCCCTGACTACTTGCATGATATTCTGTTATAGAATGTTATATTTATATGTACTGCATTACATTGAATTGGGGGTTTATTTTGTTCGGAAGAAGTGTATTGAAAGGCCTCGAGCCTAATTTACTGGCTGCGCAGCTGCAAACTACTGATTTAGTGTTGCAACTGGTACTACTTGGAGTGTAGGGATGGGTGGGTTGAGTATATCCGCACATGGAGTGTAGGGTTGGACGGAGATAGAATGTAAAGGCTGGTTGGGTAGGATTTCCTGATTGCATATCGGTTACCGTTACTGTTACTGAGATGGGCTAAAGCCTGAACTGATACTGATATTGTAACGGGCTAAAGCCCTAACTGAAATTAAAACTGTTACTGAAATGGGCTTAGGCCCAGATTGTGATTGCTTTCTATCTGGTTGTTTTATATGGGATTGCACACTGAGTTTTTGTAAACTCACCCATCTATTTTATCTGTACAGGTAATCCCCAGACATAGGCGGATCGGTGCAGCGGTGGCCACAACGGTGGCCACATGACTCATTTCATTCTATTTTAGTAACTAAATATAATTTTGATTTTATTTTGGTGTATTTACTGTAATAATGGCCTCTTTGGATTTTCATGGATTATTTGGGATTTTTATTGTTTTGAATTATAACTACTAGTGGTAGGGACAATTGAGTTTTCAAAAATCAAACCTTTTTAACAAATTACACACGAATACGTAAACTATTTTTTTAAGCTTCCGCGATAAGTGATGTTTTGAAAATTAATAATGTTCTAAAAGTAATTAACTTTTTGATAATGATTCATGTTTTGAAAATGAACGACACATCTTAGAATCATTGAAAGGTAATAAAAAGAGGACTAATAGAAAATAGAGTTTTTCTTTAATAACAACTTGTTTTATGAAAAACACTTCAATGTGACATCGACAGATTCGGCCATAACGTCCAAGCCGGGTTTGGGATGTTACAAAATACATTAACTATCAGACCAACACACGAAGTTCAAAACATCCTCTAGTTTAATTTCAAATTATTTACATGTACGCACAAAAAAATCATTAATATAATATTTTGAATGAAATTAATTAATAATTTTTTCTTTTCAAAAAATTAAATTAATTAATGGTTGAATTTTCTAGACTACTTCAAAATACATCTTTTCTATAAGTTACTGTTAATTAAATAATAACTTAATATATAATTTGATATTTAAGTTTAATATTTTTTTAATGTGGTATTTTTTTTTCAATTTGATATTTGTATCGTATATATTTTTATACACAAAGGTAAAAGTGTTCAAAAAACTTATATATATATATATATATATATATATCTTTTATAAATGCATACATTTATCAACATTGTAAAATCTTTTAAAATAATTTTCAACATTTAACAGCGAGTTAAATGTGATTTTAAAACATTTTGAGTTGTCAGATGGGGTCACATCTAAGTTATAAATCAAAGGTTCAAAGTTCGTCGGCTAAAAACAAAGTCTTTCAACTTGATAAATATAAAAGTTTCATCACATATTAAAATTTTAATCAATTTAAATAAAATCATTAAATAACGTAAAAATAACTTCAAGGTTTTAAAATTAACTTAAAAGCATTTAGAAAAACTTTTCGAGTGATCGGAGGTGTTCGAGGTTAAATATGAGCTTTGGAGAGCTCAAAACAACCAAAATAGTCCGGTAGCCTCATATCGTTACCTAATCCCTAGGTATCGGTACCTAGACCACGTACTATAACATTTTAGTTACTGACTTGTTCGAGTGCGATGTCTATGATAAGGGTACTAGACCCTGGGCCCCTGAAACTAAAAACAAGTAAAAAAAAAAACACTCTAAAAACATAACCAAACATCATCATATCGTTTTATTATGAATCAAAACATTATAAATCAAAATTTAAACTTGTTTAAACTCAAATACAAAGCATGAACACATTCATGAGTAGAATAACATTCACAATGGTTAAGAAAACTATAAAGAATTTAAACATGCTATTTCACCTTACAACCTTACATACAAAATAAAGCTTTGTATACATACTACCTAATTTAACTCAAATAATATTCAATGTAACACCCCAAACCTGACCTAGATGTTACGACCGAATCTGGCCATGTCACATGATAGGGTTTCGAATACGAAGTTATCGCGTTTTAAAACGGTCTTAATTTGTTAGCTCTTGTTTATTTCAAAACAGTTTATTCAATTAATCGATGCCACAAAACATAATCTTTAGCGGAAGCTTTTGAAAATGTTGTGTTTAGGGTAAACAGTTCGTGTTTTAGAAAATCTATTTTAAGTAAAAGCGTCGTTTTAAAAGGAAGCAATTGATCAAGCATGCAAAAACCCAAAATCAACAGTTAAAAAATCCAAACAATTAAGAGAAAGTCCCAAAATTTACAAATCCTCAAATCAATACTGGAAACTTAAATAAAATCATAAAATGAAATAAAATTATTTTATGGCGAGTGATCACCGACGAGTCCTTTGCTGCACCGACCTGCCTAAGTCTGCGGTTTACCTGTACAAATTAAATAGAAAAGGGGTGAGTTTACGAAAACTCAGTGTGTAACCCAACAGAATTAGGCATGGAAACATACAGAGTATCATAAATTAGACAGATACAGATTCGGGCCAAAGCCCATTTCAATTGTAGATGCAAATTCAGGCCTAAGGCCATTTTAGATACAGATGCAAGTATACATATCAAAATCAGAATTAGATATACTACTCCCATCCTCTACACACCATCTCTGACTATCCCTACACACTATGTGGGGTTTAAAACACCCACTCAGCCCTACAAACCATGTCGTACCGATGCGGCACATATCAAATATAATGCAGTCATGCTGCCAGATAATAGACGTATATTACCTTTCATAACACTTCCTCCAATATACACCATCCCATCCTAATATCAGTAACAGAATTAGAAACAAATATGCAATTAACCAAATCACAAATAGGCATACAGAACAATATACAGACATGCATAGTACTATCATGCACAGTACAGAATATCAGTCTATCACACTATCTAATCTTACAGAATAAGGTTTATTTAGCCCTTACCGGTACTACAGTAGCCCACAGTTGTTTGGAACGACCCGTGCAACCCTAGGAAAAGTTTCAGATAAATGGGCCCACATGTCTGTATGGGCCTACACGCCCGTGTGGCCCATACGCCCAGATTGGCCTTGGCCGTATGGATCACACAGCTTGGTCCAGAAACCCACATGCCCATGTAGACTGCCCGTGTGGCTCACACAGCTACACCTAACCATCACATAGTCGTGTCTTCCTCACGGCCTAGCATTTGTTGTTTATACGGCTGTGTCATCACACATGGCCTACCACACAGGCGACCACATGCCTGTGTGGCGTCGATAGTGTGGTTTTTTAGCTTTTGTTGAAACCTCATTTTCTGCATTTCGGGTACACACCTTATATCGTTTCGATGCAACTGCTATCACGAGCCCTCCAAAACCTAATAAATGACATTCCAAAACCCCTAAAATCATCCAATAACCAAGGTTAAACCAAAACCATCACACCAACAATGTTTTAAATCAACCACTTAGTGCTTACCTCAAAAACCACACACGATTTTGACTGCAAAATATCACTAGGGAAGCCCCGTTCCACTCGATTCTATGCTGTCAAAATAGAAACATAAACTTCCAATCGATAATTTAGGAATCAAGATTACAAAGCACTAGAGTCACTTACCAAAATACACAGAAACACCGAAATAGTGCAATACCAAGATTGAGCAAGTAGTCAAAAATCAAAGAAACAAAAGAATTGACAGCAATGAATGGAGAATAGAATTTGTCAACAGAAAGTTGAGAAGATGAGAGGGAGAAAAGGAGCCAAATTTTGCAAAATAAAAATCAACATAAAAAAATATTTTGATAACCCACATATCCATATCCCCATTCTCCTAAATTCTCTCAACCCAACTCCCCACTACTCAGAACTCTATCATAATCAAAACTCTTTACCAGACAATCGAGTAAAAATGAACTCTCTTGCTCATGCAGGGATTCGAACTCAGGACTTTCAGTAACCCAGCACTCCACTTAACCACTAAACCAGCAGGCCCATTCTGATATCAAATAGTAACCAAATAAATATAAGCCTACTCTCCAAGGGTTAGATTTAATTGCAAAAATAACAAAACTGCTAAAGGTAAGGCTTGAACTTAGGACCTCTCACGTACACCCAGAACACTTAACCACTGAAGCAACAAATATTTGTGTCTTTAACTTCTCAAATTTTCTTATTTTAACTTTTGTGAAATTTGACACAAATATTTGTCTGCTTCAGTGGTTAAGTGTTCGGTGTGTGTGTGTGAGGTACTAAGTTCAAGCGTTACCTTTTACAAATTTTATTATTTTCCTGACTTGAGCCTTGCTTTTGGGGTGTGGGTTTATAAAAAATTATTTGTAAAATCATATCAGAATGAGCCTACTGGTTCAAGTGGTAAGGGGGTCTGTGTGTTGGAGTATTGGAGGTCCTGAGTTTGAGTCCCAACGTTGGCATTATTTTGCTCAGTTATGAAACAGTACTTTGGTGTGGTTTAAATTCTGGAGTGGTAGAGTTTGAAGTGTAGCGGAAAGTTGGGATATCATATTAGTTGTGATGTTATCTTATTCTGTTTCTTTTCAACAAAAATTCTGACGTTTCTCTTCCTTCTCCTTTCCTCCACTTTTCTTTTTGTTTTTTTATTTCCTCATTCTCCATTTCTTCTTGATGCTGTTTTCTTTTTGCTGACAAGCCCCTGTATTTCCATCATTTCGATTCTCTATTCACGTTACTGGTAAGTATAATTAGTGCATTTTTACTTTAGATAATGGATCGTTGGTTGATTGGTTTCATTTTATGGTTTAGGAGAAGTTCGAAGGTCTAGAGACTGCTAATAGACATCATGGTTGTACGAAACCTTTGTTGCTCGCTTGAAAGTAAGGAATTTCAATGGTTTTAAGAGTAGCCTTTCTTGTTGTAATTCGGTTTTTAAATGTTTAAAACATTTAATCAGGGATTGTGTTGGTTGAATATAGGTACCAAAGGTCTCAGGAGAGTTTTTGTACCAAAACAATACTAGGTGTGTACCCAAAATGCAAAAAAATAAGATTCGGCGAAAGCCAAAAAACTTTATTGTTGATGCCACACGACTGTGTGGTAGGCTATGTGGTAGGCCGTGTGTGACGACACAGCCGTGTGATCGACGATGGTCAGGCCGTGAGCAAAACATGGTCATGTGATGCCCAGTACGACAGTGTAAGCCACACGGGCTAGGCCAAATTAGGCGTGTGGGCCCACACAGGTATGTAGATTCTGGGCCAGGCCGTGTGATCCACATGGGCAAGGACAACCTGGGCGTATAGGCCACACAGACGTGTGGGCCCACACGGGTGTATGGACCCATTTATCTAAATTTTTGCCTAATGTTGCACGGGTCGTCCCAAATGACTGTGGGCTATTGTAAGGTCGATAAGCACTAACTAGATCCTAATTTGTATGACCTGATTGACTGATATTATGTTCTAAGCATGTTATTATCATGCATGTCTGCCTGACCTATCTGATACTTATATTTGTACTGGCATTGTATATCTATAATTACACATGTGAGTATGTTATTCTGTATGTCTGATTCTGTATTTACTGTATCTGTCATTGGGGTTGGGATGATGTATATTAGAGGAAGTGATCTGAATGACAATTTATGCCTATTATCTGGCAGCATGACTGCAATATATATGACATGTGCCGCATTCGGTACAACATGGTGTGTAGGTTGGGTGGGTGTTTTAAACCCCACATGGTGTATAGGGATGGTCAGAAATAGTGTGCAAAGGATGGGGGTAGGATTTCTGATTCTGATTTGCACATCCGTAACTTTATTCGAGAAGGGCTTAGGCCTAAATCTACATCTGTATCTATATCTGAGATGGGCTTAGGCCTAAATCTACTTCTGTATCTATAATGGGCTTAGGCCCAAGTCTGTATCTGATTGATTCTGAAATTTTGTATGTGTGCTTGCTTAAGTTTGTAGGTTTACACATTGAGTTTATGTAAACTCACTCCTTTCTGTTTGATCTGTACAAGTAACCCTCAGAGTTAGCCGAATTTGTGCAATGAGGGACTCGACGGTAACCACATATCATGGGTTGGATTTGATTTTTGTTTTTACTTTGGTTTTATTTCATTTCTGGGTATTTTCATGTAAAATTTGGACTTTCCTGACTATTCGCTTAAATTGGGATTTAACTGCATTTATGATCATATTTATGCAAAACTCAACAAAAATTCGAGGTTTTTTTCGAGAAACAAAGGTTTTCCTTAACACGAACGATTTTTAATTAAACACCACAGTTTCTAAAGCTTCCGCTATAGATAATGTTTTGGCAAATCTATTAATTTACTAACATTTTTGAAACTAAATGATAAGTAATGGACGATTCGTTGAAAATAACAATTTAATGCTTTATCCAAACTACGCGGCTTTACAAAATCCCTTCCATGTGACATCGCCAGATTCGGCCATAACGTCTAGGACAGGTTTCGGGTGTTACAGTGTCAAATAATTATAGAAGCAAGAATAAAATATTTGGGGCGTTACATTCAAATATTTAAAATACAACATTAAAAGTTTGTTAGGTGATGCAATGCTCCCAAGCTATCATAGCGACTTCTCGACAAGGTCATATCTATATGTTTTAAACCACTAACACGTGAGCTTTAAAAGCTCAGTAAGTAAAAAGGATAATCAAACTTATCCTTCGTCATTATTAATGTTGAGTCCTTCAATGAAATACCCTGCCTAGCTCATTCATGCCATATTTTAATCAGTTTATTAATTTTTGCTAAATGAAGGACTCAACTTACCACTTCAGGTTTTATTAGTTAATTAATTATGGAATTTATATCCAAGTTCTATATGAGAAATCTGTTAGTACAAAACTTCAATAAGGAAAATATCGAACACACAAACGCAACACGAACAACAAGTCGAATAGAAAACGAAGATATAGGACAAGGCTCTAAGGCGTGTATCAAGCCACTATCTTTAAGGTTTTATTTGCTCCGACCTATACTCAGTGTGCAAATAAGTTTCAAGCAAATAAACCTCAAGAATACAATGAAGCATGATAACTATTTGCGTTTTGCACTGATGAAAATAATAAGCACTAAGCAATGTATAACAAAAAAATCAATTTCTATAAAAAGTTTTTGCAATAACTCTTTATAGAACAATTTAATAATATTAGAAGATGGAGAAAAGATAGAATGAATTTTTAGAACTTGTTGGTATGATTTCCAAATAATATCTCATTCCTGTTTATAGGAATTTTCATGTCTCTTCATAGAGACATCTTCCTATAGGTGTCTTTTCTAAATAATATCTTTAAAAGAGACATAATTATTCGTCTTATATCTCTTCATTAAACATAACTATTCAAATAATATTGTTTGAATATTCATAATTCTTTGTCAATAACCAAGAAGATATAACTTCTGATTAATTCTTTGAAAATTTGAAAATCTTCCAACAATATCCCCCTATTTTCAAAATATTTTAGATTTTGATAATATTGGAAATCAATACGATTGAACTTTCACTTAGTGAAAACATGTTAAAGTTAATCGAAATTGCATGGTAGACTAAGCTTTGAACTAACTATTCCATTTGATTAATCGAACACGTCTGGCACAATGATTTCAACACTGGTCTATGCATAGTATCTGGAGACACTATTATGACCATGTGTCTATGTCTTCTTTTCATGAGTGCTATCAGAGCCAAGCTCTTTAGCTTCTAGAAGCTGCCACACTTCCACTTAGATAGGTAGATACCATCAAGAGTGTTTCCGTAATTATAACTGTAACACCCCAAACTCGGCCCAGACGTTATGGCCGAATCTGACATGTCACATCAAAGTATCGTAAAAAGAAACGAAATTGTCGGTGAAAGTTCATATAATGTTCAAATCTTTTTGTGTTTGTGTTTATCAAATCATCCCGTCAAAGGCTTTCCAAAATTTAGACTTGTTGGCAAAAATCTGAATTTAATTTAAAACCCATCTAGTTTTTATTGCTTGAGAAAAAAAATTAAGCAAATTATGTTATTATGAGTTGAAAACATTTTAGCAAAACGATTGCCATATTTGTTATCATTGATTTCTTAGACTGATTAAAACTGCGGAAGCTTTTCTAATTAAAAACCATGAAGTTTAAAATGTATGTTTCTCTTTGAAAATAGTTATTATTTTGAAACTCGTTTATCCTACTTAAGCAGTTTAAAGTAAGAAATCAAAGCCTAATTAAAAGTTAAATCCTCAAATGGCCTTATTACATAATCAAATACCAAATATATAATTTAAGTGAATAAAATCAAAAGCAAAATACCAGCGATCATGTGGCCACCTCCGAGTTCCTCTACGGCCCAAACCGTCTAAGGCTAGGGATTACCTATACAGTTAAAAGAAAGGGTGAGTTTGCGAAAACTCAGTGTGTAATCCTCTATTTGTCAAACAGAACAGTGCATGCAGATACAGTCTAGGCCTGAGCCCTATTTAGTAACAGAATAATCTAGGCTTTAGCCCTATACAGTAACAGTATGGGCCTAAGCCCAATATAGAGTCAATACAGTATAATAATACAACCCATCCCAATCCAACCAACACACCACCCGTACCAACCAACACACCATGTAGGGATAAAATCGACCCACCCAGCCAACACACCAATATCGCAGCGAAGCTGCTAGTAGTAATAACGCAACAAAGCTGCTAGTGACAGTAAATGTGGCAAAGCCACTAGAATCAAAAAATATGGCAAAGCCACCAGTAACAGAAAATACGTGGCAGTGCCACTATACAGTACTTCCCCCATATCAGAATCCCAACCCTATGTAGTATGTCGTGACATAAATATTACGTGTATGCAGTATGTCATACTCAAAATCAGTCATATAAATACCATACACACATCAATCAACCTACCACTAGGGGTGAAACGGTCTTTTTATCAGTTAAGGGTAAAACGGTAATTTTACCCCTCAGGGGTATTTTGGTCATTTTACTAATTGTGAGGTCTCGGTACAGATAACGACCCTTTAGAAGGTCTACAGTTGTCTCGAACGACTCAGATGACCTAAGTGGTCATATCAATGTAAATGGGCTCAAGGCTCATTACTCGGTCCAAGTGCGCCCACATGCTCATGTGGCCCATTTAGCCCAAATTTGGTCAGAGTATACAGACTTCATAGCCCAATCCATTAATTCTTACTTACCGTGGATTTTATCCGTGTGGGCCTTCGAGGCCATTGGGCCCACACGGCCCATTTCAGCCCAACGAGGCACAAAACGGCCCAAGCGCTTAAAAACGCTCGTGGTAGCCTCTACAGCCTATTGCCCTTTTTTGTGGGCTTGGTTCACTACACGAGCGTTCACACGTTAGTGAAAATGCCGAAGTTTTGACTTTTCGGCTTTTCAGCTTTTGTCGATTCACAGTTAAACAAGGGTGTGAAAATATACCTCTTCCAGCTTTTCAACAGTAACGGTTTATAATGCACAGATACACACCTAGATTTGTGAAACGTAGGATCCCTCCACGAGCATCGCACCTAGAACTAATCAAAATATCCCGTTAATCAACTGCCAAAAAATCTAACACTAACATAATAACACTACTCCAAAATTGGCAACTATTACATCTTCAATTGAGTGGAAACCAGCCTATTCCACTTAGATCCTCGGCTAAAATCAATCGCCTGTCCTTAACCAATTATCTGAACCACATACATAAATCTTGTTAAACAGAATCCCTCAACTTAGTGGCCTTAAAGACATAAATATTTCCCCAAGCAACATATGCCATATTCAGCCAACCCCCAAAAGGAAAACAAACTAAGTTTTTACCTTAACAGAAGACTGAGGAAAAGATCCAGGTTGCTTCAACCCTTGAGAGAATCGTTTGTTAAAGAACACCTACGAAACTGAAACAGAACAATCGAGAAGGGATGAGAAGGCCAAAGTCGATCAAAAGAACAACAACTAAAGGCTGACCGAACTTTAAAGGAAAAGATAAGATGTTCAGCTTTTACAAGAAAATGCAAAAGAGGGAGGGAGTGATAAGCACTTACCGAGGTTTAGCCTTCGACCTCACGAAACCAAGATGCTTTAAAGAAGAGATATTTGGCTTATGAGTGAACAAGAGAGAAGAGTAGTCAAGTTCAATTTAGAGAAGAACAAGAGAAAAGTAGAGAGACAGAGAATGGAAAATCGGTCACAATGGAAAAGGAAAAACAAAGAATTGAACGGAAAAGTGAGAAAGAAATAAGAGAAGTGTAGTCAACTAAAGCTATGAGAGAAAATTGCAAAAGTGCTGGAATAGAGAAGAGAGGTGTATTTCGGTAATCAACAGAAGAATTGCACAAATGGTCAGTTTCCAAAATGAGCTCACCACAAAGAAAAGAGAAAAGAAACCAGAAATATAAAAAAGAGAAACTTGAAATGACAGAAAGAGAATTCGGCACCTGTTCACTCTCAAATTACGAAAAATGCACCCCAAGGACCCCTTAGCCGAACTTTGCACACTCCACATTACCCAATCGGCTACAACTCTCCCTAGTTTAGAATTCCTTGATTTTCTCCATAATTCTCTCCCCTTATCCCTCCTTAATATCTTCTACAACTTACTCCAGGACCAGTTTAAACTCTAACTAAATAGAGTTTGAATCCACTTCAAACACTTGCCGTCCTATGTATCAAAATAATTATCCCTTGCCTACCATGGGATTCGAACCCAAGTTCTCTCAATTGGCAAGACGTCTCTTGCCACCAAGCCACAAGGCTTTTTGTGACAAAAATCATGCACAATTATTTAAAAAGCCTATGTGCCAGTGTCCAGATTCATTTAAGGACAAAAACTAAATATTTTGCCAAAGCCAATGCTTGCACCTAGGCTTTTCAAACACTCCCAAACACACCCAAAACACCCAACCAGCACACCAAACATACATTTTATGTCAAATCATGCAAAATTACAACCCCTATATTTTTGGGGCGTTACAACAACACTCTAACATATGTATGTTATGGGTCTATTAAGAGTATATTACTCATCCTTCCCTTACCATTACGGGTACCTAGCACTTTAATCTTAGGATGCATTTATTTATAGTGCTAGCAATCACATATTAATGATGTATTTTGTCTTATTAAACTCAAGACTTGACATTATACCAAGAGTTGAGTCAAGTTTCCATCATAGGTGATTATAATTAATGGGTTTAAGTCCCATCCCTTTTGAGGTCTTGTTGACTACATCTCTAACAAGACTTTTTGTCAAATGATCCACCAAATTTTCACTTGTCCTCACATAATTAATAGTGATCACTCCATCAGAGATTAATTGTCAGACATAGTTATGTCTTAATCCAGTGTGTTTAGACTTTCCATTATATACTTGGCTATATGCCTTTGCTAGAGTAGCCTCACTATCACAAAAGATAGAAATAGGTGAAATTTTTTTAGGCCATAAAGGTATATCATAAAGTAAATTTCTTAATCATTCTGCTTCTTTAGATGCAACAACTAATGCAAGAAATTCGGCTGCCATAGTGGAATCAGCAATAAATGTTTGTTTCTTAGAACCCTAAGAAATGGCTTATCCACCAAGAATAAAGATCCATCTATTAGTAGAAGCGTGATCTTCCAAACTTGTAATCTAGCTAGCATCCGGATACCTTTCTAAAACTGAAGGATATCCATTATAGCACAATCAATAGTTAATAGTTTTCTTTAAATACCTAAGTACTCTATTCAAAGCTTGTCAATGCAAACTACTTGGATTACTTGAATACCTACTCAATTTCCCAACAGCATATGCAATATCTGGTCTTGTACAAGTCATTATGTATATAAGACAACCTATTAGACTTGTATATTTCAATTGATCAAATTTCCTACTATTATTAGATACTAATTTTATTTGAGGATCCATGAGTGTAGATGTAATGACCCAAAATTCACGGGCAGCGAAAAAGTGAGTTATAGGGCCTCCATCTTAGTAAACCGAGTTTGTAAACAATCATTAGGAGTAATTAGGAGTCTAGTAGTGTGCTTGATTAGGTTTTAATTAGGTGAATTTTGCTTAATTGAGAGAAATTAGGAAAAAGGACCAAATTGAATAAAGAGTAAACGTTTAATTATAGATTAATAGAAAGAAAGGAGGATCAAAATGGCAATTAAGCCATTAAAGAGGAATGAGGCGGCATATAAGTAATAAAAATCCAAGATTTTATGTATTAACATATCTTATTATATTATTGTTATTAAATTGAATTATATTATTATTAATATTATTATGAAATAAAATATAATTTTGATAAATGGATGGAGGTAAAAATATACAAATGTTATAATAATATATATATATACAATTGTAACGTATTTATTTAATTACTTTTTATTTAAGTAAATAGATATTTATTATTATTTATAATTATTTGAATAGATATTTATTATAATTATATAATATTATAAGATTTTTATATGGCAAATAAATTAAATGGTGATAAGTGTAAGGTGATGATGAATTCAAGTGTATTAAATGAAATATATACATTTGTAATTTTTATATGTATTTACTTAATATTAAAGTAAATAGATATTTATTATTTTATTAAATTAAAAAGATATTTATTAATTAAATAATTATTTTATAAGATTTTTATGAAATAAGTAGATAAAATCATGACAAATGTATAGTATTGATCATGTACAAATGTAGAAAAGTAAATGTATACATTTGTATTATATTATTAATTATATGATAGATATTTATAATAATTAAATTATAATATATTAAGTTAATAAAATAAATAAAACAAATGAAAGAATAAAAGAATAAAAAGAAAGACAAAAGAAACAAAAGGGAAAAAGAACAAAGAAGCTTTCGAAATAGAGCAGGGAAAGAAGAAAGAAAGAAGAAAAAGAAAGAAAAGGGGGAAATAGGGAATTTGAAGTTTGGAGTTTAATTGGTAAGCTTAATTAAGTCATTTTCTCTTAATTTTGATGTTTTAGAAGTCTTAAAGCAAGGTTTTGACAAATTTAAGTTGATAGTTTTGAAGTTTATAGGTTTTCAAGTATAATTTATGTTGGACAAAAAGATAAATTAGGGATTTAATTGAATGAGATCCAAGTTAGAATTGATAAAGGGATTAAATTGTAAAGTAAGCTCTGAGTTTTATGTTGTAGGGACTAAATTGAGAAAAATTCGAAATTAGGAAAATATGCTGAAATTTTAATAGTTAAATTTGAGTTTGGATGAAATTTGAATACAAATAGAGTGTGAATTGAATTAGAAAAGTAAGTAAACTTAGTTAGGATTAAATTGGGAATAAGGTAGGAATTGATTAGAAATTCAATTATTTATTATAATTAGTGTTGTAATTAATAGTATAATTATTTTAATTTCCATAGCTAGCAAAGAACCCGATGCATCGGCACCAAAAGGAAAGGAAAAAGTTGTCGAGGAGTAATCGAATAAATCCGATTTTGTATTACTTTAATCAAGTTATTTATTATTAAATATTAATTTTAAATTTATTTATTTTATGGTAAGTAAATAGTGAAGTAACTTTATTGAATTGAATTTAGAAAATTGAATTTAATGAGAAATATGTGTTAGTATTGAATTGTATTTTGATTAGTGAATGGAAAAGTGAATTTGATATTGAAAGTGAATTTGAATTGATGAATAGAAAATCCCTATTAACTAGTGGGGCTGAGTCGGATATAGTTGGCATGTCATAGGATTGGAAGAGTTCAGGGATACTTTGACCTCGAGTCGATGAGACACTAGGTGTTACTATATTTCTTCGGATAGATTTGATAAGGTACTGGGTACCAACTTACTTCGGCTTGGCCGATGAGACATTGGGTGTCACTTATTGCTTCGAACTATCCGATAAGGCACTGGGTGCAAATATGGTGTGTTTGGTTGAATCCATGTATCCGCCAAAGTCCGAGTTTGTTAATAGGGGTAATTAAATGGAAAGTTAATTTAACGAAATGAATCGGTCGAGCTATTGAAAATAAATGTGAAATTGGAATATGAATTGAAAATGTGAATTGAATAAGAAATTGAGAATGGAAAGCATGAACTAAAGGTTCATGGAATGATCAATAGCTCAACGTGAAGATATATGATTTCATTTGAAGAAAAGTTAAATTGAGTAGTAAATGTTGAGAAATGATAAGTTATGGACGAATTGGTTGTCGTAAACTTTTAAGTTGTATGATTCATTATCTATACTTATTATGTTATAATTTGAATTATGGTAATACCACTGAGTACGAAATACTCAGCGTACAGATGTTTTCGTGTGCAGGTTAGTAGGTGTTCAAAGTTCCGGTTCAACATCAATGCGATCCTGACTCCAGCACAAAACTCGGTGATGTATTCTTCTTTGGTAAAAGTGGCATGTACATAGGTGTTGTTTTGGTCACTTTAAAATGCTATATGATTTTTGTTGTAAAGAATGTTATTTGGTATTTTGGTGTTTAAACTAATGAAATGGTATGAAAATTTATATATATATGGTATAATTGGTGCTAAATTTAGAATGGAATGAATAAAATTATAAGTTAATTTTTAATGGTAATATAAATGTTCATAGAGTAAATTATTAAATTAATGTTATAGGTATGTTTTAAATACGATTAAATATGAAATTGCATTAGTTGAAATATTGGTTTTGGATTAGTCTCAGTTTGAAATTGCATGGAAGGTTAGATATTTATAAAGGGGTTATATTGAAATTTTTTTAAATAGAAAAAATTACAAAAAATTTTCGGAGCCCCCGAACGAGTCCCGATTCATTTCTATTACGTATTTTTGGGCCTCGAGAATCCATTAAAGGGACTTAGTGATTTAAATTATGCTATATATGTTATTTATTTATGAATTATTCGTAAGTTGTCCAATTTGTCTGGTAATGCTCTGTAACCATGTTCCAGTGACAGTTTAGGGTTAGGGGTTGTTGCAGTAGATGTTGGTATAAGATTAAAAAGATCAAACATTTTAAGCACATTTTCAATGTAATGTGATTGTGATAAAGCTATAGTGCTTTCCATTTTCAAATTTGCTATATATGCACTAATCAGATTCATTTATTTTATAGCCATTAGGTAGAACAACTTTATCAAACTTTTGGTGTCATTGCTTTGGTGCTTGCTTAAGTCCATATTCAGATTTAACAAGCTTACATACCTTATGCTTCTGTCCTGGAAAAACAAATCCTTCTAGTTTTTCCATGTACACTTCCTCTTCCAATTCACCATTTAAAAATGCAATTTTAACATCCATTTCGTGAACACCAAAATTATACATTAAGGTAAGTGATATTAAGATCCTAATCTAATCTATCACAATTTCTTGTAACAGATTAAACCATTTTTCCATACTTAAGGAGCTTGTATAATGCAATTTAGTTATGTTTTTACTTAGTTTCCACTTTTAGTTCATAAATAATAAGAACTGTAATTTTAGCCATTTATTTGACCTTAAGGGCCGAAATAGGCCTAAAGGAAGGCTATCATATTCGGTGAGTGTGTAAGACATCATTCGGAGGCATAAGAACACGAGACTGGCCGTGATGTTGCAATACAAAGTGCTGATGTTGCAACATAGTGAGCAGAGCACTCAAAATGAGCAAACTGCCTTCAATGTTGTGACATAGCTAAAAGGTATTGCGACTCAACCCTGTAATCAAGCTTTAGCTCGTAAACTAACATCAGTGTCACAACACAAGTCAGAGGGTGTCACGACACTGCTTTGACGAGAGGAATTAATGAGCCAAGGTCATTTTGATCCGCACAACAAACTTTAGTGCAAAAACGTCAGTCGAATTAAGTCAACAGACAACGGTTAAACCTAAGCTTATAAATAGACAACTCTAAACATTTCATAGAAGTTTTTATTTAAGTTTTAATAGACGTCTTTCATTTAGTTTTATTTTCAATTTCTTTCTAGTTTATTTTGTACTTAGGTTTCTTTTATTATTGTAATTTTACTTTCGTTTCTATTTCGTTCTTCAAGGAATATGATTTGTGGAGACAATCAACTCTTTGCAGGGAATATGATGTTTATTAGGTCTACAAGGAACTAATCCCTTTATAGGAGATTAGCAAGTGGATGTGGGAGTAATTAACTCTTATGGTTTCTTAACAGATCAGCTGATTGGGATAGAAAGAACTTAAAACTCTAGGCCTCACAACCTTAGAAAGTCATCTAGGTGGGAATGAACTCAAAATTAGTATTGTCTATCCGTGAACACCTTACCTCAACTCGGTTTGGATTGTGAGGTCGAGAGATAAGTAATTCTTGTCAACTCATTAGTTTAGTGTAAGATCGAGCATGCTAGGTTAATGATTAGTTGATTGAATAAAACGTCACTAGATTAGTTTAATTTTTATGTTTAATAGAATAATTAGGAAAATTTTAAATTATAGATATGATTTTAATTTTTAATTGTTTTTATTTTTCTTTACTAGCATTTTTGTTTTTTCTTTGTGGTTTCAATGCATGACTTGAAATAAGGGCACACCCATAAAGCTAGCCACTGATCCAGAAAGAATTATTCGTAGAAATTGTTAACAATAACAGTAGATGCAGAATAACCCACCTGCTGCTGTCAATCCACAACACGAAAATTAACTTTTTGATATGCTTAAATTTCTAGATCTACCACCACCGTAGTTATCGCTAAAACAGCAGATGGCTCGAGAAGAACGCACACTGAGAGATTACATGTTACCAACCCTTGACGTAGTACAAGGTAGAATTGCAAGGCTGACTATAACCCCAAATAATTTTGAAATAAAGCCAACAATGATCCAGATGATACAAAATAACCTATAGTTCAAAGTGATTATAAAAGAGGACCCGAACTAGCATATAAAACGATTTCTCTGACTTTGTGATACTTTTAAGTCTAACAAGGTCACCGATGATGCTATTCATCTTTGGTTGTTCCCTTTCTCCTTAATAGATAAGTTTTCTCTTGGTTAGACTCACATGCACCAAGATTCATCACAACATGGAACGAATTTGCAAAAAATTTCTTATACAAGTTTTTTCCTATTAGAAAAACAATCCAACTGAGAAGAGAGATTGCCACATTTAAGAAATTAGAGGGAAAAAACTTATACAAAGCTTGAGAGTGATCCAATTCACTAGTACAAAGAAGCCTTCACTGTGGTTTACTTGACTAGTTACGATTGCAGATGTTCTATAATGGGCTAGATGCATAATCAAGGTTAGGGATAGGTGGAGCTGCAGAAGGAACTTTGATAAACCGAACATACGAGGATGTGTATGATCTGATAGAAAACATGGTAATGAATTCCCGCCAATGGCCAAATGGGCGATTTACTTACGGCCAGAGACCATCCACAGTTAAAGTTGTCCATGTGGAAGACAAGTATCAATAAATTTTGGACAAACTTAACCAGATCAAGTCAACATCCAGTAGGTCCACAACATATGGTACAGATAGACCATTCAACCAGTATCTTGAGAACCTAGCTGAGAATGTAAATTACATTAGGAATAGGGGTGTAAATCCCTATTCAAATACTTATAATCCTAGCTAGGTAGATCACCCAAATCTAAGATGAGGTGGCAACCAAATAAGAGGTAACAGACCTAACCTAGTTAAACAAAATATTACGATTGAGGTAACTCACCCAAATCACGGTACTTTCAAGGTAAACGGCCATCGGCTTAAACATTACAGAGGTGAGAATTTTAAAGATAACAGGGAGGAGCTTCAGCTCCACGAAATCCCTTCGTAATACATCAAGGTAGAGTTGAGCTTAGACTCTAAATAAGCTCTTCTTGAGAGGCAACCCGAGCACTAACTTAGAAACGTCTCTTTTATTTTCATTTGAGTTAACTAACCCTTTTGAAATGCAGAATTTTAGGACCACACGGCCATGCCCACGGGCGTGTCTAAGGCCGTGGGGACGTTATAAGCAGAGACACGATTGTGCAACCTGGCCGTGTATAAGCAGGGTGAAAATTTTCCAAGAACACGGGCTACGACAAAGTGCAACGCCCGTGTCTCCAAACCATAGCCAATACTGTCAATTGAGACACGGGCTGAAACGAGAATGACACGGCAGTCCGATACAGCCGTGTGACCCCAACACGGGCGTGTGACACGCTCTTGCCCTAAGACCGTGGTCAACACTGTCAAATCCAACACGGGGGTGTGACCTCTTACACGACCGTGTGTGAAGCGAATACTTTAGGACACGGCCGTGTAATACAGCCGTGTGCCTCAACACGCCCTAGGTACACGGGCGTGTGCTTCGAACCAGGTGCGCCAAAATCCTCAAATTTCAAACAACACGGGCAAAACCCGAGCCACACGGGCATGTGCCTTGCCTGTGTGACCCAAAATCTATATAAAAGGGCCACTATTCATTATCTTTCTCATCAAAAACCCTAAACTCCTCTCACCCAAACCCTACCCCAAACCTCCCTAGCGCCGCCGCCAGTGTCCACAGTACTTCCACACCCGTGCCGCCTCACCCACGACCGTGCTCCACCTCATTCCTCTCCCATTTGGTTCTATTTTCTCATTTTTCTTTTAATTTTTTACTGTTTTATTCTATTCTTTTATTACTATCATATTGTATTTAGACTTAGCATTGTTTTAAGCACGGAATTGATGGAATTAGCATGAATAATCTAGATTGTTATAGGGAACTCTATGATTTCATGCCACTTTGATTCACATTTGATTGCCACTTTTTCCTATCACAACTCACATACATGTAGTATAAATACATACCCATGTTTCTTAAATTTGATATCATGTTAGGATGGACAGATTATACTATTTAGGTTAGTGAAATCCACATTTCATTTTGACAATAATTGGCATATTTTTATTTTTATTTGTAATTTGATTTCAATTTTTAGGACCAATGCATATAATTTTGTTTTTTAGGCATTATGTCGTCATCACGTGGTAAGAGAACTGCCGCCACTGCTTCAAAGAAACGGAAGGGGCCAGGTGGTTCATCCTTGTCGAAACCTACAGCCGAAAGCCGACACCCGTTCATCACATTTCCACAACACTCCCAAGATGAGTTATTTCAGATCCTCTGAACCCGCCGTCTAAGAGCCAGCTGATGCATCGACTAGACTGCCCTAGAGCGAGTCCAACTCGCTGATGCCATTCGGGCCCTACTGACCACCGACCCATGGAGACAATTCTTCGACATCATCGAGCCCACCTATCTTGAACTACCATTGGAATTTTGCTCTACATTTCATCTACAGGTGGTGATGACGAACCATGATGATCCAGGTACTATTCAATTCGGCCTCGGTGGATTGGTACGCCAGTTGAGCGTCCCCGAGTTTGGCATCGCGCTAGGACTCTACACAGATGAGTTCATAGCCGACGAGGATTTTTCCACACTTCCCAGTCGCCTCCATATCACACCAGTCAACTGTTGGCGGGATCTCGCCCCAGGGCACCCCACATATGACCCTAGTCGCACCAAGGCGACCGCCCTTACCCCATCCTTAAGGCATCTCCACGCCCTCCTCACACATACACTGACAGGCCGACGCGAGAGCACCGGTGTCATCAACACACATGATGTCTACTTCCTATGGAGCACGGCGAACGCGCACACTATCGACCTAGCCTTCTTCATCGCCCATGCCATCCAGCACCAAACGGAAAGGCATTGTAGGGGAGTGATATCCATGGGCTCATACATCATACGCTTGGCCCACCACTTCAGGCTACTCAATACCACGGCCCAGACATCCTCTTATACGTTGATGGGCCAGATGTCCCCTCAGGGCATCCAGACTATGCTCCACATGAGGATGATCCAGCGCAGACCAAGGGCTGACTCCCTACAGTACCGACTCATCCAAGGGGCCGAGGATCCAGAGGATATTCTGATGATGTCCTACCACCGGAGGATGCACTTACCGAGCCACCACCCCCTCACCACTCAGTTCATGCGGCAGCTTCATACGCTGACATATCTGAGCGCCTATCACGATTCGAGCAGCAATACTTCCAGCGCTTTGATCATATCGATGCGACACTACAGCAGATATGCTAGCACCTCCACATCACTTCACCACCACCACCGCGTGACCCATCTGAGGATTAAGCCTTCTTAATCCTCTTTTCTTATCTTTTAATTTCCTTTTTATTTTTTCTTTTATTTTCTTTCATTTTATCTTTTTCATTATTTGAATATTAGTATTTTTAGATTTAGTTTATTTTATTTCAATTGTTTTCTATCGACTATTTCCTAATGAGTAATTTTTCTAATCCTGAAATTCCCTAAAAAGGATAAGTGCTTTTGTAGTTTCAAAGGAGCTCTACAGCTCAACAAAAACCTAATGGGAACCTTGCTTCAACCTCACCCAGTTGACACCGCTAAAGCCTACACTTACAACATGAAAGCTGTGGACAAACAAACACCACTACCACCGGAGTATCTACCTCCGCACCTTTCTTTGTCCCAGACACTCTATAAGCACCATTACCTCACTAATCCATCCAAAGCAGGGAGTTTCATCTCTTCCCCTATCTTATGATCTTGTGCTTCTATTGCTACTAATGTTATCCTTGTACATTAAAGGCAATATACATCTTCAGTGTGTAGGGGAACTTACTTTCAGTCATTACATTCTCCTTAAAATCCCTGAAAATTATTAACTTGTTGCATTGTTCTCACGACCATCTTCAATCTCCTATTAAGATAAATTTTGATTAATTTATGATTTTTATTGGTATGTTGAGAATTAAGACATAGGCGCTTGTACTTTGATTATTCAAACTTTAAAACACTAGGGAATCAAGCATGATAAGTTGAAATTTTTGAGAATCTCATTTATTTCATAAGTTATTTTTCCTAATTTTAAGTATTATCTTGAGATTTGAAATTCGCAGGATTGACATCAAAAGCCACAATTCTGGTGAGAATTTTGAGCCTTTTGAGCATACATTCTTTCGTGCTCACTTTTATTGTTGCTTTGAGTGAGTCAATACTAATTTGTTATTCTTGCTTCGATTATACATGTCAAGACCACATCATTAATTTGATACACCGAAATGATAAAGGCACCTAGGTTTAACCCACTTATCATTAATTTGATACACCGAAATGATAAAGGCACCTAGGTTTAACCCACTTACTCCATAAAAGCCTACCTCCATAAATTGACCCCTAGTAAACCCCGTTGAGCCTAACAACCCACTCTTTGACTTTGCTTAAATATTAACCTATAACTCGTTTTTGTTGAATTCCATTCAATTACTTTGATCCCTATTTTCGTCGAGATTTGAGTTGAATTGTTATCTAGCTTTATTCTCTTTTCCAGATTGTAAAATTTGTAAATGAATTGTACTTGAATTGTTCTTAAAAAAAGTATATATACAGTTAATTCAGTTGTAATTCATAGTTAACATTTTTGCATATTTCTATTTTAAGGTTACCAAGGCTAGAATGATGTCATCATAAGGCTTAGCTCGAGGAATATGTTCCAGTGATAGAGATTTTTCTAGCTAGATAATTTTTCAGTTTAATCTCGATTCTAACCTTTTCTTTTTCAGCTTGTGACAACACCCCTAACCAAAGCCCCATTACAACCGTTGAAAGACCTTTTGATCGATGTATCATATCAATCTATAATGGTGAAGATTTGATTTTCTTGCAAGCTTATGGTAATAACTTTTCAAATTGACTAGAGAGTGCTTAATTTTTGAACCCTAAACACTTTGAGTGGATAGAGTAAATCTTTAGTGAGGATGTCAATTCTTGTTGATTTTTGATTGAGAGATAATCACTTAGGAGAAGAGAGAAAACTTATGTTTCAATGATAAAATTTTCAACTTAGAGTGATTGAATCTTTAATGTTCTTCTGATTGAATCTTCATTGTATGAATACTTGTGAATTAGTTTGAAACATTATTGATAAAGATTGTAAGTTGAGAAGAATGATTCTTAATTGTGGATTAAGATTTTGCTTGAGGACAAGTAAAGACTTAAGTGTGGGGGTATTTGATAAACGATAAATTATTCACATTTTTACCTCATGTTTAGCCTAATTTCTGGATGAATTATCATTGAATTTGTGGAAATTGTGCTCTTAACCCTTCTATTTCATGTTATATACTCAGGAGAGCATAGGGAAGAGAAAAGAATAAAAAAACGGGCCGAAAACGGAGAAAATGGGCCAAAGTGTAAAAACAACACGGCCCAAGGATTCGCCACAGAGCTGTGTCCCACGGCCGTGCCACATAAGGTCCAACACGGCCCAGCCCAGACAAGTACGGCCTAACCACACGGCCGTGCCACCATCAACAGTCTCTAACACGGCCTCTTGTCGATCCACACGGGCGTGGCACACGGGCGTGTCCCTATCATGAGGAAGTTCAATTTTACTCAGATTTGGATAATTAGAGGCTAAGAAAGGCATTCCAAAGCTCTATATAAAGACCCTAGGAGGCAACTCTAAGGATGTGCCTTTTCGCCCACAAGAGAGTGCCGTATTTCTGCCAACACAGGGAATGAAAGCAAGGAATTACTCCAAGGGAAGCCGATTGATTCATCCCAGAAGCTAAACTCTACATCAAGACAGAGGATCTCCCCTCAATCCTTCAGGGGTTTTTGGGTTCTTTATGTTTTGTTATTTTTATTCTTCTGAGATGTTTTCTTTATTAACTATGAACTAAACCCCCCCAAATACTTGAGGGGGATGAAACCTAAGACAAATCTTGTTATTATTTTATCTTGAGTTATAAGATAAATACTTGAATTATTCTTAATTATGTGTTCTTAATTCTTGTTTTAATAATCCTAGGTATTAATTCAAGTATTGATGTGCTTATTCAGAGGAGCAAAAGTCCCTGTTTAAGAGTAGATCTAGCATAATTAAGCGGAGTTGCATGCAACCCTAGACATAAGGCAACATAAATCTGTCGGATTAGGGTCAAACCTAATAAGGGGGTCCATAGATCGAGTTAATGCAAGACTAGGGGTTTTAACTAGAAAGAGATTTCAGTTAATCAACCTAGGATTAGTTGTTCTTATCCTCGACGGAGGTATTAACATAAGTTAGGGATCTCTACGGATCAATCAAGGGAATAAATCGTCTAGCTCAAGAATTGATAACAAGTGAAGTCTAGGTGGATTCTCCCTTGAGTATTGCCAAATCAATCAGCCCTTCCCAAGAGTTTTTCCCTAATTTACTTTTTGTGCATTCTTAGTTTAGTTTTAGAATTAGTTTCATAAAAAAAACTCTTTTATTTTTAGGCTAGATAATAGAAAGGAAGTTAGTACTAGTACTTTTGGTTCCCTTGGGTACGATAACTTGGTCTTGTCGCTAAACTATACTACTGTTCGATACGTGCACTTGCCTTAAAATTGTGATATTAGTTAATTTTTGGTACGACCATTATTATAAATTTTATTACTTCATATCGCGCATATCAGTTTGATACCCGAATCACAAACTCAGTAGACTCAACAGGCAAAGTCTTACTGAATGCTAATGTTTCACACACATACGAATGAGTTGACTAGGGATCAATTTAAGCAATTACACTAGTATCATAAAGAGTGAAAGTACCAGTAATAATATCTGGAGATGAAGCTTCTTTCCGAGCAAGAATGACATAGGCTCTGGCAGGATCACGGGCCTCCGATCGAATAGCGGTATCTTTTGTTCCTCTCTGACTACCACTAGCATTATCAGCACGTCTGGGTGGTCTACCTCGTGATGACATATTACTCGGTCGAGCATTCTGAATGGTATTTTTCTCGGCTAGCATCAGACACTCCCGAATAAAATGATCTGCTGATCCACATTTGAAATAAGTACGATCACGCACTCTACAATCTCCTGGATGCCATTTTCCATAATGTTTACACTCAGACCGAGACTGCCGAACATTTCCCACACTAGCAACTGATGTGGCTCGCGAATTAGTAGGAGGTCTGTCTCGATCTCGTCTAGAAAAGTCCACAGTAGTCTTAGATCGGCTAGAATCATCTCTAAACTTCTTCGACGACGTCTGATAAGTTTTACTTGTTGATCTTTTACGGAAGTCTTTAGCTTTAAAATCAGCCTTTCTCTTTTCTTTTCCAAGCTCTTCGGCTTTACAAGCCCGCTCGACCAACACTACGAACTCTTTGATTTCAAGAATACCAACCAGCAACTTAATATCCTCATTCAACCCATCTTCGAAGCGTTTACACATGATAGCTTCAGTCGAAATACACTCTCGGGCATATCTACTGAGTCTAACAAATTCTCGCTCATATTCAGTAACAGTCCTGCGACCCTGTTTAAGCTCGATAAATTCCTTATGCTTCTGATCTATGAATCTCTGGCTGATATACTTTTTACGGAACTCAGATTAAAAGAACTCCCACGTAACTCGCTTTTTCAGCACCACTGAAATCAAGGTATTCCACTAATGATAGGCAGCATCACGTAACAAGGATACAACACATTTTAGACACTCTTCAGGAGTACATGATAGTTCGTCAAATACATGAATACTATTATCGAGCCAGAACTCGGCCCGCTCAGCATCATCACTAGTTGTGGCTCTGAACTCTTCGACCTCGTATTTTCTTATTTTATCAACTGGGGACCTATTCAATCTTAATGGATCGACTGTTGGAGGTACCACAAGTATCGGAAGTGGATTATTCGGGGGCGAAGGTGGTTTAGTAGCCAGATTATTCCGTATAAAATCAGAGAACCATTCAGTCATCATGTTAAAGAATGCTTGCCTAGCCTCTCCCTCATTACCCGGGATCGGCTGAGATTTAGCAGGCGCTGTCCCTTGCACGAGAGCAGGTGCTACACTCTCAACATCATTAGCTAAAGCTCGTTCGGGATCCATTTGATATATAAAAACATATTTTCAGACATCAGAAGTCATCACACTATCACAATATCATTTTACGGCATGTATAGTTGACTCATACGTGCTATGTTAGTCCTCGAATCGACTAAACCATAGCTCTGATACCAATAAAAATGTAACACCCCTTAACCCATATCCCTCGCCGGAATGGGTCACGAGATATTACAAACCCAACTCAACATTTGAACGTCTCACATACAATATTAGCACATCTAACATACATATAAAAGAACACTTAAATTATAGAACACATGTGAAATTATTCAAATCACATTCTATACCATACTCTGTTCATTAGTCATGCAATAATATTTATAAATTGTTCACTCTTCATATGATTCTATACCAAAACTAACATCAATCTAAAATTCCAATAAATTAAACTCTAGTATACGTGCATATATGACTAAAATATCACAAGCTTTAATAATGCCATACAATATAAGTATTACTATTCATTTGATCTAAAATACATTATTGGTCGAATCTAAACAAGCATATTGACCTTTGTACATTTTAACTTAAAAGTCCTTACTCAAACAATTATATTAACATTAATGGAACAATTTTAAAGTTTTCTAATTACACACGCAAATTTGACATATATAAATATATCACCTTAACGAAAACTTACTTAATTTCTCAAATAAAACGTTCAACTACTTACCTATTTATAATCTAAAATTTCATAGATATTATTGGTACAAGATATATGCACCTAATCATTTCAGATCCATCGATTAAGGTATTTAACAACCTTTTCTAAAAAAAAAAACCAACCAAATTACCAAAAACTACCATATAATTTAATAGAACATATCATTCACCTTATAAGTATGCATATTAAACTAAAATAACTTAAACATCATAAGCTCACTTAGCTAGATAATTAGCCATTTTCGCATGGCTCATCATATGTACACATCATCCAAAAATATAACATCCCAACCTCGAATAACCTATACATGCCGTAGATTAAGTTTAAATACATACTACTGAAACAAAAGATAGTGTGACGAGGCTTCTGTAGGTTCCCGAGCTTGTAGCTAGATCCAAAAGTCTATAAAACAAAGAAAGTAATCACCAAAGTAAGTTTTCAAAACTTAATAAGTCATTAGCTAAAATAATGAAATTACTAATAGTTGATTTCGAATAGTAAAATAACCAACCTAAATTATATCATACTCGAATATCAATAAATTAAATACTTAACCTTTGCTTCTTTATTATTTTATTTTTTTACAAACCATCTCCAACAACAGCTATTCTTTACACATATGCTCAAACATGTATACCAAAAGTACCGATTATATCATTATAAGTCTATATGATATTTGAATGGTTAACTACTTAACATTCAATACTAAATCACAATAATTCAACCCTCCATTTCCAATCATACAATATCTAATTATCTTTTAGCAAAATATACCTTCATGGCCGAATATGCACATGTATATAAACATGATTGATCAACTCACATCCCACTTAAAATCTTATAGGCAAAATTTGAAATTTAATCACCGGCAATAAGCCTACTAGGCGTAAGCCTGATATGTTCACCGGCACTAAGCCTGCTAAGCACGAAGCCTGATTTATTTTAAATTTCAAAAATCCACACTCCCACATTTAAAACATTAGCAATTATATCCTTAAATGCCGAATACAAAATTCTCCTATACATAAGACTATTACAAACCCATTTCATTTCCATCTTCCAAACAATTTCCATCATCACCAACTATAAGCATATCTTTACTAATACAATTTGTCATTTAACATCACATGTAGGAAGTTTTACATCTCATGACTAGAACAACTAGCTTATTAAATTTACAATCGGCAACCATCCCTGAAACATTGAAAATATTATCTAAAACAAATAACTTACTCAAACCACTTTCGACAAATCTCTATTGAAAACATTGAAACATTATCCATCCTAATAATCCCCATTCGGCAATATATAGATTAAAATCTTGAAAATTCAATTTAGTGCATAATTATAATCACAATAAACATTTAGTGCATATAAAAGCTGAATGACTTACCTCGGATGTCAACGAACGGTAATTTCGACTACTCGGTTATTTTAGCTTTTCCCCGATCCGAATTTGATTTCTTTTCTTCTTGAGCTTCAAATTTGCAAATAAAATCCATTCAAACTAAATTTTTATTCAATTAAATCCAAATGTACATAACTAAACAAATTACCGTTTTACCCTTTCTACTTTATACATTCAGCATTTCAATCCCATTGCACAAAACATCAATTTAATCATAATTTACCTACATAAAACTAAAGCCAAACATTCCAACACCAATGCAATTCTCTAGTAATCTAACACAAAACCTTCATTTTCTAACATCATCCACAACCAATTTAAAAGAAATCCTTCCATGGCCGAATACCATAATGCACATAAATTCCAAAATTAATACATGGGCTATGTGTATATCTTAGCAACAAGCTCAAAAATACACATTTTACCAAATTATACACAAAACTTACCTTGAATTTTAGCCTCCAAGTGACCGAATATGAGGGAGCTTTTCCCTTTTATTTTTCTTTAAGCTTCGACAATGTAGAAGAGAAACATGCAAAGTGCCTTGTTTTTCTCCCTTTTGTTTTTATTATAGTTTCATTACTTAATAAAAATAAATTAATTTATAACACCTTTATAAAACATGTATATAATATCATATATCTAACACATTACCGTCCACTACTTCCACAAATGGTTTATTTGCCATTTAAATCCCCAATACTAGAAAAACATGTCTTTTAAGCAATTTTCATGATAGTAGGCCTATAATTCATTTGATGCAATTTAATCCCTTTTTAATAATTAAGCACCCAAACCTCAAAATTTGAACACGAAACTTTAACACATCATGGTTCACACATTCAAGACACAGAAAATAATGTTCGAATATTTTTCCTACTCGGATTCATGGTCCCGAAACCACCGTTCCGACTAGGGTCAAGTTTAAGCTGTCACAAATGTAGAATATATTTAGGGAGAACATGTTATATCTGTAAATTTTCCTAACAACCTTGATCAGGGAAGGGTATTTTATGTTATTCATGCATATTGAAAGAACAAGTACAAAGAACAGGACAAATAGAGTAAGGTGGAGTGGCACAATGGATGCTGGACCAATTCTAATAGACAACCAATAAATGAAGCACCTATGAATAGACTAATAGAGCTGACGGACGAATCCAGCAGCAACACATGATCTTCCTTACATTATTTTAATTTTTTTGTAAATTGTTGTATTTTAATAGACTTAAATATTAGTAATTGGATAGGAATGGGCCTAAATAGGTAGATTAGGACCTAATTTTCTTTAAATTACTTAGAATTAGGATATTTATGTACCAAACACCTTAAAATTCAAGAGAAAAAGGCCAAAACAAGATCGGTGTCACAACACGACACCTTTGTGTCGCAACACGACACCTTTGTGTCGCAATGCCAAGTCTAGAATTAAAAATTTTCAAAAATTAAGTTGATGTCATGACACGGGTACCCAAGTGTTGCAACATCAACGACAATAGCCCCAACTCCCAAAATTTCAAGGTGTGTCATTACATCAAAAGACTTCTAGGGGTGTTATGACACGAAACCCCTGTGTCGCGACATCGTTACAATTTTTTACAGGGTTGACCTGACCCGTTGCGCAACTTGACAGTCAAAACCCTATTTTTACCCAATTTTCTAACCTAAAACACTAATTCTTTTCAAACCAAAACACTATTAACACAATCCTAATACTCTTCTAACTTCAAGACACTTTAAACCTCTCTAAAACCCTTCACATTTTCAAACATTATTTCCTATTCTTTCTTGTTCTTTTCTTCTTTATACTACTAATATGATTTTTTTTCTCTTTTGTGCAAGTGTAAGCTCCACATCAATAATGAAATTGCAATGAATTCTAGAAAGGAATCACAAATATTCAATATTACGAGGTTAAGGGTTCTTCATCAAATTTTATTTTTACATTACATTTTGTGTTTTTGAAACATATAGTTTGATTATTAGTTCACCTCGCCAAATATATTTGAAAATGCCTCCTAGGAAGTCTAAAAGAACCAAAATAACAAGAGGCACTGGTGGTTACAAACCCTTCTAAATTTTAAAACCTGAATGTCAAAAAATACTTTCTAGAACTATAATGGAAGACATTCATCCAAGAAAAGGGTTTCAAACCATCGATGGTCCTCTATAAAGAAATTTCGGTGCTAGTTCTGTATCATAGATGGGAATGCTTTTGCGTAACCCCAAAAAAGCACGTTGTTATCCCAGTTGTCCAAGACTTCTATGCATATTTTAGGATCAAGAGTCTAGGAGATCGTATGATGTCATTTGGGAAACTGTAACGGTCAGGGCTACAAAGGTGTATGTTATCCCTCGAGAAATTTCTGAGTTTTAAAATGTTCCATATTATGAAGTTGATTTGTTGACAATGATTAATTCACAAATAGATTTATAAATATGGAACGTGGCTACGAGTTACTTATTCTCGAACAAGCCATTTATCACAATCATTTGTTGACAATAATTATATTAATCATTAAGAAGACATAATAGTGAAAATAAGATAAAATAGGATTGTATTGATTGAACGGATTTAACTCAAAGGAATCAAGGGTATCATATGAGGGTAACACACACATGACGAGGTCATTGGACAAATCAATTGGATGAATTGCTTTTGTAAAGGGTGTACAATAAGGAGTTTCCAATCATGGTAGTTCTTGAGGACTGATTCCATGATTAAGTAATTGCGAATTATCGAAACGATGCTTCTGAACATAATTGCAATTACTAGAGCCTAATTGTATATGTCAAATTGGTCCCTCCGCTAGCTCAACAAAAGCTTGATCAGACTGCATTTGAATTAGCAGAAAATTCTACGACTTTGGAAATAATGTAATTGATTTGTTTTATTCGATGTGGAATTAAATTAAGCGGTCGTGAGAATTGCTCAAACAGAGAATTTGATTTAAAAATTTCTTGAAAAATTAAATTTAGAAAATCTCAATGATTTTTGAGAAAAATAATTTTAATAAAGTAAAATTAAATTAATTAAAATTAATATGATATTTTTAGAAATTAATTTTCAAGTCAAATAATTGGCCCAATAGGTAATTGAACTTGAAAATTGGACTTGAGATCGAAAATTGGGCTCGAGAACCCAAAATCGAGATTGAAACCAAAAAATTAATTGAACCGAGCCTAGTATATGAAACTAGGCCTACGGTCCAACTAGTAGTTGGACTAGACCAATCGATTCATCACTGGCCCGGATCGAACCGGCAATAGCCAAACCAACTTGGAGTGCCGTAAGGGTGTCGTGCCTCCACCACCAGGCACTATAGTGCTGACGGTTACGAGGGCAGCATTCTGGTGGCCGGTGAGTGGTCCTTCAGCGATTGAATAGTGAAAGAATTACATTCTTACTAGAACTCTATCAAGTAATTTGATTTCAGATTAACTATTTCAAATTATTTTAATAGCTTTAATATTAAATTTTATTTAATACTTATCTTAATAGTTTTAATATTAATTTAATAGATTTAATATTAAAGTTAATCTAATATTTATCTTGATAAGCATTATATTAATTTAATATTAAAGTGATTTAGTTTAATCATAGTTAAACTCTCTAAACTACTATATAAATAGAGTCTTGGGTCATTATTTTTTACAAACTTGAATTCAAGAGAAAGTTGTAGAGAGAAAATCATTTGAAGAAATTATTTCAAAAAATTTCTAAAGATATTTTTATATTTACAACTTGACCCCAAATTTCTAAGAAATTACAAAATTACCCATGAGTAATTTTGTGAAAAATTTTCTAATTCGAAGCGAGTCCACACTCGGCATACGTAAGCTTAAGGATAGTGGAGAAGACTACTCCGTCAAAGTATTCATCCTAGATGAATTGAAAAGGTACACTTTTGATTAAGTGTTTATTACTTTAAATATCACATCTAAGTTCTAGTTTTGGAAAAACTTTTAAAACTATTTTTTTTCTCTTAAACTTATTTTCCATTGTATTTTCTAAATTTAATTTTTTCAACAATTGGTATCAGAGTTAGGTTGTTTCTATCTATAAGTATAAATAGGCAATCAAAATAGATTTCTCTTCTTCTTTAATGATTCGATTACATAGAAAGTGACACTCTTTAGATCTTATACATGTTTTGAGTTTTATATGGGAATGGATGCGATATTATATATTTGTTATATAATTGTTACTTTTTTTTTTCCAAGGTTGTGGTTCTTAGGAAATAGACCATGAACTATCATCTCCACGTAGGTCTATTTTTTTTTTCTTAATTCATAGAATTCTTGTGAGCAAAAAACGGACATAGGACTTAAATGTAGTTTTTCCAAAAGGAGTCTATGATGAGGAGAAAATAAAGTGATGATGGTTAAAGACCCAAGAAATGCCTTGTTGTGAAAATTTGTATAATTTTTGTTTTTCATTTATTTTCTAAAAATAGAACAATGGAAATCTTGTCTGGCAACAGAAGCTAATGAAATCTTTAAGCTTAGTACAAACAAAGCTTGAAAGATCACATTCGAACTCCCTAGCCTAGAGAGAAATGAACATTAGAGAAGAACTAGAGAATATTCTTAGTCATGAGGAATTCTTGTGGAAGCAAAAATCCAAGTGCGACCGGCTCAAACTAGGGGATAGGAATACAAAATTTTTTCACAGCCGAACAATGCACAGAAGGAAAATTAATAACATTACTGCAATCCGCAACATAAACAGAGAATGTTATTTGACCCAGAAGACATACAAGAAGAAGATGTTAATTACTTTCAAAAACTATATGGCAAAAACCAAACAAATTGGGAGAGTTACCTTCAAGTCGTTTTCCTCTACTAGAACATGGTGACATTGATTTTCTTAAAAAAGAGGTTACAAATGAAGAAATCAAATCAACACTTTTTGACATGGCTCCTCTAAAAGCACCTGGAAGTGATGGATATCACGTGTTTTTCTTTCAAAACCAATGGGATAACATAGGAGGAGCAGTATGTGATTGGGTTAAAGACGTATTCAATGGGCGACCCATTGACCAAGAACTCAACAATACAGTAATTGTCCTAATCTCAAAGATTTACCAGCCTGAAGAAATCTCGCAATTTAGATCAATAAGCCTTTGTACTATCCTTTATAAACTAGTCATGAAGGTAATAGCCAATAGATTCAAAATAATCTTCCCTAAAATTATCTCACAAGAACAAGCTAGATTTATCATCGGAAGGAACATCTTAGACAACATCATCATAGCTCAAGAGGTCATCCACTCGATGCATGGAAAAAATAAGAAATGGATGGCGATCAAAATTAACTGGGAAAAAGCTTACGACAGAATTCAATAGGATTTCATAGACAAGTCAATCCAAGCTACTGGAATTCCAGATTTTCTTTGAAAAGTTATTATGTCAGCCATTACAACGGCCACCATGCAAGTCTTATGGAATGGGGTACCAATTGAAAATATTAAACCCACTGGAGGAGTAAGACAAGGTTGCCCATTATCACCTTATTTGTTCGTATTGTGCATGGAATGGCTAGGGCATAGCTTTCAATCATCCATTTCTTCAAGAAATTGGCTCGTTATTAAGTTATCCAGAACTGGACCCAACTTATCACACTTATTCTTCGCGAATGATTTGGTGATTTTCTCAAAAGTGGATATCAAGCATGGCATGTTGCTAAAAAAAATTCTTGATCAATTCTGTAGTTTTTCAGGACACTGTGTTAATTCAAGGAAAACTAACATATTTTTTTCAAAAGGAGTAGCGAAAGACTTAAGTGATAGACTAAGTAGGATTCTAAGAAATCAGAAAGTACAAGAGCCAGGCAAATATTTAGGTATCCCTTTACTCAACAAAAGAATATCTAAATCTATAGTACAATTCATGATTGAAAAGGTCCGAACAAAATTATGCAACTAGGACACAAATCAACTACCCATGGCAAGACGCTTTACCCTTGTCTAATCGGTCTTTTTAACTATTATTTACTATTTCATGCAATCCATGAAAACTCCAAAAGGGGTGTGTGATGAAATTGAACGCCTAGCAAGATAATTCATTTGGGGATCTAATACGGGAGGTAGGAAGTTAGCACTAGTTTATTAGGGGTCAATATGTCAACCTCGTACAAGCGGCGGTCTAGGCCTAAGGTGTTTACAAGACCAAAACAAATCCTTCTTATTAAAACTAGGAATCAACCTCGTCTCTAACCAAAATGCCTTATGGGTGCGTGTGTTACGTTTAAAATACAGAATGAATGAGATAATTCCAGAGAGTATAGTAAAAACAAGTTATTCTGCACTATAGAAAGCAATTGAGAAGGTTTGGCCTCTATTAAAGGAAAACCTATGTTGGTCGGTTGGAGAGGGAACAAAAATCTCTTATTGGAAGGACAATTGGATTCCTACAGCTGGGCCTCTAAACAAACTATATTCAAAATCCGAATAGATTGACAAATGACTATTTGCTCAAGGACATAATAACAGATGAAGAGATTTGGAACTTAGAAGCAGTTAGAGAAAAATTAGCAAAAGAAATTGTACAAAAAATTGTAGACATACCTCCTCCACATCATTTAATAGGGCCTGATAAAATCAAACAGACGCCTGCCTCTAATAGAAAATTCTTGATCAAGAATGCATACCAAATGCTAACAAGAAATTCATGGAATACTCGAGACAGTAAGTGGAAGGAAGTTTGAAAATATCGAGGTCCAAAACATATTCGATTCTTCTTATGGCTAGTTTGCAAAAAAAGGTTGTTTACCAATTTAGAAAGAGCATGAAAAGGGCTCAGCCACAACATCTCCTGTTCGGTTTGTCAACATAACACAAAAGGTGCCTTACACATTTTCAGAGACTGCCCGTCAGTTAGAGAAGTTTGGTTGAACATTGCCCTTCTAAACTGGCAATCCCAATTCTTTTCAAGTAATATTTTTGAATGGGTTGAGAAAAACTTAAGACATTACGAGTAGTTTCCATGGGCTAAAGCTCCTTGGCCTACCCTTTTTGGGTTAGTAGCATGGCGTATATAGAAGAATAGGAAGCTATTTGTCTTTCAAGATTTAACATAGAGTTCAATAGAAACCATCAAGATATATGTTTGTTGGGCAAGACAGTATACCAAATATTTAGGGGTAAATATTTCTCCTAGCAACTTTCAAATTCAAGAATACAACACCGTAACATATCTTCTAAAATCTGAATAATTCTTTCAAACTGACCGTCGGTCTGGGGATGAAATGCTGTACTAAAATTCAATTTCGTTCCCAAAGCTTATTGCAATTTCTTTCAGAATCTCGAAGTAAATCTCGTGTCTCGATCAGAAATAATAGACAACAGTACACCATGTAGTCGTACAATCTCTGATAAATACAATTCAGCTAACCTATCTAGAGAATAGTCTGTACGTACCAGTATAAAATAAGCAGATTTCGTCAATCTATCAACGATGACCCAGATTGCATTTTTCTTCTTCGAAGTCAGGGGTAATCCTAATACAAAATCCATTGTAATTCTGTCCCATTTCCATTCAGGAATCAGAATAGGCTGTAATAAACCTGACGGTACTTGATGTTCAGCCTTAACTTGCTGACAGATCAGACATTTAGATACAAATTCAGAGATATCCTATTTCATTCCTGACCACCAGTATAATTGTTTCAAATCATTATACATTTTAGTGCTACCCGGATGAACTGAAAAACGACTATCATGTGCTTCATGCAAAACTTTCTGAATGAGTTCACTATCTTTCGGTATGCAAATTCTATTTCGGAACATTAAACAATCATCAGTCCCGATAGAAAATTTAGAATCAAAATTTAACTTACAGTGAAGTCGCTTAGCTTGCAGTTCATGATCATTCTTCTGAGCCTCGCAGATTTGTTGCAGAATCATCAGTTTAGCTTTCAACTCGGCTACAATAGATCTATCATCACAAAACTTCATATCAGTATTCAAAGCCTGCAAAGTAAATAAAGATTTTCGACTTAGTGCATCAGCTACAATATTAGCTCTTCCCGGATGATAGTCAATAACAAATTCATAGTCTTTCAGTAATTCGAGCCATCTCCGTTGTCGCATGTTCAAGTCTTTTTGTGACATCAGATACTTCAGACTCTTATGATCTGTAAAGATTCGACATTTCTCACCATATAGATAATGTCTCCAAATCTTTAAAGCAAAAACAATAGCGGCTAGTTTAAGATCGTGTGTCGGGTAATTCTTCTCGTGCAGTTTTAATTGTCAGGAAGCATAAGCTATAACTTTCTCGTCTTGCATCAATACACAACCCAGTCCAATTATCGATGCGTCACTATAGATCACGAATTCTTTACCCGATTCAAGTTGAACTAAAACCGGTGCTTCGGTTAACAAAGCTTTCAACTGTTCAAAACTCTGCTGACATTTATCCGTCCACTCAAATTTCACATCTTTTTGTAGCATTCGAGTTAACGGTACCGCAATCATCGAAAATCCTTTCACAAATCTTTGGTAATAACCCGTTAATCCGAGAAAACTTCTAATCTCAGATACGTTTCTCGGTAGTTTCTAGTCTATTATTGCAGATATTTTACTCGGATGAACTCTTATGCCTTCCGCAGAAACAATGTGACCCAAAAATCCAACTTCTCGAAGCCAAAATTCACATTTGCTAAATTTGGCGAATAAATGTTTATTCTCAAAGTCTGTAATATGATTCTCAACTGTTCAGTATGTTCCGTCTTATCACATGAATAGATCAAAATGTCGTCAATGAATACAACAACAAATCTGTCTAAATACAGTCTGAAAATACGATTCATTAAGTCCATAAACACTGCAGGAGCGTTAGTTAACCCAAAAGGCATAACTAAAAATTCATAATGACCGTACCGTGTTCTGAAAGTAGTCTTTGGTATGTCTGACTCTTTAACTCGTAACTGGTAATAACCCGATCTCAAATCAATCTTTGAAAATATCGTAGCCCCTTTCAGCTGATCAAACAAATCATCAATTCATAGAAAAGGATATTTATTCTTCACGGTTACTTTATTCAGCTGCCGATAATCTATACACATTCTTATTGACCCATCTTTCTTTTTCACAAACAATACTGGAGCACCCCAAGGTGAAAAGCTCGGTCTCGCAAAGCCTCTATCGGTTAATTCTTGTAACTGTGCTTTCAACTCTTTCAATTCAGTTAGTGCCATTCTGTACGGAGCTATCGATATTGGTGTATTACCCGGTAACAACTCAATACCAAATTCAACCTCTCTAATCAGTGGTAAACCCGATAACTCTTCTGAAAAACATCTGGGAACTCACAAACAACTGGTACAGATTCAACTTTTGATTCTGACACTTTAGTATCCAACACATATGCTAAATAAGCATCACAGCCCTTTCTCACATATTTCTGAGCTCGCATAGTAGATACAACTATTGGCAATTCATTCAAATCATTTGGCTCAATCTGAAGAATTTTACCATTCTGACATTTCAACTCTATACTCTTTCGTCTACAATTCACAACTGCCTCATGCACATTTAACCAATCCATACCTAGTATCACATCAAACTCATTAAACGGGAGGAGCATCAAGTCAGCCAGAAAATAATATCCCCGAGTCATCAATGGACAATTCTTACATATTTTATCAACTAACACTGACTTGCCTAACGGATTCAATACTTTAACTACAAATTCTATAGACTCAACATGTAAACTCTTTCTAAACATTAATTCCATGCAAATATATGAATGAGTTGATCCAAGATCTATCAACGCAACTATATTAGTGTTATGAAGAAAAAAAGTACCGGTGATAACATCAGGTGACGAAGCTTCCTCACGTGCATATATCGCATATGCTCTAGCGGGAGTGCGTGTGTCGGATCTCACATTAACATCTCTGGAAGCATTGCGGGATCCACTCCTATTCCCAGTATTCTGGGGCGGTCTACCTCTAGTCACAGTATTATTTGTCTTTGTCGACTGCTCTTTGCTAGCTATTGATCATTCAGGACAATCCCGCAGATAATGATCCAACGATCCACATCTGAAGCAAGCTCCGCTCTTCAATCTGTATTCTCCAAAATGCTTCCGGTTGTAGTACTTACAATCAGGTCTGGGAGTTCTCACACTATTCGCACTAGCCACAGAGGTTGCCTGAGGTCTCAAATGAGAAGATCTAACATTTCTTTCTCTGATGGATATGCCCGTAAAAGCAGCAGAACGAGGATGAAAGTCTTTTGATCTCTTGGATCTGGACTGGTGCGACTTACTCGCAATTCTCTTTCTGAATTCTCTGGATTCAAAATCAGCTTTCCGTTTTTCTTTAGCAAGTTCTTCGGCTTTACAAGCCCGATCAACTAGAACTACAAACTCTTTCAGTTCAAGTATCCCGACTAACAGTCGAATTTCTTCATTTAACCCATCTTCGAATCGTTTACACATAATTGCTTCGGTAGAGACACATTCATGAGCATATTTACTGAGTCGTACAAACTCTCTCTCGCACTCAGTTACGGACATTCGACCCTGTTTCAGCTCTAGGAACTCCTTTCTTTTCTGGTCGATGAATCGTTGGCTAATATATTTCTTTTTGAATTCTGTCTGGAAGAAGTCCCAGTTAACTCGTTCTCGTGGAACAACCGATATTAAGGTATTCCACCACTGATACACCGAATCCCGCAGTAAAGATATTGCACATCTCAAGCATTCATCAGGTGTGCAAGCTAATTCATTAAAAACTCGGATTGTATTCTCAAGCCAAAACTCGGCCCTCTCAGCATCATCACTCACTAAAGCTCTGAATTCTTCGGCCCCATATTTTCGTATCTTGTCAACCGGAGGTCTATTTAGTCTCAAAGGATCCATAACCCGTACATTTTCAAGGTTAGGTTGTGGGACTTGAGGGGGTAGAGGTTGTGGAGCAGCCGGGTTTGCTCGCACAAACTCGCTAAACCATTCAGACATCATATGGAAGAAAGCTTACTTAGCTTCTTCCTGATTGCCCACAGCAGGGTCCGATTCAGAAGGCACAGCCCCTTGAGTAGGTGCTGGCGTAATACTTTCAACATCGTCGGCTATTGCTCGATTCGGATCCATTACTATATAAAATAGTTTTCCAGATGATGTTAGGAGATATCACACTATTACATTTCATGAACATGGCATGCATAACTAGACTCATACTTACTACGGTAGTCCTAGAATCGACTAAACCGTAGCTCTGATACCAACAAAGTGTAACACCCCTATCCCGTAACCGTCACCGGAATAGGTAAGGGGTATTACTAGACTTGTAACTCAGATCAGATCCGTAAAATTTTAAACTTTACAACCACAATATAGTTCTATAATCATTCACCCAATCATGCTTTAAAGCTCATATAATCATACACACACTCATTTAGGATCAAATTGAAAACATGTGAAAGATAGGGAGGACATTGAAAAAATTTTCAAGTTAGGGACAAACGGCCGTGTCCCTAGCCCATGCACACCAACACGGTCGTGCCCTACTAGACACACCCGTGCATTCAAACCGTGGGCAACACTGCCAAACCACACACAGTTACTAGACACGCCCGTGTGTCCAGCCCGTGGCCAACACTGTCAAATACCACACGGCTACCAGACACGCCCGTGGGTCTAGGCCGTGTGCAAGACTGCCTAAAATCTATTGAGTGCAGGGGTTACACAGCTGAGTCACACGCCCGTGTGCTCTGACCGTGTGGCACAATGTGGGCTTGGTTTAAGCCATTTTGCCACCCAAATGGGTCATCCCTACAAGCATCACATAGCCATACCATTTCATAGACAATTTGATAACCAAAACAAACATTTCAAAACGTACAATGAACCATTTCTTAGCTAACCAATTCAAACATTATTCATCATCTAAGCATATACCAAATATGCATCATTTCTTACCAAATCATTTATCAATTCAAAAGCTAATATGACTAACCACATAACATTGTAACACTTCACAATTTAACACATAAGAACATATCATAATATTCATTCAAAATGGATTAGCCATATACAAACAAGCCATATCTCATAGCTTCAAAAGGGTACTCAAAACATACCACATTCATCAACAAAATAGCCATGTACATTCACCTATCAACTAGCCTATACATGCCATGACCATATCATTTACAAAGATTCAAAAGTACCAAAAGCTTGATGGATAGTGTGATAGCAAGTCTCCGACTTGTCAGAAAATCGAACTTGCTTCTGAATCTATAAAACAAGGGAAAAGTAAACGGAGTAAGCTTTAAAAGCTTAGTAAGCTAGTATAACGTAGAATTAAACTTACCGAATAATAGAGATAAGCACATAACTAATGTCAAACTAAGTCATAAGCTCATATTGCCTACTCATCAATCATACACAAGTTAGTACTTATAAACCTTGTGATCATTCATTCTCTCAATGGATCATTCACATAACACAAGCATTTACTCAATACTTATGACATATAATTCATGTAATTCATAACATATAGTTCATATATATCATGTACTCATGTAACTTGTAATTCATATACTCTTTGATCATCATGTAATATGTATCGAATATTACCCGTTGAACCTTTAAAAATATCGAGGGATACTCGGGTGATACACACACAGTGTATATACGTATAACCTGTAATCCGTCAATGCATCAAATAAGCTCTTTCGAGCTTGAAACGGTAAGCCCGAAGGCTGAACATGTGATCCCAAAGGATAAACGGTAAGCTCGTAGGCTGAACGGTAAGTCCGAAGACTAAACATGTAATCCCGAAGGATAAACATATAGCTCATAAGTTGTGGTGAGTCCGTAACAAATGCAGGAGCTCAAACCACCCTGTAACCCTAGTGACATGTCACTTGTATCTTACGACTTTCTACAGTTCGAACGGGACTCGGTAACCATTTTGAACTTGTAATCTCTAACAATTCCATGTCAATTCAGGTTCATAAAATCAATAGGGCAATTCCATTTCTATCAATTATCATACATTCACATGACAATTTAAACCACAATTAAGCATTTGCAATTCAATTCTAATTATACGAACTTACCTCAATTTTCCGATATCTACTCGTCAACCTTTCGTTTTCCCCGATCAAGTTTTGGGATTCGATTTTCTTGATCTATATTAATACAAATTCAGCTATTTAATCACCAACACATTCAATTTAGTCCAAGAACATGTATTTTGGCATATTTACAAATTAGCCCCTATACTTTCAACTACCTTGCAATTTAGTCCTTTTAGCATAAAATAGCAAATTGCACAATAATACTCTCAATTTACCATAGCCGAATATTCATAATGCTCATACAAGTACATAACTTTCATTTAATCGCATTTCTAACCACAGAAATTCTATTTATTTTCAATTAAATCCTTAAAACTCATTTTCATCAAAAATTACTTTATAAAACTTGTATATTTCAAAACAACCTTCAATAATTCACCAAAAATTATTAAAACAACATGGATTCATCAATGGCATTTTTCAAAGACACAACCAATTTTAGAAATTGAGGTACGGGTCGGCTAGTATACTAAGCAACGATCTCAAAAATGTAAAAATTATCAAAAATCGAGTACAAAACATACCTTAATTGAGAATCAAAGTAGCCGAATATCAAGGAAGTTTAAAACCCTTTATTTTGTTTGTATAATCGGTCGAAGAACAAATGAAATAAAATAAAATTTTGTTTTATTTTAACTATTATAACATATATAAATCAAATACCAATTTTAACCTTTAGTAAAACCATTTAATAAATCATACTAATATGGACATAAGTGCCCACTAACAATTAAAATGGTAAAATAACCATTTAAGGACTCCCATTTTAAAAACCATGATCAAATAAGTCATTTATGAAATAGAACTCCTATTTATCACTTTATGCGATTTAATCATTTTTATCAAATTAATCAATCAAACGATAAAATTTCTATACGCAACCTTCACACCATGAATCTATCATGCTGTAAAACATATAAAAGCAATTAAAATAATAATTCGACTCGATTAAGTGGTCCCGAAACCACTCGTTCCGATTAGGGTTCAAAATGGGCTGTTACAGCTAGTTTGCAAACAAAGGTTGTTTACCAATTTAGAAAGAGAATGAAAAGGGCTCAGCCACAACATCTCCTGTTCGGTTTGTCAACATAACACAGAAGGTGCCTTACATATTTTCAGAGACTGCCTGTCAACTAGAGAAGTTTGGTTGAACATTGCCCTTCTAAACTGGCAATCCCAATTCTTTCAAGTAATATTTTTGAATGGGTTGAGAAAAACTTAAGACATTACGAGTAGTTTCCATGGGCTAAAGCTCCCTAGCCCACCCTTTTTGGGTTAGTAGCATGGCGTATATGGAAGAATAGGAACCTATTTGTCTTTCAAGATTTAACACGGAGTTCAATAGAAACCATCAAGATATATGTTTGTTGGGCAAGACAATATACCAAATCCCATGCGTGAGACTGTCTAAAGATTTAAGATTTAAATGAAGAATCCAAGCAAAACTTAAGAAAAACTATTAAGTAAGTTTGTTTTCTTTTTATTAGTTCAGCTTTAGTTTCCAAAAAAAAAATATGTAGAATAAAATACTTAGTATGATCGTATACAATACGGTTAAAGTAATTTAGTGGTTGGAATAAACCAAGCAATTTAATCCTTATCTTAACGAAGGTGGGAAAATAATGACACTTGAAGATGGGGTTAACTATTTCAGGTAAAAATTTTGTAATTAGCAACTTATTCCTTTTCAAAAGTGTGGAAATAAGTATCATTGAGTACGGCATTAATTATTTATGGTTCTAAAAGCTGACATGATCACAATAATAAATAAATATGGCTTTGAAAAATATGGATAGGTATTGATTTAAAAATTAAAAATATATATAAATTTATCAATTATATTAAAAACTTTTAAAATAGAATCAAAATGTTTTAACCTTAAATGAAATTGAATAAACCTAAGCCTTAGATTTAATTTACTTCGTTAAAATAAAGAAAATAAAGAGCACAATACTCTCTTTTTCCATGATGCAATACAAGTTTTAGGGTGAATTTTTTTTTGAGTAATCTTTTATTTTCAGACTTTTTTAAGTAAAAAGAAAATCGCGACCATATTTACAATGGGAAAGGAAAGCAAGAGGTTGGGGTTATCAAGATTAAGTACTATGGGTATTATATATTTGTTTTTCTTCCCTAAAAAAATTGTAGTAGATTTCGCTCTAAAAATTTTATATTTTTTTATTGGTTAATGAAAAGCATATCACACGAAAAATAAGTAAATTTTGGATTTCAAGCATATCACACGATTAAGCATTTCACTAAATTTATGAATTTTTTTCACCCTCGAACTTGTATTATAAGGTGAAAAGAAAAAAATGAGAAAGATTAAATATTTTTTATTTTAGTGAGTAGATTAAATACTAAATTTAAGGCTTAGATTTATTTATTATAATCTAAGGGTAAAAAAATATTTTAATTTTCATTGTTTTCATTTTAAAAATTCTCACTATAATTATCATTTTAAAATATAATATTCAAAAAAAATTTTAATAATATTTTGGTTAATTAATTAGAATGTAAATCTAAAAGTAATTATTTTCTGCTCCTGATATTCCGTTTGAAATACTATCTAATATATTTTTAAGATTTTTTTTTAAATTATTAAAATTTAGATTTGATACTAATATTACTGACGAGGAAAAGAATTTTTTAAAAAAAATTCTTTTTCTTTATACATTTTTTGGTAATCCTTTAAGAAAACATGGCATGTTAACTTTAGGAACAAATAATTTTTATTTTTTAAAAATATTGCATTTTTTTTTAATTTCCGAGAATTTTATGAATATCTGATTTTTTTTTTGAAAATTTATTATTTTTAATTTTTTATAATTTTTGAATTTTTGAAACTATAATTATTAAGAAACACAACTACAAATCTCAAATATGTATTGTAAAACCAACATGAAATAGAAAAATATATGACAAGAAGTTATGAATGTACCAAATTATACTTTTTTAACATTATATAATTTTTTTTATATCAACCAATTGTGAATTTACCTCAGTACTTTTATTAGACTATCTTGTTCTTTCTTTTTTTTTAAAAAGAAAAACCTCTTTATTGGTGAACAGTACAAAATCGAAGTTGAGAGGGAGAGAGAGGGAGAGGGATCCAACGTTGGTCTACCAATAAAGAAACAAGCCATCACCTGATGCGTAATGGCAGACATGAATTTAACCCCACAACACAGTTCTTTTTAACTAGCTTTATATATATATATATATAAATATAACACCTTCATTTTAGCCTTCTTTAACTCGAAAAATATCTAGCAAAAGCAAACTAAAAAAGCAGTTGCAGTACAAGGTGCAGCTGAGCTTGAATTACAACCACACCAATGATTTAAAACTTACAGTATCTGTGGCTCCACCCATAAAACAAAAAAACCCACATTTATATGAAACTGAAACATGCCTTCATTCGAATTTATATAATGTCAGCCCCCATGTGATGACCCTAGGCTTTGCCTTTCATGTGGACCTAAAGTTATTATATATAAATGTAAAATGAGACAAAGTGCCCCAAAAGATACTTTTTTACCAACTTTCTCTAATACCCAACATTCTTCAGTTTAATAATAACAAAATTTTAACTCAAAAAGATTAACATAAAATACAATAACAATTACCATGCAAACCCCATCTCCTGAGATCTCATCTTTTCCCTTTTGAAGTTCAAACGTTGATACTTAGACATTTCACCAACTTCCTAACAAGTGTAATGATGAATTTACACATTTCCAGCTTCAAAGTCTAATCGTACAAATCATATTATAATAATATTGTTATCAGATAAAATGTGAAAGAAGATGCATACATTGACAAAACAATAATCAGCTTATCCTTGGCTCCTTCAGGTTTTTGTTGGTTGGAATACATACCTACAAAGGAACAGCAGAAGGAGAAAAGAGAACAGCCCTACACACCAATATTGATTTGTCTGCCATATATGTAATCCAATATGCATTTGCTGTTAGTAGTTTGTATTGAAGAAGTCGATGATGGATACAATCTTTGCGGATCCACCCTTCACTCTATAAATCTTGCTATACACATCTAGGGGATTCTTCTCGTATATGCTTCTCTACTTTTGTGCATTAGTATCACATCGAAACATTAAAAAGAAAGCCGTTCGACTGGAATGTGAAAAAGATTAGTTCATACATTATAGTTACTCCTTTCCTGAGTTCTGACCATGCTTACCTTTATTTCCTACAGTTAATTAGCCCCATGCCCGTGATAAAACCTGCAGAGAAAGTAAATAAATCTCAAATCCAATACAATACCTTCTACGTGGGTAATCATAGAAGGAGAGATCAAGTTATAACAATTTTAAAACAGTGATAGTACCTTGGCATTAAGAATAGGATAACTTAAATGGAAGTCATGCCGCTAGTAGAAGTGGCTAGTAGTAAAGGATCATTTTCGGAAGATGACATTGCACATAAATTCGGATTTCCATTTGCTGCAGGAAACTCAGAGAAGTGACTTTCAGTAGACTTTTCAGGGGAAGCAAACGGACTATCAGGAAGCGAATGCTCTAGGCTACTCTCGTGACATCTATTAGAAATGGAAATGAAAACAAATGAGAAAAACAACTGAAAGATAACCAACTTTAGAGGTGCCAAGATGACAGCAGCGTACAATAAGATTTGAATAAAATAAGAACTACAGCATCTCTACACTACTTATTGATGTTTTATCTAAATTTCAAGATTAAGTTCCATGTTGTTAAGGGACATCTGACATCGTACCCTTTCAGGTCGGAACACTCCTGGTCCTGGGTATGCCCAACTCCACCTTTCTGAACACAAGTTGAATTCAGTTCTTCCTCCTCAGCAGCATTCACGGTTACAGGAGGAGCAGCAGCTGTATTACCACCATTGACTGCCACCAGAAATAATATGACTTCAACTACAGTATAGCTTTTTCTTTTTTTCTTTCATTCCTTGACTCACAAACTCAAACATCTTGAACTACTGGTTGTGATTTTATTTTCTTTTTCTGGACAAGAGAAAAGGAAACTATCCACAATTTCACGGATACATAACCACCAAAGATTCAAAAATCCAACAAAAAGATAATAATATGAAATAGAACAGCTGAGGCTGATAAGCAAACCTTCTGAACCTTCTTGTTTAATGCTGTCAGATAGATAAACATTTTGACTGGCATGGGAATTAGCAGGCAAGGAAACAGAACCACCAACAGATAGGCTGCGCTGGTGATGATGAATGCCATCATTCTTGAAGTCTGGAAGTTGCAAGTTCACAAACCTTCTCCTCTGCAGTTCAATAGCATGCTGGAGATCAGATTCCTCTTCAAATTCCCTTCTCAACATCATCTCCGGAGCATTGTAGAACATCTTTGCCCCTGAATGTAAAGAAAGATTATTAACCTCAAAATCTAAAGAGCAAAAAATAGAGAAACAGCCATCCTAAGCATTCTGTTCCCCTCCTATGATTTCATGCAAAAAACGAGCCAACAATCCCAGAAAACCTATGTTTGCTTACCAACATGAGGGTCATATGGCTCTCTAGTGTCAAGCCCTGAAGGGCTTGAACATGAAGAAAAGTTCCCTCTCTCTGGCAAGTGTTGCTTCCTGCAATTGTTCCATTATCAGTTATCAAATCAGCGCATGATGATGGCTAGATGCAAGAAAAAATGTGAATAAGAGAAAATGTCATACTTGTCAGGAACTTTTCCCTTTTCCTTATAGGGCTTAACAAGCACGCGAGAATCACAAATGTAATGGGGGTTTCCTCGGGCCAAAATGTGCTTCACAGTCTCAGGATGGACAAAAGTTACAAAGCCAAACATCCGCTTCTGCTGATATGGGATCCTCACATCTTGCACTGGTCCAAACATGCTTTAAAAGATACAGAATTAAAGTAAGTTCACAAAATTAAAATTTAAGAAATTGATCAACCTTAGTTCAGAACAAAGAAAACCCCTAAAGTAGGTCTTTTTACAATTTTGCATCAAGATAAACAGGTAATTGACAGCAACATCGATTTAAACGGATGTGTTAGCCACAGAGGTAAATATATAAACAGAATTCCTTCAATCAAATTTTTACACTAATGTAATAGAAGCTCTCAATCCAATAGGAGAGTCAGAACTCTATGGTATTGCAATACAATCTCCAAACTCAAATTTCAGCATTTGGAGCCCAACTCAAATAAATTGTCAATTCTGCTTCTTCTACAAGCATGCATATGCAGAAATAATTCAGCTTCAAACACAGAAATATCAATTTTGTCCATTCACCACCACCAGGCTTATTACACAGCTTAGTTGCAAGTTCGACCAAGTTCACGAAGATCACAGAAGCCCTAAACCTCTCCTCTCTCATGGAAAAACAGAATTTCTTATGAAATGTTTTCCTGGGTTACTGAATACATGTATCCTTTGCATGTTGCTCCTTTACATGCCATATAAAATTGACTTTGATGAACAGTTGATCTTTCCTTGGGGTAAGGAGAACTAATTCTCTAAAATCTAAATCTTGTAAAATTTCCTCATCAAAACAAAAATGCAGAAACTAACAATTCTTTAACTTCCCATGTAGCCTCTAGCACCAAAGTAAAAATAAAGACAACGAAGTATCAAAAATTAATAATGATCTAGTTTCGTGTGCTGTCCTGTTTATCCACCAAAAATGTTAAAAAAAAAAAAGCACATGTTTAAATGCAAACTTGTGAACTCCATTGATATAAGCCTCCAGTCTTTTGTATAGTCCATTTACCATTAAATGCATTATTGACAATTTAACATGTCCTTTATATGATCATTTGCTTCTAGATGGATCATACTTAACTGATTAACCCCTCCTTACCTGAAGAGGACAAAAGCAATCAATTAAGCTTAAGATAGTTACTCAAAGACATTTCCAAATATTATAGACCATATAACGTTATAAAACAATAAATAGAATGAACAGAAGTTAGAAATTAAGTACAGGATATTGAAAATCTCCAAGAAAAACTATGGAGTATTGCAAGATAAATTATGGGTTACTGGGAGACGATACAGATCACACTATTTAAGTCAATGCAATAGCTAGAAAAGGAAGAAGGGTTGGATTTAAAGCCGTCAGGTATATTATCAAAATGAGATTAAACTAATACAGTTTAACTGTCCTTGCACATGAAGGGGAAAAACTGAAAACATTAGAAGTTAAAGGTCAATCTTCTTTTAGCATGTAATATTACTTATACAACAATTAAAAGCTCAATTCTTCACCCCTTAACATTTTAACTTCACATTATCCTGCGATGTGTGCCAAATACTACAGTAATTGTAGATTCTACCACAAACATAGTGGTCACAGATCCAAGAAGGCACCAGTTAAACATCATTGTAAGGATGCCAACTAGTTATTACCTAAATTGCAACATCAACACTAAAATCCATGGACTGAGGGAAAAATGTCAAAATGTAGCTTCCCACTAACAACATGTACAGGGACTGAGGAGAAATCATAATCTACGTATCTAATAAGATAATAAAATTCCTGACTATTTCTCAATGCAATAGATACCTGAAGTAGTTAGAAACATCTTCATCTTTAAATGTACTATCAGCTGGAAAAGTCAGGTAAATCTGTTTTGAAGCTGAGTTAGCCTTTTCTGCTAATCCCATTGCGAAAAACTCCCTCTCAGCTCGGCTCTGGGGAAACTTGCAAATTTCTTCACCGAACATCAATGCAGCAGCTCTGCAACATTACAATGCCAAATGAAAAATATATATTTAATTTAGCACAAAGGAAGAACACTTAAATGATCATGCTATGGCATTTTAAATAACCAGTACTCCTACCAAAATAAGACCAACAATTATCTTATAAATAGAAAACCCCCATGCTAAGGCAAACTCAAACTAATGAACTTTACCATCACATCAATAAAAAACAAAGATAAAAGCCAAATAGATGTCTCTACTGTTCATAGCAGAAAGTGTAAACCACAAACAATTAAATAAATAAAAATTCTTGAAGTAAACTACTTCATAGCTTCATAGTAACAAATCCACGAAAGAAGCACCAAATAGATAATATGTCAATAAATTCCAAATTAATTTTATGTAAAACCATAACAAAACCTTGTTAAGGATTCAGAGCCAACAAGATAAGCCCAAGGTTAGAACAAAAATTAAGAACCTTAGACAGAAAATAGCCTCCCCCCCCCCCCCAACCCACCAAAAAAATAAAGAGTCAGAAAGCAGGAAACAAAATTGGGGAATCTTTAATACACCTTTGGGCCTCAGTTTGCTGTTGCAACAGAAGATTCATTTTTTTTTCATAAGGCAATGGAGAAGAAACACCAGCCACCAACTGAGCAGCAGCGAATCTTTGCTGATGAGCAGCTGCTCTCATTCTCATCATTTCCTCCTGCTGGTGATAAAGAAGGTCCATTTTACTGGGTGAACCAACAACACCACCATTAATATCAACATTATCAGCTAAACCACCAAGGCCATGCGAAAACTTGCAATTATCACCGTTCTTACAAAAGCCTCTAGCAAAATAAAGACAAGGCTTGTAACCACCCACAAGACCACCAAATCCGCCGGCTTCTTCAACTGTTCCGAAACATGCATCACTTTCTGAAAAACTCCTTCTATGACCAATAAAGTCCTCATTCCCAGAAGAGGAAGAATCATTCAAAAATGAAAAATAGTCCCTCATTTGATTCTCATCGATTAAATCAGTACTGCTATCCCCAGTCTTTGAAGTAACTAAGAGAGACCCAAAGCGGATATTTTCATAAGAAAGAAAGGGACTTGATTTTGGGCTACTAGCAGGAGACCATGAAGGCATCTTCTTCGAAAATTCTAAGAACCCATTTCTCGGAATGATACTGGGAGACAATGGAGGAAGTGGGTTTTGGGAATTGTTAGAGCTGTTGGGTCTTGAGATTGGGTTCAAATGAGTAGAGAAAGTGCTTGAAGAAAGTCCTAAGTGAGCTTTAGCTTTGAAAACAAGGGACTGCAAAAGGGTTTCAGGACCAAAGGCTAAACGCAACAAATCCATGTCTGCTAAGTCCTGGATAAGGATGTAACCCATGATTTTAGAAGCATTTTCTGGGTCTAAAACCTTGATTTTACTGAACAAAATGTTGGTTGTATCACAAAGATCCATGGAGGCTTTACAGTTTTCTCTCGTTTTTTGTTTGTTTGGTATGAGAGAAACTGTGGAGTTCGGATTTTTTTTTTCACTTAGAAAACAGACAGTAGAGAGAAGAAAGAGAAAAGAGAGTGAAAAGGAAGTGGCGTTTGTGGGTGGGTTTTTGGGGTTTTCGAAGTTTTGTTTTCTTTTTTCCTTTTTTTTTTTTCAAAAAGACTTGGCTAATAAAAAATTTAAATGAAATGAAAAACAGAGGTAGAGTGGGATAGGGAAATGAGCAGAGAGGGTTTTGAAGTGAAGCAATGAGCGGGCTTTACATATCCTATAAATATGTACCTAAAAATAATATATAATAAATAATAAAATTTATAATTATAAACTAATTAATAATAATAATTTATGAAATATGTACCATATTAAAATTTTAAAAATTAGATTAAATTGTTTATGTATTGTCATTTATCTTAAGTTGATATCGAGTTAATTTGTAATACTGACTCAATCAAATATATTATATATACAATTGATGGAAGTAAGAAGGTATGCATAATAAAATTAATCAAATAAAGTTTTAGTTGAACTGTAAATTATTATTGATGCAATTGGTTCGAGTTCAAATCTCATCATTTGCAAATTTTTATTGTTTTTCTAAAATAAAAAGATTAAAGTACACTTGAGTGATATAACTTATTTTAATTACAGAACAACATTTTTATAATTTCCCTAATTGAGGTAGTGAGCCAATTGAGTGACCCAACTCAGTTAAGAGCTTAAATAATAGTATAAATAAAAAAACTTATTTCAATAAAACCGGTAAAAAAATCTGTTGGGGATCAACCCAATTAAGCAACGAACAAGTAAAAAGAGCGAAAGAAATTGAGAAATTGAATACACAAATTTAACGTGGAAAAACCCCTCTAAAGAGGATAAAAAACTACGAGCAAAGATAATTTTACTATAATGGCAAAAGAACGAAGAGTACAAAAGATGGAGATAAAAACTAAACCCCGAAAACCTGAAAGCAAAGAACCCTCAAAATGTAAATACAAAATTATCTAAAAGTGTTATGAGTTCTAATCTCTAATGGGTATTTTTTCTAAGGTTCTAAAAGAGCCTATTTGTAGGCTAAATTCATGGGTCAAATAATAATAAAATAATCTAGACTAATCAAATTTTGATCGAAACAAATAAACAGAGTTTGACTGGAATATTATTTCTCAAATTTGACTGAAATAGGAGTCATACTCAACAAATCTCCACTTTGACTCATATTTCCACAACGCTATCTTTGCCAAAGCCCCCTACGAGCCTATCTTGAACTATGCAGGGAATTAACTAAGTCGAATCTGTGCTTAGAAACTGAATGACTTCTAGCCTTCGACTTGTACACTACCAAATCAAAACTAACCCGGGTCTAATTTTCATGAACATAGTGCCTTAACTTTTCAAAACTTGCATCCAAAATAGAACCTCTCTTCAATGAAACGGTCATACATTTTTCCCTCATATGATCAAGTTGCCTCCGCTCCAAACGAGTTGACTTCGATTTCGTAACGAACAAGGGACGTCCGATTTCACCGGTCATTGTAGAACTTTCCAGAATATAAAGACTGCCGGTCCTTTTACCTTTTAATACGAGAGCTCCACGAGATACCTTAATGCCCCTCAACTTGATGTTGATTCTGCATCCTTTCGAGTCTAAAATACTTAAGGAGATGAGATTCTTTCCTAAATCAGGTACATACTTGACATTTGAGAATGTCCTAATTGTCCCATCGTACATCTTAATTTTAACAGTACCAATGCCAATTACGTTACTGGATAAATCGTTTCCCATGAGCACAACTCTACCTTCAACCAAACTGTATGTAAAGAATCATTCTCTATTGGGACACATGTGGAAAGAACGTCTCGAATTTAGGATCCATTCGGATAAAAGCTAGAAGCTTTCACTAGTTGACACTAACAAGAAATCATCACCGCTTTCATTGGCCAAATTAGCACCAACTACATCTTCCTCATTACTCTCAGTAATTCTTTTATTTCGCATTTATAACAATCTGCTTTGACATGACCTAACTTCTTACAGTAGCGACACCTTTTATCTTGCTTCTTTGATGTTACCAAAACGGAAGCTTGCCTGTTTACCTTGCTATTCAAACCAAACTTATTTTTGAGTTTGTCTCTACTCAACAAATGATCCTTCACATCTTCGAACGAGAGTTTTGTCTCTGCCATAAATTAGGGTCTCCCTAAAAGACTTGTATGAAGGGGGTAAAGAGCACAATAATAGCATAGGTTGAGCTTTGTCATCAATTTGAACCTCAACGTTTTTTAAATCATTTAAAAAAGTAATGAATTGACTAATGTGATCTCTAAGAAGTTCACCTTCGTTCATGCGAAACATAAATAAACATTGTTTCAACACTAAATGGTTAGCTAGAACTTAGTCGCATAAAAAGTTTCTAACCTTTTTCACAAGGCAGATAAGGTCTTTTCCATCAATACCTCTTGCAATACTGTATTAGCGAGGCACAACTGGATTGCAAACAATACATTTTCATCAAGTTCTTCCCATTCTGTTTGATTTAGATTCTCAAGCTTTTTCCCGGTAACAACTTTTTTCAAGCCGATTTGAACTAGAATTGTCATCATCTGAACTTGCCACAGATTGAAATTTGTGACACCATCGAACTTCTTAATTTCAAACATTGTTGCTCCTATTTCTGAACAGGCTGATCTACGAAAATTGAACTAGATCTGATACTACTTGTTGGGGATCGACCCGATTAAGCAACGAACAAGTAATAATAGTGGAAGAAATTGAGAAATTAAACATACAAATTTAATGTGGAAAAATCCCACCAAATAGGATAAAAAAACCACAGGCAAAGCTTGTTGGGGATCGACCCGATTAAGTAACGAACAAGTAATAATAGTGGAAGAAATTGAGAAATTAAACACACAAATTTAACGTGGAAAAATCCCACCAAATAGGATAAAAAACCATAGGCAAAGATACTTTTACTATAACAGCGAAAGAACGACAAGTACAGAAGATGGAGATAAAAACTAAACCCTAAAAACCCGAAAATAAAGAACCCTCAAAATGTGAACACAAAATTCTCTAAAAGTGTTATGAGTTTTAATCTCTAATGGATGTTTTTTCTAAGGTTGTAAAAGAGCCTATTTATAGGCTAAATTCATTGGTCAAATAATAATAAAATAATCAAAACTAATCAGAGTTTGATTGAAACAAATAAATAGAGTTTGACTAAAAGATTATTTATCAAATTTGACTGAAATAGGAGTCATACTCAACAAAATTTCTCTAGTCCTTCTCAAATTTGAAATTGAGCAAATTGATCCCTTTAAAAAAAATGAAACAATTTTAAGAGTAAGCAACTAAAGACAATTAATCATGATATTAATGTTTTCTATCAATTGTACAAAATTTTGATTGATATACTAACAAATTTAGCTTTCAATGTTTATATTTATTTTTCATTTTGGCCTTAATTTGAAAAAGTTCAACAAATTTTCCCTCAACATTTACACATTTACACAAATATTGCAAGATAAATTTCTTAAATTAGGATGAAATTGACAAAATATGTAAATTTTAAGGACTGAAATTATTATTATACCAATCAAAATCCTGTATAGATGATGGAAAACATTAACATTATAATTAATTATCTTTGGCTGCTCATTTTCGAAATTGATAGGGATTAAATTAAATTGATTTTTTTAAATAAATCAGTTTGTTCAATTTCGAAATTGAAAGGAATTAGAGAGATCTTTTTACCAATAAGATCAAATATTTAAAAATCAAACTCAATATTAATGAGGATTAATTCATAATTACTTTATCACTTCTCCTATAATTTAAGTGAACTGTTGAATACTTTTTTTATAATATAGTTTGTACGTAAAAGCTTTTCTCCACAACGTAAGTATAACATAATTTAGTATATATGGATCAACTTAATTTATTTTAGTCAAATGAATTATTTAAAAATTAATTTTTTTAAAATTATTATAATGATATTTTTGTTTTTTACTATTTCTATAAAAAATGTTTAAATAAAACAATGAAAATCACTACTTAAGAAAAACAAAATATTTAGAAAACGAATCTAAAATTGATATGAAAAATTATATATAAATACTTTACAACTTTATTTATAATCTAATTGTTGAAAATGTATATAATAAATGTCATTTGTATATAAAGATTATTCTTTTTTTTTAACAATCTCAATATAGATTCTAATCATATGTGTTTTATGACACAATGTATTGAACTACCCATAACCCATTTTAAACCTATTAATAAGAGGATAATACACTTCAACATACTTAAACCCACGTCCTCCTATATTAATAATAATACTCATATCGATCGAGCTAAAACTCTATCAACATATAAACATTATTCTTTTAACCCAAAAACCCAAAACGTCAATCTTACATAATATATATAATAATATAATCTCTCTATATTCTCGGTTTGTAATTTGGTGTCACGATAATTAACCAAATATTATTATTTTTGGCATGAATAAAATGTCAAGTAATAATTTAGGGTGTTTGAGAAAATATTAAAATTTATTATTTTATTCAAAGAATCATCTTATGGATAAAAAAATATTTTTAAATTTATTTAATAATTTTAAAGAACTTTTATTTAATACATAATTTTTAATTAAAAAAATGTATCCATCAAAATAAAAAATGTTAAAGGGAAAACATTTTGTACATTATTAGTGAAGTTTTTAGACACCACAAATAAGATCAAGGATTGATAAGTATCCTATAAAAGTATAGTAAAATACTTATATATTTAAAAAAAGAGACACGTGACAATTCTTTAAGACTGCTTGTTAATTAAAAAAATTTACATTGTCAATGAAACAAATACTAACCCAAATGTTAATTCTTTTTCATTTTTTGAACATTTATATTTTCTATAAAAAATAATTATATTTAAAATAAGAGAATATTTAGTACACTGCTAAGATCGATGATTGATAAGTGTCCTATGGGAAATAGTAAATTATTAAAAAATATTTTTTTTAAAAAGAGACGTGTGTTAAATTTTAAAAGCAAATTGTGAAATAAAAAAAGTATACCCTTAAAATAATGATTATTATTTGGTACAATCACGATGGAAATTTTAAATCCACAAGCAAAATTAAGAATTTGTCACAGTCTTATTTATGTTATAAAATAAACAGAGATGAAGAGAATAAAGAACAAAGAAAATATGAAAGCAATAGAGAATAATTTTTATTGATAAAAAAGGATGATTATAATGCTTCATCATAGTCTCTATTTATAGGGATAAGAAGTATAAAAGAAATAAAGATCTAATTCTAATAACTATTAGAATTTAAAGTATATCAAAACTTTATCTTTATCATGATGGACATCCACTTAATAAGATATTCATAGCACTCCCCCTTGGATGTCCATTGGTAAATAATGTGCCTCATTAAAATCTTATTAGGAAAAACCCTATGGGATAAACAACCTAATAAAGGAAAAAGAGTACACAATCTTCTATTACAAGTTGCTTCGTTAAAAGCCTTTACCAGGAAAACCCAATGGGATAAAACCTTGATTAAAAGAAAATAGTACAACTTGTTTTTAGTCTTCCCCTGATGACAATATTACATTACATCTTTGAGTCAACGCATTCCAATCTTGTGTAGTAGTCTTTCAAATGTTGAAGTTGGCAATGCCTTAATAAAAAGATCTGCTAAATTCTCACTAGAACGAATCTGTTGAACATTTATATCACCTCTTTTCTCAAAATCATGGGTGAAGAATAATTTTGGTGAAATATGTTTCGTTCTATCACCTTTGATATAGCTACCCTTCAATTGAGCTATATATGCTGCATTATCTTCGTATAAGACAGTTGGCATTTTTTCTTGTAAAGACAAACTACATACCTTCTAGATATGTTGGGTCAATATCCTTAGCTAAACACACTCTCAACTTGCCCCATGCATTGCAACGATTTCTGCATGATTTGAAGAAGTAGCAGCTAATGTTTAATTTGTTGAACACCATGATATGGCAGTATCCCCACATGTAAATAAATATCATGTTTGAGACTGACCTTTATGTGGATCCAATAAGTGTCCAGCATCAGCATAGCTGATTAATAGGGATTTTGAATCATTTGAATAAAATAACCACATATCAATAATCCCTCTTAGATATCTAAATATATGTTCAATTCCATTCCAATATCTATGTGTTGGAAAAGAACTAAATCTTGCTAACAAGTTTACAGTGAAAGCTATATCAGGTTTTGTGTTGTTTGCAAGATATATCAATGCCCCTATGGCACTTAAATATGGTACTTCAGGACTAAGAAACTCTTCACCATCCTCTTAGGGATAAAATTGATCTTTATTCACATATAACAATCGTACAATCATCGGAGTACTTAAATGCTAGATTTATTCATGTAAAATTTCTTTAATATCTTTTTGTATAAGTTGATTGATGAACATGAATTCCATATTTTAAATGCTAGATTTGTAAGCCAAGACAAAACTTTATTTTTCTAAGATCTTTCATTTCAAATTCTTTTTTTAAACAATTTACTATATTTTGGAGCTCTTCAGGAGTTCCAATAATATTTAGATCATCAACATAAATAGCAATTATTACAAAATTTGATCCAAACCTTTTTATAAAGACACATGGACAAATTGGATTGTTTTTGTAACCTTCTTTTAATAAGTATTCACTAAGACAATTGTACCACATGTAGCCTCTAACTTTTTCCTTTGTAGGTAAATTCAGGTATATCGACTATAAGCATCAAGAAAGGTAATATAGTACAAACACCCATATGATGACATATAGGCAGGAACTCAAAAGGAAAATTATATACAGTCGTAGAAGCAGTAACCAAAAGCTTGTAAGACTTTCCTAACTGATAAACAGAACAAATAGTAGGAAGTTGAGATGCTGCTACAAGAACTTTACAACTCTGTAACGCTTGATGGAGGACTTTATTACAAGGATGGCCTAGTCGATTATGCCACAAATCATTAATAGTTGAGGCTTTAGATGAGGCTTTGAGCTAAGCATGATTCATTGACTATCTTTGAGTTGAAACCTTAACTGAAGAAGTTGCACCAAGACTGTGACATGGAGAAGCAGTAAACCTATACAATCCTTTATGAGTATGGCCCGTTAGGAAAACCGCCCCTGTCTGTAAATCCTTCACAAAACAATAAAAAGGTAAAATTCAAAAAACACGTAATTATCTTTAAAAAACTAAGCAACAAAGAGTAAATTTTTACAAATATAGGGAACATGAAGGATATTTTTGAGCTACAAAATTCTATGTCCAGAGAGAAGAGAAGAAGACTCAATATTAACAACTTTTACACAAACATTGTTTCCCATAACCAACTGACCAGTACTTGTATATGCATATGCACCTTCAAGATTGGAAAGCTCATTAGTCACATGGTTTGTAGCCTCGGAATCTAGGTACCAAACTTGATCAACAGATTTAGTGGAAGCTAAAGAATAGTTTGGGGAAGATGATCCTGCTTGAAGATGATAGCCTTATTGAAATTTGGCATGAACTGGAGAAGAACGCTAATCTTATTGAACATATTTCTGATCATAAACCACCTATGCTTGCATATGTTAATCACAATAATGATTATAAGATTGGCTCTCAAACTGATGATAATTAACTTGCATCTGTTTCCTTTGATCAAAATCACAAATACCAGAAAAGTTCTCATCAAACCAGTAGTAACAGCGTTGAACAGCATGACCAATCATACCACAAAGTTGGTATTGAGGACGACCATGAGAGAACCTACATCCTCTAAATCTTCTTCGATAATAGCTTCTTTCACCTCAACTCAAGTTCTTGTAACCCTAATTGTAGTTCCTAGTAGATCCCTCGTGGGAGTCAGCGTCCTTGAATTGATTTTCTAAACTAAACTTCTTTTGAACCATATTAACTTGCAATGGTATGGATGCGATAAAGTCAAGTTGTCGTGTCTCACAATCAGTAAGCAGTTCAGCAAGAAGTTCAAGAGAAATTGAAGCAGCTAAGGCCACTACTCTAATAGACTTATACTCAATGGGTAATCTTGCAAGAACAATGCTAACTTGTTCTTGATTTGTTACTAGACTACCTACTGCAGTCAAGACATCACATAGACTTTTGATTTTAAGCAAATACTCTTTGATGGACAATTGCCCTTTCTTCTATGAGTACAACATGTGTTTAAGACTTGAAATTCTGACTCTTGATCGAGTAGAATATCTCTTCTCAATGGTAGACCATACTTCAAAACTTGTACTAGCAATAATCAAATAGACAAGAAGATTATCACTTACTGTGGGCAACAGCTACGAGGCTAGCAATTTATCTTGTTGGTTATGCAAAAAGAACTCAAGATTCTCAACTAACTAGCCTTCTTCATTAACTATGAAATGTGAAATAGTGGTAGAACCTTGAATATATTCTTGAACACCATAGCCTTCAAGAATGAGCACAACCTATTACTTCCAAAGAAGATAATTGGTCTCATTGAGTTTGATAGTACGTACTGTGTTGGGGAAGCTGCTGAATCTTCCTGACCGGTCGATTTGTAGTAATCTCCTCATCCACTCCTTCTAACGACGATGAATGTTAAAACCCTTCATTTCCAGTACGAACTTCTGGAGCGATGCACATAAACTACCTAATCAACAAAAAAACCTTAGCTCATATACCATGTTTGAGTTTACAATGAATACCAAGAATGCCAAGAAAAGAAACCGAACTTGTATTTCTTTTAGTCTTCAGAGTAACGTATTTATACAACACATGACCATACAAACCATGCTATTAACTAACTTAACTAATTCAAACTGCTACTAACAAATCTAACTACCAACAATTTTTCAATATTCCTTAATAAAAACTAAGTGACCTACGAAACAGTATGGACCAGTTGCACTAAGCTAAAAAAAATTAGTTCAATTGACAATGGAACAGATTTCAAACTGGTTTGACTAATCAGTTCTCAAAACAACTAGTCCGTCCCATTTAAAGTAAATAAATTATTAAAAATAAATAATATTAAAAAATATATAAAAATTGGTTTAATTAATTTTTTAGCTCGAGGATCCTGTCATTTTACAACTCGGACTCCTTTTGTCAAAGTGTGTGACTCCTGCTGGGTACCCTAAAGCTGATCTTCCTGTTGCAAGTAAAGTTTTTCGACCTTATCTCTCTTATGTTTCTTGCCTTTTTATATTATTGATAGGGGCATCGTTGGACCTCTCTTTGTATATAAAATGGGGGTCCTTTTTTTTTAAAGAATGGAATGGCCGAGGATAATCCCAGTATAGGCTTGGGTTTCTTGAATGATTATAATTGTTAAAGTTGACTTGATTAATATAGTTTGAGTATCTAATCATTATATAGATTGGTTTTAAAGAAGAAAAGCTATGAACAAATTGACATAAAACTTTGGGGGCTGCCTCCAATTATAAAGAACAAATTCTATCAAGTAGTATATATGTACTTTATAATTTCATGGCTATTCTCCTCATAATTGTGTAAAACGGTATATTTTTTATCAGTTCTTTGCATGCCAATATTACTAGCTTATAAGATTACTTGCATGAAATTCTATCAAATTTTCGTTTAAAAAAAAGTAGTATATATTATATACTTTTCTCACTGTTCATTTAGATTCAAAATAAAGAAATAATTTTAAATATTGTCCCTTTTTTAACTTTTTGTTTTCAGCTTATCCCTGAGTTCTACAACTGCTAAAATTTTATGTTAAATAGTGGGCAGTGCAAGTAAATTAGAAGAATTGGTTCCCTTTGACGAATGTCTGGTGCACCATAGCTTATGGTGTTTAGTTTAATTTCTACTATATTAATTTATTTAAAATCATATATTTTTTGTTCTAACTTTGATTTTTGTTTTGTTTAAACATTTCACTAATCCTCTCGTTTAAAAACAGCCTTTTTTTTAATTTTTTTTAATTCTTAAAAAAGATGATTCGATACAATTAAAATAAAATAAAGTAAAACCAAACGTATTGATGATGCAATTGGAAAGGTGTTACATAGTTTTCTTTAATGATAAATTCAGTCACTAATATTTGTATATTTTGTCAAAATGGTCCTAATTATATTTTTGAATTGATGTAATGAATAAATTCAAGGTTTCAATTTTTTTTTCAAAAGGTTTCAATCATTCGTACGTTTTTTGCTGAGAATTTTTTCTACTGAGTTAATTTTTTTAGATAATTATGTTTATTTTCTTTAAATTAAGAGTTATTTTATTATTTTTTAATTTAATTATCTCATTGAGTTTTCTAATTAATAAATTATATCTCATTAAAAATATTCTATATATAAAATTTCACATCATCCTCGTTAACTTTTTTAAAGATACTTTCATCAAATTTATTAGAAAAAGCAGATTGAAGAAAAAAACAAAAGTTAATGGCCAAAAAAATTAAAAAATACAATTAAGATCTTAATAAAACATGCAAACATTAATGATCAAATTTATCAATAAACCTTTTATATAATGGGTATAAAATGAAGGGACCTTTTGTTCCCGGTCATGTCTGCGAGTTGCGGTTTTGTGTGTTTTCAGCTTTGGTATGGGGATATATACGATGTTAATAGAATGTGGAATTTTGTGTCGGTTTTCAGTCAGTGCTACATGGATTGTGGCTGATGCTGCAATTCTTTAATTTGTACAGGATTAATAATTGCTATTGGTAATACGGGTCTTACTTTAATTTTCATAATAAGTACTAGGTCTATGTGAGAAAGAATAACAAGTGTTCTTTGAGCCGTTTGATGCTAGTTGTTGCTAAAGAGCTCAAATAAGCAAAACTCAAGTCATATGATAATGGGAATAATGTGCGGTTTGGAGTGCTAGCTACCATTCAAACTTTAGATGCTTATAGAATCATCTATATCTATATCTTATTATGCATTCATTATACCGTTTATTTTTCGATTGAATTTGTGCAATGATATGTATTCATACGATTTTTGTCATCATCTGTTACTATTATTAAATTTATATACATTGCATTTAAAGGAGCACATAAATTTTCATCTAGACCAAATTTAACATATGAATTTTGCTATGTTACATTTGAGAACATAAATTTTGAAAATTCGATTTTAAATTTCATTTTAAGCATAAATTATATAAATAAAATTCATGCACGAGAAATACTATCTTAAGGAATGTGCACTCCCGATTTCAAGATTAGTGTTGATTGGATAATGGTATAACAAGATATTAAATTATATGAACTCTTTTATTATAATTTCTCGATATAGGGTATGATATAATATAGTGCCTAGTTGTTTTTTGCTTTCCAAATTAGAAAAGGATTTTCTATATTATTTTTACAGGGATTTAACCTTTTCGATTGCAGTGAGCCAATCTTTGTCAATTTTTTGCACCTTCATTTTTGTTTATTTTCGGTTGAAGTCTTTGTACTTTTGTAAATTTAAAATGGTTAAATTTACATGTATATGCTCACCAAATGGTTAGCATATTTTACATGTTCTACTAAGGGGTAAGCTAGTACTCATTGGCATAGGAACATTTATATGCCTTTATATTACTCTCTTTATTGATATTTTCATTTGACAAGTTGTATGCACTAGGGGAAAGTTCAACATACATTCATCACGTAAATTTAGGTTGAGTAAATTTGGTCGACGATAGTGATTCAACATGATTCTTATCACGTAATTTCAAGTCGATATGATCGACAGTAGTGATTCGACACGATTTTCATCATGTAAATTCAAGTCGAGTAAACTTGACCAATAGTCATGATTTAACGTGGTAAAATGATACTCTCTGCATAATATTGAGCTGCAAGGACCAACGGTAGTGTTGAGGGAAAAAATAATTATTTTACCATTGATACCATTAAATTTAACGGAAAAGTTAGACGGAGGGACCAAAATCTTTAAATCAAAAGAAGTACAAGGACTCAATCTCTCAAAATCAAAGTATAAAGACTAAATTTTAAATTTTGAAAGAGTTCAGGGAGCTTTGACATATTTTAATCATTTGTATTTCAGAGAATAATAAAAGAAGCATTAGAATATTAGCATGCGGTAAGAAAAAATGGTCAATTACCAAAATTCTGACAGCTAGATTCAGTAATAAATGTTCAAAAATTGCATCTGCCAGATTCAGTCAAAGGAGGTTTGAGCCCAATTTCTCCACTGTTTGGTGACAATTATATCATGTGACGTGATTGGTGAATTTTAAGGGCTTAGATCTTCTTTTTTATTTTACGTGTTTGGAATTATCTTTTGAAGTGTGGTATGGGGTAACATAAAAAACTAAAAAGGACAATGACATTCAAGTTTGGATCAATGTTTTTATCCCATCAATCAGTTTTCCCCTGTGGGGAGGTTTCATTGTTTTTAATTTTCTTTCTATAATCAGATTATATTTTATAAAAATCAATAAATTATTTTTTATATATTAAATTAAAGCGTAAATTGATATTTTTGTTAAAATTTTCATCTATTCGTATTGTTAAAATAGAATAATCAAACAATGATATAAGATATGTCACGCATATCTCATACTAACGTATAAAAATAAATTTTTAACAAATAAATAAATATTTTTTTAACAAAATAATTTGTTTGCTATTTGATACAAGGAATAATTTACTATTTTTTAATAAATAAGATAAAATATAATTTAATTTTTAATACATTGAATACTTTTAATTCTTTTTATACATTTGTAAAATTATTTCATTAGGGTGTTTGTCATTTTATATAAAAATACTTTTATCATTTTATATAAAACTACTTTTTTTTTCCTAAAAATTTGGGTAAAAGGAAATGCCTATTACTTAGATAGCTTCAACCATCATTACTCAAATAAAGACCCATCTCCCATAAATTTCAATTACATCAACCCCTGTTGTTCAAAATAATGGAAAGTGAAAACAAAGAAAGTAATAAAAAAAAAAAAAGAAATTAGGGTAAATTAGTAATAGATGTCATTTTTAGAAAATATTTAGGGTTTTGAATCATTTTTTTTATATTTAAAGAAATAGACTGATTTTAAAGAGAGAAATAACAGGATGAGTTTTCAATTAACGGTAACTTTTTCCCAATGATAAAAAAGTGCAACAGTAAAATTTTTTCAAACAGGTAAAGTAAGCTAGTTTATTTGCTATATAAACCCAAATCATTTTCTTCCTTGTGCATTTTAATCCCATTCTCCTAATTCTCTCAATTATCTCAATTTTTAAGTTCTCAAATTTTCATTCAATTTCTCTCATAATATTGTTGTTTTAATTATATTTCGTAACTTATTTGTTTTTAATTGATTTCTATAATGGCAATTCCGCTTATACGTTTAGATGACAAACATATTTTTGAAGTCCAAATGCAAATGGTGAGAAAATATTATTAGTTTTAATTAAGTTCATTATTAAGTTGTTAATGTTATTAATTTTAGAATTTTCTTATGTTTGTATAATCAAGCCAAAGATTGGATTTTAGAGACATACATACATAATTTAACTGTGAGGGCATCAATGTTATTGAAAAACACTTGCAAGAGGCGGAATTCTTGCACGTGTCTCATATGCTCAGGGGGACTAAATTGGATCATACATTTATCAGCACTTTGGTGGAAAGATGGAGACTCGAGACACACACGTTTCATCATCTGTGCAGTGAGTGTACAATTACACTCGAGGACATAGCTTTACAACTCGATTTACTAGTAGATAGGCTAGTCATTACGAGGGCAATGGTCATTGGCAATTGGAGCGCAGTTTGTGAGAAACTATTAGGCAATGTGTCAAACAAGTTTTTTGGTAGCCAGAGCGTTGGCGATTGGAAGAAAATTTCAATTATATCAATAACTCCACGAGTGCCGTGAAAAGAGAACAATACGCCCGAGCATTCATCTTAGGGTTAATCGAGGGTCTTCTAATGCTTGATAAATCTCAAAATTTGGTACATTAAGATGGCTACCACAACTCATTGACTTGAAAGAAGTAGGGTGACTCAGTTGGGGATCAACTGTGTTGATGACATTTTATCGAGAGATGTGTCAGGAGGCGCAACAAAAAAATTAAAATCAGGGGTTACATACTCCCTTAATCATGAGCACGGTACCAACTACCATTTTTACATCCTTGAGTAAATGCCCCATTATGAACTCCCACTCGTAATAAGGTAAAATTAATTTTATAATATAATTATCATAATATTTTTTTCATTATTATATTTTTTAAATAATATCTTATTTAAATAGGTGGAACAATGAGGTGAGTCATGTGGGTATACTAGACGAGCTTGAAGATATTCAGCTACTGTTAGATCAATGATTGGAAGCCTATGTTAGTTTTTGAATTTTTAAATTATAAAATATTTATATAAAGATTTGAAATTTAATATTAGGCACTTAATAAAATTTATAATTTCTACTATAATTTGAATGGATGTTATACGCTGACCCGATAATTCAAGAATGCATCCGATCGATCGAGTGATGTGCTAGTTCGGGTTTAGGCAAAGTATTCCGCCGCCACCCCAGGACATTGAAGAATTGCACAAGGTAGACTTACGGGGGAGAACTAATAAAGATTGGGTGAAATTTCACGAAAAATATATCTACATTTGGGAGCAACAGTAAGATTTCATACCTATGCGAGAATCAATTCTCGCACCAGATTTGGCAACCTCTCTGAATTACATGACATGGTTTAGACATCACGGTAAGTCATATCTACTACCGAAGGAGGAAATGACTAGGTGATAAACGCTAAATTATACATATTTTTACTTCATGTTTAGCCTATATTTTGGATGAATTATTATCAATTTAGTGAGAATTGATGCTCTTAATCTTTCTTTTTCATATCTTACACTCAGAAGAGCATAGGGAAGAGAAAAGAACCGAAAATAGACCAAAAACGGAGAAAATGGGCCAAAACGTGTAATCGACACGGCCTAAGAAGTCACCACACGGCCGTGGCACACGGTCGTGCCACACGAAGACCACACGGTCCAGCCCCCGACAAGCACAGCCAGGCCACACCGCCGTGCCACCTCAACAGTCCTGAACACAGCCTCTTGTCGAAACCACAAGGGCGTGACACACGGGCGTGTTCTAGTCGTGAGGAAGAGGAATTTCACTCGGATTTGGATGCTTAGAGGCTAAGAAAGGCTCCCCAAAGCTCTATATAAAGACCCTAGGAGGCAACTCTAAGGATATAATCTTTTCTCTCAAGAAAGAGCGCCATAATTCTGCCAACACAAGGAGTGAAAACAAGGGATTACTCCAAGGGAAGCCGATTGATTCATCCTAGAAGCCAGAGTTCTACATCAAGACAGAGGATCTCCCTAAATTCCTTCGGGGGTTTTTGGATTCTTTATGTTTTGTTATCTTAATTCTTTTGAAATGTTTTCTTTCTTTATTATGAACTAAACCCCTCAAATACTTGAGGGGGATGAAACCTTAGACAGATCTTATTATTATTTATTCTTGAACTATTTGATAAATACTTGAATTGTTCTTAATTATGTGTTCTTCATTCTTGATTTAATAATCCTAGGTATTACTTCAAGAACTTAATGTGCTTAAGCAGAGGAGCAAAAGTCCCTATTTTAAGAGTAGATCTACTATAATTAAGCAGAGTTGCATGTAACCCTAGACATAGGGCAACATAAATCTGCCGGATTAGGGTCAAACCTAATAGGGGGATCCATAGATCGAATTAATGCAACCTAGGGTGTTAATTAATAAAGAAACTTTAGTTAACAGCCTAGACCTAGTTGTTCTTATCCTCAAAAGAGGTATTAAGTTAGGGATCTCTACGGATCAAGTCAAGCGAAGACATCATCTAGTTCAAGAAGTTAATAACAAGTGAAGTCTAGGTGGATTCTCCCTTAAGTATTGCTCATATTAATCAGCTTTTCCCTACAGTTTTCCCCAGTTTACTTTTTGTGCACTTTTAGTTAGTTTTAGAATTAGTTTTAATCAATCCTCTTTTATTGTCAAGCTAGATAATGGAAAGGAAGTAAGTATTAATACTTTTGGTTCCCTTGGGTACGATAACTCGGTCTTGCCGCTAAACTATACTACTGTTCGATAGGTGCGCTTGCCTTTAAAATTGTGATATTAGTTAGTTTTTGGTGTGATCAGTTTTTATAAATTTTATTACTTAATATCGCGAGCATATCAAGTTTTTGGCGCCATTGCCGGGGAACTAAAATATTAAGAAAACTCAATTTCTATTACTTTAGCCATTACTATATTTATTTATTTTCAGCTTTTATTTATTTTTATTTTTTTTATTATTTTTTTATTTTTTATTATTTTATTTTTCTTTGCTTTTTCCTTCTAGGTATTTCTAGTTTATGACTAGAAACAACCCAGCAGGATCATTGCTTTTTGACGAAGATTTAGAAGCGACAGTTCGCAGAAATCGCAGAGAGATTAAACGAACCCTATAGTATCCAGAACAAGATCAAGAACAAAGGCCAGAACCTACAGAAGAAATGGAAGCAAATCAAAACATTCCACCACCTCCCGTAATAGTCGCGCCACCCGCAAATCAAGAACAAGCTCCTCGCACTATGTATGATTATGCTAAGCCTAGTTTGGTTGGTACCCAAACTAGCATTCTTAGACCTACTATTGTTGCTAATAATTTTGAATTAAAGCTAACACTATTCAGATGATACAGCAATTGGTGCAGTTTGATGGTTTACATGATGAAGATACAAATTCACACATAGCCAATTTTTTGGAACTTTGTGATACTTTTAAAATTAATGGCGTTTCTCATGATGCCATTCGTTTAAGGCTATTTCCAATCTCTTTGAGAAACAAAGCCAAACAGTGGTTAAACTCTTTACCACGGGCTTAATCACCATATGGGAACAGATGACCGAAAATTTTTTACTTAAATATTTTCCTCCAGCAAAAAAAGCTAAATTACGAAACGATATCTCTTCTTTTGTGCAGATGGATTTAGAAACACTCTACGATGCCTGGGAGAGATACAAAGATCTTTTGAGAAGATGCCCTCATCATGGCCTACCTTTACGGCTAGAAGTTCAAACCTTTCACAACGGTTTAAATCCATTAACAAGGCAAATGACCGATGCCGCCGCAGGAGGAACAATCAACAATAAAACACCAGAAGCAGCTTATGAATTTATTAAAGAGATGTCACTGAATAATTATTAGTGGCAAGTCATGCGGACAAAGCCGATGAAAGCTGCAGGAGTTTATAATATTGATGCTGTCGCTATGCTTTCTAACTAAGTAGAACTTTTAAATAAAAAGTTTGATAATTTTGTTGGTTCTACGCAGGCACAACCAGTGATGCAGTGTGATACAACTCTAGTAAATATGTTCAACCCAGATTTCTCATCCTATGGACATAGCATGAAAACTGAAAAAGCCAACTATATGGGTAACAATTTTAGACCCTAAAATAATCCTTATAGTAATACTTCCAATGCAGGTTGGAGAAATCACCCAAATTTTTCACGGGGAGGACAAGGAAATCAAAGACAACAACCTCCTCCGGGATTCCAGCAGCCACCACCACAACAAGAGAAAAAGCCGAATCTTGAAGAGATGTTCACCAAATTTATGGCTGCATCAGAAACCCGTTTCCAAAACACTGAAACAGCATTAAAGAACCAGCAAGTATCAATTCAAGGGCTTGAGAATCAAATCGGTTAGCTTGCAAAATTAATTTCAGAAAGACCGCAAGGTGGACTACCAAGTAATACTGAGCCAAATCCCAGAGAACATGTCAAAACAATTACTCTAAGAGATGGGAAAGTACTAGCTGAACCAGAAAAGAGATCTCCTTCAGAATCTTCAGGAGACAAGGCAGAGGAATTCAAGGAAAACACTCAACCAACACTTAAGGAATACCAACTGCCCATTCCATATTCGGCAAAGTTAAAGAAAGACCGTACAGACGCCCAATTCGGTAAATTTCTTAAACTTTTTAAACAATTACACATTAACTTACCTTTTGTTGAAGCAATTTCGCAGATGCCAAAGTACGCGAAGTTCCTTAAAGAACTTCTGACAAATAAAATGAAGTTGGAAGAATTAGCCACAGTGGAACTCAACGAGGAATGCTCAGCTAGTCTCCAAAATAAACTGCCGGTAAAACTGAAAGATTCAGGGAGTTTTACTATTCCTTGTTTAATTGGTAGTTTACTTATTGATAAAGCCTTAGTTGATTTAGGTGCTAGTATTAATCTTATGCCTTACAAAATGTTCAAGCAACTAGGTCCAGGGGAACCAAAGCCCACTAGGATGAGTATTCAACTAGCTGATCGATCTGTTAAATATCCTAGGGGAATCATAGAAGACGTGCTAGTAAAGGTAGATAAATTTATCTTCCCTGTTGATTTTGTTGTGCTTGATATGGATGAGGATATTGAGGTACCTTTAATTTTGGGACGTCCATTCTTAGCCACTACTAGAGCTGTTATTGATGTAGGGGATGGTAAATTAGTACTTAGAGTTGGTGAGGAAGAAGTCGTTTTTAAAATCTATGATGCTATGAAATTTTCTAAAGAACAAGATGATTCTTGTTATTTTGTTGTTATTATTGATTACTTTGTTCAAGATAAGTTTCAGGAACGTTCTATTACAGACACGTTGGAACTGTATCTTATTCAAGGTGGGGGAGAAAATGAAGTTACCACTGAAATTGAGGAACTAAGAAAGGAGTTAGATTCTAATGAAATCATCATAAGACACATAAGTTATGAAAGTATAAAGATGAATGATGAGTTGAGACAGAAACTTCCATTGATGAACCCCCCAAATTAGAGTTGAAACAACTACCAGATCATCTAGAATATGCCTTTTTAGGGGAGGATTCAACTCTACCAGTCATTATCGCATCAGATTTGAGCATTGCAAAAAAAGAAGAACTACTCCATGTGTTAAGGGAACACAAGCATGCTATAGCTTGGAAAATTTCAGATATTAAGGGAATTAATCCGTCCTTTTACACCCACAAAATTTTAATGGAAGATGAACACAAACCATCAGTGCAAGCTCAGAGACGATTGAATCCCAACATGAAGGAAGTCGTAAAAATCGAAGTAATTAAACTCCTAGATGCAGGTATTATTTATCCTATTTCTGATAGTTCTTGGGTAAGTCTTGTGCAGGTTGTTCCTAAAAAGGGAGGCATAAATGTGGTATCTAATGACAAAAAAGAGGCAATACCTACAAGAACAGTCACCGGATGGAGCGTTTGCATTGATTATAGGAAGTTGAATGACGCCACTCGAAAAGATCATTTTCCCTTACCTTTTATTGATCAGATGTTGGAAAGATTATTAGGTCACATGTATTATTGTTTCCTAGATGGCCTCTCTAGTTACTTCCAAATCCCGATAGCTCCAGAAGATCAGGAGAAAACGACATTCACATGCCCTTACGGTACGTTTGCTTATCGTAGAATGCCTTTTGTTTTATGTAACACTCTTGCTACTTTTCAGCGATGCATGCTAGCTATCTTCAATAAATTCGTGGAAGACGTCATGGAGGTATTTATGGATGATTTTTCAGTTTTCGGTAATTCTTTCCAACTTTGTCTTAATAATCTAAAACGTGTTTTGATAAGATATGAAGAGACAAATTTAGTGCTAAACTGGGAAAAATGCCACTTTATGGTTCAAGAGGGTATTGTATTAGGACATAAAATTTCAAATAAAAGGATAAAGGTAGATAAAGCAAAAATTGAAGCCATTGAAAAATTACCTCCCCCTAATTCAGTTAAGGCTATAAGAAGTTTTTTAGGACATGCCGGTTTTTATCGCAGATTTATTAAAGATTTTTCTAAAATAGCTAAGCCTTTAACAAAGTTGCTAGAAAAAGACGTGCTTTACAACTTTGACCAAGAATGTTTAGACTCTTTTAATGCTCTAAAAGAAAAGTTAGTCAATTCCCCGATTATGATTTCACCTGATTAGAAACTGCCTTTTGAACTAATGTGTGATGCAAATGATTTTGCAGTAGGTGCAGTTTTGGGACAATGAAGAGACAAGCACTTTCAACTAATTTATTATGCTAGCAGAACGTTAACAGCCGCTCAAACAAATTATACTACCACAGAAAAAGAATTGCTAGCTGTTATTTTCGTATTTGATAAATTCAGATCTTATCTGATTTTGTCAAAAGTCATTGTTTATACTGACCATTCTGCTCTTCGCTACCTCTTAACTAAAACTGATGCAAAACCTCGATTAATAAGATGGATTCTATTGTTACAGGAATTCAATTTAGAAATAAAGGACAAGAAATGAGCTGAAAACTTGGCAGCAGATCACCTTTCAAGATTAGGAAACACGCAACCCAAGTACCTTGACAAAATAAACGACTTGTTTCCTGAAGAACAACTCCTATCCTTAGCAGATGCAACAGTTCCTTGGTTTGCTGATTTTGCAAATTATTTAGCAGCTAACATAACCCCAAAAGGGTTAACCCATCAGCAAAAGAAACGATTCTTCGCTGATGTGAAAAACTACTTTTGGGAGGATTCTTTTCTTTTTCAAATTTGTGCAAATCAGGTTATTCGAAGATGCGTTACTGAAACAGAAGCATACCAAATTTTAAATCACTGCCATTCAGGACCCACAGGAGGACATCATAGTGGAGCTAGAACTGCTCATAAGGTACTCGAATCAGGCTTTTATTGGCCTACACTATTCAGGGATGCCAACAGGTATGTGACCTCTTGTGATAAATGTCAGCGAACAGGTAATATTTCTCAACATAATGAAATGCCTCAGAATTATATACTTTCATGTGAAATATTTGATGTATGGGGTATTGATTTCATGGGTCCATTCCCTACTTCATTTGGAAATAAGTACATCCTAGTAGCGGTAGATTATATGTCAAAATAGGTGGAAGCCCAAGCCTTACCTACTAATGATGCTAGAATGGTAATACGATTTTTGAAGAGACTATTCTCTCTATTTGGAACACCTAGGATAATTATTAGTGACAGGGCACACATTTTTGCAATGCCCAGTTTGAAAAAGTCTTAAAAAGGTATGGAGTACACCATAGAACAGCTACCCCTTATCATCCACAAACCAGTGGCCAAGTCGAAGTGACAAATAGGGAATTAAAACGCATCCTAGAAAAAACAATAGAAACAAATAGAAAGGATTGGTCAAAGAAAATAGGCGATGCTTTATGGGCTTATAGAACTGCTTTTAAAACACCCATAGGTACATCTCCTTATAAGCTTGTCTATGGAAAAAGTTGTCATTTGCCATTTGAACTTGAACATAAAGCATTCTGGGCTATCAAATTTTAAACCTTGATTTTAAGCTTGCAGGTGAGAAGCGATTAATGCAGTTAAATAAACTCGATGAATGGAGTTGCAATGCCTACGAGAGCTCACAACTATATAAGAAAGCCATGAAGCGACGTCATGACAAAAGACTGAAACAACCTAAACAGTTCAAAACAGGTGATCTTGTCTTACTCTACAACTCGATGCTGAAACTATTTCCTGGAAAACTCAAGTCAAAGTGGTCAGGTCCGTTCACTGTTCAAACTGTCTTTCCATATGGCACAATTGAGGTAACTCACCCCAACCACGGTACATTCAAGGTAAAAGGCCATAGGCTTAAACATTATAGAGGTGAGAATTTTAAGGAAAGAAGGGAGGAGCTTCAGCTCCACGAAATCCCTTCATGATACATCCAGAAAGAGTCGAGCTTAGACTCTAAATAAGCACTTCTCGGGAGGCAACCCGAGCACTAACTTAGTAATTTTTCGTCTATTTTGATTTTACTGTTTTCATGCATTAACTAACCCTTTTTAAATGCAGAGATTTAGGACCACACGGCCATTCTCACGGGCATGTCCCAGGCCATGTGAACACTTCAAACAGAGGCATGATCGTGTACCGAGGCCGTGTATAAACAAAGCACAAATTTTCCCAAAACACGGGCCACCGAAAAATAGCCACGGCCGTGCGACATGGCCGTGGCAATCTTTCGACTTCAACACGGGCTACCAACAACACCCCATGGCCGTGTGACATGGCCGTGGCAACCCTGCAGTATCAACACAGGCTTACACAAACCCCCACGCCCGTGTCTCCAGATCGTGGAAGACATTGTCAAAAAAGACACGGCCGTGGAACATATCACACGATCATGTGAAAAACGAACACGATCACACACGGCCGTGTAGATAGCCACACGACCATGGGAGTGACGAAGAACCGATCGCACACGGATGTGTGAAACATTAACACAAGCGTGTACTTCGAACCAGGCGCGCCAAAACCCCCGGATTTCTAAAGACACGGGTAAAACACGACTCACACGGGCGTGTGACATGCTCGTGTGACCCAAAAACTATAAATAGGGGCCACTATTCATTTCCTTCCTTATTCAAAACCCTCAAATCTCCCCCAACCACCATAAGCGCCGCTACACACCCCAAAAACACCACCACCTTCGAAATCAGCCGACCCACGCCCCTGCATACCTGACCCACGACTGTGCAACTTTATATTCGATTCTATTTTCACATTTTTCTCATTTATTTTCAGTTATATTTCATTTTTTTCTATTTAGTTAAATTTTACTTTATTCTAATTGTTAATTTAAGCATGGAATTAGTTATATTAGGATGAATAATCTAGAATGGTCTAGAATATATTAGGACTGCATGCCATTTAAATTCAATTATTGTATGCCACTTAAATTCATATTTGCATGCCATTTTTCTCATATATTTAGTATAAATACAACTCAAATTTCTTAATTTTGTTACAAATTTCAAAATGATTAATTTCTATTATTTAGGTTAATCCTCATTTTATATTTTCTTAGGAACATTATCATTCTAATCTACATTTTAATTATTATCTATCTAGTTTAATCTCAATCTTTAGGACTAATGCTTGTTATTTTATTTCAGATACTATGTCGTTATCACGTGGTAGGAAAACTGCCGTCCCCATCTCCAAGAAACGTAAGGGGCCAGGGAGTTCATCAGCAAGGCCCACCTCTGAGGCTCGACACCTATTCATCACATTTTTCCAAGCTTAGAAGGAGGAGCATTATCAACTACTTCGACCCCGCCCTATATCCACGGGCCGCTGCATAGATTGGGGCGACCTTGAGCAGATACATCTAGTGGACGACGTCTGGGCCTTATTGATGACCGAGCCATGGGAGCAGTTCTTCCAGATTATCGAGCCCATCTACTTGGAACTCACCCTCGAATTCTGCTCCACATTCCATCTACAAACTGTGATGACTAGATTCGATGATCTAGGGACGGTCCAGTTCCGTCTGGGAGGACTTGTGCGGCACCTCAGCGTGCCAGAGTTTGGCTCCGCACTCGGGCTCTACATAGAGCAATTCATTGTAGACGAAGACTTTCTCAACCTTTCTCCCTGCATCCATATCAGGCCAGTCGACTGTTGGAACGAAATCGCCCCGAGACGTCAGACATATAACCCCAGTGTCAGTAAGGCGACCGCCCTCGTTCCCTCTCTGAGGTACATTCATGTTCTCCTTACTCACACTCTGACAGGTAGAAGAGAGAGCACAGGCGTCATCAACACTCACGACGTCTACTTCTTATGGTGCATGGCGAACGAACACATCATCGACTTGGTATACTTCATCGCGCACGCCATGCAGCATCAGACGGAGAGGCACCGCAAAGGTGTCTTATCCATGGAGCCCTACATCACACGTCTGGCTCGTCACTTCGGGCTCCTCAACACTTCAGCCTAGACATCTGATTAGTCAGATGTCTCCCAAAGGCATCGTGACTATGCTACATATGAGGATAATCGAGCGGAGGCCAGGAGGCACCCCCTTCAGTTTCGCCTTGTTCAGGAGGGCGAGGACCAAGAGGACATTACTGATAATGTCCCACCACCACCACCGGAGGAGGACGCACCCACAAAACCAGCACCCCCTCGCCGCCCATCTCATGCAGCAGCCGTCCATGCTGACTTATCTAAGCGCTTTTCACACTTTGAGCAGTAATGCTTTCGGCGCCTCGATTATATCGAGCCACCTTAGAGCAAATATGCCAGCACCTTCGTATCACTCTACCGCCGCGTGATCCATCTGAGGATTGGATATATCTATTCCTCTTAACTTTATTTTTTTTTACTTACTTTATTTTACTTTATTCTGACTTTTGAACACTGATCTTTATTTTCACCTTTTCTTCTAACTTTATTTTCCTTTTTACGTTTCTTTTTATTTTCTTTCATTTCATCTTTTTCATTATTTGAATATTAGTATTTTTAGTATTTTGCTTTATTTTATTTTATTTTTTTCATAACGACCAACCCCTAACGAGTAATTTCAATTAATCTAAATCCCACGACTAATAAATACTTTCGTAATTTCAAAGGAGCTTTACAGCTCAAATCTCTACGAAAAAGGGAACACCTTGCCACAACTGCCAACTCTTCCAATCTCCGTCTCACTAATCCATCCAAAGTAGGGAGTTTCATACCTCCCCCTCTCTTATGATCTTATGCTTTTATTACTACTAATGCTATCTTTGTACATTGAGGGCAATGTACATCTTAAGTGTGAGGGGAAAATCTATTTTCAAGTCTTTACACTCTGTTTGAAATCCCTGAACTTTACTAACATTTTGCATTTTTCTCAAATTCTCACTTTCACTCTTTGTATTATCTTCAATCTCCTATTAAGAATATATTTTGATTGATTTATGACTTTTATTGATATGTTGAGAATTAAGACATAGGTGCTTGTACTTTGATTATTCAAACTTTAAAACATTAGGGAATCAAGTATGATAAGTTGAAATTTTTGAAAACCCCAATTTTTTTTCATAAGTTATTTTCCTTAAATTCTAAGTGTTATCTTAAGATTTGAAATTCGCAGGATTGACATCAAAAGCCATAATTCTGGTGAGATTTTTGAGCTTTTTGAGCATACATTCTTTCGTGTTCACTTTTATTATTGTTTTGAGTGAGTCAACACTGATTTGTTATTCTAGAACTTGCTTTGATTATAGATGTTGAAACCACATCATTGATTTGATATACCGAGATGATAAAGGCACCTAGGATTTAACCCACTTACTCCACAAAAGCCTACCTTCATAAATTAACCCTTAGTGAATCCCATTGAGCCTAACAACCTTTTCTTTAACTTACCTCTAATATTAACCTACAACCCATTTTTGTTGAATTCCATTCAATTACTTTGATCCCTATTTTTGTCGAGATTTGAGTTGAACTTATTATCTAGCTTTATTCTCTTTTCCATATTGTAAAGTTGTAAAATTTCAACTTAATGTATTTTACTTGAATTGTTCCTAAAAAAAAAACGTATGCATTCAGTTGTAATCTATAATAGTTCAAATAGTTTTTGCATACTTCTAGGCAGAATTGATATTATCTTAAGAATTAGCTCGAGAAATATGTTCCAGTTATAGAGATTTTTCTAGCTAGATGATTTTTCAATTAAATCTCGATTCTAACCCTCTTTTGCAGCCTGTGACAACACCCTTAACCAAGCCCCATTACAACCATTGAAAGACCTTTTGATCGATGTATCTATCAATCTATAGCGGTGGAGATATGATTTTTTTAGCAAGCCTATGGTAATAACTTTTCAGATTGACTAGAGAGTGCTTAATTTTTGAACCCTAAACACTTCGAGTGGATAGAGTGAATCCTTAGTGAGGATGTCAACTTCTGTTAATTAAGATGGAGAGATAACTACTTAGGCACTAGGAAGAAACTTATGTTTCAATGATAAAATTCTCAACTTAGAGTGATTGAATCTTTAACGTTCTTCTGATTGAATTCTCATTGTATGATTACCTGTGGATTAGTTTGAAACATTATTGATAAAGATTGTAAGTTGAGAGGAATAATTCTTAATTAAAGATTGAGATTTTGCTTGAGGATAAGCAAAGGCTTAAGTGTGGGGGTATTTGATAAACGCTAAATTATACATATTTTTACCTCATGTTTAGCCTATATTTTGGATGAATTATTATCAATTTAGTAAGAATTGGTGCTCTTAATCTTTCTTTTTCATATCTTACACTCAGAAGAGCACAGGGAAGAGAAAAGAACGGAAAATGGACCAAAAACAGAGAAAATGGGCCAAAATATGTAATCGACACGGCCCAAGAAGTCACCACACGGCCGTGCCACACGAAGACCACACGGTCTAGCCCCCGACAAGCACGACCAGGCCACACGGCCGTGCCACCTCAACAGTCCTGAAAACGGCCTCTTGTCAAAACCACACGGGCGTGGCACACGGGCGTGTTCTAGCCGTAAGGAAGAGGAATTTCACTCGGATTTGGATGCTTAAAGGCTAAGAAAGGCTCCCCAAAGCTCTATATAAAGACCCTAGGAGGCAACTCTAAGGATATACTCTTTTCTCTCAAGAAAGAGCGCCATAATTCTGCCAACACAAGGAGTGAAAGCAAGGGATTACTCCAAGGGAAGCCGATTGATTCATCCCAGAAGCCAGAGTTCTACATCAAGACAGAGAATCTCCCTAAATTCCTTTGGGGGTTTTTGGGTTCTTTATGTTTTGTTATCTTAATTCTTCTGAGATGTTTTATTTCTTTATTATGAACTAAACCCCTCAAATACTTGAGGGGGATGAAACCTAAGACAGATCTTATTATTATTTATTCTTGAACTATTTGATAAATACTTGAATTGTTCTTAATTATGTGTTTTTCATTCTTGATTTAATAATCCTAGGTATTACTTCAAGAACTTAATGTGCTTAGGCAGAGAAGCAAAAGTCCCTATTTTAAGAGTAGATCTACCATAATTAAGCGGAGTTGCATGCAACCCTAGACATAGGGCGACATAAATCTGCCGGATTAGGGTCAAACCTAATAGGGGATCCATAGATCGAATTAATGCAACTTAGGGTGTTAATTAATAAAGAAACTTTAGTTAACAGCCTAGGCCTGGTTGTTCTTATCCTTGAAAGAGGTATTAACATAAGTTAGGGATCTCTATGGATCAAGTCAAGCGAAGACATCATCTAGTTCAAGAAGTTAATAACAAGTAAAGTCTAGGTGGATTCTCCCTTAAGTATTGCTCATATCAATTAACTTTTCCCTAAAGTTTTCCCCAGTTTGCTTTTTGTGCACTTTTAGTTAGTTTTAAAATTAGTTTTAATCAATCCTCTTTTATTTTTAGGCTAGATAATAGAAAGGAAGTAAGTATTAGTACTTTTGGTTCCCTTGGGTACGATAACTCGGTCTTGCCGCTAAACTATACTACTGTTCGATAGGTGCGCTTGCATTTAAAATCGTGGTATTAGTTAGTTTTTTGTGTGATCAGTTTTTATAAATTTTATTACTTAATATCGCGAGCATATCACTAGGCAACGTCGTCGTAGGAGCCCAAGATGACCCCGTATGAATCCTAGGTCGAGAGTACATGCCTTGATGACATTAGCTCCAACCCCACACTTGACACCAAGGGGTGCACCACTTTCCTGTTAGGATGGTTCATATTATTCTGGCGTTTTTACTAGCCCTAGGTTTTTACACAAGCACCACATTATGCACCACTGTACAATGTATCAACACCTTCTACAGGTGCAGTTTTTACACCACCTCCATCCCCAACACCATATGGAGTGCCAATGCTAACAACAACACTGATGTATTCGCCATATCCAACAATTCTAACATTTTATTCGCAATCAGGTTATGCACCACCATACACTTATCCGCCGATAGTATCACAAACACCTCCAGCATCATTATTTTACGAGATGGCTCATCTTTGCAACACATGTTACTACAATCAACGAAATACGATGGTAACCTAGGACAACAGGACACTCAAGCACAGAGGAACAAGAAGAAGATGAATATAAAGCTCAGGGTGAAGATGAAGATAAAGAAGATGAGGATTTGAAACCTCAACTATGAAGAAATCCTCCTCGTAACCGAAACCCATCGGGTTGTGGTAGACATTCAGCCTGACGACACTAACGTTTTTTTTTAATTTTTGGCATGTAAATCATCATTTACTTTGTTAAGTTTTAATTTATATTGTATTACTCTTTTCCATCCATAATGTATTTATTCCTATTATATAAAAAATGTTATCTATTGCATTTTACATCAATAATATACTTATTTAAATCTAAGAAAAAATTAAAAAATTTTGCTATTGTATTCTAATGAATTTTTCATATCAACAGTATATACTTATTTATTTACAATCTACGAAAAAATAAAAACAATTTAGAATGTATTCTGTTGTATTTTTCATCAGTAATATATTAATTTTTACAATTTACAAAAAAAATGCGAAGTAATGAAAAAAATGAACAAATTGTTTGTTTGTTTCTTCATTTTGTATGTCTATAAAAAATGATTAAATATGTTAATTATGTCTTGTCCTTAATGTTTCCCCTAAGTGTGAACATGTTGGCTTCGTATGCCCTAGGTTCATACAATACCTACATAACCTCGGTTGGTCTATGTCACACCTCAAGTTAGATGGGTCCATAATTAAGGCGTGTAAGTGGTGAAATAAACTGTTTGGCGAAGTATAATCCGCCCATTTGCTTCTTTTGGCTTATATGTGTAGGTGTATAGTAACCTCCGTATAGTAAGTGAATATTCTATTTCAAATTATTTTGTTGTTTAAAGAAAGAGATTTTGTGAAGCGAAATGGTAATCATGGTATGAGTTATTGTCAAAGGTATAATACGCCCTGTTTGCCTTAGTACTGTGCTGGTTGGGTTGTAAACTGACCTGATTAGAAACCAATTGGATAAACTAGTTTGATATCTATTATGCAGGGTCTCATTTATGTTTCTCTAAGAATTTGTAGACCATTAAGGAGGAAAATTCTGAAATTTGTGACACTTGTTAAGTCCCATTCTAAGGGAGTGAGTCATATATATGTGTGTGTGTGTGTTAGAAGGGTTAGTAAGGGAGTTTTCTTCTTCCTTCAGTGTTACTCTTTGTTTCTTTTTCTTAAATCTAATTGCATCTCTTCCTCCCTAAGTTGGAAGCTAAGGCTATTATTTTGATCAGTGGTTATTCTATCTTCGAGTAAGTATTACAGCTTTGCATGTTAAATTCTGAAAGAGTAAGTCTGTAAGGGGTATAAGAATAGTACGTTGTAAGTGAAAGACCTTGCATGAGGGTTATCAATGATTGAGATGATAATAGTTTGTATATAAATGAGTTTTAATGGTGATATCATATTCTGTAAGCAGTTTTTTCTGGTTTGAGAAGTATATCTGAGTCTAGAGTTTCAAACTACAGTAGGTGAGTATTAGGAGATTTTTTATCTTAACTCTTGCATCTTTATAATTCAAATTGAAGTAAATCTAAATGGAGATGATATCTCTAATAATTGGTAAGTGTCTGAAGCCTAGTAAGAATGATATATATAATACCCCTATACCCGACTCGATCGCCAGGTCAAGATATCGGGATGCTACATTTGTTGCCGAAGTAACGACAGTCAAATTCGTTTCATTTTAAGTACTTATTTAATCACTTTGATCAATTTAAGATTTTGATATGCCTTAGTATCATTTTCGAGTCTTATATAGGTTTATTACAACCTTTAAAATAGTCTAAAGAGGAATAGAGACTAGAGTAAAAGGATTTCAAATATTAAGGGTGACGTTGCGACATTAAGGAGTTCCTCATCACAATGTCACAAATTGACTTATGTTGTCACGATGTGGTTCCTCCGTCATCGCGTTAAGAATTCTATTTCCTATGTTTTTACCATATTTCAAGTTTTTAACATCCAAGTCCCTTTTCAATAGCTCAAAATTCAATCAATTCAACTCATTTTACATAAAAAATCATTCTCATTTAAGTATTTATAGTTTCAAGTCCACATAATATAACATGATATTCAATAAAAAATACAAGGCTTATAAAATTGACACAATTATCAAAGTTTTTCAAATAAGTCCATTAAAGGACTCAAACTTACAAATACAATTTACTTTTTCTACATACCATGACTAATGCCAATATATATACCCATTAATTTATCAATTAGGACTTCATCAATTCATTTTATGAGAATCACTTACTTAGTACCTCAACAAAGTATTTGAATTTATTTTATGTATTTTCAAGTCCGTTATTTGCAACAATTCCTTAGTATTATCACTCTTCTATTATTTTGTCTCATCCTCCTCTCCATTCCATATCCTTAATATTTTTTTATATACATAAGTCTTTTTCTCTTAACATATGTTGCCTATGTGTGACATTAATTAAGGTTTTTTTCTAATTACACATTACTCTTATTAAGACTGTCCATTTGAGTGACAGTCACTAAATAGACTCATTAAGATTTTAACTAATATAAACTTCATCACCTAAACATTTTTTTTACAATTTATAATGATTTTTCAAAGTTAGAACAAAGGAACCCGAAATCAATTTGATCTTGTCTCACCAAAATTCAGAGATCTTATAATATAAAATTCTTTTGCTTACACCGTTTCTTCTATGTAAAACTAAACTCAATAGGATTTAATTTAATACTTTAATTATCTTCTAATTCTATTTCTACAATTTTTGGTGAACTTTCAAAGTCGAACTACTGCTACTATAAAAAAAATTATTTTAGTGCAAAATGTTGATAACCAAGTTTGTAACACCCTCATTTCCCTTCTCTATAATATTTCCCCTCACTTCCTCTTTTTTCCCTTTACTAACATATTAAGAACATAAAACTTTATATAAGAAAACTCCACTTTAACATTGTTTTCACGCTTTTTCAATAATATCAAACTTAAAAATATATTGAAATGTTGATGTTCTTACAGTATCCTATTGATTTCAAACTTTAACTTGATATTCTCTCTCCTCCAACTTCTATTTTCTTGAATTCAATCTGATATTCTTGTTTTCCATAGTCTCCTTGTCATTTTTTTATCTCTTGGTGGTTATGGAAATTTCTTAAAATTCTAGGTGAAAATGGTGGATTTTTTGTGGAAGGATGAAATTGTGAAAAAAATAAATTTTTCTTATTCTCTTCTCCTCACTCATGTTGGAAAGATGGGAAGATCCTTCATTTCCTTCATCTTTCTCTTCTTTTATACTAGTAATTTATAATAAAATATTCATAAAATATCTTATTAAAATATTAATAAAGTAATATTTATCTAATTAAATAATTATAAAATATCATCAAATATCTCCAACATCAGCACTGCCTTCTAGAATTATCTCTCTTGATATTTAACCATTTTTCCATTTATGATCTTTTAAAATTTCATTTTTGAATCATCACTTAATTTGGTAAAATTACAATTTAGTCCATTATACTTTTTTCGCTCATTCAATTTGGTCCATATTTATCCGTTTTCCTTAATTTCTAGATCCTTCTACCTTTAAGATATTTGCACTGTTGGTCGTCACTTCAACTTTTTCATATTTATAATTGTGCTATAGAACTTTTCACATATTTACAATTTAGTCCCTTCCTTAATTTAATACATCATGTCATGCTTCTTGATTTAAATTTCTTTTGATATCTTGCAACTATTATTTTATTTGATCTTATACCTTATTTAGCTAAGATTTGAAGATGTTACAATATAAGTGTTATGATGATATGTATGAAGTTCTGTTGGAATAGAATGTTGGTGAGTAAGTATGCAGGTATAGGTTGATATAGAAAATGTATGAATCAATTAGATGCATGAACGAATTCGGGTAAGTGAATGTTGTGTAAATGTCCATCTGTGATGCCTCTGGTAGGGCAATTATATTGCTAATCAAATTGGCAAGTTACGTTATGAAAACAAGTGTAAGACCATGAGGTTGAGACCCATGGTATCATATGATACGAAAACACTCATGGTGTAGCCTCCAATAAGATGAAGATTAGATTGGCAGATTACGGTACATGAAAGTGTGTAAGTCCATGTAGTTGTGACCCATTGTAAGAGATGATTGTATGTATGTTCATGGTACAGTCTTCGATAATATGTAAATCGAATTGGCAGATCACGATACATGAAATTTATGTATGAGTCCATGAGGGAGAAACTCATAGCACCTTCTATGAAAGTCTGCCGGAATAGTAAATACATGATTCTGTATAATGCCTTTGTGGCGTATTCTATTTGGCCCTTGTGGCGTACTCTGCTAAGTCTGTATGGTAAAGTGAGATTATCCACCCTCGTGGTGAGTTCTGTATAACTTCTAAGTGTTCTATGATAGATATTGCTATGATAAGGTTATGATCGTCTGAGGTTAATATAATTGAATTGAATCTGTGATGTAGTCAAATGAGTTTTAAAGGAAATTATTGGAAAAGAAGTGTATCTACATGTTAAGAAGGGTATTCGTCATGGTAATCTGTTAGTGTTGAATATGAGCATTTTCGTAGTTATGAAAGACCTAAGAGATTATCAATGTGAGTTTATCTACGTTATGTAGTACTAAAATCTGAGTATCTAGTATCCGCCATGTTTGAATAATATCATGTCTTCTCTTGAAATCTTATGGAATCAGAGTTATTATTAAGTATTTTGTATTTTATAACAAAAATGTGTGGAATTCATGGGAATGATATGTATAGTTTATTATCAGTATGAGCTTGTTGGGTAGTGAACTATAATATAGTTTGATTAGTAAACTAATGGTATCCAAATCTACGAGAGTATCCGCTAAGTGTGTATGCATCCGTTAATGAACAGTATCTGTAAACAACCATTCTAGGTTAAAGGTGTGCATGGGCCGGGCTGGGTTAGGTTCGGGCTGGCCCCAACTAAAAATTTAGGCCCGTTTGTTAGGTCAGGGCCTGGCTCGGCCCGAAAAATGGGCCTAAAATTTTATCCAAGCTCGACCTGAATAAAAATGTTAAAACTCGAGCCCGACCCGGCCTGCCCATATTAATTTTTATATTATTTGTACATAATTTTAAAAAATATATAAACCATAAAAAATACTAAAAACATCAAAATAAATATTTCTCAACAAATTAAAAATAAAATTTAAAAAATATGTATACTTAAATAATAATAAAATAGATGCAACTTAACAAACAAATACCTCTAAAATAATAACAAAATTGACAAATGTCTTTAAAATAATAACAAAATTAACAATAAAATAAGTTTTATACAATATCTAAACAATAGCAACAAAATAGTAGCAACATAATAGTAAAATGGTAGCAAAATAGGGAGAAAACAATAAGAAAATAATATAAAAAATAGATTTTTTTGTCTTTAGTGAATTCAGGCCGGGCCGGGCTGGGCCTAGGCCAAAAATGCCTTACTCAAAACCTGACCCATTTTTTAAACGGGCCTTATTTTTTTGTCCAAGCCCACTTTTTGGGCCTATATTTTTGCCCAAACCTTTCCACATTTCGGGTGGGCCTTTGGGCAGGCCCGGGCTGTAACGTCCCCATGCCCGAAACCGTCACCAGAGTCGAGTTTGAGGTGTTACTAAACTTAATTTATCATTAAACCAACTTTACATCATTTATTTTAATTTTCGGAATATGCAGAATTCCTACATCATGGTCGCTTTAAAAATCATATCTCGAGTTACGAAACTCGAAATCAAGATCCGTAAATTTTCCCTAAATCTAGACTCACATATCTATTCAATAATGTTTTTCTAGAATTTTTAGTTGGGCCGATTTGTACAGTTTATTAGTTAAATTTACCCCTGTTTCAGGACTTGACTGCACTGACCTCTGTTTACTACGAACCACTTTTCTCTCTATAAAAAATTCATATGATTATGCCGTTTCCTTATCTTGAAACTAGACTAACTCAGTATTCTTTACATATAAAGTACACCTCTTAAATATTTTTGTACAATTTATAGTGAATTTTCAAAGTTGGAACAGGGGATCCAGCAATCGTTCTGGCCCTGTCTCACTAAAACTCAAATATCTTATAACACATAATCCTTCCACCTATTTCGCTTCTTCCATTTGAAAGTAGACATAATAAGCTTCAATTTCATAACTAATCCATCACAAAATTCGATTTCTATGATTTTTAGTGAATTTTCAAACTCACGTCAGTGTTGCTGCAATGTTCTATTTTATGGCTAATTTCATTTTCATAAAAGCTTTCAGGTACTAGATAACCTATTATCCTTCCATGACATCAAACATAGTCTATATTAGCCATTTCAATGACTCATCATTATCAAGCATTTCCTCAACCAAACCACCACCATATCACAAGATTATTTACACAAAGTAGGTATATTGCTATACATGCCATACTAAGTTTTACAAGCCATTTACCAAAAAGTCCTTCGGATAGTGTGATCGAGCCTTCGACCTATCCCGATTCTCGAGCCGGCTTGTCCAAAACTACAATGAATAAAAAGGAGGGAGTAAGCATAAATGCTTAGTAAGTTCACATGCAAATAACAAGTAACATAACAAAGTCATTATGCCAAACAACATTTGCATAGCATCACCAAAACATATGTCACAATTCTAATCATCATACTTCATCTTACCACATTTTTGTTGTTGTGTCGAGTTTCAACCCGAGGGTTAAGTACATACCTGTCCAATATGGCCATTTCTCAACATTACCGAATTGTCACTTACATCTTGAGTGCTTTTCCATTTCACTTGAATTTTACCCGTTGAACACATTGGAATACAACTCGGATACGCGGATCATTTGCACATAAGTGCTATATATGTAATCAATCAATTATGTAACCCGCCCATAAGCGAACTCAGACTCAACTCAACGAGCTCGGGCGTTCGCATCCATAGGTGAACTCGGACTCAACTCAACGAGCTCGGATGCCTAGTTACATTTCACGAACTCGGACTCAACTCAACGAGTTCGGATATTCGCATCCAAAAGTGAACTCGGACTCAACTCAACGAGTTCGGATGCCCAACCATCCTAGTGACATGTCACTTGTATCCTAATCTATTCCTAAGGTTCAAACGGGATTTTCCTCGAACACATATCCTCGCCGTCTTCCGTAGAATACCGAAACCAATACTCGGTAGCAATTTACTTTTAACAAGTAGCACACTTAATTTACATTAATTTTGAAAATAACCACAAAGCATATATTTCATGATAAAAATTCAGCATATCATATAATTAACATCAATTAACTTAAAAATAACAATTGTGTTACATTATTTACACATGAACTTACCTTGGTACCAAAATACAAAGATTTTGCAATTTAGTCCGCAATCTTTTCTTTTCCTCGATTGAGGTCGATTCCACGTCTTTCTTGATCTAAAATAACACATTTAGCTTGTTTAATACTCACATTTTCAAATTAGTCCTTAATTCAAATTTTGGCAAAATTACAATTTTGCCCCTAAACTTTTGCATATTTACACTTTTGCCCCAAAGGTCGGAAATTAAATTTTATTTCAAATTCTTATGTTTTAGGACATGCTGATCATTTATTTGCTATTAGCAAGCTCGAATTCCCACTATAATACATACTTATGCACAATATGTACTTTTACCGATTAAGCCGTTTTGTTCGTTTTTACTTAAAACCGAGTAGCACAAGTTGTCTAACATAATTTAAAACCTCATATTCTACCATAAAACATCAAAATACACAAATTTCACCTATGGGTATTTTTCCAAATATGAACCCTAACTCAAAATTTTGCTAACATAAGCTTTATCGAGCTACCGGGATCGCAAAAACGTAAAAATCATTAAAAACGGGGCTTGAAATCACTTACTATGAAGCTTGAAAGTTGAAGAGCCCTTAGCTATGGTGGAGAGAAAAATTCAGCAGCAACGTATGAAGAAGATGATGAATTTTGTGTTATTTTTCCCTTTTTATTTCATTTAATATCCAAATGACCAAAATGCCCCTCCTTACTAAACTTTCAAAAATTCCTTCCATGTCCTAATTTTGTCCATGAACTTAAAATTGGTCTAATTACCATTTAAGACCTCCTAATTAATATTTCAAAGCAATTTCATACTAAAAACTTCTAGAATGCAAGTTTTGCAACTTATTCGATTTAGTCCCTAATTTCAAATTAAGCACTTTACGCTTAGAATTTCTTCACGAAATTTTCACACCATCATAAAATCATATCATAAACATCAAAATAATTATAAAATAATTATTTCCACCTCGGATTTGTGGTCACAAAACCACTATTCCGATTAGGCCCTAATTCGGGATATTACACGGGCTGCCCTACCCATGTACACATTTATTCTAGGTTCAGTGTAAGGGTAAAGAAATGGTCTGTATGAATTAGTCTCTGAAGGAACATTCTTTTGGAAATTACTTTTATGGTTCCAAGAGAAAGATGATAATAGTATATTATTTGGAAACATCTCGAGTTAGTTAGATAGCTAAGAGAGAACTGGTATACTAAGTATGATAGTGGACGTGTAAGAGTAAGCTAAAAATTGTGGAAGTATCTGCCCAAAATAGAAGTAAGTGGTTAAAAAGAGTAGCTAGTGCACAGAGGTTATTTAGATATTATGAAAGTATCCGCCAAGGTATTATGTTTTAACTCTCACTAAGTTCTTCAAAACTTATAAGGATTATGTTTATGTTTCAGGTAGTGTGGTACGAGATTGTGCCAAGAGGGATAGTATTAGGTTTGCGCCAAGGAATAGGCAGACCAATTATGCATACAATGGAAAAGTGGCATAATATAGTATTACACCCTAATAGTTAGTCTTTAATAAATGTTTGTATTGTAATAAATTGCAATTGGTCTGATCTAATATTTTATTTTAAAATACCCTTTGTTTCTGTAATATTAAGTCTTTAAAAGAAATGATAACGAGAAAAGTTTAAAGTAAATAATGTATGTCAACTATTTTGAAGATTTTGTTAAATGTGTATTTTGAAGATTGCGTGTAGTAACACTTGAGATCCGGCCGATGAATAAATTCGGATTGAGGGCATTACAAGTTGGTATCAGAGCCATCATTTAGTCGATCCTTTGACAAATAAGAGAGTCAGCCCTATATGCATAATACACCGAGCTTGGTTTAGTCCCTCAAGTATGTGAAATTTATGTTTGTGTGAAAGATATTTGTTATACTAGTAAGTAAAATGGTGATAAAAAAGACAGTAGAGGAATAAAAATATTGATTCATTAATAAGACCTAAAAGATATTACAGGAAAAAAAGTACAAGATAGAACAAAAAGAAATTTTAATTTCCTTCCTTATCATGATGGTCTATGGGTTTAGCAGAAACCTCTTTTACATGTGGACAATCTTCTAGAACTTTCTACAAGTCAATAGAACCTTCTGAATTTTCTTCTTCATTCTCTACTTTAGGAGTATTAGGGAAGAAAAAACCAGTAATTTGTTTCCACTTCTTTTGAAAGTCTTCCCAATCTTTGCCATTGATATAATAAACATTAAAACTTAGAGATCCAATAGAGATATCTTGAATAAAGTCTACTGACTTAGATTCAGTGGGCCAAAAACCACTTGAGTATGAAAAACAAGGTTAGACCTTAACTCGGGTAGGGCCTTAGTCAAGTTCCTTGTGCTGTCTTCCTAATACTTTCTAAAGGATTCCTTACTGGATTGGCATAGACTATCTAGATTACCTTGTGCCAAACCCCCTGAGCCTTAAGTTGTTCATTTAATAAGGATTTTATCTCCTTTAATGATTTGACTTAGTCTGCGTGTCCATGGACTTAGTTTTTTAGGCCATGATACAGGAATTGTGATTTCAATCCTGTTTCTATAAATCTGACCAGATCGGCGTAGTTTAACTATTGTCTGTTCACCAGCTTTAATTGCTTCTTTTAAGTTAGCAACCTTGGCATTATGGTAATTACTGGTTTCTTGAAGTGAAAACTTCACTGTTAATGAAAGATGAGACAATTTTAGATTTGAAGAAAGATAGGAGCAGAGAGATTCTTTCATTTGAGGTGGTATCATGCTATTCTGACTTTGGAGGATAGAGTTTAGAGAAATAAAATATGGCCTTGATTTCAATAAGCCACGTCATGGGAAACTCATTTGTTTTTTTAGAAAAAGCCTGTTGGGGCTGAGAACTTGTAGGAACCATTGGCTGCTCTAGGCACAATATTTCTGTTAGGACCTCAGCCAGTGGAGGTTCAGTGTTGTAAACCAGTGAATCTATAGAGTAGGTGGACTCCACTAGTACCACAAGTACTACAAGAAGTGTAATAATTGGTGAAACATGAGTTTTAAGAGTAGGGAGCCTCTTCTTAAGTCTTCGCTGTTGTAATTGTGGGCGTTCACTTTCTTCAGTTTCTTGAGTACTCTCTTCTGCTCTGAGTGTCTTCTAATTTTTCTTCGCAACTAATTTTTTCGAATGAGCTATCTTTCCTTAGCACGAGCCTCACCTAAGAGAGTTGTGATATCTATATTTGGTGCTTGATCGAGAGTAGTGTAAGAACTTGAAAAAGATCATGCACCATCAATATGAGAATTAGCCCGGCTCGAGGAAGAAGGAAAAGAAAGAGTATCAGGAAGTGTGATAACCGAATTGTGAGAACGAATTCCACAAACTTCATAGAAAAAAAAGGGGGTTCCCTTATATGCCTAGTCAAAACATGTGTTAAATTGCTAGTAGCATTGTGAGGCCAAGCTTTGAGGCTGAGGGCATATTGTAATCATCTAACCAACTGATGGGGTCAGTTACCCGATGACCATTTGGGCTTAGATTTTGTAAACAATATTGGAATACATTTCTAATTCTAATAACTTCTACTAGCTTCAGTGTATGCCCCATTTCCAGCCGTTTGTATTGTTTTAATGCAACTTGGGAATCAATTGACTGATAGTGAATACAAACAAATTCCAAGGAAGGGACCAACGTGTGGGAGAACCAATACCATTCTCTAGTCTATATATGACTATTATGAATTTATCTTTCCTTAAGTGTAGATTTAAGATACTGTTCTGGATGATAGGCTCGCAACCTTGGTATATACTGAAATGAGTATTCCCAGTAGTAGTTCATTTTCTTTTTACTTTCAATGTTAGAATTTTTGGACGGAAAGATTTATATGTATTTGAGGAAGATAGTGTGATAGTTTTAAAGTGTGCTTGAGTACACGGTGATATAGTGCCACTCGGAGACCCCCACATTTCATTTATGGTGTGGCGATTGAACTATCACCTTAAAAGCCCATCGAATTACAACTTGGGCTCCCAGTTCACAGTGGTTATATGCCACGGGTTGAAGTATAACTAGGGCTCTCGATAGACAGTGGTTATGTGTTAACAGGTTGGAGTATAACTAGAGAGCCTAGTTGACGATTGTTATGCCATTATGAGTTCAAGTTTAATGCCACCGGAAGTGGATGTTTTATAAACCCCATACATAAGTTTGAGACAATAATCATATGGAAAAACTAAGAGGCTTTCTAGTATAATCAACTTATTCTTTTTTTTTTCATTTTTATCAAAGCAATATCCTTAACCTCATTGTTCAAAACTTGTGATAGATTTAGGGGCAAGATGACTTTCAGGGAGAAGAGTGACTGTGGCACTGGAGAAAAGCTGAAAGTCCTTTTGGGGCGACAGCAATTACTTTGATTAAAAAACTCATTAGTAACTACAATTATTGTTGCCTTGACTTGAGTTTTAGCTTTCTCTCCATCGTCACAATCAGTCCACCCTTAAAAGTCCTCTTGGCCCCAACTTTGTCATATGTTTCAGATAATTAGGTTAATGATACTGCTTTGGTAGAGATGGAGAAAAAGAATAAGTTGATTATACTATAAAGCCCTTCTGTTTTTCCTTATGATTATGGTCTCCAACTTATGTATGAGATTTATAAAGCATCCTCTTCCAGTATCATGAAACTTCAACTCGTGACTGCATAACCACTATCAACTGGACTCTTGAGTTATACTCCAACTCATGACTACAAAACCACCATCAACTAAGAGCCCTAGTTACACTTCAACTCGTGACCGTATAAGCACAATGAATTGGGAGCCTGAATTGCAACGTTATAGGCTTCTAAGGTGATTGTTCCATCCTGACACGACAGATGAAATGTGTGGGTCTCCGAGCACTAGCGCATCACCGTGAACTCAAATATACCTTAAAACTATCATATTCACCTCAAACACAAACATAAATAAATCTTTCTCCCCAAATTTTTAACACCTAACACAAAAAAATTTTGGACGCATTTTCTATTTCTCTCTTCAAAATTGGCCTATTTCCTTAAATATGAAAATAAACGACCTAAAGCCCTAAATATTTTTCAAAACCGACTTTTTTTAATCAAATCTACCCTAAGAAAATAAGAAGTGAAATAGAAGAAAAGTTAAAGCCATGTCTGTTGAAGAGCGAAATTGGGAATGTAGAGTGGAGAAAATCACAGCTTTCGTTCATTAGTTATTTCTTTTTTCTTTTCTTTCCTTTCATTTCCTTTATCTCTAAATTGCTCTTTCTTTCTCTCCCCTGATCTCTCTATCTTTTTTTAAGAGATGAATTCTTTCAAAAATTAAACAAGCAGCCGCTACAGTTATTTCAGCTTGCACCGTGGTAGATGATGCCAAATAGAAATTGTTGTTCCGCAATGCCGCCGTTATTTAAAAACCTGATCCTAATAGTTTGATAAAAGTAATATGGCAGATTGCGTTATGGTTTCTATATTACAGATAAAATAAGCAAAATTGCCTTAACCTTTTTTTATTTGAAGTAAATTGCCCCATCAAGATAAAAACCCAAAAATTAATAAATTAAAAATGGTAAATTACAAAATTATTCACTCAATTTTTATTAAAATTCTTTTTTTCCATTAAACAATAAAAATTTATATTTTGATCACTAGCATTATTGAGTCATAATTTTTTGATCACTCGTCCGCTAATAGCAATTACAACCTTAATGGAAGTGTGATGTGGCATGTTAATTTCAAGGTTTAATATGTAGTTTAACCCATGAATTATAGTTAACAAGTCCAATTTGATACTTTTACAACTTTTTTAACACTAATTCTAAAAACAATTATAAAAAAACTCTAAAAATATAAAAATATCTTAAAAAATTTTGGAAATTCATATTTTTGAAATTATAAAATATTTTTACAATTATCTTTCTGTAAAAAAATTAAAAGTCATAAAATTCTATAAAAGTTCTATAAAAATTATCTAAAATATAGAAATATACAAGTTGCAAAAATGATAAAAAAATTTAAATTATAAAAAAAACTACATATCCCTTTTTTACCACTGGTTTCAAAATTAGACCGACTAGTTGAATTGGTTGAATCTAGAATCGATGAACATACCAATCCAGAATAAGCGGTTGGATTGGTTGACACATAAACCGATTGAATTGTCTGGTTGGACTTGTAGAATTGATTCTATTTTCTTTTTTTAATTTATCTTAATTTTTAATAATTTATTCAATTGAATCAAATGAAGCAATAAATTTGAAAATCAATGGCTAACTGGTTTGACCATTCCAATTATGAAGTCCTTGTCTTTTATAACAAATTATAACAAAAGAATATTAACATTTTCACACCATTTTAATTATTCTAAACAAATTCCAGCAAACTATTAAGTAATTAAAACATTATAATAATTCCTCCATTCGCGTCCTCCAGTCAAGCTATAGTGTTGGATTGGAATTTCAAGTATCAACGTCTTATTTTATTAAAGCTTACTAAGAGTGAAATGCTTAAAAATTGGTTAACAAGAATTACAAGTGAACATGTATTTCTATAGTGGAAATAAAAGTGGCTTGTTATTGTAAATGAGATGAAATGAACACGTATGAAGTAACTTGGTCAAATGTAAAATTGTTAAATTAGTTTTGTTTATATAATAAACAAAAATGTTTTTAAATGAAAATTTATTTTTGGAACGAAGAATTAGGCTGTTTGTTTGTAGGAAAATATTTTCTATTTTCCTACTTTTCCAATATTTGATATTTGGAAAATATTTTCCTAAGGGACGGGTAAAATCAACGCGTAAAATGTCTTACAGATTTTTTTCTGTAAGACATTTTTCAAGAGACGGGTCAGGCTCCTTTTCCCTTCCTTCTGTTCTTCATCTTCTTCCTCTCTTTCTCTCTTTCTGCAAATCTCATTCCTCTCTTCTTTCGCAAAGGCAAATCTCATTCATCTCTTTCTTTCTTTCTCTCAGGCAAAGGCAAACAAACGGAGCCTTAGGGGAAAATGACTTATGGATTTCATTTCTGTAAGACATTTTCCGGTTCCTCCTTCATCCAGGTAAGGCTCATTCTCCTTCTTTCGTTCTTCCTTCCTTTTCCTTCTTCCCTTCTTCATCTTCTCTTCCAGGGAAAAAACCGATTTTTATTCATTTTCAGAAAACTGATTTTGGAAATCGAGAATTTAGGGGAAAATCTTCTCTTCCTTTTCCTTCTTTTTCCTTTTGACTTTTGTTCTTTTCGTTGTTGATCTCTCTTCAGATTCATCTTTTACGTTTGCCTCCTGAAATTCCCGAGCTTGAAATTTGTTCTTTTTAAGGTACTGATATGAAGGGAACGTCAGTGAGGAGGATAATTTTTCTGAGTCCACTTCTGAAAATACAGCCAAGGCATGGAGCGTGCTTCTTTATCATTATCTTTGCGAAATTATTTTTGATATCTTTGCCTATTGTTTCTTTTTACTTGTGGTTTTATCAAGGCTATTTGAATTCTAGTGGGGGAAAATAGTGATTAGTTTTGGTAGGATTAGATTAGCTGTTGATTTGGGAATTTATGTGTCCTGTAATTGGAGGTGGAGTCCGGAATTTAGCTTAAATGGTGGCATTATGAAACTGCTATGAAGTTTTATCATTACATGGATTTAACTCATCATTCCTACTATTAAGCTTCATTCTTTATGTCTTTTATTTCACTTATATATTTACTTAAATAACAAAAGCTCATATTTATATATGGTTCTATAGTTGTAATATGAAACAGACTAAATCTATCATACGTATACAAGTTCACCTAAATTTAAATATCCAAACTCTTATTGGCAATTTTTATATTTGTAATTGATTAAAATCAATCTTTCTCTGATCGAGTTTGAGTTTAGCTTACAACTTGACTTGTTTCTTTGCTTAATTGGCCATGGTTTTGTTTCCATAATATTATAAAATAGAAGTAATTTGATTTATTTAATTATTATTCATGTGTGTCACTCTTAGGTTAGGTTAGATGCTGAGTTCTTCATTTGAAGATTCATGTTATTTTCTCCAACTTTCCAATTATTTACTATCGATGTGAGTGATAAATAACATTTCTATATGATTTTGGTTTTGAATTAGTAGTTGAAGGATGACTTGTTATATGGAGCTCTATTTGAATTTCTATTTCCTAATGTTTGGAGTTTCTATTTACTATCGATGTGAGTGATAAATAACATTTCTATTTGAATTTCTATTTCCAATTATTTCCTAATGTGATAAATAACATATTAGTGTTCGAGACTAAAGAGTTTGGTTAGACTTCTGTGATTGACCTCAATGCCTTACATGTGTATCTGGTGTTTATGTTTCCATCTAAAGAAAAAACTGCTTTTGGTCACCTCATGACAAGCTAATTTTAGACAGATGTTTGCTACATTAATATTTATTTGGATTGAATGGACAACTTAAAATGTTTTGTTCTTATAATTATAATACTGTATGCTTTCAATATGTTTTGTTCCTAATTTTAAACTCAGGTTAGATCTAAGGTTAGTGGAAAGTTGGAAGTCATTTTTGGCTTTGGTAATGGGGTAGTATTTTTGCAAAGTAGAACCAATAGGTTCAATATATCTAGTTTCTTTTATAATGTATGTTGTAGTTAGCCTCTATAGTTATAAGGTCGATGATCTCCAATGAATTAACCTCCTACCTGCATTGCATTTGTTGGACGAAACTTTAACATAGTCTGAGACCCCATTGGATACCTGATTATCTGATAACCATGAACATAATGCCCAGCTCTTTTTGTCCTATAGCCATTAAATTTCGTGTATTGCTTCTCTACAATTAATATTTAAGTTTGGAAGTAGACATGATTGTCTGGTCTTGATTGTTGTCACTCTGAGATTGATGCCTTGCACCATACTGGACAATCACTTTTGAAACAAGTGAAATCGCCCTTGTTAGGCTTGTAACTATGTGTAGCGCTAATATTAGAGTATAAGGCTCCTGAAAAACATCATCGACTGTCATTTTCTACTAGCAGACTCGTATGTGGCTTAACAAAGTCCAGCTATGTTCGCTACTAGTCTTACAATAAATACAAGAGTGGTTGTTATTATGTTTTTATTTCTCAAGTTGGAGTTGGACCTGTGTTTTACTTAAGAATTACTCTGAAACACAAATGATTGGTTGCTTTCGATATAGGGACCTCTTTCATCAACCTTTCCTATTGAGAACTGGAATAACCTCATGACGATGAGGACACTGAAGAATCATCTAGATAGGACAAAGAGCTTTCCATTTGTGAAGCGTATCGCGGATTTCCATTTGCTACTGTTTCTAGCCATGTTTCATGGCCTTGGTTCCGATGTTCCAGCACTAGCAGGGTGTGTTAGCACAAAGACAGCAATACCAGAAGGTTACCAGCTCCTAATCAAGTCTATGGCCAACACATCCTGATTCACTTATTATGCTTGGTTGTTTATTGGAAAGTACTGTATATTTATGATCATAACAACTTACTCTTTGCCATTGTTTACTAGCATCATTACTGTTGAACTATACAGTAGACTAGAAATCAATGATACACAGAATACCGCAAATCTGATATCTTTTCATAAAGCGTTGTATGCATATTTATAGCTACATTGTTCAACTGTTTGCTATAACAAACCCTAACTACTAACTGCTTAATAACCAACTCATTAACTATACGTTAACATTCTCCTGACTTTCTTTTATATATATATATATATATTTTAACAACAAGAAGAATCTTCAACCAATACACGTAGAGCTTGACGAAAGAAATTAAAGTTCTTAGGTGTAATTGGCTTAGTAAGAGCATCAGCAAACTGATTCTCAGAAGGCACGTAATTGACTTGCAAGGTGCCATCAAGCACTCTCTCTCGAACAAAGTGATGATCGATTTCAACGTGTTTCACTTTAGCATGATGCGTAGGGTTGGCTGCCATAGACACAGTAGAAGTGTTATCACACCAAATAACAGGCGTTGAGCAAACAGACACTCCAATCTCTTCAATCAACTATTTAACCCATAAAAGCTCAGACAGGCAGTTTGCAAGGCTTCTATACTCTGCCTCGGATGTTGACCGAGACACAACAGCTTGTTTCTTGGAGCACCAAGCAATAGGATTAGAACCAAGAAAAAGAACATATCCAGTTGTGAAGCGTCTATCTTCGACCGAAGAGGCCCAATCAGCATCAGAGTAACCAGTGAGATGAAACTGACCCGTAGAATAAAAGAGCCCATGATGCATGGTGCCACAGAGATAACGAAGGGTTCTCTTGACTGCTTTCCAGTGAGACTCTCTAGGAGCATTCATAAACTGACTAAGCTTGTTGACACAGTAGGCCAAGTCCGGGCGAGTGACACATAGGTACTGTAATATGCCAACCGTGCTGCGATATAAGCTACCATCAGAGAGAAATGGACTGTCATCATCTGCTACTAATTTTGGAACACCTACCATAGGTGTCGGTGTGGACGCAGAGTTTAACATCCCAGTCTTAGTCAAAATCTCCTGAATATACTTGTGTTGACTAAGAAACACCCCTTTAGCCATTCTAGCAACAAAAATCCCCAAGAAAAAATTCAGCGGTCCCATGTCTTTGAGAGCAAACCGAGTATGCAATTGCTGAACAACCGTATCAATCTCAGACACTGAGTCACCTGTAAGAACAATGTCATCCACGTAGACCATGACTAACAAAAGATTACCTGGTGACCCACGAATGAACAACGATGAATCTGCCTTGGACGCTCGAAAACCCAGCTGAGTAATGAGATACTGCTTAAGCGTCTGAAACTATGCGCGAGGAGCTTGAGCAACCCGTACAAGGCTTTATTCAATTTACACAGAAGTCGGTCCCCATTAGCGCCAACCTCTTCAAAACCTGGTGGCTACTCCATATAGATGTCTTCGGCCAGAACACCATTTAGAAAAGCATTATTTATATCTATCTGACGCAACGACCAGTTCTTCATGATTGCAACAGCAAGAAGTGTGCGAATGGTAGTGGCACGCACCACTGGACTGAAAGTATCTTGGAAATCAACCCCAGCATGTTGAGAAAAACCCTTGGCAACCAACTGAGCTTTGTACCGATCAATGGTACCATCGACCTTCTTTTTTACTTTAAAGAGCCATTTGCACCCAATGGCACATCTATTATCCGGTAAGAAACACAGGCTCCATGTGTTATTACGAATAAGGGCTTGCAATTCATCATTCACAGCATCCCTCCAAGATTCGTGAAGCATGGCAGCATGAACATCTTGCGGAACTTCATCAGGAGAGGAAGACTCGATGCTTATATAAGCTTTTGGCTTAAAGATACTAGCCTTACTGCGGGTGACCATGGAGTGCGTATTAGCAGGAGCAGCTAGTGATGAAGGAGGAAATGAAAGTATAGAGTTAGATGGTGGGGGAATAAATGAAGAAGGTGAAGAACTAGATGGGCTCGTATGTGAAGGCTGGGGGTTAAGAGGGAGTGATGTGACAGAGGGTGTAGGACTACTGTTATAGGAAGGGGTAGGTGTTGGACAGGAAGTATGAGATGTAGGTAAATGATAGATAGGTGATAGAACCAGAAGCTTAGAGCTGACATGTGGCTGGGTTACACAGATAGAAGTCTGAGGCTTACTTTGAAAAGGGAACACGTTTTCATTGAAAGTGACATGGCGTGTGATATACACCCTCCCAAAAGCGTCTAGACACCGATAGCCTTTGTGAGTTAGAGAGTACCCTAAAAAGGTACAATGGGAGGACCTAACGAAGATTAGGAAAACACAAGCACCCAAAAACCCATAGAAAGGTATAGTCTGGTTTAGCTTTAAACAATTTTTCATAAGGTGTTGCATGGTTTATAGCACAAGAGGGTAATCGGTTGAGCAAATAAACACCACTAGCAAATGCATCACTCCAGTAGATCAGGGGCATAGAAGCATGCGCTAGCATAGAAAGCCCCGTTTCGACTATTTGCCTATGCTTCCGTTCAACCAAGCCATTCTGAGCTGAGGTATAGGGACACGAGAGTCGGTGCACAATCCCCTGTTGAGCAAGATAGCCTTTCAAAGTTTGAAACTCCCCACCGCCATCTGTTTGAAGCATTTTAAGCTTATGCCCAATGACACTTTCAGCCTGTCTTTGAAACTGAGGAAACACATTAACTACTTCAGACTTGGTCCTTAAGAAATAAAGCCAAGTATACCTTGTAGAGGCATCCATAAACACAACATAGTAGTGAAAACCATTAGAAGCAACCGGAGCTGGTCCCCAAACATCAGCAAGAACAAGCTGAAGTGGAGTGATATATTCAGTCGTAGATTTCTGAGATGGCTGCTTGTGTTCTTTACCTAAGTGGCAAGCAGTACAATGAAAAAAACTTTTATTCACATCAAAAGAGATATTACATGTACGCAGGGCCTTGGTAAGAACATCCATACAAGGATGGCCTAATCTACAATGCCACACATCAAATGGTATAGTGGATGAAACAAGGAGACCGTGAGCTGCAGCAGACAAGGGCGTTTCATCAGAATTAGGCAAGTGAAGTTTGTACAACCCATTGTGCTCAGAACCTTTAAGAAGAACTTCCCCCGTGTGTATGTCCCGAACCTGACACTGAGAAGGAAGAAACTCAAAGACTACCTGATTATCTTTAGTAAACTTTGAGATAGAGATTAAGTTCTTTGTGATGCCAGGAACAAGCAGCAAAGAACGCATTAACAATGGCCGAGACCTAGTAAGTAAAGAGGACTGACTAGAAGAGAGGACTGAGAGAGCATTGCCATTACCAACATACACCTTACCTGGACCTTTGTACGGAGAGCTTTCAGCCAAAGCGGAAGGTGAGTGAGTGAGATGGTGTGTTGCCCCAGAGTCAAGGTACCAGGCATTGTCATTGACGGACTCGGGTGTGGCAAAGTATGCTTGAGACTGTTGTGGTGCGAGACTAGACATGTTACCAGAGGAGGAAACAGATGGAGACGCTGGATTTGGCCACGATGGTGCTGGTGCTGATATTGTAGGTGGATAAAACCAGCTTTATGGAGCATTAGGAATAGGTGCTGGCATAGGTGGCATCCATGGCATCACGGAAGGGCTCGCACCAAACATACAGACGTTAGCTTGTGGAGGCTGATATCTAGCACTTTTGTATGACGCATCAAACCGGTAATAACACCGATCAATGAGATGCCCTTGTTTGCCGCATAGCTGGCATTGAAACCGTGAGCCAGAAGCACGACCGTGCCCTCTCCCCCGAGAGCTGTTAGATTGACGATAGACGGGCTGAGACTCAGATGTGGTATCTGACTGCTGAGGTGAATGAGTAACAACATTAGCAGAGGCCGGTACGTCATAAGAAGAGGAAAGCTGCCGTGTCTCAGCATTCAGCAGAATCGTAGTAACTCCTTGAACAGTATAGGGCGTAGAGCTTGCTGTAATAATGGTAATAACAGACTCGTATTTAGGAGGCAAACCATTAAGAATAGCCGTGACATGCTCGTGATCACTGATAGGTTCACCACAACTTGCAAGACCAGCACAATATTCTTTAATTTTAACTAAAAAGTCACGCATAGAGAGCACTCCCTTTTTCTGAGAATGTAAAGCACGCCTATAGAACATTAGACGAGCTGTGGTTGTACTGCCATACAGATCAACAATGGCATGCCAAAGTTGGGCACTAGTGTCGAGACCAATAAGATGAGGAAGAACCCCCGGACTTATAGAAGAAAGAAGCCAAGAAGCAAAAGCACTATCTTGCTGCTCAAAACGAACAAAATCAACATTTTCTTGAAGAACACCATCAGCATCAGGAACAAATTGTGGAGGAGCAACTATGCAAGAATCTAAAAAACGTTGAAGCTTAAAAGTCTTGATTACCAAAAGAACTTATTGATGCCAGAGTAGATAATTAGCATCATCAAGAAGAACACTAATCTTTTTAGTAGAGAGAAACCTGCTATCTACCACACCATCGGACAGGTAAGAAGTCATCGGAGACATACCAAACTGAACAGCAGAAGGACTGGAGGGCGAAGACATGAAAACCACCGAGAAACAATACTCCAAGGATCAATGGCAATCTGATACGGGTCCCGTTGAATTCTTATACAGTAGACTAGAAATCAATGATACACAGAATACTGCAAATCTGATATCTTTTCATAAAGCGTTGTATGCATATTTATAGCAACATTGTTCAACTGTTTGCTATAACAAACCCTAACTACTAACTGCTTAATAACCAACTCATTAACTATACGTTAACAATTACCAATCTCAATTATTCCTAGAATCTTAACATTATGCTTTACATTCAAAGCTAAAAATTGGTGAGCTGTCTCTGATACGAAATTTATGATAAAAAAAAATGTTTTCAAGTGAGAAGCATAGAAAAATTTGGCTTCAAAAATTTTTTCAAGGTTGAAGATATTGATACTTTTAATGTGGTGTAATATAAGTTATGCACTTGGACAATGTTGTTATTATGTGGTATACTACTAATAATGCATTTAGATAATATTATTAATTTCTAGTATTAATTGTGGTTTGGAAGCTAATTTATAATTATTCAATCCTTGTTTTTGATTTTTTTATAACACAATTACAAATAATTTATTTGACTTTGGTTGTTTTTAATTTGTGACGGTTAATATTCTAGCTTAATAATTTAGTATTATTATATATTTAATTTGATTTATTTATTTATAAATAAATCATTGCAATATATGTAAAAATAATTTAAAATATAAATTTATTAAATATATAAATTTATTAATATATGTAAAAACAGCTTTTCCGGGAAATATTTTCAGGAAATCTGTCAAACAACAGAAAATATTTTACACAGATTTATCCAAACACCAGAAAAGTAAATCATTTCCAGAAAAATAAATCATTTTCCAGAAATCATTTTCTGGAAAACATTTTACTTACAAACAAACGGAGCCTTAATAAAGTTCACAGCATAAAAATTATTTCAAGACTTCCAAACATCTTAGAAAATATTTTGAACACTTAAAATATTTTGGACAAAGTTCATAAACAATTTTAAACTTTTGAACTTGATTGAAATAATAATTTCTCTATTTTTTCTCTCTAACATCCACAAAATTTTCAATTGCCAATTTACTCATCTTAGTAATTTTAATTTGATTATTTAAGCTAACAAAAATGAATAATTGATAGAATACATGTAAATCTAAAAGTGAGTGAAGAAGAGAATAACTAACAAATTTACTTAAATGAATGTTTAATACATGAGAAAAATAATTCATATGTTGGTAACCACCATAAAGCATATAAAGTGATTAATGATTTGAAAACATACTTGGATGTCCTAAGCCAAAATGAATGAATTTATAAGTAAAGAGAATTTAAGCTTTTTTTAATCAACCACCCGTAATTTTATAATTGGAATAAGACTCAATATAAGTTACAAGAATTGATAAATTAGGGAAATTTTAGCTTGCTTACTAAACTCTACAAGATTAATGCGTTAATGGTTTAAAACACATAGGTCTAAAATATATCAATGAGATTAAACTTTAATTTGGGAGCCTCACGTCACTCATTGTGATTTTAAAATTTTATAATCCAATAATTGATTCTACTTGGCATTAAACTATGGCATGTAAATAAAGACTTAATTTGGCTTAAAGTTGTAAAATTTGAATTGTAACTTATACCATTTATGTAACACCTTAAATTCGGTTTAGACGTTATGGCCGGATTTGACAATGTCACATGAGAGTGTATTTGAAAAATCGTATCGCAGGTAAAACCACTTATCCATTTACAACTTTTTTATTATCTTTTGTTAATTCTACAATCATGTCGTTCATTTGGTTGAAAATTTCAAAACTTTATTCAATTTCAAAACATTAGTCGATGTGGAAGCTTTTAAAACAGTTCGCATAATTGAGGGTATATTTGATAAATCATTTATTTCTTTTGAAAACCCAAGTTGTTCCTACTACTAGCAGTTATAAATCTCAAAGCAATAAAAGTCCCCCAAATTTAAGAAAACTACCGTAGAGGCCATAATTACAATAAAATACCCAAATAAAACTTAAAATCATAATTAAATAAATAGTACGAAAGAGATCATGTGGGCACCGCTGAGTCCTCCGCCACTCCGGTCCACCTAAGTCTAGGGATTACCTATACAGATTAAACAGAGGGGTGAGTTTACGTAAACTCAGTGTGTGTAATCCCTTGCAACGAATAATCAAAATGCAAACAGTCACAGTCTGAGCCAAAGCCCTTTTCCAATAGCAGTATCAGTGTGGGCCTTAGCCTATCTCAGTGCAGTAGCAGTCATGCAGTGGCGCCTTAGCCCATTATAGTAACAGTATCAGTCATGCAGTATACAGCATGCAAGTCCTACCCAACCAACTGCTATACACCATCTCCTATCCAACCCTGCACTCTTGTGGGGATTAAATCACCAACCCATCCCTACATTTACAAATAGCATCAGTTGCGATATTAAATAATATTTTGCAGCTGAGCTGGCAGTATATCAGGCTCAAAGCCTTTCAGTACACTTCCTCCAAATATATCATCCCAACCCCTATTCAATGTAACATACAGTCATGACATGCCATCCCATGGTATCATACATAAAATCAGTATAGTATTATCATCATGCTCAATATACAGTTATACATATATCATTTAGTCAATTAGGGATCTAAGCAAAACTTACCGATCCTACAGTAGGTTCACAGTCGACTCGGGCGACCCGTGTAACCTTAGCAAACAAATTAGTGAAAATGGGCCCACACACATGTGGTCTGCCCCTGTGGGCGCACACGACCCAAATTGGTCTTAGCCGTGTGGATCACACGGCTTGGCCTAGAATCTCACACGCCCGTGTGGACTACCCGTGTGGGCCCACACGACATAATTAGTTGAGCCCGTGTGTCGCACAAGGCCTCGTTTGGCTATCACACGGCCGTGTCCTTTGCGCACGGCCTGGCTCGTCGATCACACGCTCGTGTTCCGTCACACAGCCTACCACACGGGCGACCACACGTTCGTGTGGTGTCGATAGAATGGTTTTTTAGCTTTCACTGATTCCCATTTTCTGTGTAATCAAGTACACACCTGGTTTCGTTTCTCTGTGAAAACACTCTCGAGCACTCCAAAACCTATCAATTGACTGATAAACACCAAATTACTCACTTAGAACGAATTAAAATCGAATTGAAATAGAGAATCCCAAGAATGCATAAATGACTTACCAATATCAAACGAACTCAATTCTGATTCAAATTGGTGAAGCGTGACTTCCAACCTTAGAACCTCCTCCTAAACATGAAACGTTCCATTTGATCTAGAACTCAACAACCCAAAATAATAATAGCACACTAATCGTACTTACCAACCACGAAGAGAGGACCGAATAATGGACTATGAAGACTTAACCGCTCAAAGGAAACAATTGCATGTAGGACAAAAAGAAAATAAATTCAGCAGTAAGAAAAAATGGAAAGAGGAAAACGGTAGCAAAACTTTTGGGAAACAAAGGTGAAAGAGCCAAAATTTCGAGGGATAATCAGGTTAGGCAATATCTTGTAACCTCCCTTAAAAATCTCCTTAAAACTCTCACCGCTATCCCACTACTTAGAGTCCCCCACTAACCAAACTTTGACCGAAATTTAAACAAAAATAACACCCATTGTCAACGTGAAGAGTCAAACCCAAGACCTTCAGCTTAATAGCACTCCACTTTACCACCAGACCAGTAGGCCCATTCTGTTAAGTATTTACCAACAATTACTTAAAAGTCTATTGGCCAAGGATAAGATTTAATTCATAAAAATCCAAAAAAATAGCCAAAGGTAAGGCTTGAACTTAGGACCTCTCACACATACCCAGAACACATAACCACTGAAGCAGACAAATAGTTGCGTAACAATTTTAGTAGAATAAAAAATATAAAATTTGGTTCGTTACAACTCTACCCCCTAAAAGAAAATTTCGGCCTCGAAATTTACCTGATCAAAATAAGTGAGGATACTACTGCACATCGCATCCTCAGGCTCTCACGTGGCCTCCTCAGTGCTATGATTCTACCACAGCACCTTCACTAAAAGAATAGATTTTATTTGCAGGACCTTACCGTCGTGATCCAGAATCTGAACCGGCTCCTCCTCAAAGGTCAAGTCTAGCTTAACCTCAATTTCCTCCGCTGGGACAATATGCATAGGATCAGAACAGTAGCGCTCAACATAGAGACGTGGAACACGTCATGAATCTGTTCTAACTCTAAAGGTAGCTCCAACTGGTAAGTAACCGGTCCAACTCGTTTCAGAATACGGTAAGACCCAATAAACCTAGGGCTCAACTTGCCATTACAACCAAACCTCAGTACCTTCTTCCATGGCGAGACTTTAAAGAAAACGGTGTCTCCCACAGAATACTCAATCTCTCAATGCTTTAGATCTGCATAAGACTTCTGCCTATCAGATGCTGTTTTTAGTCAGTCTCGAATCAACCTAACCTTGTCCTCTATCTTGGAAACCAATTTAAGACCCAAAACACGCCCTCGCCTAACTCAGTCTAACATAAATGAGTGCAACACTTACGACTATATAGTGCCTCATAAGGTGCCATCTTTATGCTAGACTGATAACTATTATTCTAAGCGAACTCTGCCAACGGCATATACTCCTTCCAACTGCCTCGGAAGTCAATCACACAGCTTCCCAATATATTCTTCAGTATCTAAATCACCCTCTCAGATTACTGAAGTCCAACCTTGTACCTAGAGCTTCATGTAGCTTTTTCCAGAATGGTGACGTGAAGCGAGGATTTCTATCAGAGATGACCGAACTCGATACCCCATGCAATCTCACAATCTCTGACACATACAATTTAGCCAGCTTTTGCAGAGAGTAGTCAGTACAAACCGGTATGAAGTGGGCGGACTTGGTCAATCGATCCACGATGACCCATATTGAATCTTTCTTAGTGGGCGTTAGGGGTAACCCACTAACGAAATCCATAGTTACTCTCTCCTACTTCTAAAGCAGAATCTTAACTGGCTGCAACAACCCTAAAGGTAACTGGTGATCAGCCTTAACTTGCTGGCGTGTCAAACACTTAGCCACAAAATTAGTAACCTCTCGTTTAAGGCCTGGCAACCAGTATAACTCTCAGAGAGCTCGGTACATTTTATTCCCGCTGGGATGCATAGCATAAGGGCTGCTATGTGCTTCCCTCAAATCGACTGTATTAAATTCTCATCATTCGATACACAAATCTGACTGTAGAAACAAAGTACCCTATCACTGTTTATCCCAAAATCAGTAGCGCTACCGCTCAATCTATCGGAAACGAAGACCCAGTGACTCGTTCTCTAACTGCTTACCCTTAATCTACTCAATCTATGACAGTTTAACTTGAAGTTCGGCCAACAGACTACCATCATCAAATAAGCTAAGACGAGTAAACATCACCCTCAGATCAGTTATAGCTTTACGACTCAATGCGTCGGCCATCACATTGGCCTTACCAGGGTGGTAATCAATAGTACAGTCATAGTCCTTAAGCAGCTCAACCTATCTATGCTGCCTAAAATTTAGCTCCTTCTGAGTAAGGAGATAGTTGATGTAACACCCCTATCCCGTAACCATCACCGGAATAGGAAGAGGCGTTACCAGAAACTAGGAATCGGATCAGGACAGAAAAATTTTGAACATTTTCTTGAATAAAGATCATTAATTTACTAATTACTATACACAATCAAAGTTTGAAATTAAGACTTACACAAGTAAGTTCCATAAGATGCCACATTCGCGTGACTTATATATAAAAGTCATAATATCATTTTTGTTTAGCATCTATCCTATATATGCCATAAGCTAAGTCTAATCACATGGTTACCGTAATAGCAGATAGTGTGACGAAGCGCTGACGATCCCCGAGCTGGTAGTCAGAGTCCACAATCTATAAAACACAGACACGAAACAAACAGAGTAAGCTTTCATAAACTTAGTAAGTTTTAAGCAAAATAATAACTTTACTGAATCAAATATGATTATCTCATGTACTTAAATCTAAGTAAGATCCCATTTGACCGAATATACCTAACCAGAATTTTGCATAGTTTAATTTACATTTCTTTGGCCTTGAGTTTAATGTCACAAAATGTTTTCATTCAATATCATTGGTCATTCATTTCTTCTATTTGATGCAGTTAATCTAAGCTTCATATCGAACTATAATTTCAATAAACACACCACCTAGCTAGCACATATATATACTTTCACAATAATAACCAAGATGGTCGAATATTCGCATATGCATTACTTTATATGCTTTTAATTCAATCAAATTAAAATCATATATGGGTCCATGATACATACTTGGCTAACTTAATGTACTGAACATCTTTAATTGTTGAACATTATTAGGACTCATCGTTTTAAACCTTGTACAAATCGCATTTAATAATATCAAGAGATTTCATCGTCCGGTCAAATAGTTCAAACCTCATGCACGCGCATATAATTTAACTATTTCATCCAAATTGAGATCATATATTCTTCCGCATCTAAAAGCTTCATTGCTACTTCTAATTCAATCAATCAAACTAAAACATAATACTTTAATCGCATTTAGTTTCCATATTTGGAAGCACATAGTAATATCATAATCTATCATGAATAGGTTCATAGAGTCACTGCTCATTTAGCATAACATATAACTCTTTCAATAATCATAATCACTTGCTCAAATGTACTCGTTTCATGCACATACATGAATATATATATATATATATATATATGTAAACTTAATTCCTTAGTTCATAATCACATCAAAACTTTCGAGTATTTCAACATGGCATGTATTGAATTACAGTATAGGTACGCAAAGAACCAAACATAATCCCTATCACATATACGTAGGTTGACAGAATACAATCCTTACCTTGTATTTGCACATCTAGCCGAATACAATTCATTCTCAATTCATAAGGCCTTTTTGGCCGAATATGCACAATTACATATAGATATCTCAGCACATACTTTTCTTTACTTAAAGCTCATATGATAAATTTAAATCAAATACTTTCTCATACAACAACCATTGACCAAATAGATTATTCCTTTATTCGAAGATATAATAATCATTCCCACATATGTATCGTTCTTTAATACTAATAATTCACAGAATCGTTGGCCGAATGTACACGAGTACATACATGAAAACTTAGCATATACTACATTATACAAACATACCAAGACCGATTAGTCATCCTCATTTTCGCAATAATATCATCAATCACATATACATTTTTCTTTAATGCTAATGATTCACTTTGAAGTAAACTTACAAATGAGGAGGTAATACGTACCGGAACATCTTAAATGTATAGTACTTACTTGATGGTAGTTTACTGCGAACATTCAAAATCATAATCTTACTTAATTCACCAGTATTAAGCCTGCGGGACTTTAAACCCGGATACAGTTCCAGCACGAAGCCTGCGGAGCTCTAACCCGGATACAATTCCAGCACGAAGCCAGCGGGTCTCTAACTCGGATACAATCTCAGCACAATTCATTTAATATGTATATATATATATATATATTTACTAACTTTGGCCTCATCAAATTTCTAATAATACACACTTTTCACAATTGGTCATTCGGCCACATTGTATACACGTAAACATATGTACATTTCACATTTGCCCATTTGGCCACAACATATACACAAGCACATATATAAGATAATGTTTTTATTATCACTTGCTAATACATCACATACTTTGCTTTCATTTAAATAACCACTCAGCCATATTACATTTCTAAGTAACCATTCGGCCTCACTATAAAATAAAGATAGCACACATTTTCATAAAGGCCATTTGGATAGCTTGCACACATTTAATATTAGCCATTTCGGCCTCACCACACATACATATCTTGTACATCAATTTCATCATAACAAAATTGACTAGGTATATTCATCATTTACGGCTTATAACCTCACTTTAATATGGATTCAGTACTTTGATTACTAATATTTAATCAATAGCTTATAAGCAACTCAAACAGTTTTATCAATATTTACAACATAATCACAATTTCACTACAAGCTGTCTTCCTGAGCAATAGTAGTTAAATTGTTTGTAACTGGAGCTACAAAACTCCAAATCAAGTGCCGTTAATTTTCCCTAAAAATAGACTCATATATCTTCTATCCACAAAATTTTCAGAATTTTTGGTTTGGCCAATTGGCCAATCAATACCAGATTTTTCTTAAAGTTTCCCCTATTTTACTGTTTGACTATTCTGACCACTCTTCACTACGAATCAAATTTCTCATTGTACAGAATTCAAAATATGTTCTTTTTATTTTGTTTGAAACTAGACTCATTAAGGAGTCTAAGCATATAAATTTTATCTTATAATCATTTTTGTACCGTTTATAATGATTTTCTAAAAACAGAACAGGGGCCCTCAAAGCCCTTTTGACTCTGTGCCACACCACTTTAAATGTCTCATTATCGGCAATTCCTTTGCTTACACGGTTTCTTTTATAAGAAATTAGACTTATTAAGCTTTAATTACATATTTTATTCAGCCTCTAATTCAACTCCAAAAATTTATGGTGATTTTCTAAAATCACGTTACTGCTGCTGTCCTAAGCAGATTTATTACAATTTACTCTTAAATTTCCAAAGTTCAAACACTTAAGAACTTACCTCGGAAGTGGTCGACGACTAGATATCCATGGCTATTCGTTTATTTTTGCTTTCCCTTTATCCGACTTTGGTGCTCTTAGCTCTTGAGCTAAATTAAAACGAGCAAAACTAGTTTAACCATTTTAACAATTCATCTCAATCGAATTACCAATAATCTCATTCAATTAGAACATACGGCACTTTCACTTTTAGCTAAATAAACACATATCAAATTAAACTTTTTCTATTATTACACATATTCGGCACTTTGACATCTAATTAACACTAATGTCTCACGCCACAACTCTTAATCTTATTTTTAACCAAAGTTATTAAACTTACCAATAATTCAACTTCTCACAAACCATACATTTAAGTATATGTAAGTAACCATCACACAATTAATTGCTTAAGTTCACATTCGGCAATTATACACATATATACATCCTAGCCATTTATCACTTATCATCTCATTCACGACTTCAACATATATTTTATAAAAGTTGCATCTTTCTTTGTAATTGATAATCTAAAGGTCTTACTACAAAGTTGTGAGTTTTCTTTCATCCAATTAACATCTATTCACCCTAAATCAATATCAATAAACCAAATATCATGCTAAAAACCAAATTGCTAAACAAAACAAAAAAAAATCATATAACTCAAAGAACCGAATGCTCTTAAGGTTTGGTATCATCAATCAAAACAAAATTTCTAAGTCCAACTTAAAATTTCATGCATATAACACTATAAGGTTCATTAACAAGCTCTAATAAGTTCATAGCTTCAACTCAACAATCCTTAGCCAAAATTTGTCATGGCCGAATGCTTCAATCTTTCAAAGCTCAAGGAATTCCATAATGGGCAAAGGAGAGAACCCCAAGACTAGCTCAAATTCAAAGAAATTAAAGAATTTCATCAAGAAAACCTACCTTAATCAATGTCCTCTCCTAGCCGAATGGTTGAGCCCTTATCTTCCTTTCTTCTTTCTTATTTTCGGCCAAATGAAGAACAAGGAGATCACCTTGTTATTTTCACCCATATTATAATTTTATTTCCCAATTTTATGATAACAATTTACTAATTCATATTATTATTATTATTTAACTAAATTACAACACACAAAATGCCAAAAGAACTCATCATTACCGTCCACTATCATAAAAGTGGTCAAATTGACATGCAACTCCATTATTTCACATGCATGCATTAATTAGTCATCACACATTTGCCCATCATACTTTCAAAGTTCACAACTAAGCCCTTTTAAGTGCAATTCACTATGATAAGACTAAATTAAATCACCAAAGATGTCACACATGAATTGGCACATATAATAGGCTTAAAAATAAATATTAAATTATTCTAATGACCCGATTTTGTGGTCCTAAAACCACAATTCTGACTAGGTTCAATTTAAGGCTGTCACAGTTGAGGCTCTTATGATCCATGTTGATGATATACTTCTCACCATATAGATAATGCATCCAAATTTTCAATGTGAATACCACCGCAGCTAACTCCAAGTCATGTGTAGGATAATTCGTCTCATGAGTCTTAAGTTGGCGAGACGCATACGCTACAACTTTACCTTCCTGTACCAACATACATCCCAAACTGACATGTAATGCATCGTTGTAAACAGCGAACTCTTTTTTAGAGTCTGGTTGTATCAAAACAGGGGCCCTAGTAAATACAGTCTTGAGATTTTCAAAGCTCTCTTGCTGCGCATCAGTCTAATTAAATAACACACCCTTACATAGCAGCTTAGTCAAGGGTGCTACAATCAGTGAAAAGCCCTTTACAAATTGTCAATAATACCCTGCCAGTCCCAAAAAACTGCAAATCTCAAATACAGTCTTAATTTGTTTCTAATCCAACACCACCTCAATCTTTCGAGGATCGACCCTAATCCCCTTAGCAGAAACCACATGGCCTAGAAACGTTACTTCATGTAACTAGAACTCACATTTTCTGAACTTGGCGTACAGTTATTTTTCTCACAGAATCTATAATACCACTCTAAGATGCTCATCCTGTTCATCCTCAATCCTCGAATACAATAGTATATCGTCAATGAACACCACTACAAACTAATCTAAATAGGCCTGAAATACGTAGTTCATCAGATCCCTGAAAGTTGCCGATCTATTAGTTAGTCCAAATGGCATTATTAGGAACTTATAGTGACCATAGTGAGTCCTAAACGCCGTCTTATACACATCAGTCTCCTTAACCCTCAAATGGTGTACCCTGATCGAAGGTTGATCTTAGAGAAAACTGAAGCTCCTCGAAACTGGTCAAACAGATCATCTATTCTCAGTAGAGAATACTTATTCTTAACGGTCAATATGTTCAGCTGCTTGTAGTTGATGCACATACACATGAATTTATCCTTCTTTTTCACAAACAAAACTGGTGCTCCCTATGGAGACATACTAGGGTGGATAAACCCACGATCTAATAGCTTTTGAATCTGAGCTTTAAGCTCCACAAGCTCCTTCGGTGCCATTCTATAGGGAGCAATGAACACTAGAGCTGTACCAGAAAAGAGGTCAATCCCAAACTCTACTTCACGACTTGGAGGTAATCCAGGTAACTCTTCAAAAAACACGTCTGAAAAATCCTTTATTGTTCTCATATCCTTAATCGAAGAATCTCCAGAATCTGAAACACTTATGAAGGCTAGAAACACCTCACATCCTTTACGAACCAACCTTTTCGCCATGAATACAAAAATTACATTAATCAAGTAATTCCGACGTTCCCTAATTAAGGCCACCTCACCGTCCTCTACAGTTCTCAATATAACCCTTTTAGTCGCATAATCCAAACTAACACGGTGCTTGACCAGCCAATCTATTCCCAATATCAAATTAAACTCCCTAAATGGAAGCTCCATCAGATCCACCAGAAAGATTGCCTCTTAAACCTCTAAAGAGACGTCTTTAAATAACTTGCTAACCCAGATGGACTGCCTAATAAACTCAATATAGTAATTTCACTCAAAGTACTCTCAACCAGAATTCCCAAGTTTTTAGTAACAAAGCAGACTACATAGGAGTGAGTGGATCCTATATCAATCAGTGCAATATATGGTGCATCATAAATAAGAAACGTACCCATGATGACGTCCGGAGTATTTTCATCCTCTCGATGACATACAGCATAAACTAGAGTCGGCTGCCTCGCCTCAGTCTGACCAGCACCTTTGCCCGATGCTCTCTACTCACGACCTATACCGTTATCACCTCTGGCCTACCATGGCCTCTCAGTGGCTACTGAACTCCCCTCAGTGGCTGTACAGTACTAGTACCCAGAGCTTGCATTTGATTAGGCCTTCGCGGACATTCCATAATACGGTGCTCCAATGAATCGCACCTCAAACACGCCCTAGTCCTTTTTTAGCATTCGCCCTAATGGCGTCTACCATAATCAGTACATGACTGCTGTCTTATTGTAGAAACAATGGCCCCAACTCTAATCGACCCATCAACTCTGGCCTTTTTCTTAGGCCTCTGTACAGAACTTGAGGGTTTTGAATCTCACTTTTTTCTTACTCTCTCTGTGTCACGGTTTTGGTGCTTAGCGCGCTTAACCTCCTCGACGATCTTCGCCTTCTTCACCAGTACAGAAAAATCTCGCTCTCACTGTGGAGCTATTAGAACCCTTAAGTTGTCCCTAAGGTAATCCTCGAAGCAAATACATCGCTCATACTTAGTCGTCACCATACCTCGCGCATAATGGCTCAGTTGTAGAAATCTGGCCTCATATTTGCCACTGATCTATCTCCCTAGGTCAGTCTCAAGAACTCTCTCCTACGAGCGTCCATGTAACTAGCCCCCACATATTTCCCCTAGAATATGGTCTTAAATAACTCTAAAGCAGTCGTTCGAGTTGAGTGCTTTCTTAACAATGAGCCACCACTGATAAGCCTCATCACGCAGTAGCAACACCGCACCCTTTAGTTTCTGCTCGGAGGTGCAGTCCAAGTCATCTATGATCCTCTCTGTGGCCTCAATCTAGTACCCAGCCACATTAGGAGCGATCCCAGCGACACCCCTAAATATCTCAGCTCCATTAGACTAAAGTCATTCCGTAACCGACCCTCGGCATCCAGCTCCAGTATTGGGCCCAGCGACTCTCTCTAAAATTCGTAACATGGCTTGAAACAATGCATCGTCCCCAGTCGCATGGTCATGAGACCCAGACCTGGACCCAGTCTCTGTAACAGGTGAAACCGGCGTCTTGCTAGTGTCTAAATTTGGCATACCACCTAGTGAAGAGGCGTAACGACCCGAATTAGGGCTTAAACGGAATGGTGGTTTCAGGATCGCAAATCTAATTTAGAGAAAATTTATTCTGATTTAGTTTTAAGATATAGTGCATGAATAAATGTGTTAGAAAAAAAGTGGTAAATAAATTTTATCGATAAAGTGCCCAATTGAAAAATAGGACTAAATTGTAAAAAATTCAAAATAAGTGTTCTAAAATCATGAGTTAATGTTGTTGTTATGTTTAATTATGATAATTATGTTTAATTATCTTAAAATTCATATCGAGACATTGTATGAAAGTGTGACATAAACTCTTAAATAAAGAAAAGTACTGATTGAACCTTAGGAATCGATAGGATACAAGTGACACGTCACTAGGATGCCATTATCCATGATCGATCATTTATATGTGTAATTCCGAGTGCTAGTTTAGTTCAACTACCAGTGGCTAGGTACTCCTGCATTTGTTGCTGATATCTGTCAGCTTGTGTGAGCAGCACTGAGTAGAAGCGACTACACCATCAGCTTGTGTGAGCAGGCCCGAGAATAGCTCATTATTGAGCCTAATGTGCTATGTGTAATGTGGTAGCTTCAGCTATATTTATATGTGGCATTTATGCCAAATTCTGCATATCATTTAGTATTCCACATGGTTCAACGGATAAATTATATTAAAATGTCATTGTATGTTTAAATGAGAAATGATTTGACCGTGTGCTTAAAATTTTTGCATGTGCAGGTTATAAGAAAAATATTGTATGTGCTAAATGCCTATCGTATGTAATGTGTTATGTGGTAAGACTATCGAGTAAGTAAAAATCGAATTTGATATAATTAATGCTACGTTTTTTCATTTTGCGATTAGTGTCTAGATACTCATTATCCTTGCATATTGGCTTATTAAGCTATGTAGCTTACCCCTTTTTCCTTTCTCTTCCCTTATAGGTTCGTCACGTTAACCCGAGGTCCGGAAATCGAATAGGGGATCCCACCAACACTATCATCAAGACATTTTGGTATTTTGATAAACACTTAAGGTTATGGCATGTATAGGTGGTCTTTTGGTTATGGGTTATTTGGAAAGATTGTATGGGTCCATTTTGTTATATTTAAAATATTTGTATTTTAGCTTTGATATATGAGCAAAGAATTTTGATGTTATAAATCATCACGTTATGAAATTGCGTATTAGCACAAATAAAAAATTTTACATAGAATGTCTATAAATGATTATAGGTGTTACTATGAGGTAGTATCCAAATTGTATATACTTAGATGTGTATTGATGCTTTATTGTTAGTGGTTAGTTTTGGTTATGTTTCAGGGTGGCAATTGGCTTGGAAAATAGCCTAAAATTGTCCATATGGACGGACACACGGGCGTGTGTTTAGGCCATGTGTCCCTTACACTTTAAAATGTTGAAAACCTTTGATCCTAGAATCTCCACACGGGCAAATGGCACGACCGTGTGTCCTGGCCGTGGAAAAATTCCAGTATGCTCCTAATAAAAGTTTAAGTGACACGGGCAAGGGACATGGGCGTGTGTTGCCACACGGTTTGCTCACACGGGTGAGTCCTTACCCCACACGGGCGTGTGGCCCTGCATGTGTCCAAAATTTTGTAAGTTTTAGCAAAGTTCTGGTTTGGTTCTAAATTTTTCCCGTTGGCTTATTGGGCCTCGTAGGCCCATGATAAGGTCGTTAAGTCCACAAATGAAAAGTTTTAAATCTTACACAAAAATCTTATATCAAACTTAGGGGTTGCGTGAGAGTGTGATTGGTAATGCCTCGCCCCGTGTCCGGTGACGGTTGCGGGAAAGGGGTGTTACAAAAGGACTCAGCTCGAGCCCCTCTACAGTCTCTACCACAGCCTCTTGTACCTCGTCCGCGAGTATCTCGAGTGCTAATTGTCTAATCACATTTATCTGTATTAACAGTTTTATGTATCAATTTACAGTTTTAGTAATTATTAGCAGATATCTTAAGTGAAGCAGTATCAGAAGTGTAAAGTTTGTTTTCGTACAATGCAGTGTTTATCAGTTTTACTACAGTCTTAGTATACACTATTTTGAGCGTTTCCATTACAGTCAATCTATAGTAGTCTCACTATATACTAGCTATAACAGTTTTAGTTTAAAACATATAACAGTTTCAAAGAACTTACAGGATCGACACCGGAGACTCGGTGTACCACATATTTAGTAAAAAATATTTTCAATTTTAATCATCAAAAATCAGTTCCTTAAAAACCATGTTAAAAACCCAAATCCACAGTCGAGTTTTGTAACCTGGCTTTAATACCACTAAATATAACACCTCAAACCCGGCTTAAACGTTATGGCTGGATTTGATGATGTCACATGAGAGTGTGTTTGAAAAATCGTATCGTCAGTAAAACTACTTATCCATTTATAACTTTTTATTATCTTTTGTTAATTCTACAATCGTGTCATTCATTTAGTCAAAAATTTCAAAACGTTATTCAATTTCAAAACATTAGTTGATGCGGAAGCTTTTAAAATAGTTCGCGTAATTGAGGGTATTTTTTATAAACATTTATTTTTTTTGAAAACCCAAGTTGTTCCTACTACTAGCAGTTATAAATCTCAAAGCAATAAAAGTCCCCCAAATTTAATAAAAATACCGTAGAGGCCATAATTACAGTAAAATACCCAAATAAAACTTAAAATCACAATTAAATAAACAGTATGAAAGAGATCGTGTGGGCACCGTTGAGTCTTTCGCCACTTCGATTCGCCTAAGTCTGGGGATTACCTGTATAGATTAAACAGAGGGGTGAGTTTACGTAAACTCAGTGTGTGTAATCTCTTGCAAAGAATAATCAGTATGCAAACAATCACAGTCTGGGCCAAAGCCCTTTTCCAGTAGCAGTATCAGTTAAGGGCCTTAGCCCATCTCAGTACAGTAGCGGTCATGCAGTGGGGCCTTAGCCCATTACATTAACAGTATCAGTCATGCGGTATACAATATGCAAATTCTACCCAACCAATCGCTATACACCATCTCCTGTCCAACCCTGCACTCCTGTGGGTATTAAATCACCCACCCATCCCTACACTTACAAATATCACCAGTTGCGGCACTAAACAGTATTTTACAGCTGAGCTACCAGTATATCAGCCTCAAAGCATTTTAGTACACTTCCTCCAAATATATCATCCCAACCCCCATGCAATGCAACATACAGTCATGACATGTCATCCCATGGTATCATACATAAAATTAGTACAGTATTATCATCATGCTCAATATACAGTCATACATATATCATTCAGTCAATTAGAGATCTAAGTAAAATTTATCGATCCTACAATAGGTTCTCAGTCGACTCGGGTAGCCCGTGCAACCTTAGTAAACAAATCAATGAAAATGAGCTCACATGTCCATATGGTCTGTTTGTGTGGGGCCACACGGGCAGTACAATTTGGCCTTAGCCGTGTGGATTACACGGCCTGGCCCAGAATTCCACACACCCGTGTAGACTACCCATGTGGGCCTACACCGCCGTGTGGCCCACACAGCCCAATTGGTCGAGCCTGTGTGTCGTACATGGCCTCGCTAGGCCATCACACGGCCGTGTCCTTTGCGTACGGCTTGGCTTGTCGATCACACGCCCGTGTTCCATCACACGGCCTACCACACAAGTGACCACATGCCTGTGTGACATCGATAGAATGGTTTTTCGGCTTTTGCTGAATCCTATTTTTTATGCAATTGAGTATACACCTAGTTTCGTTTCTCTGCGAAAACACTCCCGAGCACTCCAAAACCTATCAATTTATTGATAAACACCAGATTACTCGCTTGGAACGAATTAAAACTGAATTGTAACGAAGAATCCCAAAAACACATAAATGACTTACTAATATCAAACTAACTCAATTCCGTTTCAAATTGATGAAGCGTGACTTCCAGCCTCACAACCTCCTCCTAAACACGAAACACTCCATTTAATCCAGAACTCAACAACCCAAAATAATAATAGTACACTAATTGTACTTACCAACCACGAAGAGAGGACTGAATAATGGATTATGAAGACTTAATCGCATAAAGGAAACAATTGCATGCAGGACAAAAAGAAAATAAATTCTGCAGTAAGGAAAAATGGAAAAAGCAAAACGGTAGCAAAACTTTTGGGAAACAAAGGTGAAAGAGCTGAAATTTTGAGAGAAGTAATCAGGTTAGGCAATATCCTATAATCTCCCTTAAAAATCTCCTCAAAACTCTCATCGCTATCCCACTACTCAGAGTCCCCCACTAAACGACCGAAATTTGAACAAAAATAACACCCCTTGTCAACGTGAAAAGTCAAACCCAATACCTTTAGCCTAATAGCACTCCACTTTACCACCAGACCAGCAAGCCCATTTTGTTAAGTATTTACCAACAATTGCTTAAAAGCCTATTGGCTAATGATAAGGCTTAATTCATAAAAATCCAAAAAAATTTGCCAAAGGTAATGCTTGAACTTGGAACCTTTCATATATACCCAAAATACATAACCACTAAAGTAGACAAACAGTTATGTAACAATTTTAACAGAATCAGAAATATGAAATTTGGGGCGTTACAATTTATGTGTTTTGAGCAAGCTTTATTCCATGATTTATTTTAAAGTGTAATTTAGTTTGAGCTTTAGGGTTCCCAAATCATTTCGAAAACAAATGAAATTGATATGAATTCAAAATACTTACTCAAGTACAACAAATTAGGGTTTCTAATGGACACATTCAACCATTTCAAACTCAAATTAAAATATTTAAGTTTTCAGAAATAGATTTCTTCTAATTTATTTTTCAAATATCACAAAGAGAAGAAGAACAAAATTTTAGGATTCCATCTCAATTAAAAGATAATTATTTTTGATAATTATAGTAAAAAATGCTAAAAAAAAATGAAACTATTTTTTTTTCATGTTCTTAATCAATTGAAAACAAAGATAATAGAAAAAATTTTCACTCGTTAACCAATTATTCTTACCATAAATTCTAAAAATAAAATTGCTTTTTTTTTTAATCATTGGGTAACAAGTTCTTTTTAAATGTAACTAAGAGATGAACGAATGAAAATTTAGATACCTAAATGGAAAAAAAAGTTATATAATTTAAGTGCCTAATATTAAGATAGGGTACTGCATTAATTAAACAGTGAAAGCAGTTAAGAGATTTTTGTATTTTAGGGAATGTATAAAATTTGTCCATTCATTATTAAATATATTAATTTAATCAGGAATTAAATAAGATTAAATTAAAATAGATCTAAAATTATTATTTTTAAAAAAAATATCATTTAACAAAATTTAAAAGTGAAAATTTTTATTTGAGATTCAACTATAATAAAAAAATAAATATTAAGAATATTTTTTATAAATTAAAATATTAATTCTAATGTTATTTAATTTTTTAATAATATAAGGTTAAATTGATTTTTGAAACGATAGTCCCACGGTGATGGGAAACTCTCATGAACCTTAACCTTTATTAAACCCTAATATTTTGTTCCTTTATTTGAGAATTCTTCTCTTTCTTCTATCATCATCTTTCTCCTACAAACGTCCATCTCCTCTCTCTCGTCTCTGCAAATCAATTGTGTTTTTCTTCCCTTCTCCCACCGCCGTGTCCGCTGGTGTTTCCCGGATCTGATCCGTATCCGACACGGGTAAGTCACCCCCAAATTGCCGAGTTCGGGTAACGAAGGTTGAAATTAACAATTTTCTTTGATTGATTCAGAAATTATGGTGTCTGGTTTAATAAATGCAAACCCTATTGTGTACGAGAAGAAAGAGCGGCGGGTTCGTAACGAAGCAGCTGTACCTGATGAATACGCTGTTGAACCTATTGACCAACTAGAAATTTTTGATATCCTCATTATTTTTTAATCGTTCTATTGTTTATTATTTCCTTTTAGTTTATGCAACTTATTGTTATCGTTCTGTGTAAAGAATCTCCATCAATTGAATTAATGCTTTCCATATTTACATCATATTATGGGGAGCAAGTTGTTTTGATTTTCTTAACATTCTTAAATCATATTAGAGATATAAAGGATCCTGAACATCCCTATTCTTTGGAAGAGCTAAAAGTAATAACTGAAGATGCTATTGAAGTTGATAACGAGCGAAGTTATGTTAGGTACGATGATCAAATTCTCTCTTATTCTCGCTTTTTATCTGTCATATTAGTTTAAGCAAATCTTTTTCTTATTGATTTGTTCCTTATTCAGGGTCACATTTACTCCTACGGTTGAACATTGTAGTATGGCTACGGTTATTGGTCTTTGCTTGAGAGTCAAACTTATGAGGAGTCTTCCTTCTCGCTACAAGGTATTGCCTTTTTTATGTTTTGAGCTAACATGTCATTCCTAGTGCTGTATGAGTTATGTAAAGTCAATCTTTGTTTCCTTGTTTTGCATTGGTTAAGAGCTTACTTGAAACAATGTTTGGTGCCCTTGATATAAAGTTTAGTAATTGGATGATAGAAAATTGGGAAGAAGAAAGTGGAATATTAGTAATTTGTTGGATTTGTTCCCTGAAATGGAAAGTAAAATCATTACTTCTATTGTTGAATACCTGCAAATTTGTTTATCATTTCGTCCATCTTGATAACCGAAGTCCGAGACCTAAAATTTTGAATTCTATCTTATTAGATATGATACATTGATCTGAGCTTCTTGTTTTGCTTCAGAAATATCACTAACTACTAAGATTCCATTGGGGTTTTTTCTATGAGCTTATTGATAATTTTAAGTTTGCTGCTGGACTAGTTTGTGACTAAATTTTGTTGTAAACGGAGCGGGAAACTCTGACTTGATCTTTTGCTGAATATGGTGATTTGTGAAGCCTTTGCTCAGTCTTTTTATACTGCCCACGTGTGGGGCCTTATCATTGCAATAATATACCTCAACTGATGGTTAAATAGTTCAAATATGATGAGATGTCAAGTAAATGAATTGATTAATGACAAGTTCTTAACAATTTCCTATAGGAAGAACCCTGTTTCACAAAGTTATCTGCATCTGTATGTTTTGTTCATTAGCAATCCCATTGAACAATATGGAGTTATTAGTTCCTATAGATTATGTTTGGGTATTCTATTGATCATATAAATTATATATGGTTCTTATTTAGCAGATCCTCTTTTCAAATTCTTGCCATCTTTTTCTGACTCTCCCTTTTAGATGCTCATGACTGTTCTTTATTGTGTTTAGATGGATATAAGGGTTGCACCTGGCTCTCATGCAACTGAAGCTGCAGGTATGTCTCTCTTCTTTCTCTGGTCTTCAATGCCTGCTTTGTTTCCAAAAATATGTTGTGGAAGAGGTGATTTCCATATTACATTTAAATAAGTATGGCATAGGTGCGTACACGAGATCCTGTGCTCAAAGTTACTTGGGTTTGGCTCTAAAAGCTTGAAATTCGGCTTAGTCATTTTTGAATTAAACTTGAGCAGCTCAAGTTATCAGTTGTGCTAAATCCGAGTATCCTAATACTTACCTTTGAGCTGCTCAAGTTATCAATTGTGCTAAATTTGAGTATCCTAATACTTACCTTTGAGCAGTTCACGAGTTAAATTGAGATGTTTATTTTTATGTACTTTGTTTTTTAATTAGTGTTAGAAAATCTTACTTTGAACTTGAGCATGAATAATTGAGTTCAAAACCGAGCATATCTTTACGAAGTAAATGAGCTTAATTGAATGAGCTCAACTAGTTTGATTTTTATCCTTGAATTCCGGGTTGAGCTTGAGCTTCTTATTGCTCGATATAAGTTCAACTCGCTCAGCTTGATCTCTATTGTGGTACAAACTTCAATTTGTGGTCCAACAAGTTAGAATGTAAGCGAGTGAATATTTATATGATTGAGATGGGGGGGTTAAGTCATGGTATTGCAGCAGCAATTAAAGCTCATTTCTTTGCTCTTCTCTAATGCAGTTAATAAACAACTGAATGATAAAGAACGTGTTGCAGCTGCACTAGAAAACCCTAACCTTTTGGATATGGTTGATGAATGTCTGGCTCCATCCTATGCTTGAATTTTTTATTATTACTATAGGTGGTGAACTAGATTTGTTTTTCTTCATACAATAAACTTTACTCGTCTCTTTGTATATTTCATTTTATCCGTATGAACTTCCCTACTTTGGTTCCTAATTACAGAGAAAAAGTTTGTATTTTTTAAGGCATAATCCCAAAAATAGCCCCGAACATTTGACTGATTAGTCAATTTGATCCTTTTTTTTTTTAAAGCACTTTAGCCTTCCATCTTTCAATTTTGGTCAAATCAGTTAAATTGGGAAGGAAATGCTGGTGTGTCCGTTAGTTGACCAATGGTCAACTTCTGTTGATGTCGCATTCCACATGTACAAAGTTGGTATGGTGTTATTTTATCTTATGTGTCATGTAACGTAATCTTAAAATGAAATGAAAAAAAGAAGAAGAAAATTTTATAAAAATTCAAGAAAAAAATTATTGTTTAGGAAAAAAAGTAATAAACGTTTTTGTGGTTGGAGTCGAGCGTGGGGGTTGAAGGTTGTGTGGTTGGTGGGAATTTTGCGGTGTAAGGGGTTTTATTATTTTATTATTTTCATAATTTATAAAAATGGTTTTGAATTTTTAAAAATTTCCCTGAATCGTAGAAGGTTGCATTGTTACGAACTGATTCTTTGTATTTGTTTGTCGGTAGATTTTGATGTTGCAAATAACCATTATTCAGAAATATCATCAAAGTTCCACTGCAATCGAAAAGTTTCTAGTCTCAACCCCAGTAAAAAACAATGAGAAATCTTACATTCTGAAACCAATTGGATAAAAATAATTTCTGAATTTTTTTTAACCATTTTAATTTTTTTTTTGAATTTTTGCTAGCTAACAGACACGTCAGCTTTCCATCCAAACTGGAGACGGAGGGCTAAAGTGCTTTAAAAAAAAAAAAAAGAGTCAAATTAACTCATCAGTGAAATGTTAAGGTCAATTTTTGACATTATGCTTCTTTAATTACAGTTCTGACGCATAAGTTTTGTATTCAGTGCTAAGTTTACAAATTGAGAAACTAGCCATGGATGTTGGACACAGGTATCCTAGATTTCAAGATTCGAGAACCAAGTGCCATTCTTGTGTAAAGTGCATCGATTGGTTTATTTTTGGGTCTCCTTTAGATTGTTGGCCATCGAACAAGACATGCATTTGTGCTTGTAAGCTTATCTACCTTTTTCAGGTTCTTCACTCTACCCACCGCCTCCATCCATACATTGGCTTTGTTTCATTCTAACCCAACTCTTACCCAGTCATGGCTATCCACAGCGCATTTATATAGCCCCTCCTGAAAATACCATTGCAGCTTATCGACGCAAAAGCAAAATCCTACTTTTGGATCACTTGCCTTTCTCCGAATAATTTTTCAACTGCAAACTAGTGTGTAACAAGGGAGGGTAAACTGAAGCACTAACTGAAATTTCTTCTTGACATGTCTCTGAAATATTCAAGAACTTCGACTTGATTTTGCCAATGACTCGCATAGGGCTCTGTATATATGAGTTGAAACAAGAGTCAAATTTAACTTCCTACTTTCAAATTCATCAAAGGATGAGCAAACTGCCCATACCACTAACTTGCTGATAACCTTCCCATTATCAGGCAATAAAAGTAAAAAATACTGAAAATACCATTGAGTTTCATTAACCTGCTATTGCTGAAGTAAATGCAATAACAGGAAATACCTTATCTGAGTTACATGCTTGATCCAAAATTTATATTACCAGCATCTAGGAGACAAAATTGTTAGGCCAAGTTTGGTGATGGGCACATTGGCTGGTGCGTCATCTAGGATCTATTTTGCCGTGTCAGCATGTCAACCAGTACAAAGTGAAACTTTTTTCTAGTCCACTTTGGTATTTAAATTATCTTTTAGCCCTGTGTATTCCAAAATTCAATGTTAATTAATAAAAACATGACACATGAATGTTTAGGATAAACTGAGATAAAATAACTTGAATACTAAAAGAGATAGAAAAATTAAATACCAAAATGAAAACAAATATTATTCAATGGCTAAATCACGAATAAAGCTCAAAAAATAAAGTACAAAGCCAAATTAAGCAAAACTATTTAAATATAAAAAAATAACATAAAAAAATAAGCATGTTCGTTTTTATAATTTTTCATTAGTGGCGGCAATAAGCTCCAACTTGAATAAATATAATTACAATAAAAGATAAGGAGAAAAATAAAGGTGTCAAGCTTTTGAAGACCAAACTGGTAGGTGAAACTTTGAAGTAGACCTATATGTGGACGGTGAAGGAATCCAGCTCATTTTTTCTACCTTCCTCACCAAAACCTGGGCTGGGTTGGGCCCAGGTCGGCGTGTGGACCTAATTTTTTTTATTAAATAGCACTAAAGTTCATCTAAATTTGTAAGAACTTTGTTTTAAGACCTCGAATACTTGGTGAGTAATCTAAGCCCTCGGAAAGGGCTACTTGGGGGGACTGGACAAGTATTATAGGACTGAGTTTGTTTCATAATCAATACTCAATAAATTGCTGTATGCAGTATATGCTAATTAACGAAATCTACCAATATATAACCGGTAGGTTTTGCATCTTTCAAAAGGTAAAAGGAGGACTTCATTCAGGAGGACCTTTCTATAAGGAAAAGAAAACAACCAAAGCAAACCAAAGGGAAAAAGGGAATGTTTTCTAGGTATGACATTCGACCAAAGCCTTAATGTCCATCTTGACTCGTATTCAGGCATTTGTATGGAGGATATCATTATGCAAATATGTGAAAAAGCTTAAAGAAAGAAACATACAAGTCCTGAACACATACCGGTATTCAAGATTCACTTGAGTCTGGATAACATAGCTCATAACAAATGGACTAATGGAAAAAAAATTGGGAGCCACATTCAATGGGAAATAAACTACATGAGGGAAAAAAGAAAAGAAAAGAAAGAATAGTCAATAATTGGTGTATATAGTAATATCCTAATTGATCAATTCTACCACGTTGCAGACAATAGGCTGTGCATCTTTCAAAAGGAAAAAAGAGGTAATCTAGAAGATCTTTTCTATTCGGAAAAGCGAAATCAACCAAAGACAAAAGGAATGCTTTAAGACATCTTATCAAAGCTCTCAGGCCCAAGTTGACTCATAATCCATGTTAACTAGACTCTTCATCTTCTCTAAAGTATCAATGTCATTTTGTTACGGATAGCAAGAATCGAGGATACGATCAAGATCCCACAAATTAATGCAAAAATAGAAGTAATATCAGTTAATGATTCTATGGAATATCCTAGATTTTTTTTTCTTTCGGTCAAGCCCCATAACAAAGGGATTAGTATCCTTAGTATCATGTGCTACCTCAATTAGTCAGCCTAGCCATTGTCATTTAAACAGCAGAATGTAATGAAAGAGGCAAGCAGAAAATTATTCAACTTGAGATAGACAACCCTCTCTCTTGAGCTCCAAGGTTGGTAGCCCCCTTTGAAGAGCTCCACTCTTTTCCCAATCCTCTCACCATAGATTCCTATGAAAAATCCCAAGTAAAATCGTCCCATGCCTAGCTACCAATCTAAGCTTGCAGCTATGCTAGGAGTCATTGGAGATTCAAACAACCAGATGAATCCAATAATGGAGATGATGAGGCACATTTTGGAGGAACAACACGAAACAATCCCCTTGGAGAACTCATCACACTTTGGCAAGCATGGATGATAGAATAATACACGAGCAGATTTTATAAAATGCTTGCACGAACCACCACTGTGCTTGTTGAACAACGCCTGGATATTTTCACAGCAAGGCAATTTGACTCCATTCGTCTTGATGTGGAAATTTAACACCCTACAAAATTGGTGTCAAGTTGTCAGCCATGAACCTTGCCAGGGCGTTCGAGAAAAAGCTCCAGTCTTTTGAGGGGAAACCCCAAATTTACAGTGAGGCAACATCAAGACAAACTCAGAATATTGTAGGAATTCAAAAAGGAACAAGACCGAATAGCAGTGCAGAGTTTGAAGAACAGGCACAACCACCAACCTTCATCGAACGCTTGAACTGGGTTGAAATGGCAGAAAGAAGGGTCACAGGACTGTTACAATTGCGATGAGACATACACTAGTGACCACAAATGTGAACACCTCTTTTGGTAGGAAATAGCAGAGACGGAGTAGAATGAGGATTCAGATAGTGTTGCCACTACCCTGGAGCCTGAAGTTCTCTCCGTGCAATTTCAGCTTGAGTTGGGGGGGGGGGGGAGTGATGTTATGAATGGCAAGATCAAGAGAATAAAGACAAGAATCAAAGATGCAGCCAACATCCAACAAATTAAGGCAACAATAAAAACAATATTAGTTAATTATTCTATAGGATATTCTGAAATCTTATTTGTCTTTTAGTCAAGCAGAGAATGTTCTACTTGAGATAGACTGCTCTCTCTCTCTCTCTTGAGCTCCAAGGTTCGTAGCCCCTTTGAAGAGCTCCACTCTTTTCCCAATCCTCTCACCATAGGTTCTCATAGAAAGCCCATGCAAAATCGTCTCGTGACTATATCCCAATCTAAGGCTTGCAACTTATTTGGACACAAGGATGAGAGCACCAATATATGAAAAAAATAAAAATAAAAATTAAAGAAGCATATTTGTGTTGGATTCATGCCCGTTTTCACTTGAATTTGGGTAACATAGCTTTTAGAAATGGAGTAATGAAAGGAAATTCAGAAGCCATATTCAATGGGAAATAATCTACATGGAAGAATTGAAGAATCAACAATAATTGGTGTACATACTTATATGCTAATTAACCAAATCTACCACCACTTGGCCAAAAGGTTGTGCATCTTTCAGAAAGTAAAAGGAGGAAGTTAGTTTAAAAGAGTTTTTACATTCATAAAAGAGAAATCAACTAAAAAAACCAAAGACAAAAAGGAATGCTTTCTGACATTTGACTGAAGCTCTGAGGCCAAACTTGACTCATAATCTATGTTGCTGGACTTTTCGTTTACTCCAAAGTACTAGTGTCTGAGAACTATGTTTGACACGTATTGGACATGGTCTGAGGGTAAGAACCAGCAAATATATGAAAAACTTAGAAAGGTTTAGCATATCAGTGTTGGACAACTGTCAGCATCCAAGATTGACTTGAGCCTGGGTAACATACCTCATACTGAACGAAGTTAAGAAAAAAATTTGAAAAAACCACATTCAATGGGAAATAAAGTACATGAAAGAATTGAAGATCATTCTTTTTGCAATCTTGGATTCAACCCAAGCAGTGAAGCAAACAAATAAAAGATTCACCTAGAAAGGTTTAGCATACCAGTGTTCGACAAAAGTCAGCATCCAAGAGTCACTTGAGCCTGGGTAACGTAGCTCATACCAAATGAAGTAATAAAAACAAATTGAAAAAACCGCATTCAATGGGAAATAAAGTACATGAGAGAACTGAAGATCATTCTTTTTGCAACATTGGATTCAACCCAAGCAGTGACGCAAACAAATAAAGATTCACTTCGAAAGGTTTAGCATATCAGTGTTAGACAAATGTCAGCAACGAAGATCCACTTGAGCCTGGGTAACATAGCTCATACAGAATGATGCAATGGAAACAAATTGAAAAAGCCACATTCAATGGGAAATAAAATACATGAAAGGATTGAATATCATCCTTTTTGCAACATTGGATTCAACCCAAGCAGTGAAGCAAACAAATAAAAGCTTCTCATTCCAGTGCCATCTGCTAAGTTTCTATTTATACACACACAAGGAAATAAGAATAATTTAATTAATCACATGTTCAAAATAGCCACTACAAAGCAGCTAATTCAGTTTTCCTCTCATTTCCAAATATCATTTCTTTGTTTACTTGAATACATTGGTTGATGCTACAGAAGTCATGCATGCCTGAATAATTTCATGCTAAGCCAATGGAAATATACAGCAACCACAAGTACAGGAAGTGTTAAGGGTACCAAGAAGCAGTAATACCTGCTAAAGAAAGGGAAGCAAAAATCAAGGAAAAAAATATACAGGGACCTCAATATTTTAACAACATTAAGAATAAAAAAGTACTTGTAGAACTTTCAGTCTAAGAAAAAAGGAAAGTAACTCTTTTGTACTAACAAGTTTCAAATTGCAGCCCACAACAAGGCTAATTGATTTTGCCTTGGTAGGCCAAAAACTAAACCCCTACATCCACACAATATGAAAGCAAAACTCTGCCCTAAGCCCAATACATTTAATACACGTATTATATTCATGTTTAAGATTTTGAAAAATTTCATGCATACACAATTTGCCAAGTCTAGCCAGAATATCAATATACATATCTGCTTTGCCATAATTTTTTCCCTAGCAGGTTGTAGCATTAGCAATTGGAATGGTCAGATATACATTCACCAAAATAACCTTGACCAACAAAACATAACAATGTATGCATCCAACATAGCCCTAACCATAAATGTAAAAAAGACACCGAACTTGTAAGTTACTCTAGTTAAAAATACACCTCAAATTCAATTCAATCTTTAATCATAATCGAGCAGAGCTCAAGCTATTGACCTAGCCAAGTTTGTGTAGCTTGCAAGTCTAATAGAGTTTTTTTTTATAATATATATGTTAACTTTTCAAAAATTAATTTACTATTTTACAGTGCATATATTCTTTAAGAACCCTAAAACCTATTGTTTTCCCCTTCTCCCTTTCAGCCACACACTATCACTAAATCATAGCTACTTTCATCGATCTAGTGCATTCTATCTTTCATCTCGTAGGATAGTTGCAACATTCAACATTCTTCCCTTTAGCCTTAACATGAAGAAAGAATTGCGAGAGACTCAGATCTTAGACAGACACCTATGCCTTTTCTTTCTCTCCCTCAGTCTCACCTTCTCTCCCATAGTCCCACTCTCACACAAGGCTTTCTTCCGTTTTTCCCAAAATCAAATCCCAACCGTGCCTACATCTATGCCTCTGACTTTCTTGTTTGACTCCTAAACATTTGCTGAAACCTTCATTTGTTTCACAAATATCATCACTGCTTCATTTTAACCAACCGTCTAATGTTTTAGATGTCTCGGGTTTGTGATCTGCTTGCTTGTGGGGTTAACTTGAACACTCCTGGCAAGTATTACCTTATACTACAATTTTCGTCTTATGTTTTTCCTTGCTATTCCAGTTTTGGTGGCTGCTTAGACTGCAAATATTTGTTTAGGATCATCTCTACTCTTGAAAAAAAGTATTATTATTTAAATACACAAAATTGTATGTTAAATGAGCTCGAGCTCGTGCTCAAGTATGTGACTAAAGTAAACGAATCTAATTGAGTCAAGCTCAAATAGTTCGATTTTATCTTGAACAAAGTTGGAGCTTAGAAAATATTATTCGAGTGAGCTCGAGTCGACAATCAAGCTTTGAGGTTCAAATCATTGATATTGCTATTTAATAGCAAAATTCGGATCAGACTAATTTGGATGATCAATAAATCCATTTATTGTCTACTTATTATTTATTATTCGAATCTAAATCAGATTCAATACTCAGCATAACTGATCTCTCCTATAAGTATCGGATGATACTACTATCCAAGGAAAAACAAGCTTTTCTTTTTGCTCATTTTCCATAATCCAAACAGAATCCTGGCTCCTGGCAATCTAAGAAACAGAAAAACAGCAGTAACCCGAAAATTTGCAAAGCAAAACCGAAGGAAAGGAAAATTGAAGAACATAAAACGACAAACGGAAATTACCTGTCATTTTGGATGGCAGCAATCAGAGTATAATTTGAGGGCGGAAGAAGATGGGAGATAAAAGCGGTGAAGAGAAATCCGAGCAATACAAGGGATCCAATTCCCACCAACAACCACCCCCACATAGTCGTTTTTGACCTACTACTACCATCCCTAGAAATCACCATTCGATTAACGTATTTTCAGACCTGAAAAAGAAAACAGATCCGAAACCTAATGAATGGTAAAAATCCGGGACTCAACCCGGATTGAGGGAAAAGCGCCAATACCAGATTCAGAGGTTGTTTTAAATGATAAAAATTGAAGTATAATCTTAATATTCGTTTACGGTTTTCTGTTGGTTAAAGCATCCCTTAATTCCCTATCCTCAATAAAGTAGGGACTAAATTCAAATGGACAAATGGTACAATGGTTTGGACTGTATTTTAACCATTTATGTTTCTATAACACACCAAAATTTTTGCTACTACATATGACATTCTTCTAACATCGTGTTTAGTAAATTTCAAGAAAACTCACAAATAGTTGCTAATTGCTTAAAAAACAAAGTCCTTGAGTAAAAGTGATAGATGTAGTGGCCTTTTCACTTGCCATAGCGATAAAACTTAAAAATAATAACATAAATAATTGTTTACGCAATTCAATTTTTCTATATTTATGGAGTTTAACTTACTTTGTAACACTCCAAAATATAGGGGAATAGATGAAATGAATAACCAAATAATTAAATAGGCTTGATTGTTAAGTTTTAGTAGTATAATAGATTATGTGCATGTGCTTAGTGAAGTATTGTTATAAATGCTATGAAATGACTTTACAATTTATATAGTTAAGTCTTATTTGAATAATTTCATAATTTTTCTCTCGATTTTATCAAAATGATTTTACTAAAATTAAGATTTAGTCCTTAATTTTGCTTTAAACAATTAATTAAAGTACTAAAATAGTATAATCAGATTTTGTTTTATTAATTAATTTAAAATAAAACTTGATTACAAGGTTTAATTAGAAAATAGTGTGTTTTAATTGAGTTAGGACCTAATTAGAAAAAAGAGGTAAAATAAATTAAAATATTAATAATGAGTCTTGACTATGAGTATTAATTATTGTATATAAACTAAAATAGGAGTGTATTAAAAACTATAAAGTTAAATAAGTTAATAAATAAAGAATTGATTAAAAGAATAAGCTAATAAAGAATAGGCAACTTGAGCCTGAAATAAATATATATGATTAAGTGACTAAAATTTAACATGGATTGAGTTTTAGTATTAATGGTTAATAACTTAGTAGAAATTTTAGGGAACCAAAGTCTAAGTCTTACTTTTTGCATTTTTCCTCTTCATTTTTCAGCAACTAAAAATAAAAGCTAATCTAGTATAAGAAATAAAAATGTGGTAAAAAATAATTAAGAAATGGATATTAGTCTAATGGTTAAACATTTATTTTTTTCCTTTGCTTACCTATGTTCGAGTCACACCAATTCCCTTATATTTTTATTAATTCCGGCAAAATAATTTAATTACCAAATCATCTCTCAATTTTGGAAAAATTTATAATGACGTCTCAAAGATTTATAAAGCTTAGAAATTTACCCCAATCCAATCCCAACAAGAATTATCTCTTATCCTTCTTCAAAATTCAAATAGAAATAGAATTCCATATCTTCTTATCTTCTTATCCTAACTAGAATTCAAAATACTCTTTTTGAAATCCTAATAGAATTTATCTTCTTTATTTCTATTTATTCCCCTTTTCTTCATCTTTTCCTTTGAAAATATTCTCTCCATTATTGATAATTATTTTTGTTCCCGAATCAAAATCTATTCTTGATTTCAACTCGTTTCTCTACCGGTTGATTTTCCATCAATTACATCCTGTATTTTCATCAAAATTTCAACCCTTGTAGGAGATTGGATCGAGCTTGAATGAAAGATAATCGACCAAGACCTTGGAAAAGTCAAGTGTGTGTCTTTTTATGAAAAATCGTGTCAAAATTTGAAACTGCCTAGTTGCACACGGCCTACCACATCGGCGTATGGCCTGCTCGTGTGGACAACACGACCTCACACACGGTCATGTCCCCCTGTTTTCCTTTGCATCTATGTTTTACACATAGCCTGGAGCTTTGCACACGACTTGGTTACACAACCGTGTGGCTCATACACTTCACCTTTTTGTATCGCACACAGCCTGTGGCTTCACATAAGGGCTGGTCATACGATCGTGTGGCCCCTGAAACTTAAAAATTACATTTTTGTCTTATCTTTAATTATTTTATTCAATTCAGTCCCTGATTAGGTTTTTAATGGCATCCAGAGAACTTACAATTAGGTCCTGGACTAGGATTAGAATGAGCAAATGCATGATTGAACAAATTTATGATTTAATTGTGAGTATTGCCTTATTTTGAAAACTTTTGAATAAAATGTAGCAATGTATTTTTTATTTAAAACGTTGTTTTGTGAATAGAATTATTACGATAATAAATTACAAAACACAAATACTAAAAAAAAACTATTCACGAAAATTTCACGATAGACAAATTCTGAAGCTAATATAGGCAATCAAAAGATAGGATAATAATAGAACATAGTTAATAGCACAAATAATACAATATTGATGCTAAGACCTACATGAAAATAATAACAATAATAAGAAAGTAACAAAATCTAAATTTTGAGGAAGTGGACAATTAAATATAAAAATATAAAGCAAATAATGACAATTAAGAAAATATATCTATATATAAAAATAAGACTAAGAAATCAAATCAAACTGTATATAAAAGAAATCGAATTTACAAATGTAAAAGAAAATAAAAATAAACAATTTATGGAAAATTCTAAAATGGATAATATATACGTGTAATAGTATAAAATAAATAACATATATTTAAAATAAATAATAACCTTAAATAAATAATAGAGTGATTTACAAAATAAAATACACAATAAATTTTAAATTATATTTAAGAGAAGTTAAAACTAAATAATATATAAACGATAATGTATATAATAAGTAAAAAAATATATAATAAAATAACCTAATGTAAATAAAAAATAAAACAAAATGATTTACTATAAATTATTAAAAATAAACAACAAAAAAAAAGGGCTAAAATTCGACAAAACAGGGACTAAATCAAAACAAAAATAAATCAAAGGTAAAAAAAACGAAGAAATAAGTGCAAAAGGATCTAATCAAAATGCGTGCTACATCGTAGGGATCAACTGGGCAATTATACCCCATCTCCAAAACGACGTCGTTTCAATATCCTTTCTTAGGAGGGTCAAAGGACCAAATCAAACAAAAAATAAAACAAAAGGGGCTAAATTTAAAAAGGGAAAAAAGTAATGGGACGAAATTGAATAGCTCTGAAAATGAGGGAGGACTAAGGGCACAAATAGCCCCTTAGTAAAAAACACGCGGATCCTTCCCTCGAGTCGGGTCAACACGCTGGTTTTGGCCTTAAAACGACACTGTTTTTGTTGTTAATGGATCACAGCAAAACGACGTCGCATGATCACCCCATAAAACCAAAAAAACTAAAGCAAAAATCATTTTTAACATCCTTTAGAAAAAAAAATTAAAAAAACACCCTAAAAGAAAAAAACCCTTGCCCTCTGAGCTCCGGCCTTGGTCCGGCCAAGTTCCGATCATCGGGCCACCGTGGTCCACCACCTCCGCCGCCGTACACGGTGATTGGAATCCCCAAAAGGGGTTATTTCGATCTTTTAGGGCTCCCTAAAGCCAAATTTGAAATAAAAAAATCCCAAAGATACCCCCAAAACATAAAAGGAGAGGGAAAACCCCTCGGTTTCTTTCTCTGTTTCGTCAAAAAGGTAAGAAAAAGCAAAAATTTTTTACTTGCGATGAATATAACTACATGTACATTTGCTATGCTAAATAAAATCACGAAGAATGCCTCTGTTTTTTTATTTTTGTATTTTCCTCCTTTTCTTACATCGATTACATTCGGTTTTTATAATCGAAAATAAATCTAAACAAATAAAACCGTTTTTGCAGGTGTACGGCGGCGATAAGGGCGCAATTCGCGCTCTGATAGCGGCGTGATGTTCGGCGGTGAAGGCTGGTATGGAGGCTGCGGCGCCCTAGGGTTTTAGAAACCCTAAGGTTTTTGATTTAGGTAATCACTTTAGGCCATTCGGGCCTAATTTGTTATTGTTTTTGGGCTAGAAATTTAGGCCTGTATTTGGTTTAATGTTTGGGTCTGGTGTAATGGGTTTAGTTGGGCTAGGTTTTCATTAATTTAGGCCTCGTTTTGTAATTTGGACTGCTATTTTTGGACACTTTATTCTTGTTTATTTTTTGTTTTGGACCTGGGCGAAATGGGCCTATTACAGAGCAAAACCCTAAAGGTTATCTTCAAACAGATGAGGTTCCTATTGAACCTACCGACTAGCCCGCCAAAGAAGGAAACTAAAATTTTTCTTTTTGTTCTTGTACTTTCCTAACTATCTATGTAATAGTTGCTGCATTTTTAATGAATCATTCTCTTATGAAACTCGTTCTTTGATTTCTTCATCACTTTAGTTATACATTTCATCTTTAGCATCAAAACCACCGTTTACCTTTCTTTTATCTTTTCAATTTAGCTTTATCTATCATTTTTATACTTTTTCACTACAGAATTACCTTTACCAATAAACATGACAATTATTCCTCAGCAAACATAAATTTTAACATACTTGAGAAACTCTACCAAGTTTAATGTATTATGCATACAAGACTTTTTTATTTTTCATGGTCTATAAACCGACTAAATAGGGCTCTAATACCAAACATGTAACACTCCAAACTCGATCTGATGAACCAGATTCAAATCTTGGGTATTACCACTTTAATACTGATGTAACTTAACTCTACTTACACAAATTACAATCAGTTTGAACTACTTAATCACAAGGCTTCATATTACAATATATAGTATAAATATTGAAGAATTTCAGTTATAATACATAGGGAATTTGATTACAAGAATACTAAAATGTTATCCTGGTCTAACGTAGTTGTCACGATTCAAAGATTTCTATGTGTCAAACAAACTCGATAACGCCATCAAAGCTTGCTCTATGTGCATAATAATCTGATACACCACTCATTGGGCGAAGTCCTAGCATCATTTCCCCTAGGCATAGCCTCACATTCAACATGAAGCAGATAACACAATCCGTGCAAGTTCATGAGAACTTAGTGAGATATAACCATTTCTACCTTGGTCGTTGCTTTCCATAAATGGGCGGATAGTCCATCATCTTCAGCTTCTTTTCTTAAAATCTTTAGTTATTTTTCACCAGGAACAATTTATCATTAACGAAATGTAATCCTTCATTCTATCTACTATATCATGGTCAATTTCATTTAACATTGTTTCATCAGTAGCTTCATCCTTTCATACTCATTTTAATCATGGTTTCCTTACTCAATGCTCTTCCCAAAATAATGTTTAAATTCACTTTCCTTACCTTATCTTTCCTTGACTACGCTTTCTTTTTACCATTCACTGATATGTGCCCTTCTTCAAATGATTAGACATAATATTTACTCAAGTTTGTTCTTTAATTTACTTAACCCTTACTTTTAACTCACCACATGCTCTATCACATTCTAGTTTTTCTATTCTTATCTTAAGACCATGCAGGATACGTCATAAACTTCACATAAAGCATGCACAAAGGAAGCTCATTAGAATATCTCATCGAATGTGTAACATGATACGCCAGGGGGGTTTTTCCTTCTAAGTTCATTACAACTATTGTTCCTTCAGAGTTCGTCGTGAATACCATTTCCTTCTCTCAGAGTCCACCACAGAGGCATTTCCTTCCGATGGTTACCCCAAGGACCATTCTTTAAAGTATGCTATAAAGACAATCCCTTCATAGATCTCCACAAAGGCTTCCTTTTTCTAACGTGTTTCTGAAAGGGATCACCTAGACTCACATTTCATGAGGTTTGCCCTTCATTGTCCTGGGTCATGTAGAGAACTTCTTTTGGGGTAATCACCTTCCTTTAGTTCTTTTCCATATGATGCCATAGCCAGCTTTGGTCTTACACAATATGGTGTCATGGCCATGGACTTTTCCTTTTAGAGATCATGTTTAAATTCCCGACAAACCCCTTTTTGATGACTCTACAAAGATAGACACAGACTTATCATACTCAAATCCACTCTTATAAGAACATATCGCATTTCATACTACTAAGACACATCAATCCATACATCCAGATGCAACCATACTTTACATTGACCTACTTGAGCTCAATAGGTTTATACCAAGTATGCATATCATTCTTATCAAACATTAGTACGGTCATAAACATACTTCAATAATCATACACAAGGTCACATACATAACATATTGTAACCTCAAGGAACACATCATCATCTTTTAGCCACTCTCTTATAGATTTACAAGTACTATCATCATATAAACAAGAGTCAGCATAGAGACTCACCTGATTCTCTCCTACTACAGTTCAAAGCTTTAGATCTAGACTTCCATTGTACAATCAGCAGCATCTACTGTTACAGAATAAAGTAGCTCATCAAGATCTATTCATATGCCCTCTTTCTCATCATTTTTAACACTGAAAATCCTCAAGAAGAGCCCTTATTTATCCTTTATCTTACTGATCTACTAAGTCTAATAGATTAACTCTTCACAACACAATATGCAGAAGCTTAAGTTTTACCTCAACATGGTGTATTCATTGGTAAATATCCAAATCTACAACTTGTGCTCAATAGAGAGAAAGAAATACTTTGAGTTCCTTTAGATCTAGACAGAAATACTTCTTAAAGAAAGAATAAGAGAACTCCTCTCTTTAGACCTAAATATCTATATATATAGGACACAAGCTCTTATTGGAACCTACCACGTGTCACATACCTTCAAAGCTACCTTTACAAATGGTTTACAACTGTAAATAGAAATCCAATATTTTAATATTCCTGGTTTGTCCGTTTGTTCCTTTCTAACTACCTCGTTAGAACGTAACTAGCACAACAACTCAATAAACTGGGCATACCATACCTTTGGTAGTAATCCCCTACCTATGAGATTCTCAACACTTTTACCAAATCTCTTCTTCTTTATAACTTAATACATTTTAAGAACAACCCTTACTTAATAATTCGATACATACTATGTGTCCAATTTATATACCAGAACAACAATTGGGTGGATAACAGTACGTCATTCAGGTTACTTCGATTTACCCGCCCAAAGCTAGGTGTTACAAGTTACATTGACTTGTCAAATGCATATTAAGTTGCAACTAGAGTTAACAATTAACCCTTGTAATTGATGTAATGCATTTTACCATTTAGGTATTTTCATCCAATTAGTAGCTAAAAATCACAAAAACATTGAATTTCTCTATCATTTTCATTTAGAATTAATGATACTTTGAAGTGTTTTAATGTCGTGATCTTTTAATTATCTAAATAGTTAACTACATGAAATGAAAATATATTATATAATAAATTTAAAATAATTTGCATTAATTATATGAAATAAAAGTATATTATGTAATAAAATAAAAAAATAAACATGTAAAATTACATATAATGCATGTTACATCATAAATTAATTTATTTTAAAGTAAATACTTTTTTAATTTTATATTTATTTTACAAACTATATTTTTCTATATTTTTCCTTTATTTTCATTATTTTATTTTATATTAAGAATTTAGTTTGCTTGCATATTTTTGGTTGAAATGAATTATGAAAAAAAAGAAGAAATCATTATATATAAAAAGAATTCTATTTTTTTTTAAATTGTTTTCTTTTTGTTGGTTGATTGATTAATAGTACAAGTTTAGTTTTTTTAAACAAACTATTTAATCGTAACTTTAGTTTCTATGTAATATCACATGCAACATACATGATGTAATGACTAGTTATAATTATAAAGTGAAATACAAATTATATATGACAAATTTAATTTCTATAAATTTAATTTTGAAGCAAATATGTAAAATTTTAAAAGACAATGATAACTTTGAATATTAAAAAATATATATTAATTTTTTGTATTTTAAAGTCACGTTGAAAAAAAAAACTCAAAATTCGACTAAATTGTTTCTTTTTTCTTCATGTCTTTTAAAATACAAATCACTATTTTTTAAAGTTTCATCTTACCATCATAACTGTCCTTTTAACAATATTATTTTTAGAGTTCAGATCTGAATTGTTTCTTAAGAGTGTAAATTATTTTACCACGGCATCAAACACTAGTTAGTATAAGTTACTTACCCTGCTAATACACTTATTGGCTTACTATCTTAAGATAGCTTAGCTTACAATATCTGCGTTCTCCATTGCTTCTGGGATGGACTTTTTCACAAAAAAGTGTTTTTCTCTGAAAAGCAATAAAGAACAGACATTAGTGGGGCAAATTTTTTAACTTTTTTAAGTGCTTTTTCACATATGAAAAAGCAGAAAATTTTAGCTTTTCTCAAGCCAGAAGTGCTTTTAGATGGTATTTTTAACCGTACACTTTTTCTCATTCATGTTAGAAGACTTAAATTTAATAAATAATTAATATTAATTATTTAAAAATATTTAAAATTAATATTATATATTAAAATATTAACAATAAGTTATAATAAATTATTTTTTATATTATTGCTGAAATATCATAATATTAACTAATTTGAACATTATTTAAATACATATTTGTTACTTTATAATATTATGTCTAAAATGAACATTTTATTTCTCAAAAGTACTTTTTGACAGCAATATCAAACACTTAAAATTCTCAAAAGCACTTTTCAAAAGTATTGCCAAACACACACTAAGTATACAAGTCACTTATGGGCAGAACTTAACCACAAGTGAATTGAATTACAAACACATTAAAGATCACTCAACTTAGGTTCAGCACAATATGATTTTAGTCCATACTAATTTATCTATGTCTACTTAAGACTTTGTCTTGCACATAAAGTCATTGGCAAACTATCTCTATGTGGGGATTTTAAATAATATAATAGTTCTCACCGCTATTTTCAAAGAAAACAATGTGGATTAAAAAAAATCACCATAATTTCTCGGAAAAATAAACTGAACTAAAACTAAAAATTAAAGAAAAATCAAAGAATATTATTGAAGAGGCTGTGACCAGTAACCAGCCTCCACCAACCCGAAGGTTAGCATCTGCCGACAGTAAAGCCAAATGTTGGTTTTAGAAAGGAAAGCAACTGTAGTTCTTTTCTTCTAAAGAGTAAGATGAAGATGAACTAATTTAAAATTTTATATTTTAAATAAATAGTTAACTAGATAAATATGAATTTAAAGAAGTTAAATTCTCAATTTAATTTGAATAAATTTTTGCTTATTTAAATCTATTACAAAACAATAATGTAAAAGAAGTGTTTATGAAGAATTTAAAATAGTTTTAAAGTTTATAAACATTTTAAATATGAAATTAAACAACGTTTTAAAGTTAATTTATAAAACTTTATTTAAGACCGAAAGCATTCAAAAACTGTAAATTTTAATATTTAAAAACAAATTTTTGTTTATGATAATTTGTCGTGAGTTTAATAAGATTAAAATTGAGTTAAGAAATTTATTTAATTGAAAATTTAATTTAGTTAAATTAATTGAATATATACTATTTATTTTGAGGAATAGAAAATAAATATTATGTTTGATTAAATTATAAAGTGTTGAGTCAAAAGTTTAAAAAATATATATAATTGAACTCAATGCATGAGAAAACTGACATACCCTCATATATAGCATGTGAGGGGTGGCAACCTTAGTAAAAAATCCCTAGAGCGTGTTGCCCATCTCTATATCACTAGAGTGCGATTATTATTTTTTATTTAAATAATATTATTTATTAAGAGTGTGTTCATTCAAGATTCTTATACTTCTCTCTATAAATAGAGAGCACTGGTTGACTTAAAAACACATTTCATAGATTATTGAGATATTGTTATTCTACGAGAAAGTAGTGAAAATTTATTTACTTAAAATAAATTGTATTTTTGAGAATTACAATCTTTACCGGTTTTTTATAGAAAGAACTTACTTTCTAGATGGTTTTCTTTTTTGTGATTTGGTTTGTGTTGCTTGAGCTCACATTCGATACAATTCATGGTACGAGGATAGAGGTCATCAGTTGAAAGCCAAGATCAACTAAATCCATCTTGCACAAAGCACTGATACTATTCTGATTAAGGTTGATTATTACGAATATCCTAGGAGTGTTTGATTTTGAAATTTTTAAAAGTTCCACTATTAAACTGTTTTCTTAATCGATTTTCTAACACACATATATATATATATATATATATATATAATATGTCTTAATGCATGATTCGGTGCTTGAGTTTGACACTTTTTTTCTAATGTGATACCTATATATTTTTTGGGTCCAATTTGATTCATGATTTGACAAAAGTTATGTCATATATTTTAGTACCCCAAATGTAACAATATTAATTTTTTAGTGTTTAATTCAAGTTTTAAATTTTATTTAATAAAAATTCATAATCAACTAATAATGTTAGCAATTAACATTCATAAAATCAAATCTAAAACACGAATTAAAAACAAAATTAAACAAATTCACAATTAACATTAAATTTATTCTATTAACAAAATCATAAAAAATTCAAACCTAACAATATTAGCAAGTAACTTTCATCGAATCAAAAGTTAATAATGTTACCATTGGTACCAAAATATATAACTTTTAATATGTTAAATTTATGGAAAAGAATTCACTTTCTAACTATTTCAAAAATTATCATTTACAAATTACTTTTATCTTTTAAGGTGTTGTGTATGTGTCTCTATATATATATATATATAATGATTTAATTTAGAAAATTTTCAATAAAACTTTATTAGAAGAAAAAAAATCATCAAAAAGGAAAACCTTTATAAGAAAATCTGAATACGCAGACAAGAAAGGATGTTGGGAAAAAAGCACAAAAAGAGTTTCTTTTATAAGAAAATGTCAAACAAAAGTAATTGTATTGTAATGAAAACTGGCATGGGAGGCAACAAAGCTTTTCCAGCAAACCTCCTTTGATGGGGAAAACCACCATAACTGGTTGGTTCCAACCTCAACCTATGCTGCTGTGTCCTCTTCGTGAGCCTTCTGAATACCGACCAACCGAGCATAATCCACCCACCTATACCCAACCAAATTTGAAATCGTAAAAATGAGAAAATCGACCATCGTATTGTAGCATGTAAAATAGTTGAGGGTTCAGTCTTACAATAGAGAACCCAAGAATGTGTTGCCTGTTCTAACGGCAAAGCATATTGCACTCAACATAAGCTTGTGCTGGTGCAACAAAGGCTCCAGAATCCGTTGTTCAATTACACCAGCCAGCACTTGGTACCTATTCAACAACACACAATCCTCAGCAAAATGTTCCAAATTACGTTCAGATCATTTTCTCACTATCGAATGGAATTAGCATTCCCAACATGTTTGCTTTATGGGTATGAATCTGGAAATAACAACTTCAAAACATCATCATGCTCAACTATGTAGAGCCAGGTATTATGTAATATTAGGCAACTCCATGAACCATAGTGCTTTGGGAACTATTTTCAGTAAAAGTATGAAATCTAAATACCTGAGGTTGCTCGAAACTGCCATATATACACCATAAGCAACACTGGTGGATAGTATAGGAACATTTTCAACTTCAGCTGCCGATGTCTTATCAACAGCCTTCCTAGCATTAATCAAAGCATTTGTGATGGCTGTCCCAACCTACAACAAACTTAACCCGTAAAATACCAGCAAATCCAGATATACTCGTTTTGCACACCAAAAAAAAGAAAAAAAAAGGACAATGATGCTCTTTATAGAAATGGAAAAGATAATAAAATTTGACAAAAAGTTGAAAAGAGACCGCATATATTAGATCCCAGTAGAAAGAATATAAACAAAAAATGTCAAAGAAAAAAGAAACAGCTGCCAAAAACTTACCAGCGAAGAAGTGGTGCCCACTGCAAAAAGTTTTGCGCCGTTACGCTGCTCATACAATTAAAAAACAATAAGATGGTTTTATTATTACCTCAAATATTCAGGACAAGTAGCTTGTTATTTAAAAGTTTATGAAAAAAGAATGCGCTACATACCATTACTGCTCCTAATCTCTGCAAAAGTGAATACGAAGTACCAGGAAGAGCAACCTGCAGGCAAGAATTTTGATCGCAACCATGAATCATTTGTATTTTAGCAGCTTTAAGATATGTATAGATGCAAAGTCTTGATGCAACTTTATCAGCAAGAATAAAAGAAAGAAACCTGGAAAGCATTATCAGGGCAGCTATAGAAGAACTTGGAAATAGCTCCAGCACTGACTGCAAGAGGAGGCCGGAGAGAAACAGTAGGAGCAGGAAGATACACAAGCATGAAATCTGCAATTATGGCCATTACCTAGAAAAAGAACACATTGGACATTTTAAATGATAGAAAATAATAGTGTTAATATGCATTATGCAGCCACAATTTATGATGCTAAAAATAATACAAATTTTCGAAAGAAACCTCGTTGCTTCCTCATAATATTAATTTCTCTAGATAAAAATATCACTTGCAAAGGTGTATCTATAGTTAATTTATTCTACAGCTCAAATACAAAAAGTAGACAGATAATAATAAGTGCTAAAACCTGATATACTACACTTGGCAACATCTGAATTCTCAAGATTTCTCTGACAAAATCTAAACTCTAATTCAATCTTGATATTTTTCCCCTTGATAACTAAACAAAACTCCATCTCTCATTTGCCTCAAATGATCGTTTTATCAGCCTAGTAGAAGACGAGATTGCAAGCCCACAAAAAGACATGGTTTAGTATTAAAAACTTGGTTAGATTGCCAGGAGAACATGCATGTATAAACGAGTCACATATTTGATTAAACTCTGTAATAACCATTAATCTTGAACTATAGACTTCTTTACCACCATATGTTATGATTCAAACTCTTTGTTGGATGGTCTAGAGCATTTGAAACATTCCCTGAAGGAAAAGCCCAAGGTCGACAAGACGGCACCTGGCATTCGTTCCCATGATGGACAAGTGGTAAACCCACCTATCACTTCCTCTTGTTACTAAAACTTATATATCATGCAATAGCTGTGAATTAAGTATATTCATCCAACTACAAATGCTTACAATCTATATATGTGTTGTATTTGTAATTGCCGACGCATGATATTGAGCTACTTTAGCTAAGGTCATTTACCAAAGAAAATTTTAAGCAGCTAACAGAAGTCACCTAACTATGAAGCATGACATTTCTATCAGTGGAGTGTCCATATGTCGATAAATGTCCAACATGTTGGACACATTAAAAGAAGTAAAAGTAAAATTGAACACGGTCAAAAGATGATCAAGATAAAGTCGGACATGAATGGACACAATTGAACATGTTTGGATAAATGATGATTTTTTTCTTCCAAATATGGAATCAACAATTCAGTTCTCATAGGTACTTTTACGGTTCAATTTTTGAATTTTGAAAAACTATTTGCAAGTTATTTTTTAATTGAAAAGTACAAATTCAACATATGAAATCTTTTTTATAGCCGTCATGTCCATGCTGTGTTCCTAGTCTAACAATTATAAGGCAATTGACTTCTTATCCTTAAAAAAAAATACAGAGCATTAGCAGGATTGTAACATATTATTCCCCTAAATTCAAATAAAAAACAGTAGTTTGACCATCAAGAAATTCTAAGGATCAATATAATAAACTTGAATTGGCATCAAAATCCAGCGTTGTTTGGGCTTAAATTTATCGAAAAAGCCATCCTTGCTACTCAGAATCAGAAGAAATGAAAAATGAAAAGGTGCAGGTTTTAAAAAGGTAAGTGAAGAATCATACCACATCAGCAAAAACGATCTCCAGCTCCTTGAAAAAGTTTTCTCTGCGACGTTCATATTCGGCAGCAGTCTGGAAAACATGACAAAAGTATATAAACAGTAGTTAAGATGGAATGATAAAGTAAATGAGACCAAAATTTGGAACATGCATAAACATAGCTCTTGTAGCTTCAATTGCTTTTCCTAAAAATCAACATGCTGTTTTGTTGAACATTTAATTCTAAAACAATCATGCACTTTAAGCAGTTTCATGTAAAGAAAGACTAATACGTTGACTTAAAACTCCAAAGGCAAAGTAGCCCGAAATTCGGGCTAAGATTCAAAGAAAATAAAAAATGATCAAGTCAAAAAGAATAAAAAGAAAACCTTTAAACCCGATGCTAAGTAAGAATCGGTGAACAAATCTACAGTAGCCATTTGCATATATTGATAAAAAAAAAAACGAAAAAGGAGGAAAATGGACCTTGGTGAAGATCCCAACACCACACTCCATGCAAACTTTAGCTAAGAAAAGATCATCAGCCAAAAGCCTTTCTTTAAACCCTCCAAACTGCATCAACCATCTCATAAGCCCCGATTTTTCAAGCCCCAAGAACCTCTCTATGACCGACCCAGGGATCCTCCCAGCCTGGATCGCCGCCGCCAAATCCTTCGGCAGACTCTCCGTTGACCTCCCTGCCTCCGCCAGTAAAATCATCGCCTCTTTCCTGTTCTTATCACCCGCATTCTCGTCATCACCACCCCTGTGTTTTCCATTCTCATCGTTTCCGCCGCCGCCACCCGAGTTGTTGTTGTTGCTGTTAATATCACCACCATCGCCGCCGGCGCAGAAGGCTAAGAACGGGGAAGATCGGCTGTGACGGAAACAGGTGGCGGAGGAGGAAAGGCGGAGGTGGAGGTGGAGAGGGAAAGTGGTGGGGAATTTAGGGGTGATGGTAAGGGAATTAGGAGAGGAAAGTGGGGAAGGGGTGAGAAGGCAGGCGGCGATGGACATTGGTGGCGGCAGGTGGTGTCAGAGGCGGAGTTTTGGTCAGAGAAGTAATGGAAAGAGGTGTGTAATAATGAAAGGTTTGTCGCTGGTTAGTTGATCAAAGTTGAAGGATCTAATCTAAGCAAACGCCAGACCACTTTCTAAGACAGTTTTTGTCTGAAAATCAACCTCCGCTCTTGTCTACTTTAGGGTTTAATTCTTTCCTACTCTTTTTTCTCTTCCCGTGGAACTCACGCTCTCATTACTCTCCACCTTTTTCTTATAATTTAAATTCCAAAAAATGTTTTCTTTAAGAAAATAATTTTCATTATTTTTTGTGCATTTTCTTATTTCAGATTTTTTATCTAAATAATATAAAAAATATTTATTACAGTAGGATAAGGCCCATTTATTTACTTATCTAAGCAAAGTGAAAAGTGCACCCTCAGTGTCACTTGAGCAATCGGCGATATCCCTTTCATGCCACGATGATTGCTTCAATCATTCATATCTTTTAAAAAAATAATTTTTTAGGGTATTGTTTGAGCAATCGACGGCACCAATATCTAAAATCTAAAAATACCTTATATTTTTATACATGTAAAACATAAAAAATATATATTTTTATTGATGCCGCTGAAATGTCAGGCGACACTAAAATTTTTATTATAAAATATGTTTTTTTAAGTTAAAAAAATTTGAAATATTCGGAGTATTGGAATTTAGACCCATGACCGATGAGTCACATCAGTGCCAGGTCGGTGCAGCCTAACAGCCCGACGGCACCGGCCTAACGGCCTACCATCAATATGATCTATCGATCACGTGTCTAAATATTTCAGACTTTTCTTTTACTTTTTTTATTAAAAAATTATTATTATATTATTATTTTCATTATTATAAAAGGGACCAACCCCCACATATTGATTCCATACGAAAAAAAAAAAAAAAAGACTACCAGATGATGGTCCCCCATCGAAAACCAAGAAGAAAATGCTTGCATGAGGTTGTTTTTTCAGTAGGATAATTAGTTATTTTTTAATAGTAATTTATTTGTGTTAAAAGTTTATTTAGTACTAATTATTTAGTATTTTTTATTTTTTTATATTACAAATACTTGGACGTTCCCTCCCTTACTTCCAATAGCAAAAGGTCCCCAAAAAAAATATGTAATTTTTTTTTTTGTGATCATATAATTATTAATGGTTTAGAATTGTGTTGAAAATTTATTTTTTTATTGTAATAATATGTTAACTTCGAAAGTAATTAAAATTGTGTTAGTTTAGATATTTGTATTTTTTTTTTGTAGTATATGTTTATTAAGATAGGTTTTTCTGAAAGTGCATATTTATTTTAGTATAATTATTAGAATTGCGTATTAAGATAGATTTGTGTTGAAAGTAATATAAAGATTCGTTTGACTAGTATATATTTTTTATTTTAATAATAATTTGTTTATTTTAAGATATAAAAGTGAACATTATATGTTTTTTTTGAGTAATTAGATTTTTGTTTCTTACAAAAATGGGTTTCGAAAAAAGTAATTGTCATTATTTTTATATTGTTTATTTGTTAAGTGGATGATTAAAATTTTAATTGTTTGTATAGAAATCGAATGGGTTTTTTAATTACTACAAACGATCACACAACAATGACGATCCATTTGCCGGTAAAAAAGTTCTAATGTTGCATGTAATTTTCATAATAGTTGCATGTAAATTTTTATTTAATTATGAGATCTTCACCAATGTTGTAATTTAATATGATTAGGGTGTGTACTGAGTGTTGAGGTCGTGTGGCCATGGTCTGAGCTACCAGCTAGACAAACAGATTATGATCTACATAGATGCCACGGGATTTGGATCAGCGGCATTAATCCGTGTGTTTGAGTTTAGGGATGACTTAATATCGGTACTAGTTGACTGGTGGCACCTAAATACGCAAGCCTTTCATTTCTCGTATGGGGAATGCACAATCACACTGAAGGATGTCGCAATGCAATTAGGGCTCTCTGTGATAGCCGGTTCAAGCCACATAGCAAATCCTACGGCGCTCTATTATGACTTGCTTGGATGCTCTCTCAATGATGGTACATCTGAATTTATGGGTTTAAAATTTTTGTGGTTAAAGACCAATTTTGAAACATTGTTGAATTATGCAACCAAGAGGGCAAAGTTGTTTGTTGCTCAGGCCTATATATTGCAGTTTGTAGGAAGGTACTTATGTCAGATTCCAATAATAATAGAGTCCACTTGATGTACCTGCCCTTACTAATTGATTTGCAAGTTATTCGTTCCTACAGTTGAGGTTCAGCAATACTAGTGACGTTATATCATGAGCTTTGTCAAGGGACAAAGCACAGAACACAAGATATAGGAGGCTGTCTGATACTGCTACAATTTTGGGCGCTATACAGGATGCCATTTCTGGCACCAGTGGGTCACCAAGTAAATATGTTCCCACTTGTGAATAGGTAAAAAAAATTAAAACTTAGATCAAGATTTTATTTATAAAAATATCTCTTACAAGTTTGGTTTATTTTTTAAATGGTATACTTGTCTGAATATTGGAAAGTCGGAAACTCTCATTGCAATAGCAAGTTTTCAGTGATGTCAACAACATTGGTTTTAGGACCACAATTTTGACGAGTGAATTATTATTTTTATTATTTATTATAGGTATACGGGATTATATTAAGGTCGTATTAAAATTTTATTAAGAAATTTTGATGTTTACATGGTTAATTAAGTGAAAAGGACTAAATCGTAAAAGGTGTAAATGTGAGTATCTATTAGTTAAAAGGGCTAAATGGTCATGGAAAGGAAAGCTAATGGATTTATAGGGTAATTATACAATAATGAATTCTAGTGGATGTGCATGGGTAAGATATTAATGTAATTTTTAATTAGTAATAAGGTTAAAATAGTAATTTGGTAAATAAAGCTAAAATAACTAAAGGAATTAAGCTCATCTTCTTCCCCATTTCATATTTCCACCGAAAATCACCATTGAAATAGGGTTTGAGTATTCGGCTAGGCTTCCATCTTGCATGTAAATGATTTCAAGCCCCGTTTTTAATGATTTTTATGTTTTTGAGTTCGTTTTAGCTTAATCTAGCTAACCCGAGGGTTAATTTGCAAAACTGTTGAAGGTTGAGGTACTTACCATGAATGTTTTTGAATAGGTTTTGATGTTAGTTGATGGATTATTTATCTTTGTTATAAAATAAACAAGTTTTGTTAAATGAATTTCATGAATTTTAGAATTAGGGATTAAATTGTTAAAGGTGTAAATCTATAGATTTTTTGTGAAATGTTGGTATTGATGGGTTAATTCAAGGTCCCTTGTAACATTGGTTAACATGGATTTAGGTTAAAATGTTTAAATTTCAAGTTACGAGCTTAAGGAATAAATTGTGAGAAGTTAAATTATTAGGGGCAAATTTGTAATTTTGCAGAAATATGAATTATTTTTTAAATTGAATTATATAGGTACTTAATTGATTGAAATTATCTATTTAGATCAAGATAAACCACATTTAGACTTAAATTGAGGAAAAGCTAAAGTTTTGGATTAGTTCGACTTTATTTCTACGCTCTAGTTATCAAGGTAAGTTCATATGAACTGTGGTCATTTTAATGTTGGCTAAGTTTAAATGTTTATTATGTTGTTGTGATATAAATGAAATTGAGTATAAATGTATTTTATGCCATGATGAATTGACGGATAACGATTCTCGATTGAACCTTAAGAATTCTTAAGATACAAATGACATGTCATTAGGGATTTCATGTTTGGGGTGCTAGTCTTGAATGTCTTACCGATGGCTAAAGTCCTGCATTTGTTGTGGATTCTCCACAGCTCATGTGAGTAGGCCCATTTCACAGCTCGTCTAAGCGTTGATGTAAATAAAAGGTTATGGTTATATGTAAAAGCACACTATGTGTGAGGTTTTTCGAGTATCTGATGTAATTCTAGATGGTTCAATGGGTAAGAAAAGGGAAATGAAACGGTGAGTATGCAAATGGAATGAATCATGATCTTATGGCAACATTGATGAGTTAAATGTTATATATATATGGTAAACTACATATCTTATGGTTGATTTCATATATATCATAAACAAGTACGTTAACTTGTGAATTTGTTGTATAAGCTTTTACTAAGCTAATGGCATTGGTAATGGTTTATACTTAATCTATGAATTGCATTATTGGAAGTGGTAAGTTATGTTTAAAGTTTATACGAGCTTACTAAGCACTCGCTGCTTACGTAACTATCCCATTATTTTATAGATTATTAGAAGCTCGATCGATTGAAAGCTTATCGGTGACCTATCACACTATCCATCAGCTAATTTGGTAGATTTTGTGTATTTTGGCCAAGGTTAATAATGGCATGTATAAGTTGTTTTGTAATGGTATTTTGAGAATGCGTTAATGGTGACTTGGTATGTTTATGCTTTGAAGTTTATGTTTGGTTTGGTGATCTACAATGCCTTACCATATTATGTTATTTTGGTCACTTTTAAGTCCATGTATATAAGGTTCTTTTGTTATGGTTGTAATGGGTTGATAATGGCCATTTGTGATATATTTGGTGGTTAATTACATTAGGCTATTATGCTTGGAAATATGGCAATTTTGACATGTTTAGGTAAAATATGTTTGGATGCAATTGTGGTGCCTTTGAATAACATATTGGTTAGGTGAACTAGGTTGTTTGAAATGGCATAATTATGTGTAATTGAAAGATGCTTAAGTCCCTTGAAAGTGTGCACAAATGGATTGATTAGTTATGCATGAATTGGTTATGAAATGGCTTGATTTTAGGTAAATTTTGGGTTCACATGGCCTGGGACACAGGCTGTCACACAATCATGTGTCATTTGAGATTTCTTAGTGTTCCAAGTCAGTGAGTTACACAGCCTAGCACACAGCCTAGGATACGGGCATGTGTGGCAACTCAGAGAGTTACACTGCCTAGCATATGCCCTGACACACGGGCGTGTGGGGCATTTCGGTGAGTTACACGAGTGAGGACACGGGCTGGGACATGGCCGTGTGTCCCTTGTTCGAATGTTACATAGCCTAGGGTGATATCACACGGTCATGTGACCCCTATTTTCCAATTTTTGCAATTTTTTCTTAAACTTCTTGTTTTGTTTCAAATTAGTCTAGAATTGCTTCTAAGTTATTTTTAGGGCCTCGAAGGCTCGATTTAGGGACAAAATGCATGTCATTGAATGATTTATACTATGAATAATTATTTTAAAATGTTATGATGTTAATGGTTTTAAAATTGTACGGTAATATTCCGTAACCCTAATCTGGCGATAGAGACGGGTTAGGGGTGTTACACTCATTTTATACCGGTAGGTAATTAAGCAGTACATTGAGGATGGGGTAATTTATTTTCATAAAATAAGATTATATTAATGTCATTTAATTAGTTTATTAATTTAATTATGTTGTTATAAGTATTTTAATCATGTTACCGTAATCATGTTATCAATTGTGCAGTTCACGTGGATGCCATATAGCGAACTGGGCATTGCTTCCGTCATTCTTTTGTCTGCTAGCGCCCACGTACTCATGTGGTGTGTTAATGCACCCATGATCAATTTTCAAATAGTGAAGTGGTATGCCGGGGATTGGTTGTTTCATCAATTTGGGTGTCGTCAACATATTTTGGACGTTCCTATACATTTGCCCAATGACATCTATGGAATTGACAAGAATGGGAAACATGCAAAGAATTAGGCATTAAAGTATCAATCATATAATGTGTTGTGGAATGCTCGGTTGGAGAGAAGCCTCAGTTGGAATCATGTTTACTTGATTTCACTCCCTTAAGGGACTACATGTAGTGGTACATATGGCATGGGCTGCCCTACTTATATGGTGGCAAATTAATGGTAGTCTCTCTATATATGCAACGACAAGGTCCCCTACAAAGACAACCTCGTTAGCCGTCTCCTCTTTCTCCACCCGAGCCTCAACTGGCACTCTCATTGTCATATACACACTTGACCAGTAGTCCCTATCATCCGGAGTTGGGGGGTTACAATTGTAACACCTCGAATTTTTAGGCTTAGAAGTTTTGAGTATGGAGCGTAGGGACAGTGAGGAGGTTGCACTTATGTGGTTGGTTGTGCATTTTAGTGACAAGAATGGGCATGCTGGTCTGATGGTTAAGTTGAGTGATAGTTTGTTGAAGGTTTTGGGTTCGAGTCATTGGGTGCGCATTTCAGAAGAGTCTTTTATTTATTTTATTTTGTTTTGTATTAGTTTATTTATAATTCTTTTTATTTTATTTTTTTTGGATATTTTTGCTATTATTCTTGGCACTTTCTTCTCTTTTTTCCCTCCTCAGTTTTCTTTTTGCTTTTGGAAAAACAATTCTATCTACGGATTCTAGAGAGTCGCCCTCCGTTATCATCTCCGATCGTAAAACAGGTGTGGGATTCAAACCTTTTCTACACTATTTTTACTAATCGTTTGTTTGTGCACTTTTGTTTCGGTGTACCTTAGTTGTGCACTAACCTATTGGTTTTGTGTTTCTAATCGATGGAAGTGAGGGTAATACTTCAGGTTTTGATATACTTTTATGTGGCAAAGGTTAGGGACTATTTTAGTGCCTTTAATGGCGATTTCGAGACTATTTTGGGTGGTTTCGTGACCCCTCGACGGCCACACGGGTGTGTGTCAAGTCACACAGCCATGTGATATTAGGAATTAAGGTTTTGCGGGCCAAATTGGGTGCCACACGGCCGTGTGGCCGATTTGGGGAAAAATGTTAATTGCCACACAGCCGTGTCCCCTGAGCACACGGGTGTGTGTATTTTAGAATTAGAGATTCAGGGATTTAGAGCCACACGGCCTGGCCACACGGTCGTGTAGATGATTTAGGGATTTAGAGATTCTACACGGGTGCATGTTTCGAGACACATGGTCGTGTCTGATGAACACACAAACGTGTGAGATCCTTATACGGTCGTGTCGGCCATGCACTCTTTGAGCAATTGGGCAGCGAGTTACACAGCCTGTTCACACGGCTGTGTTCCTACTTTACACTAGTGTGTACCTCTGTCACACGACCACGTGCCTCTCTCCACACGGGCGTTTTGACCCCCACTCCACACGGCCGGAGCACACGGGCGTGTGGCCCTATCTCGCCAAATGTTGGTTTTAGGTCAAATTTAAGTGTAATTGTGACTCTGTGCATTTCAACCCTCGACTAAGCTTTAGTGAGGGTAATTACGACTCTGCTATGGGCTTAATTTCTGTGTTACTAATGATTGGTTGCGTGGCATGTCTGATACTGAAACCGAGTAAACGAATGTACACATTTTTTATTCTGATTGATTGAATGTGAGTGTCTATCTCTAAATGACTATCTGAAATCAGTATTTTGATTTGGTACATCTGTCTACATACATACATTTGCATAAAATTCTTTTGGGTGGGGTTTTGAAGAGAAGAGAGATTGAATCTGAGCTGAACTAGCAATCTAACTGCTTATTGTTAGCCTCAATACCCAGAGGATCATGGGCAATCCCAATACCCTGAGGGTCATGGACTATTATTTTACCGGTATAGTGGTTTACGACATTGCACTGTACCGCATGTACATTAGCTTCGCTGCGTATCATCACTATCTGATCTGGCAGTTTATACTGCATATCTGTACCACGGTTTACCGTATGGCACTGTACAGCTTATACGTCAGTTTTGCTGTGTAGTATATGATTTGGCAGTTTATCTGTTTATTATTAGCCCTAATACCTAGAGGGTCGTGGGCAATCCCAATACCCTGAGGGTTTTGGACAATTCTGTTAGTTATCATTGCCGGGCGACCTGGAATCACATCATATGGTATGTAGGGTTGGATGGGCTTCTCGAGGTCCTATATAGTGTGATTGGTTAGATGAGTTTGATATCTCTTATGTGGTGTGATCAGGGGGGTGTGTTGGCCGGATGGGTGGGTTCTATAATTCAATTGGATTCACACGCATCTGTAAACTGTTCCACGTGTTAGACTATCTGTTTGTTCTGTTAAACTGAAAAGCACTTATGACTGTGTGAATTTTGTAGACTCTGATTGTTAATATGACTGAATGGTACTTGCGACTGTGTGTCTAAGTGTGTTTTTAATATGCTCTAAATAATGCTATTTGCTGATATGTCCGTTTTGAATATACCAACTGGTTCTGTATAGCTCTGTAAGTATGTTCCACTTCTAAACTGCTTTCTGGCTTTCTGTTTCTGATTTTGTAGATAGTCGGTCTGATCTCACACTGAGCTCGTGAAGCTCACCCCCTTCTCTGTTTTCCCTTTCATGTATCTTTTTGGATTCTGACGCTGGACTCGGTATGTGAAGGTCTCGGGCAGTCTCGGTGGAAGTCATTTATCAGTTTTTATTTTCAGTTTTTAATTACTATTCGGATTTAGAACTGCCAGGTTTTGTAAACACTGTGGTACTAGTTTTGTTTTGACTTTTCACATAACTCCAATTTTGTTCAAGATTTAAAATTAACTGCAGCCTTTCTGTTTCAAGTATAAGGGGTTGAATACTCATGTTTTGAAAAATTTTCCCACGATAACTTCAATGATCAATGTAGCACCCTGGATTCGAACTAGACTTCTAGGCAGGGTTTGGGATGTTACAACAATTTTGCCTCGAAATACTCGAGTTATGCAATACACCTAGAGATGAGTGATTGCAGTTCTTCCTATCAGCAACCGAACTCACCAATGATGTTTGACATATTTAGCTTATTGCCACCCTAGTACTACACCCCTCTTGTACAAACCTTTGTGACACACGATTTTTCGAGTTTGCTCGGTACACTTCAGGGATCGCCTATGGGTGATGGGAATGCCAGTTCAAGTTTGCTCAGTACACCCCGGGGATCATGTAACGCCCCAAATTTTGGGCCTAGAAATTTTGACTTTTTTAGCATAGAGACAGTGAAGAGGTTGCACATATGTGTTTGGTTGTGCATTTTAGTGACAAGAATTGGCCTGCTAGTCTGGTGGTTAAGTGGAGAGCTAATATGATGGAGGTCATGTGTTCGAGTCATTGGGTGCGCATTTTTGGAGCACTTTTTTAATTTAATTTGTTTTAATTAATAATTATAACTATACTTATGAATAATTATTAATTATTTATTTTAAAGAAATTTTTTCCCTCAAAATAGAAAAAACTACTACTTCTCTATCTCTTCTGCTTCTTATTGTTTTCTTTTCCTTTTTGCTTTTGATAAAATTACTCAAACATCGATTTTGGCTTTTCAGCATCGGGGATTTTTTGCTCTTCTGATGTCATCTCTGATCACACAAAATAGGTGTGGGATTCGAACCTTTTCTATATTCTTATCTGTTTATTTTGCTTCACGAATCTTTGTTTTCGGCTTTTCTTGACCGTATGCTAATCCGTTGGTTTTGTGTTCTCAGCCGATGGAAGTGATGGGAAATTATCACTTTCTGATATACGTTGATAGGGGAAAGGTTAAGGACTGTTCTGGTGGCTGAAATTGAGGTTTTGGGGCTATTTTATGGTGGTTTCGTGATCACCCTGACGACTCACACGGGCGTGTGCCTAGGCACACAGCCGTATGGATTTGGGAACTAGGGTTTCAGGCCAATTTCGGTGCCACACAGCCTGGCTACACGGCCGTGTAGCCTATTTAGAGAAAATGTTAATTTTCACACGATCGTGTCCCCTAGGCACATGGGCGTGTGAATTTGGGAATTAGGGATTCAGTGATTTGGAGTCACACGGCCTAGCCATACGGCTGTGTAACTGATTTGGAGATTTAGGGATCCCACACGAGTGTGTGTTCTAGACACACGGCCATGTCTAGTGGGCACATAGGCGTGTGAGACCCTCACACGGTCGTGTTTGCCCTGCACTTCATTTTAGTGAAATTGAACAGTGAGTTATACAATCTATCCACATGGCCGTGTCCCTACTTCACACGGGCGTGTGCCTCTGTCACACTGCCGTGTCTGCCCTACAATTCATTTTAGTGAAATTGAACAGTGAGTTACACGGCCTACGCACACGGCCATGTCCCTACTTTACACGAGCGTGTGCCTCTGTCACACAGCCGTGTGCTACCCCTCATACGGGCGTTTGGATCCCTACACAGCCTGGATTGTCCCACACGATCGGGACACAGGTGTAAGGCCCTATCTCACCAAACTTTGGTTTTAGGTTAAATTTAAGTGTAATTGCGACTCTGTGTGTTCTAACCCTCGACTAAGCTTTACCGAGGGTAATTATGACTCTGATCTGGGCTTGATATGTGTGTTATTTGTGACTAGATGTGTGATAAGTTTGATACTAAATTCGAGATATAAGTGTACACATGTCTGATTTTGACTGACTAAATGTGAGTGTATGTCTGAATAATTGACTAAAACTAATATTTTAATTGTGTACATTTAACTGCATACATACATATGCATAAAGCATTTTTGGGTAGGGTTTCGAAAAGAAGGAAGATTGATACTGAACTGAACTGGCAGTTTTACTGCAACTAGACTGTACAGCGGATTACCGCACTGCACTGTATGGATGTACGTTAGCTACGCTACATACCATTGACTAATCTGATAGCTCAGCTGTAATTTACTAGTATAGCGGTTTACCGTATTGCACTGTACCGCATGTACGTTAGCAATGCTACGTACCCTTATCTGATTAAGCAGTTCTACTGTACGTCTGTACCGCGGTTTATCGCATGGCATTGTATAGCTTATACGCTAGTTTTGCTGCGTAATATACGTGACTGGCAGTTTATCTGCATACTGTTAGCCCAATACCCAGAGGGTCGAGGACGGTCCCAATACCCTGAGGGTTGTGGACAATGCTGATGACCATTGTTGCCGGGCAATCCAGGATGACATCATATAAAGTGTAGGGATGGGTGGGTGTTTTAAACCCCACAGTAGGTGTAGGGATAGACGGAGAGGTGTATTGGCTGGATGGGTGGGTTATGTATTTCAACTACATTCATACGCATCTGTTGATTGTTCTGAGTGATAGACTTTGATTGTATCAATCTAACTGAATAGAACTTGAGACTGAGTGTGATTTGATACGTGTGGACTGTTACTGCCTGTCGAGATTTCTGTCTCGAGTGTACCATCTGATTCTGTAAGTATGATCTGTTTATCCGTTCAATAGTTCTGCGTGTTAGACTGTTTATTTGTAACTGTCTGACTGAATCGTTACTGTGACTGACTGAGAATTATTGTTACCGTGACTGGATGATATGTGCGACCTAGTGTTTGAGTGAGTTTGTAACCGGCTCTAGGCATTGTTATTTGCTGGTACTTCCGTTCTGAATGTACCAACTGTATTTGTATAGTGCTGTAAGTATGTTCCGTCTTCGAACTGCTTACTATTACTTTTACTGTTACTATTACTGTCACTGTCACTGTCATTGTCGCTGCTACTGTTACTGTTTCTGTTACTGTTTTTAAGGTTGGTTGGTTTTTTATCTCACACTGAGCTCATATAGCTCACCCCCTCTTCTGTTCCCCTTTCAGGTACTTTTCTGGATTTTGATGTTGGACTCGGCATGCGAAAGTCTCGGATGGTCTCGGTTATAATAGGTTATTTTGATTACACTATTTTATAACTGTAAAGTTTTTAATATTGTGGTATAGTCCCATTTTAAACTTATCTGTATCTTTTATTAAGTGATTTTTAAGCAATGGAATTTTTGAATAAATATGATAACTTGTTTTGTAAATTTTCACACGATTACTTCGGTGATCAATGTAGCATCCTGAATTCGGTCTAAACTTTTAGGCCGGGTTTGGGTGTTACAGATCACCTATGGTTGATGGGAATGTCAGTCCAAGTGAGTTGGGCATTTACCATCGGGAGCACCCACAACACAAAAGAAGGCCACCACAACAATAGACCCCATAGACAACTCCATCAAACCATCAATTTTGATGGTTTTAATTCAAATAATTTGGATTATTGTAATGGTCAATTTATTTAAAGTTTGTAATTTTATTTCATTATAAAGTTTGTCTCATGTTAATGAAATGTTTGATATATTTTTAAATATATGTGCCCATCAAGTTCATGCAAATATATAAAAATAATTGAAGTTAATACAAGAATGAAAATTCAATACAAAATGGGATACATAAATTCACATTCCAGTCAATCGAGACGACTGTCTCGGGTGGTAGTTTCAATGTAGGCATTTGCTTCAATTATGACATGTTGATCTATACATGCCATAATGTGTAATGTCGACCCTCTCTCTCATGTCCATGTCATTTCTTATTCGAGTGACATACAGGCGAGCTTTGGGCTTCCTACACAGATTGCAGAATGGACCAACTCGAAAGTTGGCAGAATAACTTCCCATGTCAACACATCCAGTATTGTTGAGAACTCGTTTCCCCAAATACATAATGTGTGTTTCAATGTGTACACTTCATCGATATATTTTTCGACATTTATAGAGGCATCAGCGCATGCTACAATGACGTGCACACACGGGTAATAAAGTATCTGAAATTTTCCATTGTCGCACCATATGTTTAGGAGATTAACTTCGCATGACCTGGGCGGGATACCCAATCACCAACAGACAGTCTCTATCACGTGAAAATTTTCAAAATGTTGATAATATAATTGAACACTCATAGACCTCGCTCTCCAGCCATTGACCTCCATTACCTTCTTAACTACCTTAACATACACGTACCCCACATCTATCTAATTTACTTGTTTGAGCCACATTCTTTGCATCAATGTTGCCAGCTGGTAGAAAATAGCTGAGAAAATAGATGAAATTAGGAGATGTTATATATGCATCAATATCATGTTAACAGCCTCTGCCAGGTCGGTGGCCATATGACCATATCACGAACGATCATCGAAACTATAACCTTATTGATAGGGCTTCAAGCCAAACCACTCATGTAATGTAGTTTTCGTTTGACCTTGCATATAAGCCTGAAGGTTAGCCAGTCTCCTTTTGAATCGATATGCCAGCTTGTGCCCTAGACCGTTACAACATGTTACGTGTCGTTTCACAAACTCTAAACATATTAAAAAATAAAACAGATAATTACCCATCTTCACAACTTGTTTAAGCTAATCCACATTTTTGAATTCATTGTGGAAGTTCACCGTAATGTGCTTGATGTAGTAGACGAATCTCTATGGAATACCCAAACGCCTAATGGCAGAAATTAGCCCCTTTGATCTATCGAAAATGATGCAAACATTATCTTGAGTGACAATATACCTCTACAAGTTCATCAGGAAAAATTCCCACGACTGTATGTTCTCTCCCTCAACAATGACAAACGCTATTGATAGCAAGTTCCTATTCCCGTCTTGTACAACCACAATAAGGAGTATTTGTGTATATTTTCCATATAGCTAGCTCCTATCTACCTACACAAGTAGCTTACAGTGGGGAAAGGCCTGAATGTCTAAAACATCCTGTCAGAGGTTCTTCTCCCTAAATGTAGTTGGTTGTCCTGGTCATAATAAGGCAGCGCCTATAACTCAACGACAATCCTTGGAACATACTCTCGCATTGCGTCTATCCACTTTTGAAATTTATTGTATGACACATCCCAATCTCCGTACAACTGATCCATGACCATCTGTTTAGCAATCCATGCCTTCCGGTATGAAACTTGGTACTGGAATCGTTCTTCCATTTTGGCAATCAGCACCGATACAATAATGGTGGGCATGTATTTAACCATTGACAAGATGTAGTTTGCAGATGGTTTTTGAATCAAGCTTGCGATGGTCTTGTGTCATACGTGAAGAAATACATGTATGCAACCCAATATATTTTCGTATATCCCACTGTTGGGATCTTTGGATAAATGCAACTCGTATCTACCACTTGCAACCTTTTGTCAACTTCCAACACTCACCAACATAAATCATTGGTTTAGAGCCAGCTATTCTATAATTGACAAACACATCCATACTATAATGCTTGATGACACTGATACACTTGTCTTTGCTCGCGAACCTTTGACCCACGAACAACTCTTTCGATTCAAGATCTACTAACATCAAGTGGGTAGGTATTATGCCTAAGTACTCGGGGTCGGAAGCATGCATTACAACGGAATTGACAATCTACATATAGGCCCTGGGATCATTGCATATGACGATGCCATGACTCGAGTTTCTAACCAAAGGGACGTCATCTAAATCAGGGTCACTAAAATCTTCACCTTCGTAATAAAAACAATCATTATTATCGAATCCATCTTCACCATACGCATCAATTTCAATAATGACTGCTTGTATCTATAAAGCAACATGGTTTGGATTTTGGGCTCATGTTGATGTAGTTACACCACCGTACTAATCTGAACATCCACATTGAGATCAATGTCAAAACTGCACACAAGCGACCTTCTATCGATGGATGCTCTAGGAACCTCTGTACGCAGGTCTTCAACTCCATAATGTTGACTTAACAGAGTTACATTTTCAACAGGCTCCGCATCGGCTAACTTAGCAAATAACTGAATTGGTTCAGTGTTCACCCCCTAGCGGGCAATACAATGCAACCATTGTCTTGACTTCTTCATCTTCTAAAATTTTCATCTTAGTAAATTTGATAGGATTTGACGAAACTGAAAATTTGTAGAATAGTTTCGTCATCCTCCTCCCATAACGTCAGGAAATTTTGGCACAGGCCTTCTCTTTCATATCATTGACAGACACATTCCTATTGAACCTCATTCCTATTTTTAGCGAGTTTCAAAAATACAACCAACAGTTTCTAAAATAACACTATCGAAATGAATGGTTGTAAAAAAATGGTTCCATCTTAAACCTTAAAACTGCAAAAATACAACCAAACTTATCTTAATAAACGAACACTACAAAATAAGCATACACAATTATTTTAATTCAACAAAAATAAAATATTACAAATATCTAAACTAACACAGTTCTAATAATTTTCATAATTAACATACATTAATACTAAATAAACTTTTAACACAAATAAACTACTACTAAAATATAACTAATTATACTACTAAAAAATAAAAAAAAAAACAATTTTCTTCTTGTTCATATTCAGGGGAAGGAACCTTCAACAGTCTATTGGTTTTTTTTTTCTTTCTAATGAATGATTGATCTATAGGGGGTTGGGAGCCAAACCAACCTGATTTTATAATAATAAAAATAATATAATATTAATATTATTTTTTAAAGCTAAAAAAAACTGAAATATTCAAGTATTGGAATCTGGGTGCCGCTTGACACGTTGACGGTACCAATAAATTTTTTTTTATTTTTACATGTATAAAAATATGGGGTATTTTTTAGTTTCAGATACTATTGTTGCTGATTGCTCAAGTGACACTCAAAAAAAATTATTTTTAAAAAAATTAATGAATGAAGCAATCATTGGTGGCACGGGAGAGGGTGCCAATCAGTGGCACCGAGGATTCACTTTGTCTATATTGATAAAGAATAGGGGCCTTATCCTATTTCAGTAAATAATTTTTTATATTATTTGAGTAAAAAATCCTTTTATTTCTCATTTTTTTAAGCTTGACTTTACGAAAAGCAATTTAATTTCTATAGTTTTTTCTTAACTCCATCAATTTTTAAGCTCTTAAGAAAAATACATTAATTGAGCCGTTCTTACTTCAAATAAAATTAACTCAGTATTTTAAAACAAAATTTTTTATTAACTGATTAGATTGTTAATAAAATTTGTCGAACTTCTATGTCACATTTCTTCTCAAGATCATGAGTGAAGAATAATTTTGGTGAAATATGTTTCGTTATGTCACCTTGGATGTAACCACCCTTCAATTGAGCTATACATGCTGTTTTATCTTCGTAAAAGATAGTTATCATCTTTTCCTGTAAAGGCAAATTACATATCTTTTGGATATGTTGGGTTAATAACCTTAGCCAAACACACTCTCGGCTTGCCTCATGCATTGTAATTATTTTAACATGATCTGAAGAGGCAGCATCTAATGTCTATTTTGTTGAACGCCATGATATGGCAGTACCTCCGCATGTAAGTAAATATCCCGTTTGAGATCTACCTTTATATGGATCCGATAAATATCCAGCATCAGCATAGCCGATTAATAGGGATTTTGAATCATTTGAATAAAATAACCCCATATAAATGGTCCCTCTGAGATATCTAAATACATGTTTAATTTCATTCTAATGCCTACGTGTTGGCGAAGAACTAAATCTTGCTAATCAGTTTACAACAAAAGCTATATCAGGTCTTGTGTTGTTTGTAAGATATGATACTTCAAGACTAAGAAACTCTTCATCATTCTCATAAGGACAAAATTGATCTTTATTCACATATAACGACCATACAACCATTGAGATACTCAATGGATGTGCTTTATCCATGTAAAATTTCTTTAAGATCTTTTTCATATAAGTTGATTAATGGACATGAATTCCATCTTTTGAATGTTCGATCTGCATACCAAGACAAAACTTTGTTTTTTCAAGATCTTTCATCTCAAGATCTTGCTTTAAATAATTTACTGTAATTTAAAGCTCTTTAGGAGTTCCAATAATATTTAGTTCATCAACATAAATAGAAATTGTCACAAAGTTTGATCTAGACCTTTTTAAAAAAACACATGGACAAATTGGATCGTTTTTTTAACCTTCTTTTAACAAATTTTCACTAAGACAATTGTACCACATAAATCCAAATTGTTTTAATCCATATAAAATTTTCTTTAATCTGATTGAGCAATTTTCCCGAAAAACTCTATATCCTTCAGGGATTTTAAATACTTAAGGGATTTTTATATAAATTTCACTATCAAGTGCACCATACAAATAGGCTATAACAACATCCATTAGACGTATGTCAAGTTTTTCATGTACTGCCAGACTAATAATGTATCTAAACATGATTGCATCTACCACATGAGAATAATCAATGTCAGGCCTTTACGAAAATCCTTGTGCTACAAGTCATGCTTTATATGTTACGACTTTATTTTTCTCATTTTGTTTTCACATAAATATCCATTTATATCCTACCGGCTTTACACATTTATGTGTTTGGACTATAGGTCCAAAACCTCGCGTTTAGAAAATAAATTTAATTATGCTTGAATTACATTTTTCCATTTTACCCAATCTTTTCTATTTCTAAATTCCTCAATAGATATAGGCTCAAGGTCCTCATTTTCTTTTGTTATTTCAATAGCGACATTATAAGCAAAATGTTATCGACAACTATATTTTTTCGGTTCCATCTTTTTTTTTAAAGTAACATAACTTATTGAGATCTCTTCATTATCACCATTTTTAAGTACCTGAACCTCTTTTGGAGGGTTTTTTTTATTAGTTATATCTTTGGTCTTTTCTTGGGCACTTGCCTCCACAATATAACCATCTTGAATATTTTCTCATTTCCTTTTACGAGGATTTTTATCTTTGGAACCAACTAGTCTTCCATGCTTTAGGAATGTATTACTTTCTTTTGCACTAGCAGTTTACCTTATTGGGACATCAATTCGTATTGGAGCATTTTCAACTAGTATGTGAGATTTTGTAATTCTCTTTAGGTCAATAAATGAATCTGGCAGTTGATTGGCGATGTTTTGCAAATGTATGATCCTTTGAACTTCTTATTCACATTGACTTATACAAGGATCTAATTGAGATAATGATGATCATTTCCATGTAATTTCTTTTACCAGTTGTATTTTCTCTCCCTCTCAATGTTGGGGATGTTGTTTCATCAAAATGACAATCAATAAATCATGCAGTAAATAAATCTCTAGTTAATGGTTCAACATACTTAATTATATAAGAAGATTCATAACCAACATATATTCCCAACCTCTTTTGAGGACCCACCTTTGTGCGTTGTGGTAGAGCAATTAGAACATATACTGCACATCCAAAAATTCTAAAATGGGAAATGTTTGGCTCTTGACCAAAAGCCAATTGTAATAGGGAGTATTTATTATAACTTGTTGGCCTGAATCGTACAAGTATTGCTGCATGCAAAATAGCATATCCCTAAGTTGTAATAGAGAGTTTTGTTCTCATAAGTAATGGCCTAGCTATTAGTTGGAGATGTTTGATAAATGATTCAACTAAACCGTTTTGTGTGTGAACATGAGCTTCAGAATATTCAACTTTTATCCCAATTGACATACAATAATCATTAAAAGCTTGGGACATAAACTCACCAGCATTATCAAGATAAATAGTTTTAATTGCATAATCTAGAAATTATGCTCTTAATCGAATTATTTGAGCAAGTAATCTCACAAATGCCAGGTTACGAGTCAATAATAAACACACATGTGACCACCTACTAGATGCATCTATCAATACCATAAAATATCTGAATGGTCTACATGGTAGATGAATGGGCCCACATATATTACCTTGAATAAGTTCCAAAATTGTGGGAGATTCAATCCCAACTTTAGCTGGTTATGGTCTAATAATCAATTTTCTTTGAGAATAAGCAACACAAGATAAATCCTTGAATTTAAGAATCTTCTGGTTCTTTAATAGGTGTCCAATTGAATTCTAGATTATTCTTCGCATCATAATAGACCCGAGATGGCCTAATTGGTCATGCCAAATAGTAAAAAAGTATGTGGTTCTATAAACTTCTGGTTTGTAGTAACATGTGTCTTAATTGCACTAATATGTGTATAATATAAACTTGATGAAAAAGCAAGTAGCCTTTCCAAAACATATTTCTTTCCACATTCAACATTGATAATATATAGATATTCAATAATTTTCTCATTCTTAGTCTCAGTATGATATCCATTAAGACGAATATATTTAAAACTCAATAAATTTCTTTAAGACTTAGTGGAATATAAAACATCATCAATGACAAATTTTGTACCTTTAGGTAATAATATAATAGCTCTTTCGGAGCCTTCAATAAGTTTTGAACTACCTGATATTGTATTAACATGGGCATCACTTATTGTCAAATGGGAAAAATATTTTTTTTATCTTTGAGTATCGTATGTGTTGTAGCACTATCTGCAAGATACATGTCTCCATTGATTTTGGGTCCAATAAAATTTTGTTGAATATTCATATTTTTCATTAAAATAAACAAAATATAATATGAGAAACATTGTAAATATTTATTGAATATATAAATTATTTTTTATGCAAGAAAATAAAGCATACTTAAAACAACATAAAAATGTCAAAATAACATCAACTTTTCTAATGATTCTCAAAGAAATCTACCACATCTAGGTGAGTTATATTATTAAGGTCATTAAATTTATCATCCTTTTAGGCATAGTAAGTTTTAGTATCATAGTGAATATCTTCATCTTTTGCCTCTATTTCATCATTTTGGGATATAAAATTTGTCTCCTTATTATTTCCCTTCTTTTTAATGGATGCTTGATAAAGTTTCATTAAATGTTCAGACATACAACAGGTACGTGACCAATACCCCATCATACCACATCAGTAGCATAAATTCTCAACAATCTTTGAAGGATTATTTTGACCACTTCTTTCTTGTACTTCATTGATATTCTTTTTCTGTTGGTTAGAAGTACCACTATTATGACCACCATGATAACAATTACTAGTACATTCTCGGCCACATCCCCCACTACGTCCACAACCACGGCTATGACTGCGACCTCTATATTTTCCATTTTTATAATTATTGTGTACTTTTACATTCACTTCAGGGAATGGTGTAGAACTAGTGGGATGAATTCCATGATTTTTCATCAACAGCTCATTATTTTTTTCATCCACCAAAAGGCATGAAATCAATTCAGAATACCTTTTAAAACATTTTTCACGGTATTGCTATTGCAAAAGCACATTAGTAGCACGAAAGGTTGAAAATGTTTTCTCTAACAAGTCCTCATCAGTTATGTTTTCTCCACATAATTTTACTTAACTAATTTTGAAAAGTTCTGAGTTGTATTCACTTATAGTCTTAAAATCTTGCAACCGTAAGTGCATCCAATCATAGCGAGCTTTAGGGAGTATCACCGTTTTCTAATGGTCAAATCATTCTTTCAAATTATTCCACAACTCAAGAGGGTCTTTCACAGTGAGATATTCCACTTTTAATCCTTCATGTAGATGACGACGAGTGAAAATCATTGATTTTTCTTGTCTTGATTAGATGCTTCTTTATCTGTTAATATAGTATTTCCTAAACCTTTAGCATCTAGGTTAATTTCAGCATCTAACACCCATGACAAATAATTCTTGCCTGAGATGTCTAAGGCCACAAATTCAAGTTTGGTAAGATTTGACATTATAATCACTTGAATCAAAATTAAAAAAATAGTAAAATAATAAGTATTCTCAATCGTAAAATAATTCAATTATATATACCAAATTTGCTAAATAATAATATGTATGTCAAATATTGGCATAGAGAGGAATAGTCATAATAATAACTTAATACAAATTATATTAATTGAAATTTCTTTTAAAAAATGTATATATAATTATCATTATAACATTTGAGTTGTAAAAATAAATGTGCAAATGTTACCCAAAGCAAATATTTCATCTAGAAAATAAAATAAAAGAATTATAAAAATACGTATACCGTATTATAGTTTAACGAGAGTTATACGGGCAAATTATATAAAGTTGAAATGACTTGAGCTTCACTATGAACTTATAGAAGCTTGTGCTGATAACGTGTTATAAAATAATCAAATAAAAAAAAGCTAAAAGTAATTGACATTCAATGCAATACAAATAAATAAAGCTTAATTAAGTGCTTCATTAACCAATAGATTAAACAACTTACATATTTACTTTCATAATGAATGAGGGGGTTTTATCTCATAAATGAAGAGGTTAGAATATGGACATCCACATTTATTTGTAACACCCTACATTTTATAAAAATTATAAAATTATTGAAAACTTAATTACAACAATTACATGGAAAAACAATGTTCTCAACCTCAAAAAAATATTCACCCTATTTTCTAAAATATGTTACTTGTGTTATTTTTTTTTCCAATTTGATACATTTATTGGACCTAAGTTATATATTTTGGTATCCAAAGTTGACAGTGTTAACTTTTTAATATTTAATTCAAGTTTTAAAATTGATTTGATGAAAGTTAATTACTAATATTATTCGGTTTGGATATTTCATTATTTTGTTAATAGAATAAACTTAGTGTTAATTGTAAATTTGTTTAATTTGTCAAATACAATCCAATAGAGCTTTAATTCAAGTTTTAAGGTCGATTTAATGAAAGTTAAATTGCTAATATTATTAGCTAATTATGAATTTTTATCAAATTAATTCTAAAACTCGAATTAAATATTAAAAAAATTAACATTGTTCTCTTCAAATGCTAAAACGTATAATTTTTGTGAAATTTAAATATCACATTATATAAAAAAATAACACAGATACCATATTAAAAAAAAAGTCAAAAACTCAAATACCAAATTATGCAGTAAGCTATTTTTCTTTCAAATCATTGCAACTATTTTATTTTATTTTTCTTGACATTTCATTTCACTCAAAATACTTGTCCATCAATTAAGAAAACTCGTTCAGCGTTGCTCATTAATTTTCCGTCGTCGTCTTCTTATTTTACATCTTATCACCCAATACAGCACAACTGATTAAATTTTAATAAACATTCGTTACATTAAAAGTGATCATAAAATGTTGGATTATCGTTACAAAGATTTTATTACAACGGTAAAAAAAAATTTTAGATGGTTGATACGAGTTTTAATGCTCAATTTCAAGTTCATGGATGTAATGGGTTTATATTATTTCAAAGCACAATAATAAAGTTAAAAGTCAAACAAATCAAATCTAGTTTCGATGAAAATTAATATGTAAGGTTGAATTTTTTCGAGGAAACAAGGAATAATATATGCATAGAATGGGTGAAATGTATTAAAGTCAATTTAACCAAGCTATCAATTTTCAACCTGAAAAGATTAGTCAACGTACGACAATTTTTTTGGTGGGATCCAAACATTTCTAGATTAAGATGTATTCACTGCATTCTAAGATCTATCTTTTAGCTACAAAACTCACTTTGAATCACTTAATTTTGAGTTCGAGAACTCAAGTTATGACCCTTTTAGTGAAGACTGCGCAAGCAAAATTTTTAGACGGAATTATTACGGAAATTACGAGCTTTGGGCTATTAATTCGAGTTTAAATCATATTGGGCTCGAGTTTTAAGCTAAACTTTTATTATATATGAGTCCAATATTATACTTATCAACTCTTGTTATTTTTTTATTCCAACTTTTTTATAATTATTAAGTATTTTAAGTTCATTTAGCAGTTTTAAGTTTTATGTAATAAGAAAGTTTAGCTTAAAACTATTTCTTATTTAGGTTAATTAGAGTTCTAGTATACTTAAGAGTTTTATTTAAATTTATTTAGCTAGCCTATATATAGACCTTTGCATTGTACACAATTCAATCAATTCATTATTATTCAACTTCTCTTTTGAGTTAATAATTTTTTTTTTTGAGTTTTTCTTTTCCAAAAATTTTCTTGAGTTTTTCTTTAGAAAAGTTTTAACAATCTTTTCAGATTGTGGGGATAATCTTCTAACTTTTTCTTGCCAAATTTCTTTTTTTGAGGGGAAATTAGAGTCACTTGAAGGTGGTTATGGATTCTTTTTGTTTCCAATGCTCCTTAGAACTTTTACACGCCACACTCCATCTTTTCTGTCTATCTTCTTTATTTTCTTCTTTATTATTCTAATCTTTGATTTATTGCTCTATTTTATTTATCTTAGTTATTTAATTAAGTGCTTTCTTTAATTTTTTTTTGTCTAACTTGGATTTGTTTATGTTTCAGGTTGTGTCAAAATTCATATTTATTTCCGAATGTTCAGAGCCCTAAGTCAAATATGTGATTTAGACAAACTTACAATCTTCTTTCTCCACCCAATCCCTATCGGTCATTGTGTCTAAAGTATACATAACAATTTTATAAATACGAAAGTTGTTTTAGACATATAATATTTTATAGTAATGACTTAATTTATTGTCTAAATATGTTTTAATTATCATAAAATCAGCTATGTTATCTTTAAAGCAATGATAATATTTCAATTACAAAAACTATTATGTAACAAAAATATATTGGTTGCAAAATAAAATTCACAACAATGTAAATTTAGATGCTAAATCTTTTAGGTAATATTATTATAACGGTTGTCAAATATTATTTTGTTATGATATTTTAATTGATTGTCTATTACATTATATAATAGTTATATGTCATTGTCGAGAAATTATTTTGACAACCATAATATGTGATTGTTAAATATTTACACAACAATAATAAATGACTATTAAATTTTTTATGTAATAATATTTATATCGGTGTGAAATGTTAGCAGTTATAAACCAAAACAACAATTAAATCCCAAATTAAAAATATAAATCCAAAGGCCATTATTACATCAAAATACCCAAAAATTAATTTGAAATCATAAAATACCAAATCGGATTAGCTAGGTCGTGTGGCCACCACTAAGTCCTCTGTTGCACCGATCTGCCTATGTTTGGGGATTACCTGTACAGTTAAAACAGATGGGTGAGTTTACGAAAACTCATTGTGTAATCCCATACTAGCAAACAGATAGAAAAAAACACAATTTGGGCCTAAGCCCTTCTCAGTATCAGTGACCATCTCAGTTTGGGCTTTAGCCCATCTTAGTGTAGAACAGTCATGTGCCTGGGCCTTGGCCCATTACAGTAACAATAATCAGTGCAGTAATAGATTAAATAGTATATGGATCCTACCCATCTAGCCTCTACACTCCATCTCTGTCCAACCCTACACTCCATATAGGGATATAATCAACCCACCCATCCCTACACTCCAGAGAGTACCGAATGCGGCACTATACAGTGATATGCAGCTGGGTTGCCAGTAATTTAGGCTCGAAGCCTTTCAGTACACTTCCTCTGATCAATATCAAACCCACCCCCATACAATGCATCATGCAGTCATGCCATGTCATATCAGGATATCATACAATTATTCAGTATAGTTAAAAATAGCATGCTAAAATATAGTCATACATGCACATACGTATACATACATCACACAGGGGCATAACAGTCATTCAGTCAATTAAGGGTCTAGGTAAACTTACCGACCCAACAGTAGGTCCACAGTCGTCTCGGGTGACCCGTGCAACCTTAACAGTCAATCCGTGAAAATGGGCCACGACTCATATTGCGGGCCCATATGGGCCCACACACCCGTGTGGCTTACATGACTCAAAATGGTCTTGGTCGTATGGATCATACGGCCTGGCCCAATAATTTTCACATGCCCGTGAGGCCCACACAACCCAATTCGGTCGAATACGACCCAGCCCATGAATCGTACATGGCTGGCCTCATCGACCATACGTCCATGTTTAGTAACACGGACTACCACACGGGTAGCTACACGCCCGTATGGTGTCGACTATTCTCATTTTTTAGCTTTCTGTCAATTTTTGATTAAGAGCAGTGTTTACACACCTGATTACGAAAACAACGCGCTCAGTTCCTGAGCCCCCAAACCTAAATTCAAACGTAAATAATCGATTAGACGTATGTCCACTGAATCTATACAACCCTACTCGAAGCACTTAATTATTACGTCATCAACCACTTACCTTAATTGAACAACCGAGGCTTGCCCACTTAAATTGTTGAAACCGAAAGGTCACCAGTTCCTGCAATCCAACCAAACCCTTATTAATCGATATATGTATGAACAGTTGAACCAAACGAAAATAGGTAAGCTTAGAAGCAACACAAAAGTATTTTACTTATACTTATACCTACCAACCTCAACAGAAGAGAACTAGAGACTTCGACCTAAGCAGAACGAAGTGGAATCCTTTGTTCACTACAGTGCGAGAGTGGAGAAAGCAATAGAATGATTAGCAATGAAAGAAAGAAACACGTTATCGTGTGATATGGGCAAAACCGAAAAAAATTAGAGAGTAAAACCAAAACACAAAACTCACCAAAAATAATTGGTAAAAAGGGAAGTAGAAGAGAAAAAATAGTCGCCCGAACATCCGAAAGAACCCAATGCCCAAGTCAAAATTTTTGGGTATAACAAGAATAAAAGAGTAGTAAACCAAGAGGAGGAATTCGGCACAATGGGAAACAAAAGTTGTTGACCAAATTTTTGAAAAGAAAGCTCAGTGATGAAAAGAATAATAGAATAAAAAATTTTGATAGAGGTGAAAATGATAGAATTTTGGCAGCAGTAGGGAGATTTTACGAAAGCAAACGGCAACAACAAGAAAAAGAAAAAAGCAAAAACAAAAGAGAGAAAACCTAAAACTCTCTCAGCCACTGAAAAATTTGAAAAAAGAGAGAGAGAGCCGAATCTTAACCCCCCAAATTGTGATAACCTCCCATATCCCTCAATTTTATCCTAAAATTCGACAACTACAGTCCCCCACACCTCCAACACCTAGTAGTTTGGTCAAACACAACTCTTCCACTGCCACTTTCCAAATTAAATCCCCTTGCTAGCGTTGGGACTTGAACTCCAGACCCCTTGCACACTAACACTCCACCCAACCACTAGACCAGCAGGCCCATTTTGACATATTTTTCCAATATTTATTTATAAGCCTACTGGCTAGAGATAGGGGTTTATTAAAAAAAAGCAAAAATTGCCCAAACAAAGCTTGAAGCCAAGACTTCTCAAACACTCCCAAAATACATAACCACTGAAACAGACAGATATTTGTCACAAACATACGGAAATAATTATAAGGATTTTTGGGGCGTTACAAGTAATTATTTAAGTTTTCTAATAAAATAATCAAATGATTTAAAATGACTGTTTTCAAAAATTCCAATAGCTTATTGGGTCATTTTGGTAGCAATGTAATCTTCTGAATTCAGGCTTAACTTCTAGACCGGGTTGGGGAGGTTACATTTGTTGGCATCAGAGCTTAGATTTTCTAAACTTGGATTCTAGAAATTTAAATAAGCTTGCATGTATGCATTAAAGGGGTATTTAAGGAAAAAACATGCCACAAGATTTTTTTTTGAAAATTTGGTTTTCTGCAAGAAATTAAACTTGAGATTTCGATGTCGGTCCTACTTTAGTTATTGCTACTTTTAAAACATTAGATAAACTGTAAAATTTAGACTGTGAACATTTAGGAAGATAACTAATGCTTGAACTTTTGTTTGAAAACTGTAGATAAACTCTAGATTTTAAATTCTCGAAAGAACACTATGAATACCCAAGGTAGAAGTGATAGGGTAGGTCGCATAAGGCTGCACCTATAAAGATGCCTACTGTTCAAGGGGAAAACCCAATTCTTTAGAAGGAGTACATTGAAAACTCTACCACTAATAACGGTGGAGACTATGAAAACGATGATGACACTGTGGCATAAGCAATGATGGGAGTGTTGCAAAGGGTTGTTGGAGCCTAACCTGGATCGGAGAGCCATGGATTTGTTGTGGAGAAACTTTGACCGAATGGGGCTGAAACTTTTAAAGGTGTTGCTAGGATGACTCCTTTTGTGGTTGAATATTGGATGGAATCGACAAAGAAGATTTTGGAGGACTTAAACTGTATTCCGAAGTAGAAATTAAAGGGCACTATGTCCTTGCTTAGGGAAAAGGCCTATCGTTGGTGACAGTCTGTGGTGAGGGGTACACAGGCTAAATGAATAACCTAAGAGTATTTCCAGGAAGTTTTTCAAAAGAAGTATTTGGGTACTAGGTATGTGGAGGTCTGCAAGTTTGAGTTTATCAAGCTAAAATAAGGATACAAGTGTGGAATCATAAGTACACCCAATGGCAAAAAAAAAATCGGCAATCACATCTAGGGATCCATGTATAAGGAATGAATTGGGGTGAAAAGGGTATGAACTACATTTAATTGTATGAAAAATCAAAGAAACAGATTATGCTATTTTATGACGATTCCAAGCTGTTACGAAAAGTTTCGGCTTCTACGTAATCCACCTGGTGTGATAACAAATGGTAAGCACTCTCTAAAACTTTTTCAGAGAGAGAAAAATCTCTTAACGGTTGCTAGACCTCACACACTATATTTTTCGAGTATATAAGGTTTTTCTTAAAAATCCTATATTTCCTAATTCAAGAATAATTGATATTTTTTATATGAATCAAATCATAATAATTAACCGAATATAATAATTATAATTATCATAATTTTAATAATGTTTGACCAAAAAAATTACAATTACAGTAATTATAATAATATTTGATGCTAAATTATAATTACAATAATTATAACAAGGATTTCGGTAAATTATTTTTAGTTAAATTTTATACGAATCAAATTTATATATTAATTTAACCATAATTTTCATTATGTGTACAACATACTTATACATATAATTCTTTCAATATTTAATTGCCCAATTGAATTAATCCTATAATCAATTTAATTCATGTGACAACTAAACTCAATACCAACTATGTTTAGATTTCGTTCATTTCAACCATTGGGTGTGACCTTGTAGGTTCTTGTAATGTTGGCAGAAATACCAGAACAATTCTGATATTACAAATAATGAGTGGCATCTAGCAATGCACCATTGCCACCTAAGTTACAAGAAGTCATGATTCGACATAACCTCTCTGTGATTAACCTTTCATGTATTAAATCCTTTTGTCATTTATATCTAGAATGGGCACAAGTCATGGAACAGTCATACTTGCATAGCCCATCTAATGCTTTTTGATATCCTGAGTAGACTATAAAAAATAAATAAGTATGATATCTCATATCAACTTATTCGAGCATGGCCATGTATTTCTAGTCTCACTCAATCAAGTAGCCTACGATATTGGTCTATTATGTAGGAGGAACAAATTCTATATTGATCAACCATATCCTACTACATAGATTGTGGTATATCCAACGTAAGCCTTTATAGAACAACCAGTTATGGTGGATGTTTAACTGTATCAAAATATACGACTCACGATGTTGGGATAATAATGATCTCAAGTTTGAGGATCGTATACATAGTAATCACTATAAGTAATGTTGTGACTATTACATAATAATCCAAGAAATATACTCATAGCTGGTTTGTCTAATATGTTGTTCTCTAACACACATACTCATGTATTGATTTTGACATCTCATGTCAGTGACAACACTTTGTCATCAATCAACTACACGTTAGTCTTAATACATTATTATGGTCCAAGCCCACAATAATACTCGACTAAGGACCTTTTAAGAATAATCATATTATTCTCAGGATATTATTATAAAACAGTTTTTTTATATACACAGAAAATAAACTGAAATAATATGGCTATGCCTTATATTAATAAACAATGTAAAGTAAGTATGTTATTATAACCATCTCAAGATTAGTCTTTGGGCATACTCTAACAACAAGTCAATGGTAGAATATGAGGTTGAATTCTTGAGGCTCAACCGATATGCTCAAGGTATGATTGCCACGGAGCAGGATAAATATGTAAGGTTAAAAAATGGGCTACGTTTCAACCTCAAAATCCAAGTTGTGCCACACTAGGAACGGGTGTTTGAGACCCTAGTCGAGAAAGCCAAGATTGTAGAGGAGATAAAACAGGTGAATCACGAACAATGGGAAAGGAGTAAGGTCTTTGTTAAGAGAGATTCTGGATCCACTAACTCGAATGCTCGTCCATAAAAAATGATCCAAAGACGGTAGACCACAGCAAAGGGGTTGTTGTGGCTAAATCTGGGGATAAAACTTCCAACTGTGTGTATTGTGGTAAGCATCATCTGGGCGAGTGTTGGAGAAAGTTGGGTGTTTATTTCAGTTGTGGGTCGACTGAGCAAGCTTCAGTCCAAAAGTAGACCCAAAATTAGAGAGTAAGCCAGTTACCTCTGAGGGGCCGTGAGCAGAATAAGGCCGCAAATGTTGTAGCAACTAGAACAAACCGAACTGAGCTTAGACAACCTACCATTGCTTATGTCGTTAAGGTTCGTGAAGAGAGAGATGCTTTCAATGTCATTACAAGTATTTTTACCATTAATTTTGTCCCATATTTTGCCCCAATTGACATAGGATCACACACTCTTATATATCTTGTAATATGCTTGATAAATAGGGTATTGGGGTAAAGGAAACCACTAATGATGTTACTGTAGTCAGTCCCTTAGGAAAATCAGTTATTGTAAATATAATTAATAGGAAATGTCTATTGGAGTTTCAAGGGGTAGTGTTTCTAATAGATTTCATGGAGTTACCATTTAGAAAGTTTGATTTAATTCTACAGATTGGTTAGTAGAATACCAAGTTAGCCTAGATTGTATCTCTAAAAGGGTAACTTTGAGAACAACTGAGGGTAGGGAAATTGTTAAGGTTAGGGAACGACAATATTATTTATCAACTGTAATTTCTTTTATGATCACCAAAAAGTTAGTTTTGTAAGGGTGTGAGGTTTATCTAGTATATGTAATGGATGAGAATGTTGATAGCTCTGCCACAAATAGCATCCAAACTATTAAAGAATTCTTGGATGTGTTTCCCAATGAGTTACTAGTGTTACCTTCGGATTGTGAGGTAGAATTTAGAATTGAATTATTCCCAAGAACTGCTCTAGTGTCCATTTCTCCCTATTGTATAGCACCTAAAGAGCTAAAAACACTAAAAATCCAACTTCAAGAGTTTTTGGATTGCAAGTTTATTAGACCTAGGGTTTTTCCTTAGGGAGCTCCGATCCTATTTGTGAAAAAGAAATATGGTTCCTTAAGGCTTTGTATTGCCTATCAGCAGCTAAACAAATTGACTGTCAAAAATAAATATCCTCTGTCGAGAATCGATGACTTGTTTAATCAATTCCTAGGTGCAATATATTTTCAAAGATAGATCTAAGGTCGGGGTATTACCAACTAAAGGTAAAGGAAGAGGATGTGCCCAACAACATTAAGAACCTGATATGGCCACTACGAATTTCTTGTAATGTCATTCGGTTTGATCAATGCTCCTGCTGCTTTCATGGATTTAATGAACTGAGTATTTTAACCCTTCCTTAATCAACTCGTCGTTGTGTTCATCGAAAACATCTTAGTTTATTCCAAAACTAAATCTGAACATGATGAACATCTTAGGAAGATTTTGCAAATCCTCCTAGAAAAAAGTTGTATGCCAAACTAAGTGTGAATTTTGGCTTAAGGAGGTCACGTTTTTAAGACACGTGGTATCTGCATGAGGTATTCTGGTAGACCCGAATAAAATAGAGGTTATTCTAGTATAGAAACAACCCAAAAATGTTTCAGAGATCTAAAGTTTCCTTGATTTAGTTAGGTATTATCGCAGATTTGTTAAAGGGTTTTCTTTGATAGCCACACCCCTAACTAAGTTGTTTAGGAAAGATGTCTCATTTAAATGGAAAAATGAGCAACAATCCAATTTTGAAAAGCTTAAGACGGTGTTAACCCAAAATCTTGTGTTAATTTAGCTCAAATTAGGGAAAAAATATGTGGTGTACAATGATACATCCTATACCAGCCTTGGATGTGTGTTGATGCAAGACGGTAAAATAGTTGCCTATGTATTAAGGATATTAAAGCAGCATGAGTGCAATTACCCGACTTATGATTTATATTTGGTTGTAATAGTTTTTGCACTAAAAATTTGAAGGCACTATTTGTATTGAGAGAACTGTTACATCCATACTGATCATAAAAGTTTTAAGTACTTTCTCACTAAAAAAGATTTGAACCTGAGGCAACTAAAGTTGTTAAAGCTATTAAAATATTATGATTGTGTAATTTAATACCAACCCAGAAAAGCCAATGTTGTAGCAAACATTCTAAGTAGAAAATAGATGATTGAATTTAGAGCAATGTTTACTAGGCTAAGTTTAGTGGATGATAGAGTCTTACTAGCCGAGCTATAAGTGAAACCCACATTAGTCAATAAGATCAAAGTAAAACAACCTTTAGGTATGTCCCTATTGTCGTGGATTAAACAGGTGGAAGACGGTCATTTCGGGTTTAATGATGATGGTATATTGTACTTCCACGAAAAATATTGTGTACTTAATGACAATAATTTAAAACAAATCATATTGCGAAAAATGCATACTAGCTATTATGCCATGCATCCCAGATGAGATAAGATGTATTGTGATATAAAGGAACTATACTAGTGGCTAAGATTGAAACGGGATGTAACTGAGTTTGTGGCTAAGTGCCTAACATGTTATCAAGTGAAAGTTAAACATCAATTTCCCTTTAGGTTGCTACAACCTATCAAAATACCTCAATGAAAGTGGGAGTGAATAACAATTGAATTTGTTAGCAGATTACTTTTAATACCCACTAAGAAAGATTCAATTTGAGTGATAGTAGACCGATAAACTAAGTCAACACAATTCTTACCCGTCTATAAGGATTATTCGTTGCAAAAGTTGGTTAAGTTATATATTTCGAAAATAGTAAGGTTGCATGGGGTTCCCATATCGATTATTTTCTATTAGGATCCCTGTTTTACATCTCGACTCTAGAAGAAGCTGCAAGAGTCATTATGTACCCGTTTGGACTTCAGCACTGCCTTCTATCCACAGTCTGATTGGCAATCCAACCGAGTTATACAAATATTGAAAGATATGTTAAGAGGCTGTATTATCGAATTCTGAGGCTGTTGGGAGGAACATTTGTCTCTAGCCGCCGAATTTGCCTATAATAATAGCTTTCAATCGAGTATCTAAATGGCACCTTATGAGGCCTTATATGGTTGTAAATGTCAAACACCTTTGTGTTGGACCAAACTAGGCGAAAGAAAAGTATTGGGTCCCGAGTTAGTATAAGAGTTTGAGGGGAAAATCAAACTAATACAGGAGAGACTGAAAGTGGCTTCAGATAGGCAGAAGTCGTATACAAACTTAAAGAGAAAATACATTAAGTACAGTGTCGAAGATCAAGTCTTCCTTAAAGTATCCCTATGGAAAAATGTGCTAAGGTTCGAAAGAAATAGCAAGTTAAGTCCTAAAATCATTTGGCTTTATAAAATCCTTAAGAGACTCATTCCAGTTGGTTATCAACTGGAATTACCTCCTGAATTGGATCGAATCCATGACGTTTTTTATGTCTCCATATTGAGATGATATTGATCTAACCTATCCCACATTTTTTGATTGAAGAGATTGAGGTACGACCAAATTTATCCGTTGAGGGGGAACATGTACAAATTTTAGACTGTGAGGTAATAGTTCTAAGAAAGAAACAAATCCTATTTGTTAAGGTTCTATGGTGGAACCATGGCACCGAGGAGGCGACATGGGAACTAGAAGATGCAATTAGTCAACAATATCCTTATTTGTTCGAACTAGGTAAATTTCGAGAACAAAATTTTTTTAAGGTAGGGAGAACTATAACACCTCAAAATATATAGGGTTAGATGAAATAAATATAAAAAAATGACTTAGGCCTAGTGGTTAAGTAGTTAGGACACTCTTTAGAAGTCTTAGGTTTCATCCACACATCTCCCAATTATTTTATTTTCATTTTCTACAAACTAGGATGAAAATCACTCTAAAATAAATACTATTTAGAGTAAAAATGAAACAAGAAGTGGGCAGTAGCCGAATGGTTAGACACACCTAACTCCCATTAGCTTACCTGTGATCAAGCCCTCAAATTCCTATTTCTACTTTTTATTTTTGGCAAAGGGGTAAATTGCTATCCAACCTCCTTAAAGTGTGAAAACCCTAGGTATATAATCCCTTTTCCTAATTACAATTGAGTTATTGCTTTATTTTCCAAATCAAACTAAAATTTTATTTTTATCCTCCCTATTTCTTCTACATTTTCCTGTTCATCTTCTTCTTTACAAATATTTTTCTCTTTATTGTTGTAAATTGATATTACTTATTTCGAACCTAAGCCAACCCCTATTAACTTATTTTCCTACTAGAATCATAATCGTCATTAGAAACCCCCAAATCTTTGTCAAAAGGTGGTAAGTATGCTTCAAATCCCAAAGTTTGATATTAAATCTTTATAGATTTTTTATCTAACGATAATCTTGCAACCGATTAAACAATCTTTTTAGATTTTTCATCGAAACTTTGATAATCTTGACAAATCTTGAAATTCGTTATTAATTCTTGAGTAAATGTCATTTGAAGGACCCGTTTTAGGTACCTCAGATCAGATCTGAACTCGAGGAATGTCATTGAAGATCCTGGTGATAGGTATGTGTTCTTTTACAAGAGAATAGGGAAAAATCGTACCTCGAAATAGAGCTACATGGCTAGCCACACTACCCCTTCATACAGCTATGTCCCCCCTGAAACCGTAGGATATTTGATTCTCACATGGCTTGGAACCCTCCACACGACTTACCACAGGTCGTGCTTGTAACACCCCCACGCCCGAGACCGTCGTCGGAGTCGAGCTTGAGGTGTTACCGAACATAATTTATCATTTAAACAACTTTACATCATTTATTTTGATTTTTGAAATAAGCACTTTTTCTGCGTCATGGTCGTTAAAAAAAATCATATCTCGAGTTAAGAAACTCAAACTCAAGATCCGTAAATTTTCCCTGAATCTAGACTCACATATCTATCTACTAATTTTTTTCTAAAATTTTTGGTTGGGCCAATTAGTACAGTTTATTAGTTAAAATTACCCCTGTTTCAGGACTTGACTGCACTGACCTCTACTTACTACGAACCACTTTCTCCCTGTACAAAATTCATATAACTATACCGTTTATTTCTCTTAAAATTAGATTCAATAAGGATTCTGAGAACATAAATTACACCTCCTAATTATTTTTTTACAATTTATAGTGAATTTTCAAATTTGGAACAGGGGATCCAAAAATCGCTCTGGCCCTATTTCACTAAAACTCAAATATCTTATAACATATAACTACTTTACCTATTTTGCTTTTTCCATTTGAAAGTAGACACAATAAGCTTCAATTTCATAGTTAATTCTTCACCTAATTCGTTTTCTACTATTTTTGGTGATTTTTCAAACTCACGTTGTTGTTGCTGTAGTGTTCTGTTTTATGGCAAGTTTCATCTTTTTATGAATTCTCATGAACTATATAACATATTAAACTCACAAGGCATCCAACATTATCTAGGCTAGCCATACCAATAACTAATTATTATCAAGTATTTTCTGAACCAAACCACAACCATATCACAAGATTATTTACACAAAACAAGTATATTGCTATACATGCCATACATCAAAACATACAAACCAATATACCAATTCTTCCTCGGATAGTGTGAGCGTTTCTTCGACCTTCCCGATATCCAAGTTGGCTCGCTAAAAACTACAATGAATGTAAAGGAAGGAGTAAGCATAAATGCTTAGTAAGTTCACATGCAAATAACAAGTAACATAACAAAGCAATTATATCAACAACAATAGCATGATATCACCAAGATACAAACCACATTTCTAGCTATCGTGTATCATCTTACCACCTTATTTTTGTTGTATCAAGTTTCAACCCGAGGGTTAAGTACATACCTGTCCAAATTGTCCATTTCACAACACTTACCAAAATATCATTTTCATCTTGAGTATTCTTCCATTCCGCTAGAATTTTACCCGTTGAACACATCGGAATATAACTCGGATACACAGATCATTTGCACATAAGTGCCACATATGTAATCAATCAATCATGTAACCCGCCCATAAGCGAACTCGGACTCAACTCAACGAGCTCGGGCGTTCGCATCCATAAGTGAACTCGGACTCAACTCAACGAGCTCGGATGCCTAGTTACATCTCACGAACCCGGACTCAACTCAACGAGTTCGGACATTTGCATCCATAAGTGAACTCGGACTCAACTCAATGAGTTCGGATGCCTAACCATCCTAGTGACATGTCACTTGTATCCTAATCTATTCCCAAGGTTCAAACGGGATTTTCCTCAGTCACATATTTCCCAGTCGTTCTCCTCGGAATATTGGAACCAATACGTTGCTTGCATCTCATACTTATCAATTTAATCACATACTTTTCATACCAATACATAATATTTCACAAAGCATAATATTCATAATAGCAAGTATCATATCGTATAAATAGCATTAAATCACTTAAAATAGCAATCATGTTACATTATTTACACATGAACTTACCTCGGTACAAAATATAGCAATTTTGCGATTTAGTCCAAAATCTTTTCTTTTCCTGGATCAAGGTTGATTCCACGTCTTTCTTGATCTAAAATAACACATTTAGCTTATTTAATACTCACATTATCAAAATAGTCCTAAATTCAAATTTTGGCAAAATTACAATTTTACCCCTAAACTTTTGCATATTTACACTTTTGCCTCAAAGTTCGGAAATTAAATTTTATCACAAATTCTTATGTTTTAGGACATGCTGATCATTTATTTACCATTAGCAAGCTCAAATTCCCACTAAAACACATACTTATGAACAATATATACTTTTACCGAGTAAGCCGTTTTACTCGTTTTTACTTAAAACCAAGTAGCACAAGTTGTCTAACATAATTTAAAATCTCATATTCTATCATAAAACATCAAAATACACAAATTTCACCTATGAGTATTTTTCCAAATATGAACCCTAACTTAAATTATTGCTAACATAAACTTTATCGAGTTACCGGGACTACGAAAACGTAAAGAACATTAAAAACGAGGCTTGGAATCACTTACTATGAAGCTTGGAAGCTTGAAACAAACCCTAGCTATGGAGAACCCTTGAAATTTCGTGGTAATGAAGAAGATGACCAATTCTGTGTTATTTTTCCCTTTTTATTTCATGTTAATATCCAAATGACCAAAATGCCCCTCCTTACTAAACTTTCAAAAATTCCATCCATGTCCAAATTTTGTCCATGAACTTAAAATTGGTCAAATTGCTATTTGAGACCTCCTAATTAATATTCCAAAGCAATTTCATACTAGAAACTTCTAGAATGCAAGTTTTGCAACTTATTCGATTTAGTCCCTAATTTCAAATTAAGCACTTTACGCTTAGAATTTCTTCACGAAATTTTCACACCATCATAAAATCATATCATAAACATCAAAATACTTATAAAATAATTATTTCTACCTCGGATTTGTGGTCACGAAACCACTATTCTGATTAGGCCCTAATTCGGGATATTACAACTCTCCCCCCTTTTAAGGATTTTCGTCCTTGAAATCTTACCGGTAAACAGGTGTGGGTATTGTTTCCTTATAGTGTCCTCGGGTTCCCATGTAGCCTTTTCTATTCCATGCTTTTGCCACAACACTTTCACAAGAGCAATACTTTTGTTTCTTAGTTGTTTGACCTCTCGAGCTAAAACTTTAATCGGTTCTTCTTCGTAGGTCATATCTGGTTGTAATTCAATTTCTGTCAGTGAAACCACATGTGAAGGATTCGAACGATACCAACGTAGCATAGATACATAGAACACATCATGAATTTTCTCCAACTCAGATGGTAATGCTAATCGATAAGCTACCGGTCCAACTCTTTCAATTATTTCATACGGCCCGATAAAACGCGGACTTAATTTACCTTTCCGTCCAAATCTGAGGACTTTCTTCCACGGAGACACCTTTAAAAATACCTTATCACCAACTTGAAACTCAATTTCTTTTCGTTTCAAATCTGCATAAGATTTCTGTCTATCCGAAGCAGCTTTCAAACAATCTCGAATTACCTTCACTTTTTCTTCAGTTTCTTTTATTAGATCAACCCCATAGATCTGATTTTCCTTGAGTTCGGTCCAATACAAAGGCGTCCGATACTTACGACCATACAATGCTTCATAAGGTGCCATTTTCAAACTCGTCTGATAACTGTTATTGTAAGCAAATTCCACCAACGGTAAATATCTTTCCCAACTTCCTTGAAATTCTAATACACAACATCGAAGCATGTCTTCAAGAATCTGAATTACCCTTTCTGATTGCCCATCAGTTTGTGGATGAAAAGCAGTACTGAAATTTAACCTTGTACCTAACGCTTCTTGCAACTTTTGCCAAAACCGCGAAGTAAATCTTGGATCTCTGTCTGAAATGATTGACAATGGTATTCCATATAGTCTAACAATTTCTCTAACATACAATTCAGCTAACTTGTTAAGAGAATAATCTGTACGTACTGGAATGAAATGAGCCGATTTAGTCAATCTGTCAACTATTACCCAGATGGCATCTTTCTTTCCTGGAGTCAACGGCAACCCTGAAACAAAATCCATAGTAATCCGATCCCATTTCCATTCAAGAACCATGATAGGCTGAAGTAATCCTGAAGGCACTTGGTGTTCCGCTTTCACCTGTTGACAAATTAAGCATTTCGATACAAATTCTGATATATCCCTTTTCATTCCATTCCACCAGTACATTTTCTTCAAATCATTATACATTTTCGTACTGCCTGGATGAATCGACAAATAACCACCATGTGCTTCCTGCAAAATCTTTTGAATTAACTCCTCATTCTTCGGTACACAAATCCAATCTTTAAACATCAAGCAACCATCAGGACCGATTCTGAAATCTGACTCTGTATCAACCTCATATTACTTTCTTTTGGCTTGCAAGTCTTCATCGCTTTTCTGAGCTTCACAAATCTCTTGTAAAAACATCGGTCTTACTTTTAGCTCAGCCAGAATGGAACCATCATCTGACATTTCCAACTGAGTGTTCATAACTCTCAAAGCAAACAATAGTTTTCTACTCAAAGCATCAGCAACTACATTTGCTTTTCCTGAATGATAGTCAATCACAAGCTCGTAATCTTTTAATAACTCCAACCATCTTCGTTGTCTCAAATTCAAGTCCTTTTGTGACATCAAGTATTTAAGACTCTTGTGGTCGGTATATACTCGACACTTTTCACCATATAGATAATGTCGCCAAATCTTCAAAGCAAACACCACTGCAGCCAATTCCAAATCATAAGTCGGATAATTCCTCTCGTGAGGTTTTAAATGCCTCAAAGCATAAGCCACAACCTTTCCTTCTTGCATCAGTACACATCCCAAACCATTTAGAGAAGCATCGCTATATACCACAAATTCTTTACCTGACTCGGGCTGTACTAACACTGGTGCCTCTGTTAATAACTTTTTCAATTCTTCAAAACTTTGTTGACATTCTTCCGTCCACTCAAATTTAACATCCTTGCGAAGTAATCTAGTCATAGGAGCAGCAATTATAGAAAATCCATTTACAAACCGTCGATAATATCCAGCTAGTCCCAAGAAACTCCTAACCTCGGTTACATTCTTCGGTGGCTTCCAATCAACAATAGCTGAAATTTTACTGGGATCAACCCGTATACCATCACCCGAAACAATATGACCCAAAAATCCAACTTCCCGAAGCCAAAATTCACTTTTACTAAACTTGAAATATAACTGCTTGTCTCGCAAAGTTTACAAAACTATCCTCAAGTGCTCAGCATGCTCTGTCTCATCTTTCGAATAAATCAAGATATCATCTATAAATACCACAACAAACTTGTCCAAGTATGGTCGAAATATTCAATTCATCAAATCCATAAACATGGCAGGAGCATTTGTTAATCCAAATGGCATAACTAAAAATTCATAATGACCATACCTTGTCCTAAAAGCAGTTTTAGGCACATCTGACTCTTTTACCCGCAGCTGATAGTACCCAGATCTCAAATCAATCTTTGAAAACCATGTTGCTCCTTTCAGCTGATCAAACAAATCATCAATTCTCGGCAACGGATACTTGTTTTTAATTGTCACTTTGTTTAATTGCCGATAGTCTACACACAATCTCATCGAACCATCCTTCTTTTTCACAAACAATACTAGAGCACCCCAAGGCGAAAAACTCGGTCTCACAAAGCCTTTGTCAGTCAATTCTTGCAACTGCGACTTTAATTCTTTCAACTCTGTTGGTGCCATTCTGTACGGAGTAATCGAGATCGGAGCTGTTCCCGACATCAAATCAATACCAAACTCTACTTCTCTAACTGGAGGCAAACCCGGCAATTCTTCTGGAAATACATCCGTAAACTCACATACAATCGGCACTGATTCCACTTTCTTTTCAATTTCCTTTGTATTTAACACATACGCTAAAAAAGCTTCATAACCCTTTCTCAAATATCTCTGAGCCGACATTGAAGAAATCACACTAGACAATGCCTCTGATTTATCTGATTCGACCCGCAGAGTTTCACCATTTTCACAGTTTAATTCAATAACTTTCTGTTTACAATTTACTATAGCATCATGCAATGTCAACCAATCCATACCCAAAATAACATCAAACTCATCAAACGGCAACAACATCAAGTCGGCCGGAAAGTAATAACCCCGAATCATTAAAGGATAGTTCTTGTATACTTTATCAACTATAACACATTGGCCTAACGGGTTTGACACTTTAATCATAAATTCTATATTCTCAATAGGTATATTCATGCTAGATACTAATTTCATGCACACATATGAATGAGTAGAACCGAGGTCAATCAAAGCAGTAACATTAACATCATAGAGAGAAAATATACCAGTAATCACATCGGGTGAGGAAGCATCTTCACGCACTTTAATGGCATAAGTTCTAGCTGGAGCCCTTCCTTCAGATTTAACTGCTGAATCTCTGGCTACATTCTTGCTGCTTGCTTCACTCCCAGCTTTTCTTGGATACCTTCCTCTCGAATCTGCACCACCAGCTTTTGTACTCTGAAATTTTTCTTTTTCAATCCTCTCTGGGCAGTCTCTAATAAAATTATCCGGAGAACCACATCGGAAACATTCATTTGCTCTGCACGGACCAAAATGATTTCTACCACACTGCTGGCACTCGGGTTTAACAAATCTCGAGTTCCCTACACTAGCTGCCGAAGTAGTCTAGGACTTAGGACCCACATTTTGCTTCCTAGAATTCCCATATGATTGTCCAGCTGAAACTTGGGAACGAGGATTCATATTTCTTGATTTTCCAGGTTGCTGTGAGGGTGCATTACTCATTGGTCTTTTCTTCCAATTTCGTGTCTCAGATTCTACCTTTTTCTTCTCTTTAAGTAGTTCTTTAGCCTTACAAGCTCGACCAACAAGTACCACCATTTCCTTTAGTTCTAGAATCCCTACAAATACCTTAATGTCTTCATTAAGCCCATCTTCAAATTGTCTGCACATCTTGGCCTCTGTAGGAACATATTCTCTGGCATACTTACTCAGTCGAATAAACTCTCTTTCATATCCTGTAACGGTCATGTTACCTTATTTCAACTCAAGAAATTCCTTGCACTTCTGATCAATAAATCTTTCACTGATGTATTTCTTCCGAAACTCTTCTTGAAAGAATTCCCAAGTTACCCTCTCTTTCGGTACCACAGAAATCAGTGTCTTCCACCAATTATAAGCTAAATCTCTCAACAAAGATATAGCATATTTCAAGCATTCCTCAGGTGTGCAAGATAGTTCATCAAATACCCGGATAGAATTCTCAAGCCAGAACTCTACTTTCTCGGCATTATCATCTACATTAGCTCTGAATTCTTCGGCCCCTAGCTTACGGATTTTATCAACTGGAGTTCTTTGGAATTTTATCATACCCACATCTTGAGGCATCGGAGGTACAGGTTGAGGAATTGGGGGAGGTGGGGGAGGTTGTACATTCGGGTTCGTACGAACGAACTCAGTATACCAAGCACTCATCATCTGGAGAAAGGCTTCTCGACCCCTTTCTCCTCCTCCTTGACTAATAGTGGGAGGTGGATTTTTAGTCGGTACACCCCTTCAGCTGGAGCTGGTGCATTACTTTCTACATCATCGGCCACAGTTGGATCGGGATCCATTTACTATAAAAAAATCATTTAAAAGGTAAGAAGTCGTCACACTATCACAATATACATATATGGCAGGTATAGCAAAATCCGTGCATAAAATACGTTAGTCCAAGAACTGACTAAACCTGCTCTGATACCACCAAATGTAACACCCCCACGCCCGAGACCGTTGCCGGAGTCGAGCTTGAGGTGTTACCGAACATAATTTATCATTTAAACAACTTTACATCATTTATTTTGATTTTTGGAATAAGCATTTTTTCTGCGTCATGGTCGCTAAAAAAATCATATCTCGAGTTACGAAACTCGAAATCAAGATCCGTAAATTTTTTCTGAATCTAGACTCACATATCTATCTAGTAATTTTTTTATAAAATTTTTGGTTGGGCCAATTAGTACAGTTTATTAGTTAAAATTACCCCTGTTTTAGGACTTGACTGCACTGACCTCTACTTACTACGAACCACTTTTCTCCCTGTACAAAATTCATATAACTATACCGTTTATTTCTCTTAAAATTAGATTCAATAAGGATTCTGAGAATATAAATTACACCTCCTAATTATTTTTTTACAATTTATAGTGAATTTTCAAAGTTGGAACAGGGGATCCAGAAATTGCTCTGGGCCTGTTTCACTAAAACTCAAATATCTTATAACATATAACTCCTTTACCTATTTCGCTTTTTTCATTTGAAAGTAGACACGATAAGCTTCAATTTCGTAGTTAATTCTTCACCTAATTCGTTTTCTACTATTTTTGGTGATTTTTCAAACTCACATTGTTGTTGCTGTAGTGTTCTATTTTATGGCAAGTTTCATCTTTTTATGAATTCTCATGAACTATATAACATATTAAACTCACAAGGCATCCAACATTATCTAGGCTAGCCATACCAATGACTAATTATTATCAAGCATTTTCTGAACCAAACCACAACCATATCACAAGATTATTTACACAAAACAAGTATATTGCTATACATGCCATACATCAAAACATACAAACCAATATACCAATTCTTCCTCGGATAGTGTGAGCGTTTCTTCGACCTTCCCAATATCCAAGTTGGCTCGCTAAAAACTACAATGAATGTAATGGAGGAAGTAAGCATAAATGCTTAGTAAGTACACATGCAAATAACAAGTAACATAACAAAGCAATTATATCAACAACAATAGCATGATATCACCAAGATACAAACCACATTTCTAGCTATCGTGTATCATCTTACCACCCTATTTTTGTTGTATCAAGTTTCAACCTGAGGGTTAAGTACATACCTGTCCAAATTGTCCATTTCACAACACTTACCAAAATATCATTTTCATCTTGAGTATTCTTCCATTCCGCTAGAATTTTACCCGTTGAACACATCGGAATATAACTCGGATACACGGATCATTTGCACATAAGTGCCACATATGTAATCAATCAATCATGTAACCCGCCCATAAACGAACTCGGACTCAACTCAAAGAGCTCGGGCGTTCGCATCCATAAGTGCACTCGGACTCAACTCAACGAGCTCGGATGCCTAGTTACATCTCACAAACTCGGACTCAACTCAACGAGTTCGGACATTTGCATCCATAAGTGAACTCGGACTCAACTCAACGAGTTCGGATGCCCAACCATCCTAGTGACATGTCACTTGTATCCTAATCTATTCCCAAGGTTCAAACGGGATTTTCCTCAGTCACACATTTCCCAGTCGTTCTCCTCGGAATATTGGAACCAATACGTTGCTTGCATCTCATACTTATCAATTTAATCACATACTTTTCATACCAATACATAATATTTCACAAAGCATAATATTCATAATAACAAGTATCATATCGTATAAATAGCATTAAATCACTTAAAATAGCAATCATGTTACATTATTTACACATGAACTTACCTCGGTACAAAATATAGCAATTTTGCGATTTAGTCCAAAATCTTTTCTTTTCCTCGATCAAGGTTGATTCCATGTCTTTCTTGATCTAAAATAACACATTTAGCTTATTTAATACTCACATTATCAAAATAGTCCTAAATTCAAATTTTGGCAAAATTACAATTTTGCCCCTAAACTTTTACAATTTACACTTTTGCCTCAAAGTTCGGAAATTAAATTTTATCACAAATTCTTATGTTTTAGGACATGCTGATCATTTATTTACCATTAGCAAGCTCAAATTCCCACTAAAACACATAGTTATGAACAATATATACTTTTACCGATTAAGCCGTTTTACTCGTTTTTACTTAAAACCAAGTAGCACAAGTTGTCTAACATAATTTAAAACCTCATATTCTATCATAAAACATCAAAATACACAAATTTCACCTATGGGTATTTTTCCAAATATGAACCCTAACTTAAATTATTGCTAACATAACTTTATCGAGTTACCGGGACTACGAAAACGTAAAGAACATTAAAGGCTTGGAATCACTTACTATGAAGCTTGGAAGCTTAAAACAAACCCTAGCTATGGAGAACCCTTGAAATTTCGTGGTAATGAAGAAGATGACAAATTTTGTGTTATTTTTCCTTTTTTTTTCATGTTAATATCCAAATGACCAAAATGCCCCTCCTTACTAAACTTTCAAAAATTCCATCCATGTCCAAATTTTGTCCATGAACTTAAAATTGGTCAAATTTCTATTTGAGACCTCCTAATTAATATTCCAAAGCAATTTCATACTAGAAACTTCTAGAATGCAAGTTTTTGCAACTTATTCGATTTAGTCCCTAATTTCAAATTAAGCACTTTACGCTTAGAATTTCTTCACGAAATTTTCACACCATCATAAAATCATATCATAAACATCAAAATAATTATAAAATAATTATTTCTACCTCAGATTTGTGGTCACGAAACTACTATTCTGATTAGGCCCTAATTCGGGATATTACAGTGCCTCCCCTATACCTTGATTTTCCAATTTTTACACGACCTCAATCTATTACATGACCTAACCACACAACCATGTAACCTCTTCACACGACTTATGACATTGCACACGGCTTGAATACACGACCATGTGCCCTTATTTTTCAGATTTTACAATTTTTTCCTAGAATTTTATGTTTTGTTCATTTTAGTCATTAAATGGTTCTCGAACTATTTTTAGTGTTTTTTTATTCAATTGAGTCCCTAATTATATGAATAATGTTAGAATCCATACTCTGATTGACTAAATTATTAATACATACATGCATGAACTGTGATAATGTATATATATATGCTTATCGTATCTTTATTTGTTATTTTACATACAATATGTCTTATTCTTATCGTTAATTCGAATCAATGGTAAAAATGTTTTGTTGTAGTGATTAAATGAGAGCATATTTATTACTGCCATATTATTATGTTGAAAGTATATTATTCATTTATGCTTTATCTGTTATAAGCATGCCATATTGCATTGCATGGGGAGAGACGTTTTGAAAATGAGGAAGTTTTGGCAGATCGATACTTTGCAACTTGGTGGTTTACCCATAAACTAGCTGACAGTTTTTATTTGCAATCATGTTGTGTATTCACAACCATTTGACAACATATTAACCTGCGGCACTGGTGGTTCACCCACCCATATGGTAGCTCTTATCTACAAATATGTTGTGCATTCACAACCATTTGACAACGTATTAACCTACAACTTATGTTTATCCACAATCAGGTGTGTAGGGATGAATGAGTTTTGGGAAACTTTTACTATGGTGTGTAACGGGGGGTAGGATCTTTTTTGTTAAATTTGAAACTATGATGCATTCACAAAGCATGTGCAAATGATTCTAAGATTTCTAATATTGTATATATGTATATGTATATGTATGTGTGTATTGTGTTGATTTGATATTCTAATATTTCGAAACTACTATTGCGAATTATTCTAGGTGATGTGATTTTGTATGTTAGTCGGTTGCACTGGTTTTCTTATGATAGAACTCACACTGAGCTTCATAGCTCACTCCTTTTTAATTTTCATCCTTACATATAACCCACTAGGTTAGGATGTGGACACAACATCTGGAAGGTCTTAGCTCGGATTTTAATTATAAAATTATTTTAGCTATTAATTTGATTTATTTTATTTTATTTTGAACTGTGGCATGTAATATTCCTCCCCTTTCCCAAACCTTCCCCTACCGTTCCTCTCCCTCTCCCCACTGTCCCTCCATTTCTCTCCATCTTCTCAAGCTTTTATTGCCCTATTTAGAACACTAGAAAAGTCTCTCCATCTTCTAAAGATTTTGTTTGTTCTGTTTGGAACTCCCAAAAAGTAGACCGAGAGAACAAAAAAGGGGGAGAGGGGGACGATGGGATGGAGAAGGACAGTGATGGGAGGTTAGGGAGGGGAGGAATATTTATTATTTTATTTAATGTTAATATAATAAAAAAATAATTAGATTTTATTTACATATTAATATAAATTTTTTATTTAATTAGATTTAATGATGTGTTTGAGGATTAAATTGATAGAATTTCTAAATGTGGAGGGTTAAAATTATTGAATTATTTATAATTAGGATCAAATTGATAGAATGTGTGAGCAATGATGACTAAATCACTTGCGTTAACCATTTAAGGGAGAGTGACTAAAATAGAAATGATCTAAAATGTTAGTCACTAAATTGAAAATTTTAATAGTCAGGTGACAAAAACAAAAACATGTCAATAAAAGGGTGACTAATTCCATAGTTTACCCTATAAATCAACATCTCTTATATTATATTTCTCTAAAAATATATTCTTTGAATTCGATTATAAAGAAGTTATAGACGCTTTGAACGTAATTACTTTGAATTGGATAATTTATTTTAAGACTGGCCACATTTTAAACAGTCATTTTCGGGTTTTATTCTTCCATTAAACACGATAAGATAGTAATAAAAGGGTTCATGTCTTGCGAAGGGGATTTTACTGTATGCATCTAGTCATACTTTTCTTCCCCTTGTTTTTTGGGTCTTGTTCTTGCTCAAGATGAAACTATAAGTTTTTCCGATGAATTAAAGAGAGATAAGGGAGAAATAGTTTGTCCTCCCTTGGATGCTTTGTGTTTATTCTCTTTGTTCACCTTTGATTTATGAATTTGCTTTTATGTACTTTTCTCATTCCTACTTGATCACTATAAATATATTTATAGATTAACCATTCTACAGAATTTAAATCTTGCATTACTGCATTTATTTTTAATGTCATCTCAATTATAATTATTTTTATGTTTAAATAATATTAGTTTCACTAAATTCATAGTTGGTTAGCATGGTTTATAACTTAGTTGTTTAAATTAAGTTAATTCTTTTCTTGGATAAATTATTTTTGAATTAAATTATAATATTTAAATTTGAAGATTAAAATATATTTTAAATCTCTATACCTTTTGTATATTTGAAATTTAATAATCATACTTTTCTTTTTAGATATTTAGTCTCTTTACTTTTTCGGATCTAGTTATTAACACTGTTAAAATTCTTTGATGTAACATATTGAAATTTTGAAAAATAACCACTAGTAACGATGTAACAAAAGAGAAAAGATAGTACAACAGGCATTAATTTAATTGAGGAATTTAACGGTAATAACAATTCTTAGAAATTCACTACACGTTTGATTTGAATAAAATATTTAGACTAACTAATGATATTATAAAAGTTGAAGTATTAAATTATGCCAAAAATTAAAGTATAGAGAATAGATTTCAAAAGCATAATATAAGGACTAAAATTGAAATTTGAAGTTTTTCATATAATATATATATATATATATATATATATATAAATGGTATCTATTTGGACAAGTGTTAGATAAAGAATGCCTTAAGATATTCTTGTTTTTTGTAAAGAACACATTTGATAACAATCTTAACTTGACTCATGAATAAATGTGCAAATCAAATTGTTTAAATATATCGTTTAAAATTAAAATAATAAATTAACAAAATATATTTATCCATGCAGGCATAAAAAAATGTATTATTTAGAAATAAAAACTAAATGATAATTTTAATTTTAATTTTTTTCCTAAGTTGTTTGAAAACAAAATAAATTGATTCGTAAGTTGGCATATACAGACACCTTTTAATATGTATTTTAAATATAAAATGAATTAATAAAATATTTTTTTCTAGATTAGATATAAATGTTAAATCAAAGTTACTATAGATAAAATGATGAGGTAGAAATTTTTTTGTTAAAAATATACATTTTAACTTCTCATGTCAAGAGAGATTTTGTTATATGTTAAAAAGGTATTTGTAAGAAAAATTATGTTAGCACCTTAATCAAACCAGTTTAAGATAATAACTATTTGAACAAACTAATGTTATTGTAAAAATAAAGAATGAAATTATGTTAAATTAAAATATAAATATGATAATAGTTGAAGGACCAAAATTGAAAATTTATTATTCTCTTTTTGATGAAAAAAAAGGGAGAAAGCCTTATGGGCATTTTGAAAAGAAGGAAAAAAAAGAGAGTAAAATCACATGTAGAAATAATACAAATAATTGGAGCGTGCAAAACACCTCCTAAAACATACGTGTAGATGCCATAGATTTGTGGCATAATTGGGTTGGCAAGAGTTAGCAGACATTGCAAAGGTTCCACGATCACACTGGGCTCCGTTTCAATCTTTACGTCTGATTTATGGAATCTTAACAATATTCAAAATTATTTTAAAATATGCCAGAATCTTTTTGTTTGCTTTATATTATACACTACTTTTACGCTTGCCATGTCCACATCAATTAATTTTATGTATTAATTAAATTATGTTAATCATTTTTAATTTTTTATAATAAATTTTATAAATAATATAATTATGAAATTAAAAATATGCCAGTACAATTCTCTCTTTTTATGTTCAGTTTATTATTTGTTTGTGTCAAATTATGGAATACAAATTTAAATGTTAAAATATATTCTAGTCCTACTTGTAGTTTAAAAAATTTAGACTTTTTACTTTTTAGATTTAGAAATTTAGATCCAATTGTTACTACGATTAAAATTTTTCTATTAAATTTACTAATGTGATATTTTAAAATTTTAAAAAAATTTTACTTAATAATCATGTAACAATAGAAATGATATTGTAAATGTTTATAAAAAATTTTTGATAAAATGAAATAAAAAAAAATAAAAGAAAGGGACCATGATTTGGGTGTGCCACATGTAAGTAGAAGGAAAGAATATAAAAAAATAGTGACCAAATTGTATAAATTCAAATGTATAGATTAAATCTTAATTATAAGCATAGTAGAGGGGCCCAAAATGATATTTAACCATTTCCATATAAAGTGCAAAAAGGGGAAAAAAAAAAAGGACTCTACACTTGTCAAGAACTATCCTCTTTTTATATATAGTTATATAGATAATAAAATCATGATAATTGATATTATAATGAATTAAAAAAAACAATATTTTGAAATTATTGTTAAAATTTGAATACCATGATATAATTTTAAATTTAATTTTAATTAATAATTAGTGAATATAGATTGTTAATTACATGTAAATAATGTGACTATTAAATAAATTATTGTATCTATTTATTATAATAATTTTAACATAATATTTAAAATATAAAAATTTCAATTTATTTTAACAATTATCATCCCTATTTATTATAATCGTTTTCAAACTTCATAATTAATAAATATTTTACATACCACTAATATGTATTATCAATTCTTTAATTTTAAGATTGAATTTACATTATTATTTTTTCTATTTCTTTTTAAAATAATTTATACTACAAGTATGTAAACTAAATGTGATATGTATTGTTTTTCTTTATTTAAGACTTAAAGTTGGAGTCGATTTTTATTTTTTAAATTAAAATTATTTAAAAAGTCAAAAACAAATTTTGGTTGGTATTCACCAATGTTAACATTATTGGTAGGTGTTGGTCAACGTTGACCATTGTTCATCCGCGATAGATCGCTAATAAATGCCAGTCAATCTTTTTTTTTTAATGTATTTTAGCTTTTTTCAACTCAGATTTTTTATTTTTCTATAAATTGTTTTGAATTTATATATATATTTAAAATTTTAATTATTTTTTAATTTTATCTATTTTAAAAAGTAATTATATTTTTTTGAAAATTTAATTTTTTTATATATGTTTACATTTAAAAAAACATTTTTCAAAATTTTGATTAGTTTTACTTAAATTAATTAACATTTAAAATCGATACGTGTCGAATTTTTATTAGCTCAAATTAAAAAAAATTGACGTTATTTGCTGTAGGTACTAGATTGAGATGAAAACAAAAGTTAAGAATTTAATTGGAAAAAAATAATACCAAATTAAACATAGGTGAAGTACCATTAAAGAACAAAAGAATATATTTCTAATATTGTTGACCCAAAAAAGAGTCTGAGTATTCTATAAGAGAACAAAAAGAAACTTTAGAAAATATAATAAATACATGGCATATGCTAGTTTGTGTAAAATTCTAACAATTCTGATTTAAAATTAATATATTTATTAACAAATTCATTTCACACAAGTGTTTAAGATTATAATATTTTAATACATGTTTTAAAAAAAATTATTGAAGGGGAACTTTTAAACTTTTCTTTTTAAATACAAGATTATATGGATTTATATCTATATTATATCAAATTTTATTAAAAATATATTATTTTTACAAAGTAAATTCTGTTATTATGAAATATATTTTTTAAATATTTTTATATAAAATTAATAAAATCTCTTATAAATTTGAATCTAAAATACAATGTTTTTCTTTTACATAGACACCATAGTTTTAAACATTCAACTTTACTGTTTTAATCAAAGCTTTATTTAGTTATACCTAACCTTTTAATAAATATATTTTTATATGATTTTTTTTACCCACATTGTAAATATGTCATAATTTATGAAGATATTTTTTCATCAACATCGAAAGTAAACCTGTCCAAGGGCTGGGTAGCCTGCCCGGCAGCCCAACCAGAATTTAATTTAAATAATATAAATTATTATTTAAATTAATTTAATATATATTTAAATATTTTATCAAATTTTAAACAATAAAATGAGCTTTTTAAGAAGATAAGTCAACTCAAAAACTTACATGAATATGAAAATCTTTTTTAAATCAAATTTCAAATTGACCCAACTCATAAATAACTCTAGTAGTAATTACGTCATAAATTTTCACCTATATAATTAATGCACCATAATATTTTACATAATATAATTTCAACATGAGTAGATGTAATTTTTAACATTCAATACTTTAGTTTTAAAATATTTTCACTAAAATCAAATTGACTGAGAAATAAAAAGAAAATCTTGAAAATCATCTACAACTTCATCTAATAAAAGGAGAGCATGCCATTTCCTTTCCAATGGTGATGAGATTGAGAAGAATAACAAAAAAAAAAAAAGGCAAAACTATTCTTAGCAGCACTATCTTTTCTTAGTTTTCTACTTTCCGCCATTCTTAAACAATTATCAAAGTGGAAGACAAAAGAAAAGGGGTTGGAACCCAGTTCCCTTTCATAATGACTAGTATTATTCCCCGCTACGCTGGGGATTTTTAACGATTTCTCTATTTAGGAGATTTTTATTTTTCAATTTCAAGTAGCATTCATTACATATATATATATATAGATCCGTTTTTGACATTTTTGGGACCCTAAAGTAAATAATAAATTGAGTCCCTTTTAAACAAATTATAAAATATAATACATTAAAATGAAAACATGTATTAGTAATTTCATTAAAATAATACGTTTTATAATATTAAGCAAATAAGATAGTTTCTAGCAAAATAAAAAAAAAATTCATTCAATCTACTCCAGTGTCATCAACTATAAAAACACAAAAATTCATAAAAAAAAAAGGGGTTCTACAAGCATTCCCAGATGCAAAATCATTAATGATAATATCAACATCAATATTTTTCAAAAAATCCTTCTCAATTGATAAAATTGCTAGACCATTTAACCGTTCTTGTGATACTGACGACTTCAAGTAAGTTTTAATTAACTTTACTTTGAAAAACTTCTTTCAGCTAATGCCATAGTCACAGGGATCGTTAAAAAAAATTCTATAAGCGATTGAAACATTCGGATAACAACCTGCAAATTTGACAAACTCAAGAATTTTCGTGGTTGACATTAATTCATTCGGTAAAGTAAATTGCAACACTTTCAATTCAGAGAAAAGATCATTTAAATCAACATATGATGCATCACCATGAGAAAAGGTAGAATGAAAAGTAGCACTACATTCTCTCAATTCCTTTTCATCCAATTACTTTAACTTGTTTGAATCAAACAAAAACCCAAAAATACTTTTAAATATTTTTAGCTGCTCAAATCTGCTCTTCAAAGAAGTAATTGTCATGTCTACAATAACTAAAAATAGTCAACTCTAAATAATTCATCAGCTGACTGAATTTCTTCATCCTCTTGGTTATTCTCATCAATTTTTTTTCTAATAATACAATACTTTGTTGGAAGGGTAGGCTCTACATTCATATCAAGTATAATACTTTTAGCAATATTCATACTGGAAGTAAAGCCTTCATCTCTATACTTTTCAAAATATGACAATGCACCTTCTAATTACTTTATGGTGGTGTCAATGCACATAGATTTCGATTGCAATTTCTTGCTCACCATATTTATAGAAAATAAATTTTCATACCAAATTACAATACCAAGCAAAAACTAAAAACTCTCAAATACATTGGCCAAACTCTCTACTTCACTTTTTGACTTTGCACCATCACAAGATTCATACAATTCCAACAAAGCCAATCTTATTTGGGGAGTTTAAAATCTAATAGCTTTAACACTTTTAATTCGACTCTCCCAACGAGTATTAAATAAAAATTTCATAGTTAATTCAGGGACATTGTCAAGCAAAATTTTTCATCTTTTTATAGAGCTTGAAAATAATGAATATATGCGTTGAACAATTCCAAAAAAATTGAAATAACTCTAATGCAAGAATGTGACATTTCACTAAGAGTAAGATTTAGACTAGGACAAGCACAATGCATATATAATGCTCTTGGGTTTATTTCAAGAAATCCTTTTGAATACATTGGTGCCTGTAACACCCCCTAACCCTAAACCATCGCCGGAATAGGGTTACGAGGCATTAATATACATATCAAAAATCAAGATTGTCAATAGGAACCTGATTGAAGCCAAAGGCAGGGGAAATGTGGTGATCAACACTTGTTCAGGTAACAAAGTGATCTCTAATGTACTGTTTGTTCATGATATAGATCAAAATTTTACTTAGTGTTGGGCAGCTAATAGAAAAAGGGTACTCACTAGCTTTTAAGAATGATTCATGTGTTATTGAAGACTCTCATAGCCAAGAATTAGTTACAGTAGCAATGGCAGATAGGTGCTTTATGCTTGATGTGAATTAACTTGAGAAGAAGGCTTACGCCAGCCTTGTTGATGATGTTGGCCTATGGCATAAGAGACTAGGCCATGCTAATTTTAGATCACTTGATCTGTTACATAAGCTGAATTTAGTAGAGGACATGTCTAAAGTTGAGGCTAGAGACACTGTTTGTGAAGTATGCCTACTTGGTAAGCAGGCTAGATGGCCTTTTTCCAGTTAACAAAGCATAGAGGGCTCGAGACAGACTTGAGTTGGTCCATTCTGATGTATGTGGACCAATGAAGAGTTCCTCATTGAATGACATCAAGTATTTTGTGCTGTTTATAGATGATCTGACTAGGTTCAGTTGGGTCTATTTTTTAAAACATAAGTCTGAAGTATTTGAAGCATTTTGCAAATTCAAAGCTTTAGCTGAAAACCAGTTTAGTTGCAAGATCAAGGCCTTAAGATCAGATAATGGCACTGAGTATCTGTCTGAAAGATTTCAGAAGCTGTGTGAGTAAGCTGAGATTCACCATCAGCTAACAATAGATTACACTCCTCAGCAAAATGGAGTATGTGAGAGAAAAAATAGAACTGTGCTTAATATGGCCAGGTGTTTGTTATTTGAAAGTAAGCTACCAAGCAAATTTTGGGCTGAGGCTGTGAACACCTCAGTATATTTGCTTAACAAGCTACCAACTCATGCTGTGAAGGAAAAGACTCCTTTTGAAGCTTGATATGGATTCAAGCCAACTATTTTACACCTGAAGGTATTTGGCTATGTCTGCTATGCCCTCATTCCAGCTGAAAAGAGAACTAAGCCTGAAAAAAGGGTTATTCCAGGAATTTTTGTTGGTTATAGCAGCACCAAGAAGGGCTATAAAGTGTTTGATCCCTCAACAAAGAAAATTTTGGTGAGTAAGGATGTGAGGTTTGATGAAGAACAGGTTTAGAGTTGGAATGGTGCAAATGCCAGCTTAATTGAAGAAGATCAGCTTGATAACAATCTGGAACCAGTTGAAAATGAGCCTAATAATAAAGATTTTAATAATGCTCCTGTGAGAGGCACAAGGACTATTGCTGATATCTACCAAAGATGTGATGCTGCAATGGTTGATCCTTCAAATTTTGAAAAAGTTACCAAAGATAAGAGCTAGAAGAAGGCCATGGAAGCTGCATTAGATATGATCCACAAGAATGACACTTGGGAATTGGTTAGTAGACCAGAATAGAAAAAAGTCATAGGTGTCAAGTGGATGTTTAGAGCCAAGTACAATGCTGATGGCTCATTGAACAAGCACAAGGCAAGGCTTGTAGTGAAAGGCTACAATCAGCAATATGGCATTGATTTTATGGAGACATTTGCTTTAGTAGCGAGGCTAGACAAAATTAAGCTTCTGTTTGCCTTGGCTGCACAGAAGCAATGGAGAATTCACCAGCTCGATGTCAAGTCAACATTCTTAAATGGCTCCTCAAATAGGAGATTTATATTGAGCAACCAGATGGATTTAAGGTCATAAGAGAAGAGGACAAGGTCTATAGGTTGAAAAAGGCCTTATATGGCTTGAAGCAGGCACTAAGGGCCTGGTATGACAGGGTTGATGCATACCTGTCTAGGCTTGGGTTCCAGAAAAGTGTAAGTAAACCTACACTCTATGTGAAGAAATCTAAAGATGAAACATTGCTTATTGTTTCACTTTATGTAGATGACTTGTTGGTGACTAGAAGCAAAGAAAAGATGATTGATGAATTCAAAATGCAAATGCAGAATGTTTTTGAAATGACAGATTTGGGAGTTATGACATACTTCCTTGGTATGGAAATAAACCAATCTGATCAAGGCATTGTTATAAGCCAACATGCCTTTGCCTCGAAGATTTTCAACAAATTCTGCATGGAAAATTACAAAACAGTTAGCACACCAATGGCTCAAGGGGAGAAGCTGACTAGTAATGGAAATCAAGAGAGGGTTGATGAGAAGAAGTATCGAAGCCTAGTAGGTTGCTTGCTTTACTTAACAGCAACCAGGCCTGATATCGTGTATAGTGTTAGCCTACTATCTAGGTTTATGCACTGTTGTAATGTTAATCATTTTAAAGCAGTAAAAAGAATTCTTAGATATGTTAAGGGGACTTTGAGCTATGGAATGAAGTTTGAGAAGGGAAATGAACTTAAACTGATTGGATACTCTAATAGTGATTGGGCTGGCTCTGTCAATAACATGAAGAGCACCACTGAGTACTTTTTTACACTTAGCTCAGGTGTTTTCTATTAGAGCTCAAAGAAGCAACAAACTGTTACTTAGTCCACAGCTGAAGCAAAGTACATGCAGCTGCTGTAGCTATGAATCAAGCAATCTGGCTTAGGAAGCTGCTAAGTGATTTGAATGAAGAACAGGTTGAAGCTACTGAAATTAGGGTTGATAACCAATTAGCAATTGCCATAGCCAAAAATCTAATTTTTCATGTCAAAACCAAACATTTCAAAATCAAATTCCATTTTGTTCGAGAGGTTGAACAATTAAGAGAAGTCAACCTTGTTTATTGTAGTTCAAAAAATCAATTGGCTGATATTTTGACTAAGTCACTTGGTGCTGCAAGATTTGAAACTTTAAGAAGCAAAATTGGTGTTTGTTGCATACAGTCCAAAGAGGAGTGTTAAGCATTGGCCTGCAATGCAACATGAGACCAACTGCTGATCAGCTTGAAGATCAACATTGGTGCTGAACTAAGTGCAACAGCTTCTTGAATGTTTTGTTCATTTTTTTCCTATGTAACTTAACTTAGTTCCTTTGTAACTTGTTATCAAAATTAGTAGGATTTTTTATTTTAATTTGATGTAATGGATGTAATAGTTGATATGTCAGCTTCCATTTGTATGTAATTTAAGTTTAGCTTTAGTCATGTATTAGTGGGAGTAGTTATGTTATTAGGTAACTGTCCAATTAACATGTAACTTACATATTTTTCAAGATTGAATGAAATCAATATGAGATTTTTCAGTTATCTTCTTGTTCAAACACTTTGCTATAGTTTTTGCTTCTATTTTCATTTTGTTTTTCTTCTTTTGCTGCTATCAAAACCCCAACACATGTCCTTGACCCACAGGTTGACCTTCTATTCTTGATCCACATTGAATATACCCATTCTCCTTCCGTTAAACGAGTGATATTAACATCTTCTATACCTGCAGTCGCATATAATGGAAAACCTCGAACTCCCGATGTTGTGGTTGACGAGAATTGGTTTAGCGATCCTGATTACTGTAAGGGCTTAAAGGTGCGTATGTCTTCAATCCCATCTGCTGAATGTTTGTGTTTTCTTTTACAACTTCAACATGATATATTGAAATAATTATCGAAATTTGAGCAAGAAAAGGATTGTATACTGATAATAATAGTTTAGTTGTTGAACAAACAAGGATAAGATCATGAAGAATCAAGATAAGTTTCTCAGAATCTCACATTTGGTTTCATAATATCTTAATCCATGCTTGATGATTGGTGGTCCAACTTGTATCAAATATGAACTTTATCTAGTTCATGAACTCTTAAGCCTATATGCTTGCTCTATCAAATTACGAGAATTGGTGCCAATCCTATCATTACTGTAGATTTTGGGTCTCAGTTGCATAACCGGCTAGTTGTTGCCTTGTTGCTGCTATAATTTGCATTTCATTTCTATGTTTGTGAACTATACAATTTGTTCATGCTACAGCCCCTAACATTTAAGTGAATGATAAGTTTGTTGTATATGTAAATTAATGCTGAAAATTTGTCCTCTTTTTACTTAATGTTTCTTTTTTGTTATAATTTCTTTTTTAATTCAACTATGGTACATAGTCTAAAAAAAAAAGGTCAAGGATTCTGCTTGGAAATTTTCAAAGGAGAAGGGCATTGACATGGTTGCCATAAACCCTGCAATGGTGATTGGCCCTCTTTTACAGCCATCACTTAACACCAGTGCTGCAGCAATTTTAAAATTGATTAAAGGTATTTTAGGCCACTATTTTCTTTCTCCATTTAGACATTGTCATTCACGTCATATATGGCGGTAAGTATTTTCTACCTCAATGATGGAGAAAATAAATTTAAAAAAGGAAAACTACAAAGACAACTTTTGTTTATGATCTTTCTGTTGTTTCATTGTGCAGGACCAGAAACTTTTCCCAACGTAACTCTTGGTTGGGTGAATGTTAAGGATGTTGCAACTGCACATATCCAGGCATTTGAGATTCCATCAGCAAGTGGCAGATATTGTTTAGTTGAGAAAGTTGTATATCACTCAGAAATTGTTAACATCTTACACCACCTCTATCCTTCTTTGCAACTTCCACAAAAGTAAGTTATTAACTTCCGGTCGAATCCGAGAGTGGTGTCAAGTCTGAATACTTGATATCAACCCACCATGATTTGCTATTTCTGTTTTTAAGCTAAAATGATATCTTGTGTGTTATGTTTCATGGTGGGGGTTGGGATGTATACTTAAGCAGTGGTGATTTGATAAAAAAAATTAACAGATGTGCGGGTGATAAGCCGTATGTGCCAACATATCAGGTGTAAAAGGAAAAAGCAAAAAGCTTGGGTATAGAATTCATTCCTTTGGATGTCAGCCTCAAAGAAACAGTTGAAAGCTTGAAGAAGAAGGGATTTGTCCATTTGTCCTCTCTTTATTAGCTTCTTCTACACGCTATTATAATACACATATTAGCGTTGTGTCTGGTTTTGATGTCACACTTTTCTTGTTTTCGTTTTACTTGAATGGAGAATTGTGGAAAGAACTGATATAATCAGCTATATTTTCTAGGTTCAATTCTTTTTAGTTTTATAGTTTAGTTTTTTGAAATTACCTTACAATTGCTCTGGACAAACCTGGTAACGGGATACACATCAGAACCTGATGTGAATACCATTGAGTAGTCAAGAATGGTTGCAACATTAGATATTGACTAAAGATAATCCGGGGAACTTCTGAAAACACTTTCATATAATTCTCTTTTGATCTAAACTTTCTTTAGTAATTGTCATTCTTTAAGTCCACTAATTGAAATTCTTGAGTTGGCTTCGAAAGAGTATAGCATTTGTTCAATAAGAAACTAAACCTAATTTCTTACCTAAAAGTTTAACAATGACTGTTCGACACACGCTGTTCTCCATTAGATCATGAACCCAATCAGGAAACTATATGAATGGAATTTCATCTTCAGAACTAGTTAATATGTCACTATTTAAAAGTTTGATATCATTGTAATCAAAAAAATCACCTATTGTCCGTGGCATACTTAAAGACCTAAGTCATTTCTCTTTAAATGACATTTAAGGGCTTTTGGAATCCTCTAAGACCATTATATCATGGTTAGAGAGATCTTCCACCTTTAGCCTAACTCTCTTTATGACTCTCCTCCCAATTAATTGGATAGGAGTGCCTTGATTGCTACTTTTGCATAATGACACAAAGAGCATAGGTTTTCTTTTTCTTTTTTTTCTTTTTTTAATTTTTATAATCTACCAATAATCTTTGAAGAATATATATATGCTAATAAAATTTAAAATTCTTTATTATTTTTATTGGTACAAATAAATTTATTTTTTAATTTTAAAACCTTCAATTTAAATGGAAATTTCCTTCCCAACCTCTAAACCAAACACACTCTGCAAAATTTTAAATATATAAATAAATAAATAAATAAAACTTGAAGCCTTAACTCATAGGATGGGCTAGGCGCATTGCAATAAATAATGGGTTGTGATACAATATTTCTTATCAAAACATTAGTGAAATGACAAAAATTAATTTGGTTTACTGTTGAGATTAATTTTAAATTGATTAAATTATAGCGCATTTTTATATAAAGTTGATACTAAATTAAATAATGTGACTTTTATTGAAATATATATGACTTCTATTATCTAGATTCGGCCCGATATGATAAAAGATCCCATGCGTTCGAAAACACGTAAAAGCTCTTCCGAGCAAATGTCATCTCTACATTTGGTTGATAGAAGAAACTCAACACTAAAGCTCAAACAGGAAACGAAGGAAAACCTAACTTATATTATTATAAGGAAACAAAGATAAGAACATGCAATTGACAGCCACAGAATAGAGCACAAATCACCAAAAATAAAAAAGAAATAAGTAAAGGGAGGAAAATGAGCAGCGGAGCAGGAAAAACCGTGTGTGTAACCGGAGCCTCTGGCTACATCGCGTCATGGCTTGTTAAGCAGCTTCTACTTCGTGGTTACACTGTCAAAGCCTCTGTTCGCGACCCAAGTCTGTTCCTTTTTCATTCTGTTTCTTTCGTTGCTTTACTCATTGTTGCTCTTACTTACAATTGATATTTCATTAGATGATCCAAGGAAGACACAACACTTGCTTGGACTTGAGGGTGCTGAGAGCAGGCTCAAGCTGCTCAAAGCAGACCTATTGGAACAAGGTTCCTTTGATTCTGTGGTTGAAGGTTGTGTAGGTGTTTTCCACACTGCATCTCCCTTCTATCACGATGTCCTTGACCCAGAGGTTGACCTTACATCCTTGATCTACATTGAATATACCCCTTCGCTTTCCACCCTATATACAATCAAGGCTATGAATTTTGTTTATCATGATATCAGGCAGAATTACTTGATCCCGCTGTGAAGGGAACACTGAATGTTTTGAGCTCATGCGCTAAGACCCCTTCCGTTAAACGAGTGGTATTGACATCTTCTATAGCTGCAGTCGCATATAACGGAAAACCTCGAACTCCAGATGTTGTGGTTGACGAGAATTGGTTCAGCGATCCTGATTACTGTAAGGGCTTAAGGGTGCGTATGTCTTCAATCCCATCTGCTGAATGTTTTGTGTTTCCTTTTACAACTTCAACCTGTTATATTGAAATAATTATGGAAATTTGAGCAAGAAAAGGATTGTATGCTGATGCCAATAGTTTTGTTGTTGAACAAATAAGAAAAAGATCATGAAGAATCAAGATAAGTTTCTCAGAATCTCACATTTGGTTTCATAATATCTTAATCCATGCTTGATGATCGGTGGCCCAACTTGTATCAAATATGAACTTTATCCAGTTTATGAACTCTTAAACCTATATGCTTACTCTATCATATTACTAGAATGGATGCCAATCCTATCATTTCTGCAGATTTGGAGTCTCAGATATTTGAGTTTGAGTACACGTTATGGAACAAATTTTGCAAGGTTGCATAACCGGCTAGTTGTTGCCTTTGTGCTATAATTTGCATTTCATTTCTATGTTTGTGAACTATACAATTTGTTCATGCTACAGCCCCTAACATTTAAGTGAGTGATAAGTTTCTATATGTAAATTAATGCTGAAAAATTTTCCTCTTTTTACTTAAATTTTTTTTATTATTATTATTTCTTTTTAATTCAGCTATGGTACGTAGTCTCAAAAACAATGGCCGAGAATTCTGCCTGGAAATTTTCAAAGGAGAAGGGCATTGACATGGTTGCCATAAACCCTGCAATGGTGATTGGCCCTCTTTTACAGCCAACACTTAACACCAGTGCTGCAGCAATTTTAAACTTGATTAAAGGTATTTTAGGCCACTATTTTCTACAGCCAACACTTAACACCAGTGCTGCAGCAATTTTAAACTTGATTAAAGGTATTTTAGGCCACTATTTTCTTTCTCCATTTAGACATTGTCGTTCACATCATATATGGCGGTAAGTATTTTCTACCTCAGTGATGGAGAAAATTAATTTAAACAAGGAAAATTACAAAGACAACTTTTGTTCACGATCTTTCTGTTGTTTCATTGTGCAGGAGCAGAAACTTTTCCCAATGCAACTTTTGGTTGGGTGAATGTTAAGGATGTTGCAACTGCACATATCCAGGCATTTGAGATTCCATCAGCTAGTGGTAGATATTGTTTAGTTGAGAGGGTTGTACATTACTCAGAAATTGTCAACATCTTACACCACCTCTATCCTTCTTTGCAACTTCCACAAAAGTAAGTCATTAACTTCCGATCGAATCCGAACACTTGATATCAACCCGCCATGATTTGTTATTTCTGTTTTTAATCTAAAATGATATCTTATGCGTTATGTTACATGTTGGAGGTTGGGATGTATACTTGAGCAGTGGTGATTTGATAAAAAAAAATTGACAGATGTGCAGGTGACAAGCCGTATGTGCCAACATATCAGGTGTCAAAGGACAAAGCAAAAAGCTTGGGTATAGAATTCATTCCTTTGGATGTCAGCCTCAAGGAAACAGTTGAAAGCTTGAAGGAGAAGGGATTTGTCCATTTGTCCTCTCTTTATTAGCTTCTTCTACACGCTATTATTATACATATATTAGCGTTGTTTTTGGTGTTGATGTCACACTTTTCTTGTTTTCGTTTTACTTGAATGGAGAATTGTGGAAAGAACTGTGTAATCAGCTATGTTATCCAGGTTCAATCCTTTCTAGTTTTATAGCTGAGTGTTTTGAAATTGCCTTACAATTGCTGCCCAGTCAAGAAGAAATATCTAAAGGCACAAAACTACAACACTGGGAATTGTATTTTGTAAAGCAAATTCGAACAACTTCTCCTGAATAAAGAGAATCCAGATCCTGTATAATGCTAATACAATACCAAAACTACAATACCAAAACTGGAATACAAAATGATTTCATCCGCTCTAGATGTTGGCTAATGGTATCGAAGTCCGAAAGAGACGATGCAGCAGCAATAGTTTCTCAAATGACTCATTCACTTTTACCATTTTGCTGGGAAGCAACAAAATTGCGAATGACTTCAATTGCCAGCTGATGAGCAGTCTTGTTTTGCAGCTTTGCAAGCTCATCCACGGCTTGATATGTCTCTTTATCGGCAAAAAGCTTTAGGTTATACCTTGCTGGTGGCGTTTGCACTACACCTTCCCACTTGTCCACCAGCTCTTTAAGTTTTTCAAATCCCTGCAAGAAATCAACATCCTCATCAGTTTCTGTGCCATGAGTTCACTGTATCATAAATGACTTTCTCAAAGTAATATGGATAAAAATTGACAAAGGAAATAGAATACTTTCCTACTAGTGTGCCTGAAGAGAATGATAATGGAAACATGCTAGTCGTTCAAGTACTTACAATGCGGGCTGTGAATTCACCAAATGATTCTTTTGGTTGTCTTTTTTGTTTCCAGTAGTAGAACAAAGGTTCAAAAACATTTTCAAGATCCTGAACTTTGACTTTGTCCATAAAACTTCTTGCTAATTGGGTTTGATTTGGTGTTCCTCCAAGCCAAATCTGATTTTAACAACAATCCCAATGACCCAGTTATGCTAGGAATTGATTAGTATGGAAAGGCATCGCTTCATATGATTGAACTACCTGATAGCTGTTGGGACCATCACCAACCAGTCCAAGCTCAGCCATGTACGGTCTAGCACAACCATTAGGGCAGCCAGTTATTCTGATCACCACAGAATCATTGTACTTGAGACCGACCTGAAATTAGGCAAGACCTCCGTTTAGTAAACTTCCAAACCTGATTTCTTACCAAGTTAAATAATAGATAGGGAAGAGGATTTGTAGAACTGACTAGATTAGGGAAACTTGAGACAAAATTAAATGAATGCCATGCACAGAACATCTTGAAAAGGATCATGGAGAAGTAAAATGTCAGTTTGAAAATAATTCAGCAGGTTTACTTCGGTGTTAAGCCAGTCCCTTTTTTTTTTAATTAGAGTGTTAAGCCATTGTTGTTGTTTGGGATAAGGGGTCTTTTAAATTTAAAAGATTGTGAATTTGATAAACATACCTTCTCAAAGACAGATCTGACACGCTTGAGGATGTCAGGTATGCCTCGTTCAGCTTCAGTTATTGCCAATGGGCAAAGTGGGAAAGCTGGACACGCCATAGCTGTTAAGTTCAGGGGGTCTACATATTTAGGATGCTGCTCAGAGGAAGAAGCAGTCAGCTATACATCTAATTTGAAGTGTAAATTATAGCATAATAAGAGAGAATAAGGTAAAGAAATTCTTAGAATGAATATTGAGAAGCAAAGGAAACACTTCTTAATGAACCATATAACATTACTGCAACCCAAGGAAAATTTAAAAAGAAAAAAAGGGGTAGGGGGGCAGCAAAGTGCAGACCGCATAGGGCGTATGTCCCTGAATATGTTTAACTAGGTGAAACCCATGCTACCAAAAAAAAAAAAATCATGAACACTATATACTTATGCAATCTGATTTTACAATTGGAATATTGTGTAACAACCATATACTCCAAGTTTTTCATTTGAAATACGTGTCCAACACTCTTGTTACAAATATATCTGTACATAGGTATAGGAATATAACTCTCCAAGAACCCTCCAAATACATGGAAAAACTTGAAAAAGAAAATTGAACATACCCCAGTCAGACACATACTCATACACGACACTTACACCAGAGTCCAGGTAACATAGGTGAAATCTACTCTAGCGTTGTGGTTTTGTAACTTGAGAGCAGATTTACAATAAATCCAAGGTTTTCAGTCCATGAACTGATGCCTTTAGGGAAACAATAATAATGATTAACATTTTTTAAGCTTGACTTTGAAGGGTGAAAACCATCTTACTCTTGCATGCACCTAATTGTCCATTAGGCAATATTTGAGCAATATCCCACTAATCATATCAGAGCCCTTCTTCTTCTTTTTTTCCTCTTTTTCTTTTTCTTCTTCTTTCCAGGGACAATTATGCTTAAACACATTATTGCTCCTTATAGAAGACATAAAGAAAATGCTCACATTCATTTATTACTAGGGGCCTTAAGCTGCCCGTCATTACACACTGCAAGCACCGTACTTAACCCACCTTGAGGGTTCTCATCTGGAAACAAAACGCAACTGAAAAATATAATGAAATGTGATCTCACATCTTCTGTCCAATCTTTTTAGTGGTATTCTATGAAATGTCTTAACTGGTTCATCCATTCATATGATCCCATACTATCGGTCTTCTCTAGCTACTAACATGCCATAAAATTATGGAACTTTTAAGTGAGCTAACAACAGCAGCTAATTCTTAATTAACCAATTTTATTATTTCTTCAAAATCTGTATTACAAAGATTGGCAACCACCAGTAACACAATAGACAAAGCAAATCTTCTTCTGATTAAGATGCTCAATTCAAACTTTTGCAGATATTGTAGACTAAAGGTTCAGAAAGCTATAGGCAATTATAGCAAGTAATAAGCATCTTACCAGCAGGCCAGCTTGAGCAAGAACTGTGGTAATGGGACGCCTCCACGCACTACGAATGTCGCACAAAATAATATTTTGGTTTGGGGTAATTCGCACATTTAAGTTATACTTCTCTATTACTTCCCTCAGTGTCTTTTTCATTTTCCCTCCAACACGACCATTATCTACATGAAGCCCGCAAAACAAAGCACCATCTCCCTGCCAAAAGTTTCTAACCAGTCATAAGTGACCAAGAAGGTCATAAAATGCACTATAGTATACTCTAAGGATCGTATTTGAGTTGAAACCACTATAGGCCAAGCATAATATCAAAAGATCAAAACATAATTAGAAATTAAGCAATGCAGAAATTGATAGGTGAAACAAAAGACATCGTGTACAACATCTCCAAATAGAAACACAAACCTGCTCATGCCATCCCAAGTAACTCTTAAACTCCCATTCAGGCAACTCACGGAAAGGCTCAAATTTCTTTCCATAATATTGCTCAACAACAGTTTTAAACTTTTCAATCCCCCAAGAGCTGATCAAATATTTCATTCTACTATATCTACGGTCATCCCTTCTGCCATGATCTCGTTGAGTAGCAACAATGGCTTTAATAGCATACAAAATGTCCTCTTTTGGAACATAACCTAATGGTTCTCCCAGCCGAGGAAAAGTGGCCTCCATTCTATGAGTTCTTCCCATACCACCACCAACCTGCAATGAAAATAACAAGAAATGGATGCTTTTAGATATATACACTTAAAAAAAAAAAAAAACTTGATTTCTTAAGTCACATAGTAGGCTTACATAGATGTTGAATCCCTGAGGCTCCCCGTTATCATCAGAAACTACCACAACACCAATATCATTTGTGAGGATATCCACCGAGTTATCAGTTGGCACAGTGACAGCAATTTTAAACTTCCTCGGCAAGAACTGAGTCCCATATATTGGCTCAGGCGAATCCGGAAAATTTGTATTATGAGAATTATCATTCCTTGCCTTCACTACTTCCGGAGGCTCTGATGTCATGAACCTCTCCCCGTCCACCCACACATCATAGTAAAAACCTGACTGCGGGGTTAACAGAGCAGCTATGTTATCAGCAGTTTCCTGGGCAAACAGGTACTCTTTTGTCATCAGGGGAGCAGCGGGAGCAAGCACATTTCTATTGAGATCCCCGCAGGCACCAAGAGTTGAACCCATGTTCTTAATAATCGTGCTCATTACCGTCTTGAGGTTCTTCTTCAAAACTCCATGGAGCTGAAACGTTTGCCTTGTGGTCAATCTAAGTGTTCCGATGCCAAACTGATCAGCAAGATCATCCATTGTCAAGTAGAGCTGGTTTGGGACTTTTCCACCGGGATTTTTGGTTCGAAGCATGAACGAATAAGACCTTGTACCACGCTCATCTCGGTTATACTGTTGATAGCTCCCATGGAACTTAATTAATTGTGTTGCAGCCTCGTTTATATTGGGTGTATCAGTCAATATCTCCTCATTAAGAGGGTATCTAATGAAATTGCTTTGTTCTTTGAATATTTCAACTTTACTTCGCTTTGGCTCTGTTGTACTGGTTTCGGGTTTCACTGGCTGAAACGGGATTCAACAGCTTATTTAAAACAAACACGTTCATACATAAATTTACAATTTTAGATTCATAAGGAAAAAAGATATTAAAAATTATTCTAGCGTAGATATATACATTGCAGTGAATTAAAATATATCCATTTTTTTTTCACCAAAAAATATATATATCCAATTATTTATATATAAGGAAAGGAATCCTTTTGTAAAAACAAAAAAAGACAAACGGAGAAAAGGGAAAGTGAAAAGGCATACAAGTTGTAAAAAGCTGAAAATTTTTCTGAGACTCACTTAGCTTCCAAACAACAGTTAACATTCAAAACAAAATGAATTTCATTTTTTTCTGAAACAAAATGAAACTGACCGTAGAGACAGCTCTAATAACAGAAGGAGCGGAGAAGGGAAGTGGAAACACGCGATGATTCCTCGCCAAAGCTATAGAATGCAAAGATTTCAACCCCGTAAAGCTTTGCATTCTAATCTTGGGATCGTTGGGTATCACGGTACTCGTTGCACTCCCAAACGATGTCGTCATGGTCTCAATGGAAAGCTAAAGCCTCAACCTTCAATTTTATTTTGAAAAAAAAAAATCAGCTAGGGTTCCTCAACCTACTCTTTAATGAAGAAGAAAGAAAAAGAAAAGATGGCGCTGAGAGCGACTGTAGCGAAGGAAAAAATAAAAAAGCAGTTATAGAAATATCCACTCTCTGCGGGTGCTAAATAGAGCTGGCTTTTGTTTGATTTTGCTAAAGGTGCATCATCACGTGCCTCGCACGGTACTTTCTTTTTAGGAATCTGGGCCCACATGCTGTCTAAATACCGAAAGGAACACTTTTGATTTATTCTATTTTTTATTATAATGAAATAAATATTCATTCAAAATGAAAAATTAATTCAGGTGATTTTTATCCAACTCTAAAATTAATAATTTAATTACAACACTTTAATTAAAAAAAATGGTATTCAACATCATATTTTCATTTTTCTACATAATTTAAAATTGTGATTGGTAATAATGTGGATATAAATTAAGATCAATTGAAGTTAAAAGTTTATATATATATATATAAATTAAAGATTAAAATATTATTTTGTATGCAATAAAAATATATATTTTATTTTTCATTTTAATCTTAAAATACATGTTATAATTTTAATTTTTTCTTATTTTTTAAACATTATATTTTCAATTATTGTAATTATTTTTTAAATTTTTTATTTGAATTATTTAGCATAACTAAAATATTAATTATAGTACTAATAAGAAAATTCATCATCATTACTAAAGAATTTTTACAAATTTTAAAAATTTGATATATTATAAAAATAATTTTTTTTTTTTTCAAAAAAATTCCTAATAGTCAATAAATTCGGTCATAATGGTTTGTAGTTAATATATAACTAATATAATATATAAAAGTTAGATCATATAAATTTGTTATTTATAAAATTTTATATATAAAATATAAAATTACTTGTTATATAAATAATTAAACTAGAGTAATATAATTTTTTTAATGGAAACATAAATAAATGTAAAATAATTCAATATAAAGTTTAAACTTATATTTATTATATAAATTCATTTAAAACAATTTTAATAAAATCATAATTATTATTTATAAGTATGATCAATATTATAAATAATAAAAATAATTTTAAATATAAAATTTAGTAAAATAATAAAAAAACAAATATTATATTGTCCAGTTTAAAACTTCATCTAAATTTGTGTTTATGTAAACTTTTTAGATTATAGGTATATCATATCCAGGGTCATTAATTTATGTTCTATTTTAATCAAATAATACAAGTAATTGGTTAAATTGAGATTTTTTTTTTCTTTTTCACTATTAGGCACTAGTCAGATTCATCCGCTTAAGTCCGAAAGTCCATTCAAAAAATGAGTAGATTTAAATAAAAATATGAGACTTGAAAAATGAATTTAGATAAAATTTAAGGCTCATTTTTTATATTTATCGAGCCTTAGACAAGATTTTTTTTTTTTACCCAAGCCCAACCCAAATATATTATATTATAAAAATTATATTTTATTAATTATATATATTTATATTGAATTATTAACCCAATAACAATTAAATTCATTATCCAACCCCTAAAAAAAAGACTTGCCTAAATAACCCAACCCAAAATATAAAATTTTTAAAATTATATTTAATACAATAAAATATTATTATATTTATAATAGTTTTTTAATATAAATACCTTTTAATGTATTTTTATTGTGTTAGAAATTTTTTATTTTATTGTTTTTAGTGTATTATAATATTTAAAAAAATTATTTTTAAATAAAAAGTTGTTCTAAAATATTAAATATAGGTAGGCCGAGTCAAATCTGAATTTACATTAGTTTGAGCTTGAAAAAAAATTAAATTTATTTTTCGAGTCAAGCCAAATTCAAACTTAAAAAATTAGTTAAAATACCTTACATAATCTAAGCTTAACTTGACTTATGAGCATTTCTAATCGCAAGATAACATTTAACTTGTTTGATATTTAAAATAATATATAAATAAATTATGGCAGTAACTTGTTTTTCTATATTCTTATATGCTAAATTCTTTCTTTTTATAGTCATTTCGAGAATTAAAAATTAGCAATGGCTAATTGCATTCTTTATTTTAAATTTCCTGTATGGTATAAAATAATTGAATTTAAATAACTTGATGGCTCTTCCATTCGAATTCTGTATTAAAAATAGAGGTGATCATAGTTCGGTTAAAATTAAATTAATTGATTGAATTGATTTAATTTAGTTAATTGATTAATAATCGAATTTAGTTCATTAAGAAGTCGACTAATGATTTTTTGAAAGTTTAATTACCGATTAATTTAATTCGAAATCAGATAATTAACCGAAATAAATAATATATATTATATATAATATATTTTTTATACTTACAATGTATTTTTTGAACTATTATATTTTATATTAATTGAAATAAATAATATATTATATTTTTTTTGAACTATTAAAAAATTAAATATTAGCAATATATTTTTTATACTTTTTATATTTGTTTTAATCAAAAGATAAAATATATAAATTTTAATTAACAATTAAATTAATCGAAATATTTCGATTTAATTAATGTATTTAAAAAAATTAATTTAATTAATAATTAAAATTGTTTATATTTTCAATAATTTAATTAATGACAATTTAAATCAATTAATAATCAAACTAACCATTTCAACCTCGCTAATAAGAAGTACCCATGAATTTTCACAACTCAAACAGATGATTAAAAAAAATGCAAATAAATAACACGAAATATTAGCGCGTTATGGAAAAGGCAAATGAAAGCGCGTGAAAGAACTGTGGATAAAAAGGTCAAAGATGCGAAATCAGATTTGGATTTCAGCGATACATTGAATCTGGATGGAATTACATTTTAGCCATTGTGAAGGAAGGTCTGGCTGCGGAGGCTGCAGCGTTCGGCCCAAAATAGCAAATAAAAATAAAATGATTAACTGCTAGATAAATTTTGGATTGAAAATATTATTTTTTTAGAGAAGGATTTAATTTTAAAAATTAATTATTTTAGTCATTTATTTATTTTTTTCAACTCTTTTAATCCTTAAACTTGCTTTATTTGTCAAATTATTTAAAATAAATAAAAAAATTAACATTTGTTTAGTTTACTAACGTGGCATGCACATGGATGCCACATCAACAATTAAATAATTTTTAATTTTTAAAAATTTAAAAATCATAAAAATAAGAAATTATTTAAAGTATAAAAATATATTTTCAAATATTTTAAATTTTAAAAAAATTACTTAATTGCTAACGTAGCATACACGTGAATATCACGTAAATAAAGTTAACAATTATTAATTTTTTTATTCATTTTGAGGTAATTTAACAAAAAAATACAAGTTCATGAGTTAAAAAGACAAAAATTAAATAAAAGGCTAAAATATTTTTTTATATTAAAGAACCAAATAAGTGATTATGTTTTTAAAACAAATTTTGTTAAAAAGAATATATATAGTTTAAGATTTGAAGTGTTTATTATAAAGCCAAAAATGTGTTGCGAAAGGTGAAAATATTCATTGTAGATATAATATTTGAGAGTAAAATATAAGTTAGTTTAAATATTAAATAAATTTTTATTATATATGAAAAATAAATTGTAAACATTTTTTAAGTAATTAATATAAATTATCTATAAAATTTAATTTGAATAATTTTATAAAATACATTGCTAGTCCCATATCACTTAAGGAGTATGTATAGATGAAGAAATTTCTGGACTTATTACAAAACGACACGTGTTAAGCTAAGAAGATTACTGTGGATCAAGCCAGAATTACCATGGGTAAAAATGATACATCATATGTGTATCATAATTATTAATTCAATTAATTAAGAGATAAATAATAAAAATTTTATATTATCACTAGTTTAAAATAAAAATAATTAAGTGATAATATTAAACGCTTATTTATCTCTAATTAATTAAATTAATAAGATACAAATAATAAATAAAAGAATTTAAAATTTGGTAGAACAACCAAATAGAGTAGTTAAATTCTACTAGAATTTTCTTTATAAGACACTATAAAAAAGGATTCACAAGTTCAAGAAGTCTAAAAGATCTATGTAGAAATCTCTAAAAAAGCCGAAGAACTTGAAAAATTTTAAGGAAAACCATATTATGGAGAAGAAGCTAAAAGTCGCGTATGAAGAAAGTCATTTTTTTTATCCAAATCAATTGAAGAAAGGATGTCCAAACCTGTTTTAAAAATAAAGCAACACAACACTTGAAGCAATTTGCATCCATCTAAGACTAAGTCTACACGACTCTTTTCTTCAAATTCTAAAGTCAACTTTCAAAAAAAAAAATTGTATGAATAAATTTTTGACATGCTTGATAAGACAATCACTATATTCCATCTATTTTCTTAAAAAGTCAAAGTCCAAAGGTGCGATGTACTCAAAAATATCATCAACAGGCCCACTTAAGCTAATCCTCTTACTCATTTGGCTTCTTCGTTGATAATATGCCTAATTTACTATTATGCTTAATTTTGAAAAATTCTTGAATGAGATATCATTAATTTTGGGCCTATTATTTGATTTCTATTTAGGTGCAAAAGCAAATCTGGAAAGTAAAAAAGACTAAAAATAATGCTTTTAATATTTCATTAATATAATATTTTAATTTTTTAGTAATTTTAAATATCTCTTTGATAAGATGATATTTAGAGATTTATACATTAATATATATATGCGTGAGAGGAGTGAATTATATAAAAATATCGATTTATTTTAAAAAATTACTGGATTAGGCTATTTTTTTCAAAAATTATGGGATTGAGTCAAAATAACAAAACGCTTTCAACTGGAAGTATTTTCTGCTGATTTGCAAAAAATCGCTTCTAACTAAAAACGTTTTCCCCCAAATGGTCACTCCCAACGGCTATTTAATTAGTCGTTGAAGCCAATAGCTACCCCCTTTAATGACTACAATTATGTTTCTATATAAACCCCCCATTTCTTTTTTTTTTTTCAGTTCAATCTCAACTATCTCTCTCTCTCATTCTCAAATATCCCTCAAATTTTTCTCAATTCCCTTCTAATTTCTCATTCAAATTTTATTTCTCTCTCAACTTTCCTTTTTTATTATTGTATTAAGATTTTCTTAAATTATTTTTCTATTATAATTCATTTCATGTTTTTCGATAGCATTGGCAAAATACTTAATTCGTTTGGATGGAAATCACATTTCAATCGATCAATTGCATTGAAAAATCTGATCAACCTCAACCTCCTGTGAAAAAAATGATTAAAACTCAGTTGCATTAAAAAAATCAAAAAAATTACAAACTAAGATTTAATCAAATCGAGTAGTCTGAGTTTCAATTATGAATTGAATTGTATTTTCCAATTCAAATAATTGGAATATACGATTGGTGTAAATACGATGCCTTCTAAATACCGAATTAAATAATTATTAACTTTATATCTCAACAAATTATAAAAAATAAAAATAATATATAAAAAAACTTAAAAAATATAATAATAAAAAACTCAAAACCCTACACAATCCTAAACCCCGAATTCTAAAATCCAAAAAAATCTAACTCTAATTAAAAAAAACAAAACTCTAACCCTAAAAAACGAGTCAAAGAAATCGTTTCTAATTGGAAGCATTTTTTTTGCCAATATGCTGAACACACTTCTAGTTGGAAGCCTTTCCTACAAATCAGTTGAAAAGGCTTCCAGCTGGAAGCATTTTCATTATTTCGGCCCAATCCCATAATTTTACAAAAAAAATAGCCTAATCCAATAATTATTTTAAAAAATCAAGATTTTTCATAGTGTCTTTGTTATTTCAGCCCAACCCCGTAATTTTACAAAAAAAAAAAACCTAATCCAGTAATTATTTTAAAAAAATCGAGATTTTTCATAAATTCACTCGCTTGAGAGGGCCTTCCACTACAATTTTTATTCCGATTCTTTTTTGTTGTTTATTTTTGCCTACGCAATATTGCGTCAAGCCCCTTTCAATTTTCTTTTTCTATTTTTAATTAATCTTTATTAAACCTTTAATCTAAATTTCCTATTTAGCTTTAGGTCGATAGTCAATCCGAGAGAGAGTCATGAGATCCGAAACCGCACCTAAAAACTTTCATATTGGTATTTGTTAATTCTTCAATTTAGGAGATAGAGATCGTCATCTTATAAAGTTGCATTGACACCAAGTCATAAAAATTCGTTGTTTCGATGTTGATAGGCATATAGTTGGAAGAACCGATATAAACGTATGTTGTATTCGATCTACCGAATAACACATTAGAGTGTCCAATTAAGTGGTTGGTTGGATATGTCAAGGGAAATAACAATTGCATTTAAACGACCCACATGGTTGAAGCTGTTGGTTCGAATTGGGCCTTCTAGTTTGCAAGGCTATCTAAGAGCTAAATTGTGGACATGTGTTTCGTGGTTGTTCGTTCAATAAGGGTTAGTTATTGGGCATTCTCGCAATTAATTTACATTACTCGTAATTGGATTCGATGTGAGGGAGGCCCAAGACCCCTTATATAACATGAAATAGGCAACAACCTTAGTAGAAATACTAGGGTGTGTTGTCCACCCCACTCCTACACTAAGTAAGAAAGTTGTTTTTCTATTTGAAATAAACCACTACAACTCAATAAGAGTTCTACAGTCTCTCCCTATAAATAGATGGCACCGATAGAGCTATTTACATAATTTAAGAGATTGTTACACTGTCAAAAATAGAGAGAATTTATTCTCAACTATCAAATATATTTTTCCACAATAACAATTCTACCGGTTTCTATTAGGAAAAGAGAATTTTTGTTTCACCCTAAATAAAAGAGAGAACTTTTTCTAGTTCTATATTTCAATTAAATTGATTCGAGCCCACATTCGAAGTAGTTCGTGGTACGAGAATAGCAGAGAAGATCGTTTGGTTGAAAGCTAGGAACAACAAACATTTGCTAAGCTAAAAACACATGTATTAATTCGATTAGGGTTTATTGTTATAAATTTCACAAACTGAGTCGATTTTCAAAATTTTAATTTTCCGTTATGCAAGAAAATCGTTTTCAAACCGGGATTTTACCAACAATTGGTTGGTAGCCTAAGGCGTTCTCGATCACTATAACTGACCTATCGATTGAAGGAGAAGACTTGTTATCAATGATAGGTTCGAAATCGAAGCAAAAATTGAGTCAAAAGTTAGAATTTTATCATATCAATTTATTCAATTTAATTTTGTTTCTGCTTATTTGTACTATTATTTCGCTTTTAATTATTTTTAACTTTTATTAGATTTAAATCCAACCTTTTATTTTTGTACAAATCATCACACGTCGTGGGCACAACAACTGCCTAGGCACGCAACTTGGTTAAATCAAACAACAATTTTAGATATCCTAATTCTTGTGGGATTGACCCTACTCCATATATTGTTGTTTATATAATGCTTAGGCATAAGAATTTATTTTTGTTAGATTTGACACCCATCAATCATCAAGCACCAATGTCCCTACCCGTCTCTATGGCACTAGGCAAAAAACAAAAACTCTTTTGGAGTTGTTCAAATAGACTTCTTTGATGCTAATTGACAATTCAATTTATGATGCTTCTTCACCAACTCATTACCCAGAAACAATTTCTACCCATGGATCAAGTGTAGCTCACCAATTATCATTCAAGAAGAAAGGTATTCACAACATCTCCCCTAAAGTAAAATTTCAGAGTGATGAATGTCATGACGACTAACACCATATCTTTGGAAGAACATGTGGCATCTCTAGTAGAGATGATGGAGAGTCTCCTTGCAAGCCTCAAAGAAAAGGATGGCCATATGGCCTTCACAATAAAAAGGATTCTTGATCTTACTAGGAAGAGGCCAACCAATGAATAGATGTAACATGAGAGTCTACTAGAGGAACTTGGTGAACAATTTAATGTGCAAGTTGTCAAAGATTCTCAACCAATAATCAATGAAGTTGTCACTGCCGATCAACTCAAAGAGCTCATCAAATAAGCTGTCAAAGATCATGTTGATTGTGTACTCAACCGTCGTACAACTATACCAAGTCATACTCCTATAAGATTGATCACATCAAAATGCTAGTAAGCTATCAGCCTCCAAAATTTCAACAACTTGATGAAAAGGAGAATCCACACCAATATGTTGCTCATTTCGTGAAGACTTGTAATAACGTCGGAACTAATGACAATCTCATAGTGAAGCAATTTTTCAAGTCACTAAAAGGAAATACCTTTAATTGGTGTACTAACCTCGAGCTTGGAATAATTGATGATTGAAAACAAAATTTCTCAAAAAAATTTATAGCACTCGTCACAATATTAGCATGACCGAGCTTACTACTGTACGACAATAGAAAAATTAACCAGCCATTGAAAATCTTGGAAGAAATGAAACCATCGGCTTCTTCTGCCACTGTAGAGATGAAGTTGAAGGCATTATTTCCTATTAATGTAAATTGAAAATTTGTTAATAATAAACTATGAAAGGAAGCTGCAAAATTGAGATAAACTGATGCTTTGGTATCAAAGTATTAAACCCTTTTCCGTGATTATCAAAATTATGGAATCTGCCATTTTGATGGAAAAATGGGAAATTTGATTTCCAATGCAAAACCACGATCAAAAGTTGAAAATTAAATCTTGGACGGCCATGGCAAAAGTTGAAAATAGAATATTTCAGGTAAAAAGAATTTTTAGATCCTTTTCAATTTTAAAATTGAATAAATTGATCTTTTTTAAAAAATAATTTAATTTCTATCAGTTTTTTTTTTGGTGGAAAAAATACAACTCTAAAGTTAAACTAAGAGAACACTTGTTTCATGATCCTTTTCAATCAACCGCAACCTGGTATCCCTGTCACGTCTCAGCTTGACAATTCTGTCGGTAACTTTATTCTCTTCTCTGGGTATATACTGAAGGTACCAATAACTTAGTGACTTCAGAAGCAAACTAACTCTCAAAATAAGAGCCGAATAAGAACCTCCATGTAATCCTTCTTGAATGAGATTAACAGCTTCAAGACTGTCCGTTCTAATGCATACTTTATGAAAGCCATGATCAAGAGCAATCTGCAACCCATCGAGGATGCCCTATAATTCTGCATCAATAACCTCACAACTACCCAAATACCTTGAGAATCCGACAATTAAATTTCCTTCATGATCGCATAAGAGTCCTCCAGCAGCAGCATACCTTTCGTCACTACGAACTAAACCATCCGTATTTAAGAAGACCTATCCATCCTTAATAAGAGGCCCGGGGCTCGCTTTTGACGTTCTAATGCCTCCTGAAGCAGACATCGAACCATATTGTTTTCCCCAACAAAGGGAGGTATTAATAACTTCATTGGAACTCCAAGTGAGATCTTGAAAAATACGTAGATTCCGATTCTTCCATATGCGCCAAATAATAATTCCGAACAGACAAGCCCAATTAATTCCACCACCATAGTTAACTTCATGCTTATTCCTAGGTTAAGCTCCAGCCATTTGTGAAGAGACCCTGCAAAAAAAGAAAATTGTTTACCTGTAGGGACAAGTTGCATCCAAATCTCCTTCGCCTTTGTACAATCTCTAAGCACATGAATGACACTCTCGCAAGTATGACCGCAAGCCCCACAAGAAATATCAGATCCCAAACCTCTCATAGCTCTTTCCACATTAGTAAGTAAGCGTTGTTTAATTACAAGCCATAAAAACACTTTAACCCTTTGCGAACCCTGAAATTTCCACAATAAGTTCCATATATCCTCCTTAGCATTCCAAGAGTCCTCCCGGAGTTTCTTATAAGTGCTCTTAATAGAGAAGGATCCCAAAGCACTCCCTCCTCAAATTATTCTATCCATACCAGAATTCAATTGAGGTGGCAGAATTCTAACAATAACCTGAATGATCTCCTCAGGTAACCAGAGACGGAAGAATTCTAAGTTCCATTCCCCATTTTTTATAACCATATCCTTGAGCGCACAATCCATATCTAAGCTAGAGCCACATACTAGCTTTTTATAAAGTGGTCCTACATTAGGAACCCAACAATCCTTCCAACACCTAATATTATGCCCATTTCCAACGGACCAAAGCAGGTTTTCCCGTAAAAGGGGCCAAATTCTAGAAAGAGATCTACACAAGAAAGAGCATCTTCCCCTGGACAAAGACTCAGGTATACCTTTTTGAACCCCATACTTAGAACGAAGCACCTTAACCCATAAAGAAGATTCATCTGTCAATAATTTGAAACCCAATTTCATCATGAAAGATGTATTATGATTCTGTAAAGAACGTAATCCAAGACCACCGTTTGATTTGGGTTGGCATAACAAATCCCAACTAACCAAGGCAATTTTCCTATTACCATTAGATGCGCCCCAAATGAATTGCCTTATCATGCCTTCAATTTCATCACATAAACTTTTTGGGATCATCATCGATTGCATAAAATAACTCGTAATTGAGAGCAAGACCGATTGAGCCAACGTAATTCTACCTGCCAAAGAGAGCTGTCTAGCGTCCCAACTACTGAGTTTACTACGCACCTTATCGACAACAAAACGCAGCTTGTTATTAGTAACTTTCTCGTGAAAAAGAGGGACTCCCAAATATGTACCCAAATTTTGCACCACTTTTATCCCAAGAAAACCACTAATACGCCTCTGAATGTCTTCATTAACACCTTTAGAGAAAACCATATTAGACTTTTGAAGATTAACCTTGTCTATCAGTTTTAAAAGTGAGCAAATGAAGGCAATTACTTAGAGCATTGATAATTTAATTATATTGAATAATTAAAATAAAAAAATTATTTTACAATATTTGAAAAATTAATTAAAAATAAAATGTCGTAGGAAATAAAAAAGTTGATTGTTACAATTATAAAAGCCTAATTCATTAAGCATCACTTGTAAAACGCTTCATTTTCTTCCTCTTCTGCAACTCACTCATCACAAATCTTGGCTATTCATACATCCAATCTAACCCTACTTGTGTTCTGTCCCAAATTTAGTTTCACAAAAGAAAAAAAAAAAAATTGACAACAATTTTACCAACCAAAAATCCTTTCTTTTCTCTTTCTATGCCAACATTTGTTCCTTTGTTCAAGTGGCCACTACCTGCATCAACTTCATGCTTAGACTGTTAAATCTTTCTCGTGAATATTGTCTTGATGCTTTTCTCCAATCGGTACCGGCTTTCATCATTGCAGCAAACTCCTCATAACTTATGCGCCCGTCCTGCAATTCAAATGTAAAAGCTTTTAACGATACTTGTAGAAAAAGAAATGCCTGGTCTGATATTCAGCATTACAGCAGGATTCATTCACCTTGTTAGTGTCCACATCATGCATAATGGCATTGATAACTTCTTCACTACAGGGGTCAACTTCATCATTTAACGCATCTCGCAAATCTTCTTTCTCTAAATACCCACTTTTATTTATATCCAAGAAGGCAAAAGCTTTATGTAAGTGTTCATCATTCGCCATTTTCCTGAGGTGAACTAAAACTGCTACAAACTCTCCATAATTCAGAGTTCCATCACCATCACCACCAGCCTGTTAAAACCAACGTAAAATGGGTGAAGTTCAAATGTACCAGTTGCATTACTTCTGATTAACTGACGAGACAAAAAATTTAAAATTTTCTGGTTAAGCACAAATAATCTTACAGCTCCCACTAGGATCTGCAAATCTGCATCAGGAATCTGCTGGCCAAGATTTTGTAATCCTGCCTTAAGCTCCTCGAGGGTTATTTTGCCTCGTTGTTTGGTGTCCATCATGTCAAATGTCTCTTTTATATCAGCTACTTCCTCCACAGGCAAATGCTCAGCTATCACCTGGCAAATCAAGAAAAACTCCAAAGGTTAAGACTAGAGACATGTACAGCCAGTTACTAGGAGATAATTAAATTATTACCCTTAGAGCTCTCTTCTTAAGCTTGTTCATTACTGAAAATTGTTTAAGCCTAGCTTTCACAGTCTCACCCAATGGTACATTGGGAGCTTTCTTGGCATGTTGTAACCACGGATGTTCTGCACAAACAAGTTTAGATGATTTATTTGTATAAAGTCAAAAGATATCAATGTAAATAAAACACGCAAGGAAGGCGCCTAAAAGGTTACCGAGCACTTCCTGAGCAGTAAGCCGTTTCTTTGGATCAGGATTAAGCATCTTCCTTACAAGGTCCTTTGCATTGTCAGAAACCTTAGGCCATGGGTCCCTCTTGAAGTCAATAACAGAGCGAATAATTGCCTCCGCCACTCCCTGCTCAGTCTCTATATAAAATACAACAAATTTATTTATATCTATTTTTCTAAAAGCACAAGAACAGATTAGGGAAAATGTATGCAAAAACACATATGAACCTCTTCATCACATAATATTTAAGCATTTTAAAAGAAAAAGCACATTTTTTTCTTCATCTTATCTTTGCCAACAGGCTTTGAAAGACGACACAATTATCCATCAAGCCAAATGAACAAAGAAAAAGTCCTCAAAGATTAAAAGACCAACCTGCCCAGAATGGTGGGACACCACAAATTAAAATATACAGGATAACTCCGGCACTCCAAACATCAACCTCAGGGCCATAATTACGTTTAAGAACCTCTGGAGCCATATAATATGGACTTCCCACAATCTCATTGAACCGTTCACCTGTTACAAAGAGCATTCTTGCATGTTAGTGCACAATATAGAAAAGGAGATGCTAAAGCAACCCAACAGCTGATGTGCGATACCAGGTTTAAAGAAGACTGACAACCCAAAATCAATTGCCTTCAAGGGGGAAGCTTCCTTCTTGTTTGCAAATAGAAAATTTTCTGGTTTGAGATCTCGATGCATGACTCCATGTTTATGACACATCTGCAACAAGTTTGTGACCAAGTTATTTATCTTCATCTGACATAAAAAGCACTATCATCCAGATAGAGAGCAATTGCATTCAAGTAATTCATTTTTTATCGACAGCGACTTCGGAGCCCTGAAAGCATCCTTATTACTTTATTACCTACCATGAGGTTATGCGGACATGAAGATAAGCAATCAACAGGAATGGCTAACATGGGCCAGACGAGTGGATTAGTAGGTGCAAACAAGAACATCCACGAAGGAAGATTATATACCAAACCAACAAAAATTCAACCTAGCAATCAGAAAATCTATTCATTCATCACTACCAAATGTAATTCAAAGCAGAACTGCAAGAATGTAACCGGGGCTTCTGTAATGCTAAAACCGTTGTTTTAACGAACATATGATGCATAACTACAATGTAAGACTAAAATATGAAGTGCAAGATTATATATCAATTCAGAAACGGAAAAATAATTCAGAATTCGACCTGAACAACTTCGACAATGGTCTTCATGACCCCAGCAGCTGCTCGTTCAGTGTAGTGTCCCCTTGCAACAATCCTATCAAACAACTCCCCTCCCTCGCACAATTCCATTACAATGTGCACAGCATCATCATCCTCAAAAGTATCCTTCAATGTAACCACATTAGGATGCTTAGGCAAGTGCTTCATTATCTGTACTTCCCTCCTCACATCCTCGATATCCACTGCAGTCCTAAGTTTCTTCTTGGATATGGATTTACAAGCAAATTTTTCACCTGAGTTGGGATCAGTACACAAATATGTTACACCAAATTCGCCACGACCCATTTCACGGCCTAGATCATATTGAGCTGAAATGTCACGGCCAGTGAATTCGTTTAAAACCTTTAGCTTGAACGTAGTAGATCCATGGGTGACACCATATTCATCTGCAGAATATGGAATAGCTTTGTTCTTTTTCCCCTTTTTTTTATTACTATTAGTATCCACTAGAGGACCCGTGGTAGCACAGCAATTTCCCATGAATCAAAACACAACGTTAAACAACCAACAACTCGCTCTGGTCCAAGTTTCCTGGAATTTCATCCCCATAAGCAAAACATATAAATAACTTATAGGTAACCATACATCAATAAGCCAAAATTAAACTCGCAAATCCATAACATTAAACAACATTAAATATTTGTCTCTGGTTTGGGCAAAAATACAAATTAAAGACACCAAAAATGGAAAGAAAAGAAAAAGGAGAGGAACTTCCAAGAAAGTTGGAAGATTTGAAGTTGAAAGGATTTCACAGAGAGAACCAAAAAGAAAATCTCTACAAACAACCCTCTCAACAAGAGAGGCGGAGAAAAAGATAATCAGCCTAAAAAATGAACCACATTAAACAAAGAGAAGAAATTTGTTTTAAAATAAAAGGAGGAAATTTAACTAACTCACCTTCAAAAAAAAAAAAAAAAAAAAGAAAAGAAAACCCAGAATCTCGTGGCAATGAAAAATGTTAAAGAATGTTGAGACAAATGAAAAGGGTTCTGTAAATTTTCAGCTGAAATGTGATTCAATGTGTGAGAAATGAAATGATATAAAAAGAAACAATGAGAAAGAGGAAGAGAGAAGGAGGAGAGTCAAAGGTCTCTCCTTGCGAAGACTTCCTCTCTATCTCTCTGCAACCTCTCTCTTCTTTCTTCTTCTTCCTCCCTGAGAAATTAAAAATCCAAGCTTTTCTTTTCTTTTTCTTTTTTTACTCTCTTGAATTCAACGATTGAACAAGAAACAGACGGAGGAATATCTTTCTTTTTTTTTTTTTTTTTTCTTATAGTTATTTACTTCCAAAAATACCTAAACAAACCTCAAAATAAAATGTCAATTGCCTTTCTATTTTTGATACTTTCCCTTTTATTTATTAGTATTATTGTTATTATTATTAAATATTAACAGTGCTCTCTTGGAGTCCATAAACAAAAATGAAGCTTTGGTAATAAGAAGGAACATGTAGATAATAAATATAATTTATTTAAAATAATAAATTATTTCAAAATATGAGTATATGAGGTCAAAAGTTTAGTCAAAGTTTGACATCCTTTTTCTTTTCAAGTTTGACATCCAATACATTGTTTGCTTGTAACTTACGGCCGTTGTTTCCTTATCTAGAATGTCTCTAACTTACCAATAAATTGACATTAAATTTGGATATTTGTCAAATATCATATCTTTAAATATGATTAACACATTATACCTAATATATTCATTTTTAATTTTATTTATATTTTGATAATTTAAGACAAATACATTTTAAATAACTAATATAAAAATACAATGCGCAACATATATATATCTGCATTATCACGCAAAAGGTAGAACAATAAATGGCTTTTGGTACACATATGTATTCTATTCCTCATACAAAGAACGCAACACAAATGGTTTTTCCCGGAGTGATGTTTTGGAGTACATTGATATAGAGAGGTCATATACCGATATAAGCTTCTCTATTTTCAAATTTTAGCTATTATTTTAAAGGGATCAAAAAATACAATTTTGTAAATCAACGCCATCTAATACCATGAACTCAATTAGTAAATCAATTAATCATCAAGCCAGTGTGGCCCAATGAATGTATCAACCATAGCAAATACAGACAAAAGTAGGAACACTGATCCTAGGTACATGCCCTTTAAAAAGTTTAATTTTGTAAAATTAATTACAATTGCAAGTGCCACGGACTTCATTGTCACTGCCTCGGATTTGCGCATGAAAATAAACAAAACTGGTGCGCTGAGCGAAATCGCTCAATGTTGATTAATTGTATTTTAAAATTTGCTCACAGCACGTTTGGTTATCATGGTTATTTCATTTATACCTTATTCAGCCAAACTATTTCATTAATTGAATGAGTGAAACTGTCGGGTAATATTATGATCTTATTATAGTCTCTCACAAAATATCTATTCCATACTAAAATTAAAGAGTAGTAGTCAAAATTTTTTTTTCAAAAATACCCCATACCAAAAACATCATATTAACCACAATTTCAGTGTATGAATTATAGCTATGGAAGAAAAATCAAGAAAAATAAAAAATTGGAACCCAATCATTATGATTAAATGATTAAAATTTTATTTTATTTTTATTTTAAGTACAATTAATTAAATTTTAAATTATATTCTAATTTTTTTGGTGAAAATTATATTCTAATTTAGTACATATGAAATATTTAAAACTTATTTTGAGTTTAATCATATATTTAATGAGATAAGTTTATTAATTTATTCATTTATATATTTAATATGATTAAAAATAAATAGATTAAACTAGTTGTTTTTTTTTAGAGAAAATATCGAGGCACCTCTTGAATTAATAATAAAAACAAACCACACCAAATCCAAACACACGTGTTCGTCTACACATCCTTTTAAGGGCAAGCAAAACTGACAAAATAATAAATAAAGCATACCAAATAAAGAGGAAAAAAAAAAAAAAAAGAAACATAAAAACTGCCTCGGTGAGAGTAGAGAAAACAATCAAACCACAGAAAGAAGCATTTCATATTCTGCTTTGTGTATTAGTCATCCAAATTCAAAACTCCGATCGTCTTTCAGCAAAACCCAAGCAATGATCGGTCTAGCTTGGTCAGGCTGCTGCATCAAATGTCGATCCTTTTGAGTAACCGCAACAGCATCAGGAGGTACTTCTTCAACCCAGTAATGAGAGTTCCTTATTTTGAAGCCCATGCTTGCTATTGTATGAGCAACAAAATTAGATTCTCGATCTGCATGTTGAAAAGAAATAGAATCAAAATTAAGAGCCATCGTTATAGAATCAAAATTAAGAGCCATCATTCTAATTTCTTTAACATAAACTCCAATCATAGATTTATCCAAAACCCCTTTTTGCACCTTAACGATTATTGTTCTGGAATCCCCTTCCACTACTACCTTCAGGAATCCCATATCTCTAGCAAAAGTAATGGCATGCAAGCATGTCAGGGCCTCAGCTGCAAAAGCATTTGCAGCATGACTTTGGAGAACCACTCCACTCTCCATAACCAATCCTAAATTGTTCCTAATGACAACACCAGAACTGGACTGCTTTAAATGTTGGCGGAACGTCGCATCAAAATTCACCTTCACTACCTTTCTATCTGGGGGCAACCCTTTGGATGACATCGGCCTCTGTTTGATAGGTAATTTCTCTTTTATTACAATCATTGCCAACAGAAAGCTCTCAATCTTTGTCCTTGTCTCATTAACTGTTTGTTGTTTCCCTTCTATTACATGTTTATTGCGAGCATACCACATCGGCCACATAGTAATCAGAATTCTATTGCAAGTTCCTACTCCATTTGTTTGGAAAATGTAACATACCCAGTCCCAAAAATTATTCAAAATAGTCTCAGTAACCCAATTCAATCCCAATTGATACCGCACTTCTTTTGTAGGGCCATAGCATATAAAATTGATTCTGTACAGCGACGACATCTCGGACAAGTTGGAGCAAAGGCAATTCTTCGATTGTACAAAAAATGGGAAGTGGGTATAGAATTATGCATCATTCACCATATAGTGATTTTACTTTTGGCTGGGATATCCAGTAGCCAGAGTTTTCTGTAAGTTTTAGTATTTTACTTTAAGCGACGATTACTCACACAAGAAAAAGTGGTGAGATGCGGCATTGGGAAGGAAGAGTGTTGCACGGTTTGTGGCACCGTTTTAGAGAACGTCTTCTACACCCTTAGGGATTGTGGTGCGGCTAAAGGCGTTTGGTAGCAAATTATACCAATGGGCAAGCAACACAGTTCTTTTCAAGTGATTTAAAGGAATTGCTTGCATCAAATTTGGAAAATTATTATAGTTTTTCTTTGAGAGATATTGATTGGTCATGTTTTTTTGGTTTAATCACATGGCGTATATGGAAGAATAGAAATATTTCCAGTTTTCAGGGTATGTCGTGGAGTGCCGATGGAATAATTATGAATAATTATATGTTTGTATAGTTGGGCTTTATAGACCAACTCTATGCACAAGATAGTTCATTCCAAGAGTCCAAACACACAGACGTCATTTGATAGGACGGATAATTGGACCCAACTATATATTGATGACGTTGTTAACGTTGTATCAGGGGATGCTGTGTGAGATTTGGTGTCTTAAGTGTAGTATATTTGTTCGTAAATTTGTAATTTTTTTCAAATTAGTTGATTAATAAAAAAAAATTTATTGATTATATTAATATACTTTGTATAATTGTCTTTACATAGTTTTTACATGCAAAGTAAAATGAAAGTAAAAGTTGCTCATTGGTTGTCTAAATATTTAACTAATACTAAGCGATATTATATGGTTAGATCATAGTATGGAAAGACAACTTGTATTAGTATATGAACCTAAACATATCTTTAGTTTAATCGTAAATGAGCAAATCGATTAAAAGATTAATATGTCTTTTATGAAGTCCAATTAGGGAGATGCATTGTCTTGAGTATCGGAGTGGATGACTCCTAGAAGATAAAGACATAGATGTGACTGACTGGACTGATAGTACATCGAATAAGACCTAAGCAGATAAATTCTAAATCCGTTTATGGATTTATTCACTTGTGACATTCATACTGTGGCATACTTAAATCCTAAGTGGACGATGGACTATGTATGCGTGATTCGTACACTTTGATGTAAGTAAAAGCCTGAGTCCAAATAAATAAGGAACCGAAAGCTATTGCGTTGTGTGTACGACTTCTATAGCATGTAGTGTCATTCACAACAGTGGAATTCATAGCCTAAAACATGGTCAAATGATATCCTTTCATTGGCATTACATAGTTGATGAAAAGTAAACGTGGTCACAGGTTGTCTGTCTTTGTGATAGATGACTTGATCACTATTTTATAGTGATTGACTTTTCATGAATAAGATGTAATGATTACCATGAGATAAAATAGGATTATATTGGGAGAACGAATATTATCCCAAAGAGATCAAAGATATCCTATGAGGGTAACATACTTATGACAAAGTCATTGAACGAGCATTGAGTAGTTGCTTTAATAATAGTATGTCGTTGGGGAGAGCTCAGTTATGATATTATAGTGGAATGACTTCGTGGCTAAATGAATTTATAATTAATTAGCAAAAAGTTAGAACTTAATAATAAATCATTTGAGCCTCAATTACATTTTTTCAATACGTCCCTCCACTAGCTCGTTGAAACTAGAAATAAATTGTGTGTTTAAATATAAATGAACGAAATGATTCGGAAAAGAGAAATGAGAAATATTCAAGAATGATTATGGTTTTCTCCAAAATAGAGAAATAAAATCATTTGGAAATGAATATAGGTTGTGACACCCCAATAATCTTAAGTTGGACTTGATAAATTCTGTCATAATTGAGTGCTTGATTCGGTGGCTAGAGGTGTTGGGTGTAAGGTATGGGTCGCAAGTTCGAGTCTTGGTGAAGTCGTTCTGTAGTTTTTGTTAATTGTGGCTTCAGGTGTAGTGTTTGAGTCAAACTCTAAGAGGTGGTTGGATGGAGAGAGGAGTTAAGGGGTAGTGGGTCAGTGGTTGGTTAGGATTAGATTTTATTTTTGTATTTTGTTTTGTTATTTGTTTTATTTGAAAAAAAATAAATAAACAAACCTGATAAACCCCAAATCCCTCTCCTTTCCTTCACGTTGTTTTTTGTTTCCTATAATCCTATTTTTTTCTTTTCTTTTTTCATTCTTCACGTGGGTTTTGAGAAGAAATTGACAAATTGTCCATTTGAGTACTTGATTTGTAATGTCTTGCTTACTTTAATTCTTGATATTCAATTCGGTAGGGGGTGTTCGATTGTTCAGATTTCTATGTGATTGGTAAGTTCGTCTCCCTTTTTTAGGGTTATGGAATGGTTTTTCTTAAAATATCATTTTTGTTAAGATGCAGTGGATAAAGTGTAATCGATTGATTGGCTTTTAGGTAGGGTTCGTGAGATGGACGATCTATTGGCAAGTTAGGAGTTGTGTGGCGCTGTTCGCTCTAGGGTAAGTGTTTCCTATCGATTTAGGGAGCTGCTAAGGGTTAAAATAAGTTGGGTTGATTGTAATGAGTTTGCGAGTTGGTTTTGGTATTGATTTAAGTGACTGATTTGGTGAACTATTAGTCTTTTTTAGGTTCTAAAAGAATCGTGGGAGTTTTGGCATCAAATTCGGGTCAAGTGTGTAACAAGAACTTGAAAAACCAGCGAAAGTCAAAGTTAAGGCCTGTCGACGCCACACGGGCTAGGCCATTTTGGGTATATGGGCTCAAATTTTAGAATTTTTCTTTAGGGTCGTACATGTCATCCTGGTCGACATTGAGCCTTCTGTGGAGTTGGTATGTGTTTGGATAAACCTTAAAGCATGCAATCTGATAATCTAGTTGTATGAATTTGACGCAAATAACATCTAAATACATGTAATGTAATGCAAAATGTATAATCTACTATGTATATGCATGTTTATTATCTTTTTATATGAGCATGCTGGATATAATAATTCTGGTAATGTATATGCATGTTTATTATATGTTATATGAGCATGCTTGATATAATATTTCTGGTATATGATAATTTTGTTATATCTGGTATTCTATTTGTATCTTACTATGGGGCGGGATATGTATTATGTGGAAGAAATGTTCTATGCGAGGCGATATCTCGCCATTATACTAGGTGAGTGTTTTATACGCCACATGGTGTGTTGGGATAGTCGGAGCTGGTGTGTAGAGGATGGTGGGTAGGATTATATATACATACCTTTTTCTGTATTATTTTGATTTTGATTCTGGTATGAAATAAGTATGCATCTGATCTGAATGTATCTAAATTTGGGATTCTGTTTCTGTGAGTTGCACACTGGGTTATAAAACTCATTCTCTGTTTATCTGAAATTTTCAAGTAACCTTCAAACTTAGGCTAGTCGATACGACGGGAGCTCGATTGTGTCCACTATGCCATAAAACTATTTTTACTTTAATTTGGCTTACTTAAATTTTGGTTTTAAGAGTTTTCTATAATTTGGACTCTTCGGACTTTTGGAACTGTTTTGATTTCAGATTTTTATTTTGGTTTTCTAGCATAATGAATGATAACATGGTTTTTATGAAAACAACACATTCTAAAAATAATGGTTTTCAAGGAAACAATTCAATTTACCAAAATGTAACGTTTTAAGAAACTCTGCTGCAAAATATTCGATCTAATTGAAAGATGTAAATGATCAGCGATTTTAAATTAAAAAAGTATCTCAAAACATTTTCCAAACAAATTAGGCTCACCAAGTAACAACGGTTTAAGATGATTTCAAATAACAAGGAAGTTGGATTTATAATGTTTCTTCGTAACGTCTAGGCCGACTTTGGGGTGTTATATATGTTTTCAAAAATGGAAATGCAAATGAAAATGGAAATGATGCATTTGCAATCCTATATAGATTACTTAAAAAATTATCGGAAGAATGAGTTTATGTTTTTGGATTGTTTTGAAGCCCGAAAATGAAAATAAACCATTCAGTCATAGTGAACATATTAAGTTGTGAAATATTGAATATATTTTCTCGAAATTTTACTAAAGATAAAATTGTTAAAATTTTACTAGGGGTAAAATCATTAAAAATTTGTTGGGGGTACAACAAGGATGAGAAATTTTTTTTATATATAAATAATAAAGTTTATTTTGAGAAATAGAAAAATTGAACCAGGTTAGATCGCATTACAGAGTATTAGGTTAAAAAGGCTTAGAAAGTAATTGTAATTAGACTCGATGTGAGAGAGGCCCAAAAACCCTTCATGGACATAAGGGGAAAAAACCCCAGTGAATACTAGGGTGTGTCGTCCACCCTAGTCCTATTCTAAGTAGGATGTTTTTCTATTTGAAATAAACCACTACAACTCAATAAGGGTTCAACTTTATCTTCCTATAAATAGATGGCACTGGTAGAGCTATGAAAACAACTTTGAGCGATTATTATTTTGCCGAAAAATAGAGAGAATTTATTCTCAATTATTACATATATTTTTCTGGAATAACAATTCTATCGGTTTCTATTAAGAAGAGAGAATTTTTGTTTTCACCCCAAAAGGAGAGAAAATTTTTTCTAGTTCTATGTCGATTTTCTATATTTTGATTCAATTTGGTTGAGTCCACACTTGAAGCAGTTCATGGTACGACTATAGCAGATACGATCGTTTGGTTGAAAGCCAAGAACAACTAACGTTTGCTAAGCAGAAAACACATGTACAGATTCAGTTAAAGTTTATTGCTATAAATATCACAAACCGAGTTGGTTTTCAAAATTTTAATTTTTCGCTATTCAAGAAAATTATTTTTCAAATTGGTTTTTTTCCAACATGCTGTTGTTGGGGAGGTGCTTAGAGATCATCTAGGAAAGTGGATTCTTGGGTATAATAGGCGGTTGGGAAATTGTTCAGTATTTTTTTTATTATTTTATTATTATTATTGGAAATTGTTCAGTATTTAATGTCAAGCTTTGGGATATTTTAGACAGATTGAATCTTTTTCAGAATAGGGGATGTAACAAAGTGTTGATTCAAACTGATAGTATAGAGGTTCTTCAAGTCATTCAGGAAACAATCTCAACGACATCTTATTCAATACTTATCAGATATATTCAACAGCTTCTGTTGGAAATAGGCCAACGGGAAATAGAGCACATCCCTAGAGAAGAGAACATAGAAGCTGTTTGCATCGCCAAGTTGGCTTTTGACAGAAGCGAGGGCTCGTAGTTGTTCGCAGAAATCCCATTGTTTAGTTCTAGATAATTGTGTTTATTTTATCTATTTTTTCTTATTCACCAAAAATAAACAAATATTTTATCTTTTAAAAAATATTTTTTGACAGTAATGATAAACATTATTAAATTTTTCAAAAGTACTTTTCAACCTCAATGATAATCTAGTTATTTGACTTCTACAAAAATGCCTGTGGTTGAAATTACTTTCCTATCATTATTAAAGAAGTCCAACATATATTTTATTTTACAACATTATATTTAAAAGGAGAGAAACCTACTTATATAGAGGCAAATTAAAATGATTTTACACCCTTTAGTAATTTTTTATACAATTAACTGTATAAAATTTTATCTTATAAAAAATTATTGAACAATTTAAAACCACTTTAATTTACACACATATATATATATATATATATATATAAATGAATTGTATTTTCAAAACCATTTTTTTTACCGTAGTTTTTAAGTTTAATGGTATTCTAGCCTTTAAAATGCTGTGAAATTCTTGTTCAATGATACCAAATTTAAAACATGAAACTAAAATTAGAAGAAGAAAAAAAAAAAAAAGAACACCCAATCTTAAAGTAGGAAATGATGTGTATATATAATATATGTAGCAGCTATGGTATGAGATAGGGATATCTCAGAGTGCAAAGAAGAAAAGCTCTAAATCTGGAGGAGCAAAGAAAGCAATAGGAGTTGTTTGCAATGAGCAATCGGAGAGAAGAAGTCTTTGCTTCTTTGGGGCTGGTGGGCATGTGTCCATCTCCGGTATTCGAAACCTTTGAGCTTTGGGTGTTGAGAATGGAGTTTCAGCAATAACTATATCATCACCATCACCTCCTTCAATATCCTCCGTCAATGCTGCTGCTGTCTTCTGATTAGTGATCTTGCCCTTTACATGCTTCTCCTTCTTCGTGCTGCTTTCTTTTCTTGTGGCTTTGCTGGTGGTGGGTGCCATTGACGGAGTTTATATGAATGGTTAAACAACAGTAGTTGAAGTACAAAACCAATATCATATCATGATCAAACCAAATCCAAGATATATTCATCAGGGGATAAAAACCCAAGGCTTGAAGGGAAAAAGATCAAACCAAAGAATTGATTTACATTAAAGAAAACCAAAGTAGAAGCATTAGCAGAAGTAAGTTATGAAATAGGAAGGGAGGAAATCAGAAATCTAGCAAGGGGACACAAGAAAGGGCGGAGAAATATTTTTACAAATTTATGAATGTCATCGAGGGTTAAGGGCAAATGGAAAAATTGTCATATAAGTCCTATTAAGTGATTAAATTAAAACTAATTTATGGTGAAATTACATTTTGGATTTTCAAAATACAGAAAATTATGTTTAAGCCCTTCAAAAATGATGAAATCATAAATTAGTACATCACAAAATTATGTTTTGATCTCTCAAAATTTTATTATTTAATTTTGACCCCTTAAAAATATTTTAGATTCGCCCCTGATTTCAATGGAAATTTTTTTGGTAGGTATAACCGTGGCCATTTTTCAAATTAATGAAAATATTGGGTTAAAATAAGCTCTTAGTCCATGTACTTCGATGAGATTTGAGATTAGTCTCTGTACTTAAAAAATTAAAAATTAAGTACTTCTACTTTTATAGTTTAAAAATTCCAGTCTAATCATTAACATTATTAGCATTTTTGTCAAAATTTGCTAACTTGGTATATTAATTAGACTGTCCATATATGACGTGGTATATGATTGACAAAAAATAAATATATTAAATTGCAAAATTTTTAGGGAAACTACTAACAACAATAATGATTTGATTAAGATTTTTAAAATAAAAAAATAGATTGTATTTTTAACTTTTAAAGTATATAGAGACTAACAACATATTTCAACTGGAAGAGTGATAGAGTAGGAAAAAAGAACATTGGCAATAAATAGTCAATTAAATTTGAATTCGCTGTTGGGAGGTGCTATTGTAAGTCCAGTTGTTGTGGATATTTTATAAAATTGAAACAAAGAAGAAACAATTTGTGTTGGGAAAGAACAGTGTTTTGTCTGTGTACCCTAAATCTTAGCTTCACCACAAATTTTAATGAATTTCATTGTCTCGTTTTCAACTCTCATTTGTTTTTTCCAAATAAAATAACTAGTTGTTTAAGGGATCCTAGGTTTCACCGTTTGTACACGTGGCTTGCTTCACAATATTATCATCCCAATTAAGTGTCTAATTTTAGCTTTTATTACTGATACCTAAAGTAAATGATGTCAAATTTAGCTAATGGAAATGAGACAAATGCCTACTTTTTATTACCTTTAATTTTAAATTTAAAAAATATAAAAAAGTACGTATACAAATTTTTTAAAAATCTAAATACATACTAAAAACTTAGAAAATTTTAAAAATTAAATTAAATTCCTGAAAAATATAAAATATATTTAAAAATGAAAATATCTATCTTAAAATAAAAAAAAAAATTATACATAAATTCTAAAAAGTATATAAAAATTCAAGCTTAATCATTCTTAATTTTTTAATTAAAAAAATATCTAGTTTATCTTTTTTATTTTTTAAATTAAAATAATTTTTTTAAAACAATTAGAGAGCAAAAATTGATTGGTGTTGACTGGCAATAAAGTCCAGTTAACTTTTTTTCTTTGAATTTTAATTTTTTTAGAAAGAATTAACTTAACTTTTATTTTTGGAGATAATTGCATCAATCATCATTAAAATATGACCTTTATTTTAAATTGGTCTTTAAATTTTAAATCTTTTTAATTATATTTTTAAGTTATTGAGGTTATAACAATTAGGTCCTTTTGTTATTAAAATCGTAATTTTTCTATTAAATAACATGTCAGGTCTTATATGACATAATTTAAAATAAAAAAATTAAGAAAAATGAATGTTGTAAAAATAAATATTTTAAAAATATTATTTTTGAGGTTTTTAAAACTTTTATCGAAGCTTTATCATTCGCTCTATTTTTTTAGTTTTACTTTATTTTAAAAAATTATTCAACAACATTTTATTTATTTAAAATTTTTGTTTTAAATTTATCTACATAATATTTAACACATCATTTAATGGTTAAATTAACTTTTAATAATGAAAGGAACTGATTAATATAACGTCGATAATTTAAGATGTAATTAGAATGTTTTCAAGTTTGGGGATCAATTTAAAGGGAGGATCATAATTTGAGAATGTCTAGTGCAATTAATTCTTATTTTTGAATTTAGTTTTTGAAGTATATGTTTAAAATTTTGAGTGAAAACTTTAGCTTTTTTTATACATAATTTTAGAAATTGTATATGTTTTAGTTTACAATGGCGCTTATTAACGCTACTAAAAAGTAGTGACAAAAAGGAAAGCGCCGCAAAAAAAAAGTTGGTAAAATTTACACATAAATATTTAGGGATATTTGTATATAAAAATGCCGCTAAAGAAAGCTAAACTTTACACACAAATGCCGCAAAAGCATAGGGAATTCAACGGCGTTTGTTTATCAAATAGCCCTAAATTCTATATGTTTTTGTGACGATTTTATAATTGCGTCGCTAAATGTTGTACCTTGATTGTTATACTTTTAACAGTGTCTTTTCAAAAACGCTGCAAGTTTTTAGATTTTTCTACAGTTTTATTATTACAAGTTTTTGGTGTTTCTTACAATAAAACCTCAAATTTTCAAAATTTTTTGCATTTTTTATTATTAGCTTAACTTGCAAATAATTTAAATTTCCAAACTTAAATTTCAAGAAAACCAATAACAAGATTCTCAAGTTTAGTTCAACCATTAACAACCTTGAACAACAAAAAAAAGAAGCCAAAGTTTAATTGTTATGGTAAAGTACAAATTTAAACGTGCTAATTCAAATGCCAAAGTTCAAATATTCTCACAAGAATACTAGCAAAATAGTATTTTAACAAATTATCCAAGAAAAATGAACTATAGAAAACAATAGAAAAGATCACAGGCAAACATTTTTAATGCCTCGCAAGATATAGTGTAACGCCCCGAATTTTGAGCTTAAAAGTTTTGAGTTTTGTGCGTAGGGTCAACGAGTTGGTTGCACATATGTGTTTAGTTGTGCAATTTAGAAATAGAATAGGCTTGTTGGTTTGGTGGTTGAGTGAGTGTTAGTATAACTCAAGGTTCTAGGTTCAAGTCTTGGGATGCGCATTTTTGAAGAGCCTTTTTTATTTTGTTTTGTTTTGTTTTTTTGTTGTTGTTAATAATTATAATTATTTATAATTATTAAATTATGTGTTTTAAGATATGAGTTTATTTTATTTTATATTTTTTTATTATTCTTAGTGGGACATTCCTTCTCTTTTTCTTTTTGGGGGTTCTCTGTTTCTTTTTCTTTTTAGGGGTTTATTTGGATTGCTTGTGAAAACGGTTTATTTGCGGGTTCGGGATTTTCACTCCTCCGTTGTCATCTCCGATCGTAAAACATGTGTAGGATTCGAACCCTTCTCTATTTTATTTGCGTTTTCTTTTTCGACTTTACGAAAAGTCGATTTTGGATGTGATTTCGTTAATTTATGCTTGGAATGTGTATGGTTTTGTATGTTTTCGATCTAACAGGATAGGGAAGTGTTTTGTGGCTGAAAGCGCATTTTTTGGGGCTATTTTAGGGTGGTTTCGTGACCAGCCCGACGGCGACACGGGCGTATGTCGAGTCACACGGCTGTGTGCTTTTGGGAATTAGGGTTTGGAGCAAATTTTGGGTGCCACACGGCCTTGTGACTGATTTGGGGAAAATGTTGATTTTTCACACGGCTGTGTTCCCTGAGCACACGGGCGTATGTATTTGGGAATTAGAGATTCAGGGATTTAGAGTCACACACCTGGCCACATGGCTGTGAGGCTGATTTGGGGATTCAGGGATCCTACACGGACGTGTGTTTCGGGACACACGGTCGTATTTGGTGGGTACACTAGCGTGTGATACCCTCACAGGGCCGTGTCTGCCCTGCACTCTTTTTAGCAATTGGACAGTGAATTATACGGCCTAATCACACGACTGTGCCTCTACTTCACAAGGGCGTGTGCCTCTTTCACATGGTCGTGTGCCTTTCTCCATACGAGCGTTTTGGCCTCCACACGGCTTGGGTTGCTCCACACGGCCGGAGCACATGGGCGTGTGGCCCTATCTCGCCAAATGTTAGTTTTAGGCTAAATTTAAGTGTAATTGTGACTCTGTGCGTTTCAACCTTCAGCTAAGCTTTAGTGAGGATAATTACAACTCTGCTCTGGGCTTGATTTATGTGTTATTAGTGATTGGTTGTATAGCATGTCTGATACTGAAACTAAGTAAATGAGTGTACACATTTTTTATTCTGATTGATTGAATGCGAGTGTCTGTCTCTGAATGACTGTCTAAACTGGAATTCTGAGTTTGGTACATTGGTCTGCATACATACATTTGCATAAAGTATTTTGGGTGGGATTTTAGAAGAGAAGGGAGATTGAATCTGAATTGAATTAGTAGTTAACTGCCTAATGTTGCCCCAATACCCAGAGGGTCGTGGGTAGTCCTAATACCCTAAGGGCCGTGGACATTTCTGATGGTCATTATTGCCGAGCAACCTGGGATAACATTATATGGTGTATAGGATTGGATTGGTTTTTCGAGGTCCTATATGGTATGATTAGTTGGATGAGCTTAATAGCTCTTATGTGGTGTGATCGGGGGGACGGAGAGGTGTGTTGGCTGGATGGGTGAGTTCTATAATTCAACTGCATTCATACGCATCTGTAGATTGTTCTGCGTGTTAGACTGTCTGTTTGTTCTGTTCGACTGAAAAGCACTTATGACTATGTGAATTTTGTAGACTTTGATTGTAACTGTCCGATTGAATAGTTATTGTGACTGTGTGACTGATTGAGAATTATTGTTACTGTGACCAAATGGTAATTGCCATTGTGTGTCTGAGTGTGTTTTCAATATGCTCTAGATATTGCTATCTGCCAGTACGTACATTTTAAATGTACCAACTGGTTCTGTATAGCTCTGTAAGTATGTTCCACTTCTAAACTACTTTCTGGCGTTTTGTTTCTAATTCTGTTGATAGTCGATTTGATCTCACATTGAGCTCGTGTAGCTCACGCCTCTTCTGTTTTTCGCTTTCAGGTACCTTTCTGAACTCTGACGCTGGACCGGTACGCGGAGGTCTCGAGCAGTCTTGGTGTAAGTAATTTATCAGTTTTTATTTTTAGATTTTAATTACTATACGTCTTTTGAACTGTATGGCTTAATTATACGATGGTACAATTTCTGCTTTAAACTTTTATTTAGAAATTTTAATTTTGGGTTTTGAGATAATCTTAACTGTAATTTTTACCAACAAAATTTTAAGTAATTACATGTTTTGACCCGTAAACATTTAAATGGTTTCGGAAATAAAAATAAGATTGACTTGTTTTGTAAATTTCTCCCACGATCACTTTGAAGATCAATGTAGCATCTTGGATTTGGTCTAGACTTCTAGGCCTGGTTTGGGGTGTTAGACATAGTCCATAATGTTTGCTCTTTTCCATGACCTTGAAACCTGAATAAATAAACAAGGTTAAACTAAAATTGATATAACCAAACAAAATTCTATATTAATGTTAAACTTATACATAAATAAACATGTTTGCTCTGTAATAGCCCAAATTTCAGTAATGTCGGAAATTGTGGTTCAAGACCACTAAATTCGACAAATGAACTCGTAGAAAATATTATTTAATATTTACGAGCCAAATGTGGTTTTTAAAAGATTTTTGAAATAGTAAGATTGTGTTCATAAAGATTTATTTGGTCAAAATATCGAAGAAAAGAGGTATCGAGATCTCGGTGTTATAAACCGAGCTATAAATATTTTATGAATATTAAAGGAGTGTCACTAAGGTAATATTAAAGTTTCGTTAAGAAATTTTAAGGTTTGGTGGTCAATTGAGTAAAAAGGACTAAATTGAATAAAGTGCAAAATTGTGAAAAGTGATGAAATAGCTCAATTGTCAAAAGAGGAAGGACCTAAAGTGTAAATAAGCCCAAAGGAGATATTTTGGGCGGCAATAGCTGAGAAAAATTAGGAAATGGGTGAAATAAGGGCAAAATTGGAAAATTTGCCAAAATTAGTTAAATAAAAATGGGACCAAATGGGAATATCTAGAATTCTCTTCATTTTTCTTCATTCTTTTCAGCTGAGAAACAGCCATGGAAGAGGTTTCAAGCTGGTTTTTCATACTCTAGCTTCATGTAAGTTTAATTCTTGCTCTCTCCTTGAAATTTCTATGTTTTTGGACTTTTACAATTGGGTTCAACTTATTAATTCATTAGTTTTTGATTTCATGACTAATTTTTAAAGTTGATATGGATTAGTTTTGAAAGTATGTGATGAATAAATATTGAATTGAAGCTTTAATCTTGTTATATGATGATTTTATCAAGTAAAATTGATGGAAACTTGATTTTAGGACCTAATTGTGAAATTGTTGAAATTAAGGCCTATTGTTAGAATTCTGATTTTCAAAAGTTTTGAAGTAGTTCAAAATGATAGAGAAAGGTATTAAATGAGAAAATTAGCTCAATTGAGGGGTTAGTTAAGTAAGGACTGAATTGTATGAATTGAGCAAATTCAGACAAATTGGGAAACAAGATGTCACACTAAAGCAGTATTGGACAGCAGCAATTGTCTAACTTTGAAAAATCACCAAAAATGGTAGAAATTGAATTAGAAGTTGAACAAGATATGTAATTAAATCTTGTTGAGTCTATTTTCATATAAAAGAAACAAAAAAAGCAAAGGAATTCGGTATCTTGAGATATTTACATTTTTGTGAGACTGGTTCAGATTGGTTTCGAGATCCCCTGTTCTGAATTGTAAAAATCATTAAAAATTGTACAAAAATATTTATGGAACATAATTTATATGGGTGGATTCCTTATTGAGTCTATTTTTACTAGAAGCCAACGTGGATATCTTTTGAAATCTGTATAAAGAGAAATTGGAATTTTAGTGAAGAGCGGTCAGGGTTGTCGAGTAGCGAAACAGGGGAAAACTTTAACTAATAAACTGTATTAATTGGCCACACCAAAAATTCTGGAAAAATTATGGTAAGAAGATATATGAGTCTAGTTTCAAGAAAAATTTACGGATCTGAATTTGGATCTCTGTAGCTCTAGATAAAAATAATGTAGTGACTATGACACGGATGGACAGCTTGAAAATGTACATAAGTAAATAGTAAAAATTATAGAAAATGTTACTTACAAGTGTGTTGTTTATACTAAGGATGTGGAATGGAGTGGAGGAGGAGGAAAATATATGAATGATTTGTATTTAGATTAATCATATGCTTGATTGTAATTGATAAATGTTGAATCAGAAATGGTATAATGTTTTATTACTTGATATTATTATGAATTATGTGACTAACGGAGATATTGAGAATGTATATTAGGATTTCGTGAGCAGAATGACTGAGTATGTTTTGCAGTAATCAACTCGAGCGATTCCAGCTCAATGACAAGATGAATTGACGGAAAAGACCATGGTTGGACCATGGCAACAAGTGAAAGTGGTAACTTCGGCTACAAGTGAAAAGTGATTTCCGTATAAGACCATAGCTGGGCTATGGCATCGGAAACAAGTGATAAGCGATTCCCGTATAAGACCATAGCTGGGCTATGGCATCGGAGAAAAGTGATATGTGACCCGTGTAAGACCATATCCGGGATATGGCCTCGGTATGATATGTGATCCGTGTAAGACCATGGCTGGGCTATGGCATCGAAATAAGACGATAAGTGACTTCCATGTAAGACCATAGCTGGGCTATGGCATTGGGATAAAGTGAAAAGTGATTTTTCCGTGTAAGACCATATCTGGGATATGGCATCGGAGTGATATGTGTTTCTGAGTAAGACCATATCTGGGATATGGCATCAGTGATATATGTGATCCGTATAAGACCATATCTGGGATATGGCATCGGCGTGATACGTGCTTAAGATGTAAGACCATAGCTGGGCTATGGCATTCTAATGAAAAGTAATGAATTGACGGATAAGCCCATGGTTTTACCATGGCATGGTGATAGTGAAGATATAAGACCATAGCTGGGCTATGGCATTCTATCGAAAGTGATGAATTGACGGATAAATGAAAAGACCATAGCTATGCTATGGCATCAGTGATTATCAGTGAAATACAATGTGTATCGGCGCACATCAAAGAACACGGGACTATGATTGTACCATGCAGGAAGAGAAGAAGTAACAGATCATAGTTGGATGAGACTATGACATCAGTGAAAAATGACGATTTCTAAATCGGTAAAGTTTTGGTAAGTGATATGTGATTATTATTAGCATTGATTCTGATATTTGTGTACTATTCGATGTTGAAATGATTCAACGTATAAACTTAGCATAAGAATGAGAATGAGATTAATATGAATAAGTTCAGATATGTATATGAGTTTTGTGAGTATTGAATTGATAAGGCTTGTGAACTGTGTGGCATATTATGTGAAAGAATATGACATGGGTTATTGAATCCCTACAAGTTACAATGTAAAATGTAATGAAAACGGTTTAATTACATGTGTGGCACATAATGTGCGAGAATATGGGTATCCAATATATTTGTATAGATTCAGTAGAAAAAAAAAATATATGGTAATACGAGGACAAGTAGTAATACTGAGTAATATGAGCTCAGTAAGTAAGTGATTTTCAGTACTATGAGTTTATGACATGGGTAAGAGTTTAAAAGATTGAGTGTGTGACATCTGTTTTAGCCAAACGTAATAGCTTATATTAGCTATTGTGGCTGGAAATATGATTATATATATATGCATGTGCTATGAATTTTATATGATGAGTTTATGATGATTATGGTAGGAATGTGATAAAGACATGAGTAAAATCTATGATCTCTAATGCATATGAAATTGACATGATCATAATATGGCTAAGGACGTTTAAGTGTTCATGTATGCCTTGTTGTATGCTATTGTATAAGTATGTGTTCGTATGATGAGAAGGCGATAAAAAAGGCTTAATAAATAGCCGACACTGTCCACACGGCTGAGTACACGGGCGTGTTCCCTGGCCGTGTGATTTTGACACGATGTGCCACGATCGTGTTTAGGCCGTGTGATGGAACACGGGTCATAAACACGGGCGTATGCACAGGCCGTGTGAGTTTGGGCAGATTACTCCACGGGCTGTTGGCACGGCCGTGTTAGAGGTATACACGGGCGTGTTTGTAGAGTCACACGGGCATGTGACATAATTGTTAACAAATTTCTAAGATATCTTCTTAAGTACTTGAGAGTTTTCGGTTTGTTTTCTAACCACCTCGAATGTATGTTTCGGGCCTTGTAAGCCCGCTTAAGGGAGTAATGTGCATGCAAACGAAAAGTTTTAAATTGATCAAAATTTTATGGTCTAGTTTTATATGATTGGTTGAGTTTAAGTCCGGTAGCACCTTGAACCCTTTCTAGGTATCGGATATGGGCAAAGGGTGTTACATGCTCTTTTCCTATCTTCTTCTCACCATTCCTGAAATGCAGCTTCTCTATCCACTTCCCTCGTTATTGCCTTTACTTCCATTAGATCAATTTTCTCATGTGTCGCTATTTCCATCTAAGCCATTTGTTCTTTTAACATATCGACTTCTGTTTGTAAAGTTTGGCTCTATGAATAGGTGTATTGGTGTAAACTTGAGCCAGAAAACTCGATTAGGCTAACAAAATATCCCTCAAATCAAACCTGGCCATATCTTTCTAGACCAAAAACTTTGGTTATATGCTTCAAGTAAAATTTTAATAAGTTGGATGAATAAGAAAATGAAATGATAAGCTATATGTGTGTATATAAGAATGCAAATTGAAATTCACAAGTGTGTTAAAATTCATCCTAGATATGAAAATTAATTTAACTATCTGACATGAAAATCATAAGTCAAATACAGTTATGATATGGATATTATAGCATACGGATAAGTGTGAAATGAGTCTAAATACCCACTTGTTAAATGTGCCCATGTAAACTTGGTAGAAAGGTTATGAATTTGTTGGCATGCCAGTTAGGGTTATATGCCCATGTCTATACAAGATAGAGATAGAGTTGGAGTTCTACCGTGTTATTCATTGGTTGGGCATTTATTATGGACCATCGAGTGTACACTATCTCTTTAGAGACTATTTAGTGTGGTGGAGATCTGGCCCTTATGTGCGCTTTATTTTGCCTTCAAGCCATGCACTTATGTACCCTTGGTGTGGTGTAGTTTTATGCTCTCATGAGCTTATTTGGTTGGTAGTAGTTTCCCATGTGTCTGAGTCTATTTTACTAAGATTGCATTGGGCAAATTACTTGATATGGATAAGAAAATGATTATTGAAAATGAGTATGGATATATTGAATTATAAACTTTAATAAATAGTCATTATCATTACATGTATTTGTATTTCCATGATTGATACTATGGAATGTTTTTTAAATGTTGGTAAAAATGTGTATTATGCTATGTGTGTAAAATTAATTATGGTTATGGTTGTAAATGTTTTTCTATACTTAACTCGCCATGTATTTGTCATACATGTTTGTATTTAGTAATGTTAACGTTCTTATTGTATTTGGTATGCTCACCTCAAGGCAATGTAAGTATAGTGATTTACATTTGACCTTATTAAGCATTTTCTACTTACGCATTGTTGTCTTTGCGCGTAGATTATCAACTTTTGGATTCTTGATGCCTTGCTCAACCCCAAAATCTCATTATTATCAAGCCTATCAAGAGTATGAAAGTAGCATATTTGTAACTTGCAGCATGTACTTAAGGTGTCAGCATGTATAAATATGTTAGTTTCATAAGCTATATAGTACTCTAAAATTTTGTTTAAGTTTCATTGAGTTTGGAGGCCTAGTTGATACTTTTAACCTGGGATGCAAAAATATTTCCTTTGCATGCATGTATATACCTTTTCTTGGTAACGAGCTTTGATTAGTTGAAGATTTAACTTATTTTGAATGATACTATGAAGTTTTATTATGCTTGTCATGGTATATAAATGAGTTGATGGATGATAATTGAGTTTGAGCATGTTTTATGAATGAATTTTGGATGTTTATGGTCATTCTGTAAGCATGCTTTATGATTGTTATGTTTGGAGGTGTTTTGGTTGCTGGTCATGGTGTTTTAAACTTGAGTTTTGAGTCCCATGCGCCCATGTTTTGGTGCTAGGCTTTCAACTATCGAAACAAGTGAGTTAGAAGTCAATTTTTGGCTTTAAGAGTCTGGGTATCGGTAATTTTTCCTTGTGGTATCACAACAAGTTAAATAGATTACAAATTTCTATAGTTTTAGAGACTTGTATTGGTACTTCTCCAAAGGTACTTGTACTTCTCCTAAGAAGTACTTGTACTGTAACAACCCGTTTTTTAATGGTGTCAGAAACAGTGGTTTCAGGGCCACCAAATCCGATGAGTAAGTTCGTAAATATTATTATTTAATATTTACGAGTCAAATGTGATTTTTAAAAATGTTTTTGATTTGATAATTTATATTATATAAGTGATTTATTAAGTTCAAGTGGTTTTAGAAAATAAGGTATCGGGACCTTGTTTTCATAAACTGAGCCGTAAATATTTTTATAAATATTTATGGAGTGTCATTAAGGTGGTATTAAAGTTTCGTTAATAAATTTTAACATTTCGATAGGTAATTAATTAAAAAGGATCAAATTAAAAAAACTGCATTTACGGGACTCCGTTCCCGTAAATCAAACTCGTAAATATTTATTATAAATATTTACGAAGCTAGTTGTGTAGTTAATTAGGTTTCGATTAAGTGAATTTGCTTGAATTAAAAGTAATTAGATATAATGACTAAATTGCATATAGGGTGAAATTTGAATTATAGATTAAAGAAAAATTTAAGGGACTAAATAAGAATTATGCCATTGGCATTAAATGAGGCGACATAAAAATGAAGATATTTATAAAATTTAAAGTTAAAATATATATAATATTATAATAATAAACCTTAATGTTTAAGTATATATATTATATTATATTATATTATATTATATTATATTATATTATATTATATTATATTACAATAATAAAATAAAAAGAAATAGAGAAAGAGAAAGAGAAAGATAGAACCAAAAATAGAAGGAAAGAAAATAAGAAAGGAAGGAGAAAGCCACGGTCTTAGGGGCTTCAATTGTTCAAAGTTCAATTGATTAGTCAATTTCGTCCCTTTTTCTTTTAATTTTTATGTTTTTAGAATCCTGGTATTAAATACTACCTGACCCATGTCAAAATTTTAGAAATTATTGAGTTTTTAAGGTTCTTAATGTTGAATAATTTTAGTATTAGGGATTAAATTGATAGATTTTTAAGTTAGAAGTGAAAAAGGATTGAATTGTAAAATAAATTGTAAATTTTGAGTAATAGGGACTAAATTGTGAAAATTTTGAAATTTAGGGATTCTGTGAAATTAAAGAGTTAAATCTAGATTAAAGTGGAAATTGAATGCAAATATAAATTGATTGTGAAGAAATAAAATTAATCTCGATTTAGGGACTAAATTGGAATTTAGACAGATGTTGAGTAAAAATTGAAATATGCAATATGAAATTAAATTTTATTGTATTGATAAATTTTAATTGTTTTAATTCAGTAGCTAACGTTGTAACACCCCAAACCCGGCATAGACGTTATTGCCAAATCTGGCGATGTCACATGATCGTGTGTTTGAAAACTAAGTTATTACAATAAAATAATTTCCATGTTGTTCCCTTTCTGTATCGTTTTACGCATTTAAATCATTTGCTCTAAAATATTTTTCGTTGCGGAAGCTTTTAAAACAAAACAATTTAAGTAATCGTGGGTTTAGAAAATACTTTAGCTTTTTGAAAACCGAGCTTTTTGAAAATCGAACTTCTTACGACTAGCAGTTATAATTTAAAAAATAAAAAATAAAAACCTAATTACATCCCAATAAACCAAAAATAAACCATAAATCATAAATTAAAAATCGTATAAGTTTAAAACTGTGGCCACCGTCAAGTCCTCCGCTGCACCAATCCGTTTAGGTTTGGGATTCCCTGTGCACATTAAACAGAGAGAGGTGAGTTTACGTAAACTCAGTGTGTAATCCCACAGAAAACAACAATTGTAATTACAGTGCACCGTCAAACAGTCTTGGGCCTAAGCCATTTTCAGTATCTGTAATAGTTTAGCCTTAGCCATATTCAACATCAATATCAGTATGCACAAGGGCCTTAGCCCATCACAGCATCAGTAATAGATATACAGTATTCAGTAGCAAAGTCCTACTCAACCAGCCTCTACACACCATCTCTGCCCAACCCTACACACCATCTCTGCCCAACCCTACACACCATCTTCGTCCAACTCTACACTCTATTAGGGGATTAAATCAACCACCCATCCCTACACTCCAAGTAGTACAGGATGCGGTACATAAATAGTAATTTGCAGCTGAGCTGTCAGATAATAGGCTTAAGAGCCTTTCAGTACACTTCCTCCAAATATAAATAACCCAACCTAATGCAATGCAACGTAAAAATAGATGTCATGCTTCCATGCAACTATCAGTAAACATATACATATCAGTAAACAAGTATACAGACATACAGCTTATCATGCTTAGTCCAATCATCATTTATTCAGTTCACATAATTAAGGGCCTAAATAATGCTTACCGACCCTATAGTAGGTTCACAGTTGACTTGGGTGACCCGTGTAACCTTAGTAAACAATTCAGTAAAAATGGGCTCATATGCCCATGTGCCCTGCCTGTGTGGGCCCACACGCCCGTGTAGCCCACACAGCCTAAATTGGCCTTGGCCGTGTTGATCATACTGCCTGGCCTAGAATCCCACATGCCCGTGTGGACTACACATGTAGGCCCACACGCCTATGTGGCCCACACGGCCCAAAATAATCTAGCTATGTCTCGCCCACGACCTACCTAGCCATCACACGACCGTGTCCTTCGCACACGGCCTGGCCTCATTAATCACATGCTCGTGTTGGGTACACGGCCTACCATTTGGGTGACCATACGCCTGTGTGGCGTCGATAGTGGGGTTTCAGCTTTTTTCGAAACCCTATTTTCTGTATTTTCGGGTACACACCTGTATTTTTTTTGATGTCTAGACATTCCCAAGCACTCCAGTACTTATGATTGACCAATATTTCACTCATTTAATCATTTAAACCATTGAACTAACTAAAGCCGAAATAAAGTACTCTTTCCTAAAGTGATGAAAACTTACCCCAACACTTTGGATTGATTCGTTTACGAAATAGTATGATGAGAGCCTCGATTCCCATGAAACATTGCTGCCAAAACCCAGAAATCAGACTAACGAGAATACAAATAACATTTAAGAACGATAACAACCAACATACACTTACTACTCGCACGTGATCAATAATGTAAAGGGAAGAATGGAATAATACAAGTAACGAAAGACCAGGAGAAAATTCAAGAAAAGAAATTGATAGAGGAAAACAAGAAGATTGCTGACAGAAATTTGGAAAAAGGGAGAGAGAGCCGAAAATTGAGAGAAAAAAGAAAATAAGCAGATTAGACAATATTCTAATAACTTCCCTTCAATCTCCTCAAATCTCTCCCTACTATCACACAACTACACAGAATTTCAATTCTAATCAAGCTCATCCACCCACACGGCACGTGTAAAAGGGATTACTCCCTCGCATGCACAAGGATTTGAGCATAAAACATCCCGTATATTGACACTCCACTTAACCATCAGATCAGCAGTCCCATTCTGTTAATTACTTGCAAACTTTTAATTAAAAGCCTACTGACCAAAGATGAGGTTTATTAATAAAAATACCAAAATTTACCCAAGTCATGGCTTGAACTTGGGACCTCATACACACACTCAAAACGCTTAACCACTGAAGCAGACAAATATTTGTGTCACACATACATAAGAATAAAAATTAAAATTTGGGGTGTTACAATTCTACCCCTTTAAAAGAAAATTTCGTCCTCAAAATTTACCTGATCAGAATAGATGAGGATACTGCTGACGCATCTCATCCTAAGGCTCTCACGTGGCCTCCTTAGTGTTACATTCCGCCACAACACCTTCACTAAAGGAATAGACTTCCTCCTCAGAACCTTTACCTCGCGGTCTAGAATTTGAACCAGCTCCTCCTCAAAGGTCAAGTCTGGCTTAACCTCAATCTCCTCAACAGGAACAATATGCATAGGATCAAAGAGGTAGCACCTCAACATAGAGACGTGAAACACATAATGAATACGATCCAACTCTGAAGGTAGCTGTAACTGATAAGCAACCGGTCCTACTCGCTTCAGAATATGGTAAGGTCCAATAAACCTAGGGCTCAGCTTACACTTATGATCGAACCTTAGAATCTTCTTCCATGGTGAAACCTTAAGGAACACGAAGTCTCCCACAAAATACTCAATATCCTTTCTCTTCAAATTGGCGTGAGACTTCTGCCTATCAGAAGCTTCTTCCAGACGATCCCAAATTAGTCAAACCTTGTCCTCTGTCTTAGAAACAAACTCAAGATCCAGAACACGTCGCTTGCCCAACTCAGTCCAACATAAAGGAGTGCGACACTTACGGCCATACAGTGCCTCGTAATGTGCCATTTGAATGTTAGAATGGAAACTATTATTATAAGTAAACTCCGCTAATGGTAAATACTCCTCCTAACTGCCTCAAAAATCAATAATATAGCTCCTTAACATATCCTTCAGTATCTGAATCACCCTTTCAGATTAACCATCGGTCTGAGGATGGAACTTAGAACTGAAGTCCAACCTTAAACCCAAAGCCTCATGCAACTTCCTCCAAAACTGAGACATGAAGTGAGGATTCCTATCAGAGATGATTGAAACTGGTACTTCATGCAGTCTCACTATCTCCGAAATATAAAGTTTTGCCAGCTTCTGCAGTGAATAATCAGTATGAACCGATATAAAATGGGCGGATTTAGTCAATCGATCCACGATTACCCATACTTAATACTTCTTAGTGGGTGTTAGGGACAACCCACTAACGAAGTCTATAGTCACTCGCTCCCATTTCCATAGAGGAATCTTAACCGGCTGCAGCAAACCCAAAGGTAACTGTTGCTTAGCCTTAACCTGCTGGCAAGTTAGACATCTAACCACAAAATCAGTAATCTCTCGTTTCAACCCTGGCCACCAATATAACTTACGGAGGTCTCGGTACATCTTATTTCCACCGGGATGCATAGCATAAGGGCTATTATGCGCCTCCTTCAGTATAGACTGTCTCAAATCAGTATCATTCGGAACATAGATCCGTCCACGGAAACACAACACACCCTCAGAGTTCAATCCAAAATCTGTAGTGCCACCACTTTCAATCTGTCAGAACCGAAGACCCAAAGACTCGTCCTGCAACTACTTACCCTTAATCTATTCAATCCAAGTCGGTTTGACCTAAAGTTCGGCTAACAGACTACCGTCATCAAATAAGCTGAGGCGAGTAAACATCACCCTTAGATCTGTCATAGCTCTACGGCTCAATGCATCGGCCACCATATTGGCCTTACCAATGTGGTATTCAATGGTGCAGTCATAATCCTTAAGCAGCTCAATCTATCTACACTGCCTATGATTAAGCTCCTTTTGAGTGAGGAGATACTTGAGGCTCTTGTGATCGGTGTAGATGATACACTTCTCATTATACAGATAATGCCTCCAAATTTTTAGTGTAAATACCACGGCAGCCAACTCTAAGTCATGCATCAGATAATTCATCTCATACGTCTTAAGCTATCGAGACACATATGCTACCACCTTACCATCCTGTAATAGCACACATCTCCAACCAACATGTGACGCATCACTATAAACTGTGAACTCCTTTCCAGGTTCTGGCTGTGTCAAAACAAGAGCCTTAGTCAGTACAGTTTTGAGCTTCTTAAAGCTCTCTTGCTGCGCATCAATCCAATCAAAATGTATACCCTTATGTAACAGTTTAGTTAATGGTGCTGCGATCAATGGTAATCCTTCCACAAACCGCCGATAATAACCCGCTAGTCCCAAAAAACTGCAGATCTCAGACACGTTCCTTGGCTGCTTCCACTCAAACATAGCCTTGATCTTTCGAGGATCAACTCGAATCCCCTCAGTGGAAACCACATGACCTAGAAATGTCACATCACGTAACTAGGACTCGTACTTGCTAAACTTAGCATAGAGCTGTTTTTCCCTCAAAGTCTGAATAATAACTCTAATGTGCTTGTCATGCTCACCCTCAGTCCTTGGGTAAACCAATATGTCGTCAATGAACATCACCACAAATCGATTCAAATAAGGCTAAAATACTCGATTCATCAAATCTATGAAAGCTGCCGGTGCATTAGTCAGTCCAAAAGGTATCATTAGGAACTCGTAGTGACCATAACGAGTCCTAAATGCCGTCTTATGTACGTCAGCCTCCTTGACCCTCAATTAATGATACCCAGACTGGAGGTTAATATTGGAGAATAACAAAGCTCCTCGAAACTGGTCAAAGAAGTCATCAATCCTCGATAGTGGGTACTTATTTTTAATAGTCAACTTATTCAGTTGCCAGTAATCGATACACATCCTCGTGGATCTATTATTCTTCTTAACAAATAGTACCGATGCTCTCCACAGAGACACACTAAGGTGAATGAACCTACGCTCCAATAACTCCCAAATCTAAGCCTTATGCTCCATAAACTTCTTCGGTGCCATTCAATAGGGGGTGATGGACACCAGAGTTATACCTAGAAGTAGTTCAATCCTAAACTCCAAGTTGCGATTCGAGGGTAAACTTGGTAGCTTCTCAGGAAAGACGTCCGAAAAATACTTTACTGTTCTGATGTCCTTAACAGTAGAGTCCCTAGAATTAGAAATATTTACGTAGGCCAAGAATACCTCACATACCTTACGAACCAATTTCTCTGCCACCAGTACAGAGATCACATTAGATAAATAATTCTGGTGCTCTCTAATCATGAATACCTCATTATCATCCTCAATCCTCAATACGACCTTCTTAGTCGCACAGTCCAAGCTGACATGGTGCTTGACTTACCAATCCATCCCCAAAATTAAATCGAACTCTCCAAATGGAAGCTTCATTAGATTAGCCAAAAAGATTGCCCTTTGAACCTCTAAAGGGACGTCTTTAAACAATTTGTTAACTCTTATGGATTGCCCCAACAGACTCAGTACAGTAACCTTACTCGTAGTGCTCTAAACCAAAATCTCCAAGTTTTCAGACACAGTATATGCTATATAGGAGTGAGTGGGCCCTATATCTATCAATGCAATATAATGTACATCATGGATAAGAAACGTACTCGTGATGATGTTCGGAGTATCTTTATCCTCTCAGTGGCGTACAGCATATACTAGAGTCAGTTGTCTTGCCTCAGTCTATCCAGCACCTCTGCCCAATGCTTTCTGCCCATGGCCCATACCATTACCACCCCTAGCCTAACCACGGCCTCTCGGTGGCTGTTGTGCTACCCTTTGTGGCTGTACAGTACCAGTACTTGAGCTTGCATCTGATCGATCCTCAGCGGACACTCCCTAATACGATGATTCAATGATCTACATCTTAGACACGCCATAGTCCTTCTCCAACACTGGCCCTGATGGTGTCTACCACAAACTTCACAAGGCTACGGTTTAGTACGGGTTACAGGGGGCCCAGCTCTAACTAGCCCATCAACTTTGGCCTTTTTTCTTAGGCCTTTGTATAGAACATGAGGGCTCTAAATCCCTCTTGGTCCTACCTCTCTCCTTATCTTGGTTTTGGCGCTCAGCGTGCTTAACTTCCTCGGCGATCTTCGCCTTCTTGACTAGTGCAGAGAAATCACGCTTCCTTTGCGGAGCTATCAGAGCTCTTAAATTATCCCAGAGGCCATCCTCAAAGCAGATACATTGCTCGTACTCAGAGGCTACCATACCTCGTGTATAGCGGCTCAGTCTTAGAAACTCAGCCTCATACTCAACCACTGATCGATCTCCCTGTGTCAGATTCAGAAACTCCCTCCTACGGGCGTCCATATAATTGGCTCCCACATATTTCCTCTGGAAGGCGGTCTTAAAGGACTCTCAAGTCAGTCATTTGGGCTGAGCGCCCTACTTAACAATAAGCCACCACTGATAAGCCTCATCACTCAACAGTGAAACTGCACCCTTTAATTTTTGTTTAGGGGTGCAATTTAGATCATCCATGATCCTCTCCATGGCCACAATCTAGTACTCGGCCACATTAGAGGTGACTCTAGTGACACCCTTGAAGAGCTCAGCTCCATTGGACCGTAGTCGTTCCGTAACCGACCCTCAGCCCCTAGATCCAGTATTGGGCCCAGCGACCCTCTCCAAAATCCTTAGTATAGCTTGGGACATTGCGTCGTCCCCAACCATGTGATCTTGAGAACCAGTCTCAGTAGTAGGTGACACTGGAATTTCACTCGTATCCAAATTCGATATGTTACCAGATGATGAGGACTTAGCTCGAGCCCCTCTACGGCCTCTACCATGGCCTCTAGTACCCTATTTACGGATACCTCGTGTGCTCATATCTAATCAATTTTATCTGTATTAAGAATTTTATGAATTAGTTACAGTTACAGTTTTAGTATTTATTAACAGATATTTTATAGAACAGTATCAGTAATTTAGAATTTGTTCTCGTATGTCGCAGTCTTTAGCAGTTTACTATAGTTTCAGTCTTACTATAGTTTCAGTATATACTAACTACAGTATTTTTACAGTATACTACTTATAGTAGTTTCAGGATATCATAGCATTTCCAATTCAAACCTATATCAATTTCAGAATACTTACAGGATCGGCGCCGAAGACTCGGTGTACCACATACTCAATAAAAGCATTTCAATCATTTAATAGCCAATTCTTTAAAATCAAAATTTATAACCTATAAACAATTGAGTTTTACAACTTGGCTTTGATACCACTAAATGTAACACCCCAAACTCGGCCTAGACGTTATGGCCAAATCTGGCGATGTCACATGATCGTGTGTTTGAAAACTAAGTTATTGTTCATTTCCATGTTATTACCTTTCTGTATCATTTTACTTATTTAAATCATTTGCTTTAAAACATTTTTCTTTGCAGAAGCTTTTAAAACAAAACAGTTTAAGTAATCGTAAGTTTAAAAAATATTTTAGCTTTCTGAAAATGAACTTTCTACAACTAGCAATTATAATTCCAAAAATAAAAATAAAAATAAAAATAAAATCCAAATTACATCCCAATAAACCAAAAATAAACAATAAATCATAAATTAAAAATCGTATAAGTCTAAAACTGTAGCCACCGTCAAGTCCTCCGTCGCATCGATCTATCTAGGTCTAGAGATTACATGTGTACATTAAACATAGAGGGTGAGTTTACGTAAACTCGGTGTGTAATTCCATAAAAAACAGCAACAGTAATCACATTGCACAGTCAAATAGTCTAGGCCTAAGCCCTTTTCAATATCTGTAACAATTTGGCCTTAACCCAATTCAGTATCAGTATCAGTATGTATAAGGACCTTAGCCCATCACAACATCATTAATAGATATACAGTATTTAGTAGTAAAGTCCTACCCAACCAGCCTCTACACACCATTTCCGTCCAACCCTACACTTCATGTGGGGATTAAATCACCTACCTATCCCTACACTTTAAGTAGTATCGGATTCTGTATATAAACAATAATTTGCAGCTGAGCTGCCAGATAATAGGCTTAAGAGCCTTTCAGTACACTTCCTCCAAATATAAACAACCCAACCCAATGCAATGCAACGTAAAAGTAGATGCCATACTTCCATGCAACTATCAGTAAACATATATATATATATATATATATATATCAGAAAACAAGTATACATGCATACAGTTTATCATGCTCAATTCAATCATCATTTATTTAGTACACATAATTAAGGGCCTAAATAATTCTTATTGACCTTACAGTAGGTTCACAGTCGACTTGGGCGACCCTTGCAATCTTAGCAAACAATTCAGTAAAAATGGGCTCATACGCCCATGTGGCCTGCCCATGTGGCCCACACGACCTAAATTGGCCTTGGCCGTGTGGATCATATGGCCTAAATTGGCCTTGATCGTATGGATCACATGGCCTGGCCCAGAATCCCAAACGCCGGTGTGGACTACCTGTATGGGCCCACACGCCCGTGTGGCCCACACAGCCCAAAATAATCTAGCCCGTGTCTCGTACACGGCCTACCTGGCCACCACACGAATGTCTCCTTCACGCACGGTCTGGCCTCATTGATCACATGCCCATGTTGAGGCACACGGCCTACCACACGGGAGATCACATGCCTGTGTGGTGTCGACAGTGGGGTTTTCGACTTTCACTAAAACCTCTTTTTTTTTACGTTTTTAGCTACACACCTATATCGTTTTTTATGTCTAGACACTCTCGAGCACTTCAGTACCTATGATTAACCAATATTTCACTCATTTAATCATTTAAACAATCGAACTAACTAAACCTGAAATAAAGTAATCTTCCCTTGAGCGATGAAAACTTACCCTCAACACTTCGAATTGATTCATTTAGGAAATAGTATGATGAGAGCCTCGATCCCCATGAAACGATACTGCCAAAACCCTGAAATCAGACTAACGAGAATACAAACAACATCTAAAAATGATAACAACTGACATACACTTACCATTCGCGCGTGATCAACGATGTAAATGGAAGAACGAAAGAATACTATTAATGAAATACCAAGAGAAAATTCAAGAAAAGAAATTGATAGAGGAAAACAAGAAGATTGCCGTCAGAAATTTGGAAAAAAAGGAACGAGAGTCGAAAATTCAGAGAAAAAAGAAAATAAGCTGATTAGGCAATATTCTGATAACTTCCATTCGATCTCCTCAAATCTCTCCCCACTATCACACAATTACACAGAATTTCAATTCTAATCAAACTCATCCACTGACACACCACATGCAAAAAGGATTACTCCCTCGTATGCACAAGGATTCGAACACAAGACCTCCCGTATATTGACACTCCACTTAACCATCAGACCAGCAGGCCCATTCCGTTAATTACTTGTAAAGTTTTAATTAAAAGCCTACTGACCAAAGATGTGGCTTATTTATAAAAATAACAAAATTTGCCTAAGTCATGGGTTGAACTTGGGACCTCACACACACACCCAGAACAGTTAACCACTGAAGCAGACAGATATTTGTCACACATACACAAGAACAAAAATTAAAACTTGGGGCGTTACAAACATCGTACTGGAATCCTCAACTAAAAAAGGAGGAAGATAAAGTTGACGAGAAATAGCTCGGAATTTCTGGTTTATATTTCTATAATCTAAATTTAGTTATTAATTGTTATAATTCAATTTAATGTATATGGTAAGTGTTGAGGTGAGAATTATTGTGTTTTGCAATTGAAATAGATTGATTTAGTATGTGATGAAATTATTGAATTTATATTGATTGAATTGTTATATATTTATAATATATTGATTATTTGAATTGAAATGAATATTGGTTGTATTTGAAAAGTGAATTGAAACCTTATTAACTGTATCGGGCTGAGTAGGATATAGATGGCATGCCATAAGATTAGAAGAGTTCAGGGATTTCTTCGACTTTGAGTCGATGAGACACTGGGTGTCAATTTATTACTTCAGATTAATTCAATGAGGCACTGGGTGCCAATTTACTTCGGTTTAACTGATGAGACAGTAGGTGTCAAATTATTACTTCGAATTATCTGATGAGGCACTAGGTGCCAAATTGGTGTGTTTTGGTTGGATTCGTGTATTCGTTTGAGTCTGAGTTGTGTTAATAGTGGTAAATGGATAATAAAGTTTTATAATTGATATTGAAATGGTATGGTATGAGAAATGGAAGTGAAATAGTGAATTGAAAATAGAATGTGAAATATTTTGCAAATATACGAAATATATGAGTTATATACTCATGAAATGACTATGAAATGGATATTGCAATTGTATAATGAAATGTGAAATAAATTGTGAAAATAACAAGTATGAGAAATGAGATATTTGTGAAACAAATGAAATATGGTATGGTTGTTGTTATAATTTAATATTAATATATGTTTATATTTCAATTTATATTTGTAATTTCTTATCTTTAAATATTCAGATTATAGAAATACCACTGAGTTTATACTCAGCGTACAGTTTTATTTTCCGTGCGCAGGTTAGTTACTTAATTTTGATCGCTGATTCAACATCCAACAACAATCCCAAACTCAAATGTGTTGATGTTTATCCTTTGTGTCGGCATGTACCTAGGGTGTCTAACTATTAATCATTTTGTGGAATGATTGTAAATAAGATTATAAGTTTAACTTTGGTTGGTTTTATATATATGTGTGTGTGTGTGTGTGTGTGTTTGTTTTTGAAGCCATATTATGGCATGATAAATTGAACTAAATCTAGATAGGTGCATGTGAATTTAACTTTATGTTTAAGTGCTCATGAACTAGGCAAATTGATTTGGATTTGGTATGTTTATAATTTGGATTAAAATGATGCTTTGATGACTTGTTTTGATAATATGAAATGTTTGAAATTTCTGTATGTTTGATTTGTAAGCTCCGGAAATACTCCGTAACCTGGTTCCGGTGAGGGATACGGGTTGGGGGTGTTACATGTACTTCAACAGAGGTACCAATACCACTACTCCAATTTTCCCATCGTACCATTTTAGGCCATTTCGATTTTTCGAGGTCCATTTTAGGTTTTGAACATCTCTAATTACCTCTGAACTACTTCAAAATGATTTTAAATTATTTCTAATTTCTTTTAAATTATCCTAAACTTAGATTAGTGATTCTATAAAAATGTTTTAAAGTTTAAATTCTTAAATTTTTCTAAGTTTTCTTGTTCGTTCATTCTCCTGTTGTTGGAAAAAATCTAGTTCGAAAACTATTTTCTTACACAACGGGAAATTAAAATTTTGAAAATCGAGCCGTATTGTGATATTTATAGTACTAAACCCTTTACCAAAATTTTACCTTTATTTTCGACTAGATGGATCCTTGTTGTCCGGCTTTCAACCGAACGACCTTCTCTACTATTCTCGTACCACAAACTACTTTGGATGTGGGCTCGAACGAATTCAAATCAAACACAAAACCAAAAATTATTTATTTTACTTTTAGTGGGAAAACAAAATTTTCTCTTTAATAAAAATTGGTAGAATTGTCATTTCAGAAAATAGAATTTATACTTAGAAATTCGAGCAGAATAATAATATCTCAAAGTTGTGTATTTAGTCCTACCAGTGCTACCTATTTATAGGGAGAAGAAGTGAAACTCTTGTTAAATTAGAAGAAGTCTATTTCAAAAGTAAAAAAAAAAAAAGTCCTAGTCTAACTATGATTAGGGTTTGTCGTCCCTAGTATTAGCATGGAGGATTTTTGGGCTTCTCCCATATCAGGTTTAATTATAAGTACTTCCTGGGCTTTTAACCCAATACTTTATAATTCAATCCAACCCAATACTTTTTTTTCTATTTCCCAAAATAAACATCATAAATTAATTTAAATAAATAAATAAAATTCCAATTAAATAATTTTCTCAACTCGATTCTAATTCAGTTAAAATCATGAAAATTTTACACTAAAAGAATCTATGAGAAAATATATTTAATATTTCTACATTCAACGGATTCGCTATGACCAATTAATATAATTCCATTTTCGAACTTTAATTATTTAATTATTAAATAATAAATCAGAAAACCATAAATTAAATTTTCAGGTAATTTTCATTTAGAGAAAACCACATTCATTTTCGAATATCTCTTATTTCTCTATCTTTACTATTTATATCCATTTTTGTTTATTTGATTCAATATGCAATTCATTTTTTTGTTTCAACGAGTTAGCGGAGGGACAGATTGGACATATGTGATTAGGGTTCAAATATTTTGTAATTAAGTTCTAGCTTTTCACCTATTAATTATAAACTCATTTAGTCATGAAGTCATTTCGCTATAGTATCGTGATTGAGCTCTCCCTAATCATATACCATCGCGAAAGCAACTCGATCAGTACTCATCCAATGATCTCGTGATAAGCGTGTTACCCTCATAAGATATTCTTAATCTCTTTAGGATAAAACTGCTCTATGATCTTATTTATCTCATGGTAATCATTACATCTTCTTTCATGAAAAGTCAATTACCATGAAATAGTGATAAAGTCATTCATCATAATGATGAATAGCCCGTGGCCACATTTACTTTTCATCATCATGTAATGCTAATAAGAGGATATTGTTTACCTGTGTCTTGGGCTATGAATTCTATTATTGTGAATGATGCTATATATTACAAAAGTCGTGTACCCAATGCACCAGCTTTCGGTTCCTTGTCTATTTGAACTCAGGCTTTCACTTACATTAAAGTATACAAGTCACGTGTACATAATTCTTCATCCACTCAAGATTAAGGTATGCCACACGTTGAACGTCAAAAGTGAATAAATCCATAAATGAATTTAAGATCTATTCTTCTTGTGTCCAGTTTGATGTACTGTCAATACAGCCAGTCACATCTATGTCTCTATCTTTTAGGAGTCATTCGCTCTGATGCCTAAGATAAGGCATCTCCCTAATTGAACTTGATATGACATATTAATCTTTCAACCAGTTTGCTCATTTTCAATTAGACTAATGCTATGTTTATGTTCATATACTAATATAAGATGTCTTTTTGTATTACAATCCGATCACGTAATATTGTTTAGTCTTAGTTAAACATTAGACAACCATTGAGCTAATACTTGCTTTTATTTTGCTTTACATGCAAAAACCACACGAGGACAATATATAAAGGGTAGTAATGTAATTCATGAATAATTTTATTAACCAATCTATTAAAAAAATTACAAGTGTACATGGACGAAAATACTACATTTAGGGCACCAGATCCAACACCAATAGCATCTCTCATTCGTACTGATCGTCAGAACGGATGAAAGCTATTACAAAATAAAAGACATCATTGTGAGATGTAGTACAACATCATGACATTATAGTAGTTAAAGTTGTAATGTAACTGACTATTGTCATGGAACTGAGGTATATAGAGGAATTTCTTACTAAGTTTGTTGGAGTCTAGCACTAAAGGGTGATGTTGGGCATTGTAACCAATGAGGTCATGACATTAGATGCCAAAGTCACAAGATCATATACTTAAAAAAGTTTTTCCATCAAATTCCATAATCAAACTTCATACTCCAAAATAGCAAGAAAAAAGGTTATCCATTTATCCTTTGCAAGGTTATATACTTTATGTTTAACTCAATAGTCCTAAACTCTTATCTTTTAGACCATGACTTTCTAGGACCATCAATGAAAACCCCTGCAAGGTAATCACGGTTAAGTTTATATGGTATCTCATGGCTTATATGTTTCAAAAGTTTGTTAATAATAGCTAGGTTAAATTAAAAGTAATAGCCATGCATATATGCCTTCATATAAAAATTTGAGTTATTATCCTTGATGGACTTCTTTAGATTAGAGTAAATTTTGAGAACAATTACTCTCGCATATGTTTCAAAATAGCTACAATATAGTAGAGATTTTAAGGCTCAACAATTGTGTCGATCTCATGTCTATGAAAGCTTATCTCACAAATGTTATTTTCATTGATGGAGCCTTTTTGTTTTACGATCTTCATCCTATTCTTGCAAGAATCAAGAAACTTTGGTTTCTTTAGTTTAATGGAATATTCAATTTCAAAATTGGCACAACTATCATCTTCAACCTTTTATAGCGGTCCTTGACAGTAAGAGGCACATTAAGTCTCCTAGTTCTCTTTATTACATTGTCATCATCTTCATCTACAATGGTCATTGCCTTCCCTTTATCAATTGCTTTCTTTGCTGCACATATCAATTTTCTTTCCAATCTACCCGACAAAACTTGAGTGGATTTTTAAGATAGTACACATATCATAATATTAGATCATCTATATTATACATATTTGTTTTTCTAGAGGCTTTTGCTTTAAAAGTATAGGCAAAAGGATCTAAAAAGCCCTTAGTAAAATTAAAAAAAAAGAATCAATTGAGCCCTTAGGGAAAGGTTCACCCAATTGAGCCCTTAGTGATGAAAAAATCAATTAAGCCCTTTAGTTAATGGAAACCATAGTTGATCAATAATGGATGTTGATGTGGTTTACGGAAGCAACGAGAAAATAGCACGTGGCAACCACAAGGATAAGCATGTCATGTCAGCATATATTTAAAAAAATATTAAAATTTATGAAAAATGCATGTTTAGAATGAATCTGGATAAAGAATGTCTAGATTTATCTGAATGTGGATATCTTTATCGAGGCTCATTCTAGATGTGTTTTAGATATTATAAAAAAATATTGAAACATTGTAAAAATTGCTAGCGACTATAAAAATTATTATTAAATTTTATAATAATTATTAATATATATAGGAATAAAGGAGCAAGCTAACCCTAAAGGATACATGAATAAGGAAAGGTTGATGTTTTGTTATTTAAGGTAAACTGCATAAATGTTCACTTGACTATTAGAAATTTTCTTGTTCGGTCACACAACTTTAAAAAGTTATAAAATGATTACCTGACTTATTCTTTCTTATTTTTTAAATTTAAAACCTTTAAATGCTAAGAGCCGACTAATGTGGTTGTTAACTTAATGATTTTTTTAACCTTTATTTTTATTCCACATAATTTCCATATCATATTATAAACAAATAATTTTAACCCAAAACTACAACATTTTCATCTCCTCTTTACTGATAATAACAAGGAATCATCATTTTCAAGAATTTTGAAATATTTTTTTCAAGTTGAAAATCATGAGTTTTTGGATCAAAGTCGATTGAAATGGGTACACTTTTTTTGTAAGGAATCATTGAAGCTCTCCAAAATAACTTATCATCTTATAATTTATGTTTTAAATTCATTAGATGAGTAAAAGCATTCATTGAAAAGTTCGGGCTAGTTTAGCAATGCTGCTAAGAAGCATTTTTGGGACAAAAGGCACTTTTAAGATAAAATTATTCTTAAAGAAGATGCTTTTGAGAGAAAACAAATGTTTCTCAAACACCAAAAACTGGCCAAATACAGAAGCAGAAAATTTGAGCTTTTGTTGCAACCAAAATCATTTTTGGGTGTTGAATTACTTTTTCACATTCATTTAAGCAAAACCAACGATGTTTTTTTTTATTACTACACACCAACCAAAATAACTTTTTCACCGGTTCTTTCAAATTTTGTAGCAGCTCTTTGAACTACTTTCCTAACTTTTCCTTTCTTTGGTTCTTCAACTTTTGCAGTAGTTCTTTATACTACTTTCCCTTTTTTCATTTTCTTTGAAAAAAAGTCTGATTTTTAAAGTAGCAGTGGAAGAGGACTAGCCCTTTTTCTTCAAAGATACATCTTTTAATCTTTGTTCATTCAAGGTATGCTTTTTTTTTCTTTGTCCTTTTCCACTTTCTCCGTAAGAGGTAAATAGTTTTGGTCTCCATCTAAAAATGGGTTTTGTTTGGTCTCCTTCTATTCACTTTGTTGTTCTTAACTCTTGACAAGCTGTATAGGATTTGCTTTTGTGTTCGTTGATAGTATAATGTTTAATTTGTTGATTATTCCTTTTCAAATTTCTCGTTGAATGCTTGACTTTATTACTGATTTTGATCTATAAATGAATATCAATAGCGAATTTACCTGAGCTATTTGAGAATTCCCTGTCAAATTTCTATGATTTGCTTGTTTGTTTCGCTAGCTCAAGAAGCATGTCCACCAAAAGTATGAACCCGACTAAACTCTCACTTGTATGCTTTTAGATATATGTCCATATACATAATGTTTAACTTGTAAAATACTTATCTAAAGAATTTTTTGAAATTCATGAACAAACATAAATAGTATTGTCGTATGTATGGGATGATTGATATATGCAAAATACATTTAAAGATTATTTATTTATATTTTAATAATTTTGTAATATTGATTTTCATTTTTTCTATATGTGATCATATATATTTATATAATAGATGGAAAGTACTTCAGTTGTTGAAGTTAGTGGTAAAAATGTCAAAGCAATGTGGGATAAGAGATTGACAGAAATATTTTGTGATCTTTGTATTAAAGAGATATTGGAAGGCAATAGGTTTGATACTCATTTCACAAAAGAGGGCTAAAAATAGCAGTCAACTTTGAGAATGAAACAGGCAAGACTTATTCACAAAGACAATTTAAAAATAGGTAATTAGTAATTATTATTAGTTTTTATTTTTTTTTCTTATTTATGAGGCTATTCTTAATTTCTTATTAAAGTATGAATTTATATATAGGTTGTGCCTGAAGCTCAAAAATTTATAACTTTGAGTATTGATCTTAAATTCGAAGGGAAGTTGGATCAAATGTTCATAAGGATAGTTGTCACCGGTGATAAAGCATGGGCACCTTCTACGGGTACACTCCCTAGTGACTTTTTTGAGGATTTTGACAATGACATACTTGAAGAGAATGAGGAAGAAAATGTAATAAATAATGTTCACATTTCAAGTCAAGTGCGACGTGACTTTGATGAAAACAATCAAAAAAAGAAAAACACCTGAGGTAGGAACTATACATTTTAAAATTGGAAGGAAGAAATCCTCAAAGAAAATTGAAGAGGCTGTAAGATTGTCCAGTCAAATTGGAAAATTATGCAGTGCAGCTGACAATATGAGTCAAGCTACATCTAGTTTGACTAATGTTATGGATCCGTATGGTATTCCACAAGCAATCAAAGTGCTTGATAATTTGTTTGAAGAAGTTCCAAAAGTTAGTTCGCTATACTTTTTCTCGCTGAAATTATTAATCAATAAGGACGTGCGAACTGTGTTTTTATCAATTAATCCCAAGATTAGAGCTTGGTGGCTTAAGATGAAAATAGAGGAGAGTTCAAAATTTTCTAGTCTTCTAGGGTCTTGAGATATCTACCATGTGACTCTTAAATGCCATCCATGTGTAATCTTTGTTTAACTATTTATATTCTATTTATTTATATGTAATTTAGTTTTATCAATAGTTGTTTATATTTGGTTTTTGGATATAGAATTTGTTTACAGGTGATAAGTATGGTTGACAATTCCAGTGGTGATGGAAGTGATGATTAAAGGGAAAAGAAGAGATTTTACAACGCATGGAAAGTTTTTACCTGTTATTTCATGTTGCATCTTTTTCTGTGCAATTATATTATGAGAAGTATATACTGAAGCAGCCATACATAGGTGCAAAACAGTCAGGATAGGCATGGATCCAAAAGATCCTTGACGGTCATGAATCACTTTGCATGATTAATTTTAGAATGTCAAAAATTGTATTCACAAGCTTGTTGAGAGTTTTGGAAACAATATACAATTTGCAAACTTCAAGACACATATCTTCTCATGAAATGTTGGGAATTTTTTTTGTACATCTTGGGCATGGATGTAAAAGTTTCCCAATGTCGAGAAAGATTTCAAAGGTTTGGAGCAATAATAAGTCGACACTTTGCAATTGTGCTTGAGAAAGTTTCAAGGATGGCCATTGATATAATTGCACCCGATGATCGTTCTTTTAGCTCAATACTCGAACAAATACGTAACGATTCTAGATATATGCCGCATTTTTAAGGTAAAAATTTAAAATCATATTATTATATTTTAATATTTTTTAACTAAAAATATGCATGAGACTAATATGATTATTTGTTCAGGATTGTATAGATGCAATTGATGATATACATATTGCTGCTATTTTTCCACCAAATGAACAAATTTCCTACATTGGAAGAAAATGTGTCTCAACTCAAAATGTTATGGCAGGATGTGATTTTAATATGTGTTTCACATTTGTTATGGCTGGATGAGAAGGACTGACTCATGACATTAGAATATTTTTTGATGCAATTCAAGATTTAAAATACAAATTTTCGCACCCATCAAATGGTAGAATATTTAATTTATTTCTTTTTTAAATAATAAAGTATAAGTTCTTTAATTGTTAATTTAAAAAATAAACAACTCTTGAATTAATTATTTATTATATTATGAAATGTAGAAAAATATTATCTTGTTGATTCTGGATATCCTCAAATGAACAATTGTCTTGGACCATATAGAGGACAACAGTATCATTTACTTGACTTTCATAGAGGCAAACCTATATCTGGTAAAGAAAATATATTTAATCATTTACATTCATAATTACATGGTATGACTGGACAAACTTTTGGTGTTTTGAAAAAAATGTGTCATTTTAAGGGATATGTCAAGTTATAGTTTTAAAAAGCAAACAATGATCATTTTTGTTATAATGGCGATACACAATTTTATCCAAAAACATGTTGGTTGAAATGATACAGATTTTATGGAATATGAAAATATTGACAGGGCATATAAGAATGTTATTGATCCAGAAGATGTGCATAATGGAGAAAGTGATGGTGATGGTGAATCAAACAATTCAAGTGGTTATGAAATGGAGTTAATAAGAGATGCCATAGCTTGTAATTTAATGAATTCACTTTAAATTGCAAATGTTAATGTAACATTTTTAATATTTATATTGAGTATACAATTATTACCCTTTTTTAAACTTAATTCAAATACATAGAATATTTGAATTTGTTAAGTTTATATTTTCTATGTTATGTTAATATCTAATATAGTTTATATATTCAAATTACATTTTACAAAAAAAATTATACAAATTATTTTAAATATATTTAACTTTTCTAATTCATGTATTAAAATATTTATAAAAAGTTATAATAATTTTTTTATTTTATTTTAATCTAATTTGATATATTTCATATATAATAACATTAACGCATTTTAATATCATTTAAATATATCTTTTTTTTGTTAACATCATCAGGTCTAAAATAGACATTTTATCTTTTTAAAATATTTTTTTCACAATAATACTAAACACTTAAATATTAATCCAAACCTTTCAAAATCACTTTTCTAATAAGCACTTTTCCAGGACACTTTTTAAAAGTATTTCTCACTCTTCTATTAGTCACGTTTACTAATGATTAGTAATTTAACAATTTGAGATTTAAGAAAGGAGAAACAATAAGTCAAATGATATTTTTGTATTTTTTAAAGTTAGATAATCTAATAAAAATAATTTAATATTGAGTCATCATTTATATAATTTATATTTTTTTGAATAAAATCAAATTGGGCATATTTTATTGAAACCATAAAACTAATAAATGTTCTATCAACAATAAATGGGAAAAAATACTAGCCTAATCATTAGACTAAAAAGAAACAAAACGACGGCTAAAAGAAGAAGCACAAAGACCTAAACTAATTAAAAACAATAAATAAACTTAAAATCCCCATCTGTTATGAATGACCTATCTCCAACTTTGCCTTTTACACAGATAACTTTTCATTTTCATTAGAGATGAGGCCTGAGAGTTTTGATTAGGGTTGCTTTCAAATCCCCCCTTCCCTGTTTCCTTTTCTTCATTTCAATCAGTTTCCCGTGGGTGATCCAGTTCCCACTATCTATTGGTGTAGTAAGGGACCTCTCCAAGCAGGTAAATCATGTCCATTTCCTTTAAACTTGTTGTAGCAATTGTGTAGGCTAAGTGGTTAGCCGATCTTGGAACATAATGAAATGTAATGGTCTGAAACTTACTTTTTTCTCTTTGAATGTTTCAAATATGTGCACTAACTTGCGATTTGTCCACCGATTGTGCCATGCATTTGTTGATGATGGACTTGGAGTCACCCTCAATAACAACCTTTGTGTAGCCTATTTCTAATCCTGTGAGAACAGCTTCGGAGCAGGCAATCGCTTCCGCATCAAAGGCCATGCCTACCGCTATATGAAGGTAAGAATTAGAAATTTCAACCTTCCCATTTTCAGTTCTCGCCACTATCCTGGATGCTGATATGTTATTTTTACTATCAAACGAGGTGTCAAAATTGATTTTGATTTTTTATTTCTCAGGGGCTTTCCAGTTTTCAACTTCCTGGTTAATTTTAGGTTGTCTCCCATTTAATCCATCAATTTCACCAATATAATATTTAACATGATTTGCTGCATCTTCCTTTGTATATGACTTCTCCTCATGTAAATTTCTATTTCTGTCAAGCCATAGTACCCATATTCCATAGACAAAAACGTGATGCTGGGTTTCTCCATATTTACTAAAAATTCATGTAAGCTAATCAAACCATCCACTGGGTTCACCTGGATTTATCCATTCGAAATCTAATCTTCTTTATAACTCTGTTGCTACAGGACACTCAACGAATGTATGCCACAGATTCTCAGAGCAAGCTTTACATCTAGGACACTTATCATCTCGGACCAATCTTCGTTGATACAAGTTGGCCATCATGGGAATATAGTTTCGCGTTATCGGCATAGCATAATTTTAATTTTATTTGGTATTTGGAGTGTCTAGAGTTGTTTGTAAAGTGGTTTGGCTGTATTTTGTGTAGCAGTAGAGTCTGATGCATAATTTTGGATCTGTAATAGTTTATAAGCACTACGAACTATGAACTTACCCGAGGGCTCTCCATGCCAGATGACCATATCAGCATGCTCGTCTAACACTAGTGGGATTCGTAGGATTCTGTTCGCATCGTTTGCCTCAAGGTATTGCGAATCAGTTCTTCCCTCCACTTCCTATAATTACTATCAATTAACGATGCAATAGTAGTAATATCAATATGAAGAATAGGATAACAAACTCTATAATTAGCTACCCCTGGTAGCCACGTATCCTCATTAATTAAGATATCTTCAACAGTGCCAACTCTCCACCCCAAACCTTTTTTAAGAAGACCTTTTGCTGTCCAAATGCTTTTCCACGTGTATGAAGGTCTACGTCCTAGCCCTGCTTGTAGAAAATTAGTGGCCGGGTAATACTTTGCTTTTAATACCTATACTACTAAAGAATCTGGACACTCAAGTAACTGCCAGCCTTGCTTAGTGAGTAGAGCCACGTTAAACTTGGCCAAATCCCGGAAACCTAATCCTCCTTCATATTTTAATTCACAAATATTCTTCCAACTGCACTAGTGTATTCCTTTCCGTCCATGACCCTTCTGCCACTAGTACCTTGTAATAATTGATTCCAATTCCTCGCATAAAGTTTTTAGCAAAAGAAAACACATCATAGAATAAGTTGGAATCGCTTGCAAAACTGATTTAATAAAAACCTCCTTTTCCCCCTGTGACAAGAACCTAGAACTCCATCCATCATTTTTTCTTTTCATCCTATCCTTTAAATTTTGGAAAGAAGTTTTCTTTTTCTTCCCAATCAAATTAGGGAGACCTAGGTGTTTCTCAATATTAGTTGATCTTCTTATGCCTAGTAAGCCTATAAATATTGATTTGTCTGCTTCTGTAGTATTCGTGCTAAAAAATATTGTAGACTTTGCAAATTTCACACACTAACTAGAGCAGAATTCATATTCTGCCAAAATATTCTTGATCTGTCGAGCTCCTAAAGATGTTGCCTCACCAAAAATGATGTAGTCGTCCGCAAAGAGAAGGTGTGAGATCTTAGGTCCTTATCTGCTAGCTTTCAATCCTTTGATTTCCTTATTAGAGCTGAGTGTATAATTGAGAAGAGACATTCACTGTAAATTAGAAATAAATAGGGACTGAGGGGGTCCCCTTGCCGGAGTCTTCTCATTGGTTTGAAAACTTCTCCCTTTTTCCCATTTAAAAGAACTGAATAGGAGACCATCGAAATACATTTCATTATGAAAGCCACCCAAGATTGTGCAAAACCCATTCTCTCCATCATAGCCCTAAGAAATTCCCATTCGACCCTATCATAGGCTTTACTCATGTCTAGTTTAAGTGTCATATGCCCTTTTTTCCTACTCTTTTATTCTTTAACTTGTACATGATCTCATAGGCCACAAGCACATTATCCGTAATAAGTCGGCCTGGAACGAATGCACTTTGAGCTTTATTAATGCAAACTTCTAAGATATTTTGAAATCTATTAGCCACTACTTTAGCTATTATTTTGTAGAGGACATTGTAAAGGCTGATAGGCCTGAAGTTCTTCATATTAGTGGGCTGTGAGGTTTTAGGAATTAAAACAATATTCGTTCCATTAATACTCTCTAAATCCTTCTCTTGATTTAAAATCTCCAAACAAAAAGAGGTTACCTCTGTCCCAACTATGTGCCAACATTTTTGAAAGAAAATTGTTGGAAGTCCATCGGCACCAAGGGCCTTTGTGGGACCTATTGCCTTTAATGTTGCCCATATTTCTTCGTCTATATATGTTGCTGTAAATTGTGCATTCATATATTCAGTTATGCATTTCTGCACTCTCTGTAAACTCAGCTCCGTATTACTTATTCCTAATGACGCAAACAAATCTTGGAAATAATTCTTTGCAATCCTTGCCATCCCATCTTCATCATTCACGTTCCCCCCATTTTGATCTTGCAAATTATGAATATCATTAATTTTATGTCGCTGTGTGGCCCACTTGTAAAAGAATGCTATGTTTCTATCTTCTGATCTCAGCCAGTTAACACGTGCCCTTTGCTCTCAGTAAGCTTCATCTTTGTCAATTTCTTGATTGAGAGAAATTTTCGTATAAATGATTTTAGCCAAGTTTTCTTCACTTCTATCCTTCTCCAACAAGTGTTCCAATTGTTTGTTTAGTTTCTGCTTGATACCCCTTCTTGCATTCTTTATTTGGTTTGCCCATAGAAGAATTCTTTGTTTTAACCCTTTCAGCTTATCTGTTAACAGCCCTATTAAATTCTGCCAAGACTCTATAATCATCTTCTTAAAGGAGTCTTCTAGTAACCATCATGCTTTAAACCAAAATGATGATCTGTGAGCCTTTTTATTTTTTTTATCCAAGGACATAAGAAGAGGGCAAAATTTTGAGTGTGAGTAGGAAAGATGTTGAATATGCGCATGTGGGAAAGTTAAAAATCATTCTACATTTGCTACCCCCTGTCTAACCATTCCGGTATGTTGGTTTCAACTAAATTGCCTCATTCTCATGTAAACCATGATTTTGAAAATCTTACATCCAACAACTGGCATTCATCAAGAACATTACGAAAAGCATCTATTTGTTTTTCCTCTCTAGGTACCCCTCTTCTTTTTTCAAAAGAATAAAGAAATTCGTTAAAGTTTCCACAAACGATCCAATGATAAGATTTGATCCTTCGCAACTGTCTTAGTAAATTCCAAGAATGTACATTTTATTAGAAAATGGATTCCCATAGAAGCCCGTGAAATGCCATTCTTTACTATCTTGATTTTCTTTTATCAACCCATCGATGTGGTTTTTAGAGCTGCTGAAAATCGTCACCTCAATATTTTACTGCCAGGCTAGTGATAAACCACATTTAAATCCATCTGCTTCAACATCAAAACCATCCGTGTATCCAAATCTCCTTCTTATCTTTTCCATCCGAGTAACACTCGCTTTTGTCTCCATAAGGAAGACCATTTGGGGATTATATTGCTTCAGTAAAAACTGAAGACGTCTAATTCTTGAGGACTTCCCAATCCTCGAAGATTCCAGCTTATCGTTTTCATTGGCTCTGGTTGGCTTACCTATTGGCAACCACCGATCCTAAGTGTGGAGACACTATCAACTGATCTTCTATTGTCTCCAATATAGAAGAATTTTCTCTAGTAGATTCCCCTCTAGCCCTTTTGTAGCTATTAGTGCAATCATTCCAAATTTCTAAGCTGTCCTCACCGATTGAAGAATTCTTCCGCTTTCATGGAGCAACTTTGATACGAACTTGCCTCGATGATAATTTGAGTCGTTTGTTCAAGTTGCGTCGTAACATGATGCGAGCAGGTTCGCATCAAGCTTCTATCGTACATCATTAATCTGCCCCATTCGTCCCTTACGTATCCATCTTGTTTTTCTGTAATTTCCATAAGTACCCTTTTCAGGTATAAAGGCATCCGTTTAAACTTCTCTCACGACCTTCACTTGAACAACATCTGAGAAAATTTTTTTTCCTCCAGCTTCGGTTTTCCTAGGACCCTTCTACGAATTTATCCTTTCATTAACTGACTTATTGGGCATTTTTACAATCCCACTATTTAGTATCCCTTGTTTTGTACTAATGACATTATCTTCTAGTATCTTAGCTATATACGTGATTCTTTCTTCCTCATCCCCAGTATACAAACATTGTTTCATGAATTTCTTTTCTGTACTACCCAATTGCAAGCTCTCTCTTCATACCAGATTGGATTCGGCTTTTACCACTATTGAATAAGGGAGATTATCATCTCCTAAATCTTTCCCTTTCGTAAACATCTTTGTGCAATCTTTAACAATATGCCCCATTATTCCACATCTAAAACAGAAATTTGGTAAAGATTCGTATTTAAAGGGAATCCAGACTCTTCTTGTATCCCTGACTGCAATAAAAATTCCTCTTCAAAGAGGTTTCTTAACATCCAACACAACTTTCATTCTACATGTTTCGTTCTTTATCTCTGATCTTAGGATTCCTCCAAAAGTAGAACCAATTGCCAAATATAATTAATTGTCTTCTAAAAAAACCACGGTTTGCTATCCATAATCACCTTTAAATCATCCTCTTCCTCGAATGAGATCTGAAACAAATTCTATCCAGCCTCATAAATTTCAAATTTTCTTCTTGTTTTCCATATGCTTCTGAGTTGCGTACACAAACTGTCTGGATTATAAGACTTTTTTGTCCACAGCGAACATAATAACGAAAATTGACTCTTCTATGTAACCAATGAACTCTTAACCGTTGATAACGACTCTCACGATATTAAGTAATAAAATTTATAAGACTGATCACACCAAAACTAACTAATATCACGACCTTAAAGGCAAGCTCATCTGTCGAACAGTAGTATAGTTTAGTGGCAAGACCGAGTTATCGTACCCAAGGGAACCAAAAGTACTATTACTTACTTCCTTTCTATTATCTAGCTTAAGAATAAAAGAGGGTTTGTTTAAACTAATTCTAAACTAAACTAAGAAAGCACAAAAAGTAAATTGGGAAAACTTTTGGGGAAAAGCGAATTGATAAGGACAATACTCAAGGGGGGATCCACCTAGACTTCATTTATTATTGTTCCTTGAACTATATGATTTACTTACTTGACTTGATCCGTAGAGATCCCTAACTTATGCTAAACCCTCCGTCTAGGTTGTTAATTAAAGTTCCTTTATTAATTAACTCCCTAGGTTGCATTAATTCGATCTGTGGTTCCCCATATTAGGTTTGACCCTAATCCGGTAGATTTATGTCACCCTATGTCTAGGGTTGCATGCAACTCCACTTAATTATGGTAGATCTACTCTTATCACAGGGACTTTTACTCTTCTGCTCTAAGCACATCTAATTCTTAAAGTAATACCTAGGATTATTAAATCAAGAATGAAGAACACATAATTAAGAACAATTCAAGTATTTATCATATAAATCAAGAATAAATAACAAGATTTGTCTTAGGTTTCATCCCCCTTAAGTATTTGAGGGGTTTAGTTCATAATAAAGAAAGAAAACATCTCAGAAGATATAAAATCACAAAACATAAAAGAAACCAAAAACCCCTAAAGGAATTTAGGGAGATCCTCTATGTTGCTGTAGAATTCCGGCTTCTGGGATGTATCAATCAGCTTCTCCTTTGGAGTAATCCCTTGCTTCTACCCTTTGTGTGGCAGAAAGAAGAGAAGAAATCTAAGTATTTCGTATCTAAAGTGTATCTAAAAGTCCCCCTTTCTATTGCCTCATGGGGTCTTTATATAGAGCCTTTTGGGGGGCCTTTCTTAGCCCCTAAGCATCCCAATTCAAGTGAAATTCCTCTTCCTCTCGACTAGAACACGCCCGTGTACCACGCCTGTGTGACTTCGACAAAGGCCGTGTGAATCTATCGACGGGGCCACGGCTGTGTGGCCTGGCCGTGCTTGTTGAGGGCTGAACCGTGTGATCTTCATGTGGCACGGTCGTGTGGCACGGTCGTGTAGCATTTCTTAGCCCGTGTTGTTCGGACATTTTGGCCTATTTTTCATCGTTTTTAGCCCGTTTTCCGTTCTTTTCTCTTCCCTATGCTCTCCTGAGTATAAGATATGAAAAAGGAAGATTAAGAGCACCAAATCTCACCAAATTGCTAATAATCCATCCAAAATATAGGCTAAATATGAGGTAAAAATATGTATAATTTATCGTTTATCAAATACCCCCACACTTAAGCCTTTGCTTGTCCTCAAGCAAAATCTCAATCCCTAGAAAGAATTATTCTTCTCAACCTACAATCTTTATTAATAATATTTCAAACTAATCCACAAGTAATCATACAATGATCTATTCAATCAGAAGAACATTAAAGATTCAATTATTCTAAGTTGAGAATTTTATCATTGAAAACACAAGTCTCTTCCTTCCTTCTAAGTAGTTATCTCTCCATCTTAGTTAACAGGAGTTGACATCCTCACTAAAGATTCACTCTATTCACTCGAAGTGTTTAGGGTTCAAAATTTAAGCACTCTCTAATCAACCTGAAAAGTTATTACCATAAGCTTGCAAGAAAATCAAATCTCTACCACTATAGTTTGATGTGATATATCGATCAAAAGGTCTTTTAATGGTTGTAGCGGGGCTTGGTTAGGGGTGTTGTCACAGGCTGCAAAAGAGGGTTAGAATCGAGATTGAACTAAAAAATTATCTAGCTAGAAAAATCTCTATCACTGGAACATATTTCTAAAGCTTAATAACATCATTTCTTCCTTGGTAGCCTTAAGATAGAAATATGCAAAAAACTTAATTGAACTATTACAAATTACAACTGAATTTAACTGTATATGCACATTTTTTTATTTATTATAATTATTATTTTTTTAAAAACAATTCAAGTAATACAATGAATTGAATAAAAATTTACATTCTGGAAAAGAGACTAAAGCTAGATAATAATTTCAACTCAAATCTCGACAAAAATAGGGATCAAAAGTAATTGAATGGGAAATTCAACAAAAACGGGTTAATGGTTAATAATCAGCGGGTAGGTCAAAAGAATGGGTTGTTAGGCTCAACGGGGTTTACTAGGGGTTAATTCATGGCGGTAAGCTTTTTGTGGAGTAAGTGGTTTAAATCCTAGGTGCCTTTATCATTTCGGTATATCAAATCAATGATGTGGTCTCGACATGTATAATTAAGGCAAGTTCTAGAATAACAAATCAGTATTGACTCACTCAAAGCAATAATAAAAGTGAGTACGAAAGAATGTATGCTCAAAAGGCTTAAAAATCTCACTAGAATTATGGCTTTTGACGTCAATCTTGTGAATTTCAAATCTCAAGATAATATTTAAAATTAAGGAAGATAACTTATGCAAAAAAAATAGGGTTCTCAAAAATTTCAACTTATCATGCTTGATTCCTTAGTGTTTTAAAGTTTGAATAATCAAAGTACAAGCACCTATTTCTTAATTTTCAACATATCAATAAAAATTATAAATCAATCAGAATAAATTCCTAATAGGAGACTGAAGATAATGCTTTTGAGAACAATGCCTTCAGATTTTAGGGTTTTCATAGATAATCTAATAAGTTACCCCCTACACTTAAGATGTACATTGCCTTCAATGTACAAAGAAAACATTAATAGCAATAGAAGCACAATATCAAAAGTTAGGGAAATGTATGAAACTCCCTGAAATTTGAATGGATTTGTGAGACAGATATTGGAAGAGCCGGCCGTTGTGGCAGGGTGTTCTCATTTTCGTAGAGGTATGAGCTGTAAAGCTCCTTTGAAACTGCGAATTAGCTTATTAGTCGTGGGAGGTTAAGATGAAGATGGATTACTTTATTAGGAGATAGTCGAGGAGAATAAAATAAACAAAATATAAAAATATGAATAAATAAAGAAAAAGCTAAAATAAAAGGAATAAAAATAGACCTAAAAAGGAAGATAAAGTTAGAAGAAAATAAAGATTAGTGTTTAATAGTTAGAATAAAGTAAAAATAAAAGATAAAAGATAAAAATAAAATAAAATAAAATAAAAATAAAAATAAAAGATAAAAGAGGATCTAGTCCTCTAATGGATCTCGTGGCGGTAGGGTGATGCCGAGATGCTGACATATGTACGCTAAAGTGGCGTCGATGTAATCGAGGCGCTGCTCAAATCGATCTAGTCGCTCGGATATGTCAGTATGTGGGGCTGCCGTCTAGGTGGGTTGTCTGGGTCATGGTGGCTCAGTTGGCTCATCCTCTGCTGGTGGTGGTGGTGGGACATCATCAGCAATGTCCTCTGGGTCTTCACCTTCTTGGACAAGGCGGAAGTGGAAGTGTCCGCCACCTAGTCGTCACTCTATCATCCTCATGTGTAACATGCTCTGGATGCCTTGCGAGGACATCTGGCCCAGGAAAGTATAGGAGGATATTTGGGCCGTAGTGTTGAATAGGCCGAAACAGCGGCCTAGTCTCGTGATGTAAGGGTCCATGGATATGACGCCTTTCCGGTGTCGCTCAGTCTGGTGCTGCATGGCAAGTGCGATGAAGTATGCGAGATGGATAGCGTGGCCATTAGCCATGCACCAGAGGAAGTAGACGTCGTGAGTATTGACGACACCTGTACTCTCTTACCTACCTATTAGAGTGTGAGCGAGAAGAGCATGAATGTACCTCAAGAAAGGAGCGAGGGGGGTCACCTTACTGACGCTGGGGTTATAAACTTGCCGCCCCGGAGCGATCTCGTTCCAGCAGTCGAGGGGCCGAATGTGAATGCGACGAGAGAGGGTGGGGAAGTCCTCCTCTACCATGAACTGCTCGGTGTAGATCCCAGTGCTACGCCGAACTTTGGCACGCTAAGTCATCGTACGAGCCCTCCTAATCGGAACTGGACCGTGCCTGGATCATCAAATCGGTTCATCACAGTCTGGAGGTGAAAGTTGGAGCAGAACTCGAGTGTGAGTTCTAGGTAAGTGGGCTCCACAATCTGGAAGAATTGCTCCCATGGCTCAGTCACTAATAGGGCTCAGACATTGTCCACCAAGTTTACTTGTGCGAGAGCCTCCCAGTCAATGCATCAGCTCACAGAAATAGTGCGTGCCCAGAGTAACTGGTAGCGTTCTTCCTGGGAGTCTTGGGTGAAAGTGATAAAAGGGTGGCGCGCCTCAGAGGTGGGCCGCGAAGATGAACTTCCTGGTCCTTTGCGTTTCTTGGAGGCTGGGACGACAGCTTTTCTGGCGCGTGAAGATGACATGGTATCTAGAATAAAATAAAGTGTTATTCTTAAAAAAATTGAGATTAACTAAAATAGAAAATAAGAAATAAAGAATAAAATATGAATGTAGGAATGGGTATTAACCTAAATAATAGAATCTAATCATGTTAGAACTTGTAACAAAATAAAGAACTATGGGTATGTATATATACTAAATTATGAGAAAAATGACATGCAAATATGTGTTTAAGTGGCAAATGAAATCTAAATGGCAAGTAAAAATGAAATTAAGTGGCGTGCAAAAATGAAATTAGGTGGCATGCAAATCCAATATATTCTATACTATTCTAGATTATTCATCCTATTTTTCCGAATTCCATGCTTGAATTATCATAAAGAATAAAGCAAAACCAATGAAAATGAAATAAAAACAAATAAATGAGAAAAATTAAGAGATTAGAACCAAAATTGAGGCTGCACGGTCGTGGGTTGAGTTTACACGGGCGTGGGTTGGCTGAATTAGGGTATGGTGGTGTTTTGAGGGTTGTGGCCGCGCTAGTGGTGGTTTAGGGAGGAGTTTGGATGAGATAATTTAGGTTTTGAGTGAAAGGGAAGGTGAATAGTGCCCCTTATTTATACATTTTACGTCACACGGGCATGTCACACGCCCGTGTGAGTCGTATTTTACCCGTGTGTTTCGAAAATCAGAGGTTATGGTGCGCTTGGTTCGATGAACATGCCCATGGTAATAGTGCGCACGCCCGTGAGAGATCGCTTCTTCGTCAGTCACACAATTATGTGATGGTATACATGGGCTTGGGAGATCGCGTTCGTTCGTCACACGGTCGTGTGTTTCTGGGCCACGGGCGTGTTCAAATTGACAATGTCTTCCACGGGCTTTAGGTACAGGCGTGTGTATTTGTGTGTGCCCGTATTGATACTGCAGGGTTGCCACGGCCATATCGCATGGCCGTGGGCAAGTGTTGATTGCCCGTGTGGAATTTAAAGGGTCACCACGGCCGTGTGACACGGCCGTGGGGAGTTGTCGACACGCCTTGCTTTTGGGAAAATTTTGCTCTGTTTGTGCATGGTCTAGGTGCACGACCGTGTCCCTGTTTTAAGTGTGCACACGGCCTTAGGCACGCCCGTGTGCCTGGCAGTGTGGTCCTAATTTTCTGCATTCAAAAAGTTAGCTTATGCATGAAAAACACTAAAATCATAAAGAAAAGAAAAGTCACTAAGTTTAGTGCTCGGGTTGCCTCTCGATAAGCGCTTATTCAGAATCTAAGCTCGACTCTACCTGGATGTGTTAAGAAGGGATGTGGTGGAGCCGAAGCTCCTCCATGTTTTCTATAAAATTCTCTCCTTTATAATGTTTAAGCCTATGGCCATTTACCTTGAAAGTGCCGTGGTTAGGATGAATTACCTCAATGGTGCCGTATGGAAAGACATTTAGGACAGTGAATGGACCTGACCACCTTGACTTGAGTTTTCCAGGGAATAATTTCAGCCTTGAGTTGTAGAGTAAGACGAGATCACCTATTTTAAACTGCTTAGGTTGTTTCAGCCTTTTATCATGACGTCGCTTCATGGCTTCCTTATATAGTCGTGAGTTCTCGTAAGCATTGTAGCGCCATTCATCTAGTTCATTCAACTGCATTAATCTCTTCTCACCTGCTCTCTTAAAATCAAGGTTTAGAAATTTTATAGCCCAGAATGCTTTATGTTCAAGTTCAAATGGTAGATGGCAGTTTTTTCCATACACAAGTCTATAGGGAGATGCTCCTATGGGTGTTTTAAAAGCAGTTCTATAAGCCCATAATGCATCGTCTAACTTTCTTGACCAGTCTTTCCTATTTGTTTCTATTATTTTCTCTAGAATGCGTTTTAGTTCCCTATTGGTTACTTCGACTTGACCACTGGTTTGTGGATGATAAGGGGTGGCTGTTCTATGATGTACCTCATACTTTTTCAAGACTTTTTCAAATTGAGTATTGCAAAAATGTGTGCCCCTATCACTAATGATTATTCTAGGTGCTCCAAATCGAGAGAAAAGTTTTTTCAAAAAGTGTACTACCACTCTAGCATCATTCGTAGGTAAGGCTTGGGCTTCTACCCATTTTGACATGTAATCTACTGCTACTAATATGTATTTATTCCCAAATGAATTAGGGAATGGACCCATGAAATCAATACCCCATCCATCAAATATTTCACATAAAAGTATATAGTTCTGAGGCATTTCATTATGCTGAGAGATATTACCTGTTCGTTGGCATTTATCACAAGAGGTCGCATATCTGTTGGCATCTCTGAAAAGTGCAGGCCAGTAAAAGCCTGATTCGAGTACCTTATGAGCAGTTCTAGTTCCGCTATGATGTCCTCCTGTGGGTCCTGAGTGGCAGTGATTTAAAATTTGATATGCTTCTGTGTCATCAACGCATCTTCGTATAACCTGATCTGCACAAATTTGAAAAAGAAAAGGGTCTTCCCAAAAATAGTTTTTCACATTAGCGAAGAATCGCTTCTTTTGTTGATGGGTTAGACCTTTTGGGGTTATGTTAGCTGCTAAATAATTTGCAAAATCAGCAAACCAGGGAACTATTGTATCTGCTAAGGCTAGGAGTTGTTCTTCAGGGAACAAATCGTTTATCTTATCTAGATACTTGGGCTGTGTGTTCTCTAGTCTTGAGAGGTGATCTGCTGCCAAGTTTTCAGCTCTTTTCTTGTCCTTTATTTCCAAGTCGAATTCCTGTAACAATAGAATCCATCTTATTAATCGAGGTTTTGCATCAGTTTTAGTTAAGAGGTAGTGAAGAGCCGAATGATCAGTATAAACAATGACTTTTGACAAAATTAAGTAAGATCTAAATTTGTCAAATGCAAAAATAACAGCTAGCAATTCTTTCTCTGTGGTAGTGTAATTTGCTTGGGCGGCTGTCAAGGTCCTGCTAGCATAATAGATCGGCTGGAAGTGCTTGTCCCTTCGCTGTCCTAAAACTGCACCTACTGCAAAATCACTTGTATCGCACATTAGTTCAAAAGGTAGATTCCAATCAGGTGAGATCATAATCGGGGCGTTGACTAACTTTTCCTTAAGGGTCTTGAAAGATTCTAGACATTCTTGGTCAAAGTTGAAGGGTACGTCTTTTTCTAGTAATTTAGTTAAAGGCTTAGCTATTTTAGAAAAGTCTTTAATGAATCTACGATAAAAACCGGCATGACCTAAAAAGCTTCTTATAGCCTTAACTGAACTAGGAGGAGGTAATTTTTCAATAGTTTCAATCTTTGCTTTATCTACCTCTATCCCTTTACTAGAAATTTTATGTCCTAAAACAATACCCTCTTGGACCATAAAGTGACATTTTTCCCAATTAAGCACTAGATTTGTCTCTTCACATCTTATCAAAACATGCTTTAAATTGTTTAGACAGTATTGGAAAGAATTACCGAAAATGGAGAAATCATCCATAAATACCTCCATGATGTCTTCCACAAATTCATTGAAGATAGTTATCATACATCGCTGAAAAGTAGCAGGAGAGTTACATAAACGAAAAGGTATTCTAAGATAAGAAAACGTACCGTATGGGCATGTGAACGTCGTTTTCTCTTAATCTTCTGAAGCTACCGGGATTTGGAAGTAACCAGAGAGGCCATCTAGGAAGCAATAATACATGTGACCTGATAGTCTTTCTAACATCTGATCAATATAGGGTAAAGGAAAATGATATTTTCGAGTGGCGTTATTCAGTTTCCTGTAATCAATGCAAACTCTCCATCCTGTGACTTTTCTTGTAGGTATCAACTCTTCTTTGTCATTAGTCACCACGGTCAATCCACCTTTCTTAGGAACAACCTGCACAGGGCTTACCCAAGAACTGTCATACCTGCTTCTAGAAGTTTAATTACCTCAGCTTTCACAACTTCTTTCATGTTGGGATTCAACCGTCTTTGGGCTTACACCGCTAGTTTATACTCATCTTTCATCAGAATTTTGTGAGTGCAAAAAGAAGGATTAATTCCTTTAATATCTGAAATTTTCCAAGCTATAGCACGTCTATGTTCTCTTAACACATGGAGTAGTTCCTCTTTTTTTTTCAGTGCCCAAATCTGATGTGATAATAGTTGGTAAAATCGAATCTTCCCCTAAAAAGGCATATTCTAAGTGATCTGGCAGTTGTTTTAATTCTAATTTAGGGGGTTCATCAATGGAAGGTCTCTGTCTCAGCTCATCCTTCATCTTTATGCTTTCGTAACTTATGTGTCTAGTGATGATTTCACTAGAATCTAACTCTTTTCTTATTTTTTCAACTTCAGTGGTGGCCTCATCTCCCCCCACCTTAAACAAGACACAGTTCTAACGTGTCTACGAGAGAAAGTTTCTGAAAATTATCTTGAACAAAGTGATCAATCATATCAACAAAATAAAAAGAATCATCTTGTTCTTTAGAAAATTTCATGGCATCATAGATTTTAAAAATGACTTTTTCCTCACCAACTCTAAGAACTAATTTACCATCCCCTACATCAATAACAGCTCTAGCAGTGGCTATGAATGGGCGTCCTAAAATCAGAGGTACTTCAATGTCCTCATCCATGTCAAGCACAACAAAATCAATGGGGAATATAAATTTATCTACCTTTACTAGCACATCTTCAATGATTCCCCTAGGATATTTAACAGATCTATCGGCTAATTGAATACTCATCCTAGTGGGCTTGGGTTCCCCTAGACCTAGTTGTTTGAACATTTTGTAAGGCATGAGATTAATGCTAGCACGTAAATCAGCCAATGCTTTATTAATAAGTAAACTACCAATCAAACAATGAATAGTAAAACTCCCTAGATCTTTCAGTTTTGCCGGCAGTTTATTTTGGAGAATAGCTGAGCATTCCTCGTTGAGTTCTATTGTGGCCAATTCTTCCAACTTCCTTTTATTAGTCAGAAGTTCTTTAAGGAACTTCGCATACTTCGGCATCTGTGAAATCGCTTCAACAAAAGGTAAGTTAATGTGTAATTGTTTAAAAAGTTCAAGGAACTTATCGAATTGAGCGTCTATATGGTCTTTCTTCAATTTTGCCAGGTATAGGATGCGCGGTTTGTATTCCTTGAGTGGTGGTGGAGTGTTGTCCTTGGGTTCCTTTGTCTTTTCTTCTGAAGGTTCTGGAATAGTCTTCTTTTCTAGCTCGGCTAAGACTTTTCCATCTCTTAAAGTAATCGCTTTGACATGTTCTCTGGGATTTGGCTCAGTGTTACTTGGAAGTCCACCTTGTGGTCTTTCTGATATCAACTTTGCAAGTTGACCGATTTGGTTTTGAAGCCCTTGAATTGAGGCTTGTTGATTTTTCAGTGCCATTTCAGTGCTTTGAAAACGGGTTTCTGATGCGGCCATAAATTTGGTAAACATCTCTTCAAGATTTGACTTCTTTTCTTGTTGCGGTGGTGGCTGCTGAAATCTTGGAGGAGGCTATTATCTTTGATTTCCTTGTCCTTCCTATGAAAAATTTGGGTGATTTCTCCAACCTGCGTTGTAAGTATTACTATAAAGGTTATTTCGAGATCTAGAATTGTTACCCATATAGTTGGCTTGTTCAGTTTCCATGCTATGTCCATAGGATGCGAAATCTGGATTGAACGTGTTTCCTTGAGTCGCGTCGCATTGCATCACTGGTTCTGCCGGCGTAGAACTAACAAAATTATCAAACTTTTTATTTAGAAGTTCTACTTGGTTAGTAAGCATAGTAACAACGTCAATATTATAGACTTCTGCAGCTTTCGTCGGTTTTATCCTCATGACTTGCCATTGATAATTATTCAATGACATCTCTTCAATAAATTCATAAGCTGCTTCAGGTGTTTTATTATTGATCGTCCCTCTTGCGGCTGCATTGATCATTTGTCTGGTTGATGGATTTAAACCGTTGTGGAAGGTTTGAACTTGTAGCCACAAAGGTAGACCATGATGAGGACACCTTCTCAAAAGATCTTTGTATCTCTCCCATGCATCGTAAAGTGTTTCTAAATCCATTTGCACAAAAGAAGAAATATCATTTCGTAATTTGGCTGTTTTAGCTGGAGGAAAATATTTGAGTAAAAAATTTTCGTTCATTTGTTCCCACGTAGTGATTGAGCCTCGTGATAAGGAATTTAACCACTGTTTGGCTTTATTTATCAAAGAGAATGGAAATAGCCTCAAGCGAATTGCATCGTCAGAAACACCATTTATTTTAAAAGTATCACAAAATTCCAAGAAATTCGCTAAATGTGAATTTGGATCTTCGTCCTGCAAACCATCAAACTACACAAACTGCTGAATCATCTGAGTAGTGTTAGGTTTTAATTCAAAATTATTAGCAGCAATAGCAGGTCGAATAATGCTAGTTTAGGTACCAATCAAACTAGGTTTAGCATAATCATACATAGTGCGAGGAGCTGCATCCTGGTTTACTGGTTCTTCTGGTAGTGCTGGAGGTGGTGGAACGTTTTGATTTTCGTCCATCTCTTCTGTAGGTTCTGGCTCTTGCTTAGGTTCTTGTTCTGGATAATGTAAACTGCGTCTAATTTCTCTGCGATTTCTGCGAACTGTTGCTTCTAGATCTTCGTAAAAAAGTAATGGTCCTGTTGGGTTGTTTCTAGTCATAAACTAAAAAATACCTAAAAAGAAAAAGCAAAGAAAATTCAAAAATTTAAAAGAAAATAAAAAAATAAATAAAAACTGAAAATAAAAAAAGAGAAATAAATTAAATGTATAGTAATGGCTAAAGTAATAGAAATCGAGTTTTCGTAATATTTTAATTCCCCGGCAACGGCGCCAAAAACTTGATTACGGCTCTCGCGATATTAAGTAATAAAATTTATAAGACTGATCACACCAAAACTAACTAATATCACGACCTTAAAGGCAAGCGCACCTGTCGAACAGTAGTATAGTTTAGTGGCAAGACCGAGTTATCGTACCCAAGGGAACCAAAAGTACTATTACTTACTTCCTTTCTATTATCTAGCCTAAGAATAAAAGAGGGTTTGTTTAAACTAATTCTAAACTAAACTAAGAAAGCACAAAGAGTAAATTGGGAAAACTTTTGGAGAAAAGCGAATTGATAAGGACAATACTCAAGGGGGGATCCACCTATACTTCATTTATTATTGTTCCTTGAACTATATGATTTATTTACTTGACTTGATCTGTAGAGATCCCTAACTTATACTAAACCCTCCGTCGAGGCATAGAGCAACTAGACCTAAGTTGTTAATTAAAGTTCCTTTATTAATTAACTCCCTAGGTTGCATTAATTCGATCTGTGGTTCCCCATATTAGGTTTGACCCTAATCCGGCAAATTTATGTCGCCCTATGTCTAGGGTTGCATGCAACTCCGCTTAATTATGGTAGATCTACTCTTATCACAGGGACTTTTGCTCCTCTGCTCTAAGCACATCTAATTCTTGAAGTAATACCTAGGATTATTAAATCAAGAATGAAGAACACATAATTAAGAACAATTCAAGTATTTATCATATAAATTAAGAATAAATAACAAGATCTGTCTTAGGTTTCATCCCCCTCAAGTATTTGAGGGGTTTAGTTCATAATAAAGAAAGAAAACATCTCAGAAGATATAAAATAACAAAACATAAAACAAATCAAAAACCTCTGAAGGAATTTAGGGAGATCCTCTATGTTGCTGTAGAATTCCGGCTTCTAGGATGTATCAATCAGCTTCTCCTTTGGAGTAATCCCTTGCTTCTACCCTTTGTGTGGCAGAAAGACGAGAAGAAATCTAAGTATTTCGTATCTAAAGTGTATTCAAAAGTCCCCCTTTCTATTGCCTCATGGGGTCTTTATATAGAGCCTTTTGGGGGGCCTTTCTTAGCCTCTAAACATCCCAATTCGAGTGAAATTCCTCTTCCTCATGACTAGAACACGCCCGTGTGCCACGCCCGTGTGACTTCGACAAAGGCCGTGTGAATCTATCAGTGGGGCCACGGCCGTGTGGCACGGCCGTATGACATTTCTTGGCCCGTGTTGTTCGGACATTTTGGCCCATTTTTCATCGTTTTTGGTCTGTTTTCCGTTCTTTTCTCTTCCCTGTGCTCTCCTGAGTATAAGATATGAAAAAGGAAGATTAAGAGCACCAATTCTCACCAAATTGCTAATAATCCATCCAAAATATAGGCTAAATATGAGGTAAAAATATGTATAATTTATCGTTTATCAACCGTCAATTGAATTAATTCGTCTGCTAGAAGAGAGATCTCTTTTCCTGCCATAACGGGAAAAATAGATCACCGCCCCACTCCACCCCAACCACAGCCGCACTTGTTTCTTTGGAGAACTAAGAGAGCACTATTGACTTATATAATTTACATTTTTTATTAAAAAAGATATTGTAAAAAATAAACAATCAAAACAATAATTTTGTAATCTTTGTTCTTAAAGAGAATTCTTCGTAAATATGTGGTTTCTTAGTTTTTGTTTTGTTTTTCTCAAGTTGTTTTATTTTTCATTTCAAAGCTTTCTGGATTTTTCCTTTTTCTTTTCGTATAAAAATAAATTTAATTCTTTAACATTTATTCGTTTTGATCTTTATTTTCTTTTTGGATTATTTTGGTTTTTATTCTTTAAATTTTAATTAAATTACTTATTTTTAGATGGAAAATTGATTGAAATATTAAAATTTTAATGACATTGATATGACTATTAACATAACAGTCCACGTATATTTCAGAAAAATTCAAAATTTTTTTTAAAATCACCAAATTTAAAAAAAATCATAAAAAGCTTATAAAAATTTATTTATGTTAGTAGTGAAGTATATGTAAAATGCCACATGAGCTGCTACATTAATGCTATTAAAATTTTAATAGTTCAATCAATTTTTTCATAAAAAAAATAATTTAACTAAAATTTAAAGGATAAAGACTGAAATAATCTAAAAAAAAGAATCAAAATAATAAAACGAATAAACATTAAGAGTTAAATTTATTTTTATATTTTTTTTTTCATTTTATTTCTTCATATGTAAGTCTTAGCCTGATAATTTTTTTTTTTTACGTGCTTTAAATTTTCTTTTAATGATCTTTGTTGATCGATGGCATAGAATAATTGAATCCAACTAGGCTATCCGCAAGTGAAGTGGGTGGTGTAGACAATGTATATATGTGTTTTATATATATATATTATTTTAAGTAAATTCTTAAAATAAATAGATAATTTATTATATTTAAAATAAATTTTATATTTAACATTAAAAAATTATAAAGGAAAATTTTAATCAAAAAGTTGAAATAACTTAAAAAAATAAAATGATAGAAGTAAAAAAAATTTACCCAAAATGTAAATAAGTGCTTCAACTAGAGAGTATCATGTATCAAAAATTATCATGTGAACATGATTATTATTATTATTTGTAACCTCATGTTGTTATAGTATATATATATGTGTGTGTGATAATGTATGATACTTTGATTCGGTTATATTTGTAATAAATGATTTTGATAATTTTTAATAAATATTTAACTTTATATAATTTCTTAATATTTTACATAATTATTATAATTTATATTTTTACCATTTTTGTAATTATTAATAGCTTTTTATGATTTTTTTTAAATATTTTCCTATATTCTACAAGATAGAAAAGAATTTGGGCAAATAATATGTCTAAATTCAAAATGAACTTGAACACCTTTTAGTCTATGTTCATTTCGGACAAACATATTTAAAACTTTTTTAATTTTTGAATATATGTTGACGCAATATGCTTATCCACATGGTATAACACGTGCTAATTTCGACATCCGTTAATAGTCAAATCGGTCAACGTCAATTTTTGTTAATGAGATGGCTTAATTAAATTTTTTTTTGTTACTAAAGGCTTAATTAAATGCACTTTTTTCCTAATGATTCAAATAATTTTTTTTTTAAATTTTTTACTAAGGCTTTTTATTTCCCTTTGTTATATATATACTAATAATAAAACTTTTAAATGAGTTAGTGTTACAATTTAATTCCTTAATTAGAAAAATTTTATTTTTTTTTTAAAAACAACAAATATTGTTACGAAGGGGATTCTTATTTCTTATTCAATATTTTTATTTATCTTTGAAAAATTAAACCGATTGTTTTTTTTTGAAGTACTTAACCATTTGTGTTTTAAAAAAAAAAACTATAAAAAACTAGAAAGTTGTGCAAAGAAAGCTTTTAAATAATTGAATTTAAATTTAATTGTTTGTAATTACATATTTGTGACATGTTTGGGTAATTATTATAATTAGTGAATCTATTAAATTAAATATAATTGAAGCACTCAAATTACATTTTTTATTTCTTAAAAAGGGAGGCTGAGAATTGATATAACTATGCAAGTAATTACAGTTTATTACACTAAAATTCAATTATCTCATGGCTTTTCAAGCACATCCTAAATAATTTAAATTTAAGAAAATTATTTTATACAATAACAATAATATTTTAATTTTAGGACATGCATTTTACTTTTAAGATATAGTTATATGCTATTTTATTAATCTAGTTTAAATAGTACAAAAAAAGTTATTGATGAAAGATAATTTCACATATATCTGATTTATTAAATATTTAACTAAATTACATAATACCTATTATTGTAAATTGTTTATACTAATTTTAACTAAATTACATGTACTTATTGTTAATTATGTATATTTGGCCAATAATCAACTGATGATGAGTATATAGTTAATATTAAAGATGGACTAACCCAATAAATATGGTGTGTTAGAATAATTTGATAAAAATGCATAAAATGTTAATTTTCTAGTTAGTTTTATTAATAATTGTATTGCCAAATAGTTTTTGAACTAACATATTACATATGATTTGGTTTTAGGTTTTTACTTGTTTAGAGAATTTTTTTTTTAAGTATTATGGATAATTTTTTATAACAATTAAATACGTAAAAATTACGATGTATTTATACTACATCAATTAAAGTGAATTAAAATTCAAAGAAAGTATAATAATTACCCTAAGATTTTAATCCAATTAATCTATAAATCTCTAATCACATATGAAAATAACTACTCACTTTGCATAAAAACTAAATAAATATAAATAAACTTTCCCTCTGATACAAACTTAAAAACATCAATAATCAAAGCAAGTGAAAGATTTGCTTTTGACTAATTTGACTTTGTTAACGACGACGTTGAAAGGAAAGCAGCACTCACAGGACATCCGCTCCCCCCAAGGCTCCGATCCACTGGGCCCCGTTTAAATAAACAAACAAATAGGGAGGTCACTGTCCACCGCTTTATCAGGTCATTAAATCCCCACTTCTCACTCACCAACTCCACTCTCTACCACCTCCTCTCCCGGTCAGCCTCCACCTATCCATTAAAAATTTAAATGCAGCCCCCTCCCCCCTCCCATTCCTTCAATTTCGTGGATAATCTTCCATTTATACCCTTCTTATTTTCACTTCCTTTCTCTCGATTGTTTGTTTCTTCTTCTCGCATCCTCTGCTGTTATCTCCCTACATTTTGGTACAGTTTCAAACTCAGTATCTGAGATTCTCTATCGTTCTTTTGGTATTAAATTTTGTTTATGATTCCTTTAATTTAATTCTTATATGATTGTTGCAAAGTTGAATGATTTCTTGACCACTTCCTTCGTTCTTTGCTTTTAAATATGCTTGGTTGGCGAGAAAATCTGGAAAAGGTCAAAACAACTTGAATTTCAAATTAAATTTTCTTTTTCTTGATATTTATGCTATGCAATGTTGGCATGACTCAGCCTGATATGAAATTTATTTGTTAAGTCTTAACCATTGTCTATGTAATCTCGGGTAAACATTTTATAGTTCATTTCTTTTCTATTGCCAATCACAATAAGTTCCCTGCCCATGAAATCTTCATCATTTTAATAAATGCAATTTCTAGAAGTTATATATTTTAAAGAAATACTATTAGAATATACTTTCTGTTTTTTTTTCTCTCTTCTGCGTTAAATCCTGAAAATTAAGTATTGATTTATTGCTAAAAGGTTGGAATCTATTTTTCCAAAATGAATATTTTTTTCTGATATTTTTGGCCGGAAATTGAGGAATTTGTAGGTTTTTTTTTCCTGTTCAAAAAAATATTTAGTTTACTCCAAAGGTTTCCTTGTTATAAAATTTTATTTAAAAGGTTATTTCCCCTCTTCTGCTCATTTCGTACTCCTTTCCCTATAAATATAAATTTACATATACATACATGCATATATACGTACATACTGATAGCTTTTCTCGTACTTTTCTTTCAGTATCAAAGTTAGTCTACATTTTTTTAAAGAAAACTCCTGTTTCATTAATAACATGAACTGTTCTTTTTGGCTTATCTTATTTATTCCTTTTTCGGTTTCCTTATTCAAGGGAAGTGTTATTCGGACTTCTATATGTTCTATAGTTTGTTCTTCTGTTGGGTGTTGTTGTTGTTGTTGCTTTTCCTTGACATATTTTGGATTTTTTCTTTACAGGTTGTGTTCTGACCATTCCAATTGAAGTATGTGTGGCAACTTGGATACACCATCCTCATCTGAGGAAACCAAGACAATGGACTGTCTAACTGGAGCGGTAGGTAATAGTTGTTCGTTCTCTGTTTTGCTTGAGTTTGCTGCTGATAATGATGTTGAGGGTTTTCAAAGATATATGATTGCAAGTCATGTTTCTTTGGTTGGTGAGGTTGGACTTTGGTATGGTTGCCGGAAGAGCTCCAAACAGATGGTCGTGGAGCAGAGAACTCCATTAATGATTGCTGCTAGGTACGGTAGCGTCGATGTAGTGAAGTTAATTCTTTCCCTGTCAGAGGTAGATGTCAATCTCTCATGTGGCCCAGATAAGAGAACTGCTCTTCACTGTGCTGCTTCAGGCGGATCTATTAGAGCTGTAGAGGTTGTCAAGTTGCTTTTACTTGCTGCTGCTGATCCTTGTGTCACTGATGCCTATGGATATCGCCCTTCTGATGTTATTGTTGCTCCTTGGAATATGCCCCAGATAAAAGTAGCCCTTGAAGAGCTCTTAAACAATCATGATCCTGTTCGTCTTGAGAAATTACATGATAGCGGTTCATCATCCCTTGTATCAGATGTAAAGATAACTGCAGTTACATGTAAGACCGCAGTTACATGTAAGACCGCATCTGCTCAAGAGAAGGAGTACCCTGTTGATCCATCTTTTCCTGATATTAATAGCAATATTTACAGCACTGATGAGTTTCGTATGTTCTCGTTTAAGATCCGGCCTTGTTCCCGAGCTTATTCCCATGATTGGTCTGAGTGTCCTTTTGTGCACCCAGGTGAAAATGCTCGAAGAAGAGACCCAAGAAAGTTTCATTACAGTTGTGCACCATGTCCTGATTTTCGTAAAGGGAGCTGTAAGCAGGGAGATTTATGTGAATATGCTCATGGTGTTTTTGAATCCTGGCTGCACCCTGCTCAGTACAGAACTCGAATCTGCAAGGATGGCACAACTTGCAAACGTCGCGTCTGCTTTTTTGCCCATAGACCTGAGGAACTGCGACCACTTTATTTATCCTCTGGATTAGGCATTCAGTCTCCGCAGTCCGCTGCCTCTTCTGTGATTACAATGGATAAGATGGGAGTTCTGAACCTTTTGCCTGGTTCTCCGTCAGCGTTGACAGCAATATCAGTGTCTCCATTTTCTCCAGCCATGTCACCTTCTGCTAATGTTATTTCTCAAGCACCAACTGGTTGGCCTCAACATGTTCCAACTTTGCATCTGTCCCGAAGCAATCTTCAAGGAAGCCGTTTGAGGTCCTCCCTCAATGCAAAAGACATGTCGGCCATGGAGCTTAACATGTCACGGGATTTTGAAGTGCATCAGCAGCGCTATCTCAGTAATTTGTCCTGTCTTTCACAACCACACTTGGCGCATAAGTCTTCAAATTTAGATGGGCTTTTTTCTACTGAGGTCTCTTCTACTCGATGTCCTAATCAAGTGACTGCTATGCCTATTTTATCTCCGGTGCTTTCAGATAAGCTAGAGCAACAACACAGAGTGTTATCTCCAATTGAAACAAACATCTTCTTTCCCAAGAATGATCACCCTCTCTTGCAGTCTGCATTTGACGCTTCCTTGTCACAAAGAATTTCAACTTGGAATGTGGAGCCTTTATCCCCGTTGAACTCCCTATTGTCTGCTTCTACTAACCTTGAGAAGCAGCAGCAATCACTTCACACCTTAAGCACACAGGAACTTGGATATAAGCTCTCAAACGATCTCGAATCAAAAGGTGTCATTGGTTCCCTTTTAAATTCTTGGCCAAAAAGGGAGACGCCCAATTGCAAAGTAGATTGGCCAGTTCAAGAAGATGAATTTAGTCAGTTTCATAAATCATGTTCTATTTTGCATCATGGCATGGAACCTGCACTTTCATTGGTTCAATCAATGGTGAAAGAATCTCCATCTGTTCCGACCACACTGGCAACCTCAAGCAGGACTCTTCCTGTTGAGGGTTCTAATTCTAACTTTCGTGGCAAACTCGGTGATCATGAAATATTTCTGGCATTGTGTAAACATTTGCAGCTGGACAAGATTATGGCTTAGTGAAGACATTGGTTTTGTCAAGCTGTGGTCTATTAAAAGGGAAATTGTTTATTATTTTGATTGGTTGGTGGTATGGGAATTAACAAGATAGAGAAAGGCAATGTACAGTGAAAATAATAGTTATTGGCCCCATTTATTTATTGTCATCACAGAACAAGTCAAGGAAGGGGGGGGGGTGAGAAACTGAGATTACCAGTCTGAGTTACTTGTGAATAGCCAGCTCTAGTAAGGCAATATTCTCACTTCCTTTAGTTTCATTTGTTCATGGAATAAGTTAAATATTTCATTCAGATAAAGTTTGCCATCTATAATTCTTTTTATTATTTAAATTATTTGTTTTTGCATATAAATTTTCAATGGATTATTCCCATTTTAGTAGTAATATGTTTTTAACGTGTTTGGTCCTCTCTACTTTTCCTTGTTTGTTTCTCCATTTTTGATACGTTAAATCTTAGCCATGGATCGCCATATTTATTGTGGGGATTACTGATGTGAAGATGGAAGTACTTTTGTTTAGAACCCCTGCTCTTTTTTTGTCTATAATAAGGAATTTTGTATTCTTTGTTAGAAAGATATATGATTATTGACCAATGAAAAGAGATAGGTATACATAACCTACTTTCCAGACGATAGTGCTTTATCCTTTTAAGGTACATGTAGAATTCGGATATGATGTCTACAGACACAATAATAGCATCATTGCAGGGCGGGGATTTGTTGATATTCATAGGACGACTTGCTTGTTATTAGTTTTCCTAACATTGTTTCATGTTTTAGGTTTTGTCTTCGTTTGAATGAAATGATCAGGTTCAACAAGAACCGCAAGATAAAAGGGTGAGATGCCCATGGTGAGTCTTGGAAGGAGATCAGTCATCATTATTCTTTTGGGACCATTTTTTTTCTTGAGGAACTCCATTTTTACTTATGCCCGGTTCGAGTGCCCTTTTGTTTCTTTGTTTTTTTCTATTTTCATCATATGCATTTTGATCCAAACTCAAGACTTTACAAGTCAAGTGTATTGTATCTCTTCAAACAATAAACCAGTTGCAGTTAGCATTTTCTACATTTTGCTTATCATTTTTATGAATTTCATGGAACATTTTCATATCCTACTCCTTGAATGGGTTAATTGTAAGATGAAAACTCATTAGACTATCTCTTCTTCAGTTCCTACTTTGGATTTTGATGATTTTTCCATTTTAGAGGGGTTAACAGATTAATCAGAATTAGAGTTAAATTTGGCATAGAAACAATCAATAAACAGAGGAAATGGATGTCAAGTGGTCTCTCATTTACATTACAACCTGAAAATGATTGAAAATACAGAATGTTAAATGAACAAACATGAAAACTACATAAAAAAATGGATTTTTAAAAAAAAAAAATCACGGTATATTAAAAATAACCTAATTATATTTTTATATCTATTTTTTATAGATTTAATTGTAGTTTTTTAATTTTATTAAAATTTATAACATATACTTGGTGTTTTTTTTTTGTTCAATAGGGTATGCTTCGAACAAAATTCAAGATGAAGAAGCTCGCAGCTGGATAGAAAATAGAGTTTCAGAAACAAACAGCCACAAAAAAAAGAATTCAAGACATCAAAAAAAGGGTAAATATACATGTTTCTACTGTTATGTACAATGAATAAGCAAGTTCATCATAGTATTTTTATATCCTGAGCAACTAGAGAAGCAATATAACAAGGACTAACATCAGGATTAAGGCCCTGTATTAGTAAGTGAATAGTTCCATTGTGTGGACATGAAACAATAACCTCTTCCTGCCAATTTCCATCTAGGATTTATGGACTTTCAAGATCTTGCAAGTACTTCATTTGATAGGATGCAAATTTGATATTAGCACTAGGTCAACGTCTTTTTTTCAGTGATGCGTGTAATCAACTGTTTATTTTACTTGAACTAGCCACATTTGATGCCCGCATCCGATACATATCTAGTCTTGAGAAAATCTAGATATTATCCGTATTGAAGCAAAACCTATTGTCCAACACAAACACAGAACCAGGTCATCATCCCCCAAAATATCAGCAACCATAGCTCATGATCAACACCATGCTTCGTACAATAGATGATAACATTGCACCCCTCATTTCTCTTAACGTGGTCATTTTAAGGCCAAATTTTACTAGTCATGAACTGTGCCGGACTTTAGATGTACTCATCATCGTGCAATATCCAACGAAGATCAGGAACATATCCTATTTCCTTAATTGACTGCAACAAGGAATTCAAATTTGCATAGATTTTGTCTGTCATTGGGTGTGATCTATCTCCAGCAGCAAAACAGTGAACCTGGCTTCTAACAACAATCCAACTGACTCCAGGAGGCTTTCTTAAGCCCTTAGCTCTGAGATTTCTTCTCATTTCTCTGACCTCTGGCCAAAGACCTGCAGCAGCATATACATTACAAAGCAAGACATAATTTCCCGGGTTCATTGGATCCAATTCAACAACTTTTTCAAAGATGACCTTGGCATCTTTAGTGTAACAATGATCTCTATAAGCACTAAGCAGAGATCTCCAGATTGAAGCATCTGGTTTGATGGGCATTGATTCAATGAACTCCCTGGCCTTGTCTAACCTGCCTGCACGACCAAGCAAATCAACTACACATCCATAGTGAGCAAGCTGAGGGGTGATGTTAAAATCATGAACCATTGAATCAAAAAGCTGCAGTCCTTCCTCTATCATACCAGAATGGCCGCAAGCTGATAAAATAGATATGAAAGTTACTTCATTTGGTTGGAAACCATCCTCTAGCATTTGTGAGACGGCAAGAATAGCATCATAACCACGACCGTGCATTCCGTAACCCATTATGATAGCATTCCACGAGATAATATTTCTCCTTGTTAAGGATTCAAAGATTTTTTCAGCATTTCTCATGCTTCCACACCTTGCATACATTGTTATAAAAGCATTTTGAAGAGACAAATTGCGACCTAAAGAGGATTCCCTCCGTATCATGTAAGCATGCAAACAACGACCCTGAGGCAAATGAGCAAGATGGGTGCATGACGAGAGGATATTTATTATTGTAACTGAGTTGGGCTCCACTTCAGAAACCATGCGGCTAAATACTAAAAAAGCTTCATGAGCTTGGTTATTTTTAACATAGGTGGAAATCAAAGCATTCCATGAGATCAAATCTCTACTGTCTGAACTCTCGAAAAGATTCATAGCTGTAGTTTCATCACCGCAGTTAATATACATATCTGTTAATGCGGTGTTCAAGGGTGCATTCACCTCTGTCCCTTGCTTTATCACAAAACCATGAAGTGACCTCCCAATATTCAGACAAGTTTCATCTTTGCATGCAGCAAGGATTGAAATAATTGTATAAGAGTTAGGTTTAACATCAGATTCTCGCATTATACCAAAGGTTTCCCATGCCTCAATACCCAAATTGTTCTGAGCCAGAACTAGGATCAAAGTGTTATACGAGATTACATCTACATTACTCATCTGACCAAAAACCTTTCTGACAGAATCCATACAATTTTGTTCAGCATACATATTTAAAATTGCATTCCCAATATTAATATCCATCCCCATCCCAGTCTTGCATGCATGTGCATGTAAGCTTCTACCTTTTCTTAAAGCATCAGCTGACTCAGCACATAAAGAAAGCATAAGAACAGTAGTTCTCTCATCCTCCTTGTTGCCTTCAGTTCGCATTTTAATAAACAAGCTAATGGCTTCCCCATGATAGCTGTAGTCAATATATGCAGATATCATAGAATTCCAAAGAGCAACATCACGTGTGGGAATACCATCAAATAGTTTAGATGCTGACTTCAAACATCCAATCTCTGCATACATGTTAATCAATGCATTTACTATGAACAGGTCATTGCTATAACTGCACTTAATAGCCATTTGATGAATTTGATCACCTAATTCAAGAGATCTAAATTCTGCACAGGCCTGAATAAGAGCCAACACTGTAACAGAATCAAATTCGACTCCATCCATGAGCATTTGCTCAAAAAGTCTCAAAGCTTTCGAGGATTCTCCAACATGAAAATACCCCAGAATCATAGCATTCCAGCAAACCGTATTCCGAATGGCCATCAAATCAAACACAAGATGAGAAGACCTCACATCAAAAAAACTCAGGTAAAAGCCAATCAAAGCAGTACCAACATGAGCATCCAAATCAAACAACCCATTCCTCAAACAATAACCATGAATCGCCTTTCCTAACCTCACTTCCACAACCTTGTCACAGACTAAAATCATCGCTACCAATGTACGAGAATTCGGCCTCAAACCCTCTCTTTGCATCGTCATCACCAAAAAAACTACCTCCTCAAATTCCTCACACCCCGCATACCCTGATATCATTGCGTTCCATGAGACCAAATCCCTCTCACTCATTTCATCGAACACCTTACGCGCGTCTTTAAGGAAACCACACTTAATATAAAAGTCAATAAGGGCAGTCCCAACTCGAACATCCTCGATCATGTTAGTGTCTCGAATACTCGAGTGTATTCTCTTGCCAGTTTCAATGGCATTGAGCTTCCCGCAGGCCTTTAAAACCAAAGGCAAAGTGGCCTTATCGGGCGTTAAACCCAGAGATTGCATATGGGTAAATGTAGAGAGAATTGCATGGTCATTTTTGAGCTTGGTTTGGTGTTTGATTATTGAATTCCAAGCCTTGTTGGTTTCATTCTTGGGAGTAAAATGGAGGGTTTGGAGGCTTATCATCATCTCATTTATTATTTTTAGTTGGAGATAAGGGAAAAGGAAGAGAAATGGAGTCCAAGCAGAAGATAAACCTTGAAGGGAGGTTCAGGGATAAGCTATTCAGTTGTAAGCTTAGCAAAATGTTCTGTCAAAGTACAGTAGAGAAAAGTAGAGACAATAAAATTGCATTTTATCCATGTGCTTCTTTTAGTAAATTAATATAATTATATTAGATTAAGTGTAAATTAATTTTTTTAGTAAAAAAATTATTCACTCTTACATTTAAAAAGTTAGCGTAGCTAATGGAAAAATTAGATGGTTACATATAGCATGTTAAGTATATCTCATGTTGACATATAGTGACTAATTTTTATCCATAAAAATAAATGAAAACTTTAATAGAAAGGATAAATTGCTATTTGATCTAATATACATAAATTAAGTTGTTCATTTTTTGTGTAAAGGGGACAAAACATAATCGGACTCCTAATACAAGTGTCATGGATCAAAACCCGATGAGTGCACACCAAATGTCCTATGGAAGTTAATTGATTAAATAGAGTTCATTTGCTTCATATGAATGGGCTCAAATTTGTGTAATACATGAAAAAACCAATTTACTTGAAGTTTTAGTGGCTTAGTGAAGCACTCTAGTAAAACTAAAGTTATCATAGTGAATATTTGTAATTCTAATGGATAAGATTTTATCGTGTTTAAATCTCTTAGGACTCTTGTATTGTAGATAGGCTTGAATCTCAATCATCGATGCCTACTCCACTACTTAACTTTTCACTACTAAGAATTTTCCCAAATTCACTAATTTGAGAACTTTAAAGACTAGGTTTAACCCATTCTCAAAGAAATACAAATGAGCAAATAAAGAAATAATCCTTACAAGATTAGAATGTTTGTAAATTAAGCTCAATTACAAAGAGAAACATTTGAGCTGAATGAAAATAATGAAAGCTCACAAGTGTTTAAAGAAAATTGTTGAGAATTGTAAGCACAAGGTTATTTTTTTATTGATCTTTAAGCTTGATAATTTCTCTTGTTGTTGTAGGACCTTTGGAAGATGGCATTTATATCCATTGATTTCCATATGTTGTGGTTGTTGGAGACATGAATAGAGCCATTGGGGATGAAATAATCAGTGTATTTAATTCACCTGCAACTACGAGTATTGGTACTAGCTAAAGATGTATCGATATTTTTTGCATTTAATGTAAAATTCAGTGACTATTAGAGTTAAAGATATCGGTACCAGCGAACTTTTATCGATACCATATGAAAAATATCGATATTGGATCGATCTTAGCTGAATTGGTTGAGTAACAGGATGTCAATTTGGTACCGATTTTTAAAGGGGTATCGATATTTTTGAAACTTTGATACTTGGCCAAAAGGTATTGATACTTTTTTGGTTTGGAGCTATTCTAACTTGTTTTAAAAACAATTTAACTGATTGACAAAATTTTAACTTCATTAAAACCATTTTGACTTGATTTAAAAGTTGAATTAATTTTTTTTTAAGAGTTCAAAGTATAAGATTTAAAATTTTATCTCTTAGATTTCATTTGAAATATCATTTTACTAATTTTATTAAACTTTAATTCTTTATTTTAAAATCATTTTAATTTGTTATATAAGAACTTATTATTAAATAAAGTTTAGTTTAACAAGATGGAAAGGGAAATTAAAACTTAAAAGTTTATAAAATGGGATCAATTGACCAAACTGAAAACGTATGCATAATTGGATTTGATAATAAATCGTTGGACTGAGCCTTAACTTGACAAGTGTGTATAAATAGGTTAAAACCATTACATGTGGCTTAAGTGAACTTAATTGGATGAAACTTTCGCTTGTAAATCTGCTAGTTGGGAGCTATTGCGTTCTCTTATAGAGTGACCTTGAGGTTCCCTTGTGTCTGTATTGGTGACTTTAATAACCTTCTCTCTTTAGATGATATTTGGGGCTAGGGTGATTATCCAGTGGTTGGCTAGATGGTGTTTAGAGTTGTATTCTTGATTGTGCTCTTCGTAAGATTCCTTTGATTGGGTACTAGTTCACGTATGAGCGAGGTCGAGGATCTGATTTATTTATTCACGAACGGCTCAATCACACTTTTTATAATTTTGATTGGGTGCATCTATTTTCATATCAGAAGTTATTTATTTTTTCATCTCGGCATTGGATCATAGTTCGATTAAATTAGTTGCCTTTTGGGATTGCTCCTGTGCATAGAGACTGGAGATTTTGTTTTGAAAATAAATGGTTGACTAATGATGGTTTTAGAGTCGTGGTAACTAAATGTGGGGAGGGATTAACGTAGAGGCCAGTCCTTGAAAAGGTGGTGACTTGTGGCGTCCATTTTGTGAGAGTGATAAAGGGCTAGTGATGTTAACTTCAGGAGACGATCTAAGGAACTTAAAGATCAACTGGCAACTGTCCATTCTTCGAACGCCGACCCTGCTGAGGTTCAGAATGTGTGAGTTAAACTTAATTTCCTTTTGGTACAAGATGCCATTTACTGGAACAATGATCAAAAGGTTTTTCATTATGATACGGGGAGGTTAATATCAAATATTTTCTTGCACAAGCGTCGAAAAGGAAGCGACTCAACTATATTCTTATGTTACTTGACGTGAATAGGCAGCCTTGTTCAGACTTGACTGGTATGTCTACCATTATTTCGAATTATTTTGTATCATTGTTTTCTTTGTTTACGGATGGACATTTCTTTAGCTTTGATGATATGTGTTCCGCTGTTGACTCTACTAATAATGATATTTTGTTGGCGCCGTTTACTGTTGACGAATTCCATCAAGCGTTTTTAATATGCATCCTAATGAAGTCCCGAGGCCGGACGACATGAATCTGACTTTTTTTCAACAATATTGGTCTATCGTGGGTGAGGATATATTTTTAATGTTGTGCTTGGCTTGAGAATGGTGCTTTTCTTGATTCTTTTAATGACAAATTGATTATTCTAACCCCTAAAAAGGATCAACTGAGTCGTATTCAGGATTTTCGGCCTATTGTAATGTGTAATGTGTTGTACAAGATTGTGGCCAAAGTCCTTGCTAATCAATTGAAAGTCATTTTGGCTTTTGCAATAATTCACCATATAAAAAAAAAAAGAGTTGGGGTTAGGTGGGTGAAGTTGCAATGAAGATTAATATCAATAAGGCCTATGACAAGGTGGATTGGAACTACCTATGGTACATTTTGCTGAAACTGGGGTTTGTTGCGGGATGGGTTTATTGGATAATACTTTGTGAGACCTTTGTTCAGTATTTAGTTTTGCTTAATGACTGAGAGTTTGGCCCGATTGTGCTACCGGGCGGATTCTACAAGGAGGCCTATTTTCACCTTATCTTTATATCCTATGTGATGGAGGGCTATCTTTCTTGTTCTAAAAGGCAAAAGATTGTGGTGATCTATATGAGATTTCTGTGAGTAAGAGAGATATTTCGGTTACTCACTTTTCATTAACAACCACTTTTTTTTTATCTGTGCCAGAGACAGCGAGTGCATAACCCTGCGACATATTTTGCATACTTATCAAAAGGCTTTGGGTTAGACAATTAATTATCAGAAGTAAGGGGTCATGTTCAGTTCTAACAAAAAGCTAGTTGATAAGCATATGGCTTTTTTTTTTTACTAGGGTGGAGGTGCCTATCTCTTAAGGTTCCTATTTGAGGCTCTCCTCCCTTGTTGGTAGGAACAAGAGGCAAATCTTTCATTTTATCTGTGAGAGACTTGCAAATGCATATTTAGCTGGAAGAATAGATTATTATCGAGACCAAGTAAGGAGGTAGTGCTCAAAACTATTGCTCAGGCAATACCTATTTATAGCATGAGTGTCTTTATGATTCCTACCAGTATGTGTGATGAGCTGCAATATATGAAGAACTCGTTTTGGTGGGGTTCGGGCTCTAGTACTAGTAGGGAACGCTGTGGGCATCTTGAGACTAGTTATGTCTGTCTAAGAAGTTTGAGGGCATGGGTTTTTGAAATCCCTATTGTTTCAACTTGTCAATGCTTGGAAAGTAAATGTGGTGTTTCATGCTTAACCTGGATTCTCTTTTCTGTCGCATTTTCAAAGCCAGATATTTTCCCGAGTGCAGGTTCTTTGAATCTATAGAAGGTAATAACCTTTTATTTGTTTGGAGGAGTGTTAAGGGTCTGTGGTAGTGATATACGTGATATGAAGTAATAAAATTTATAAAGAACTTGATCACACCAAAACTAACTAATATCACGACATTGAGGCAAGCGCACCTGTCGAACAGTAGTATAGCTTAGTGGCAAGACCGAGTTATCGTACCCAAGGGAACCAAAAGTACTAGTACTTAATTCCTTTATATTATCTAGCCTAAAAATAAAAGAGGGTTGTTTAAACTAATTCTAAAACTAGCTAAGAAAGTGTAAAGAGTAAATTGGGAAAACTTTTAGGGAAAAGCTGATTGATATGGGCAATACTCAAGGAAGAATCCACCTAGACTTCACTTGTTATTATTTTCTTGAACTATATGATTTCTTTACTTGACTTGATCCGTAGAAATCCCTAACTTATGCTAAACCCTCCGTCGAGGCGTAGAGCAACTAGGCCTAAGTTGTTAATTAAAGTTCCCTTATTAATTAACTCCCTAGGTTGCATTAATTCGATCTATGGCTCCCCATATTAGGTTTGACCCTAATCCGGCAGATTTATGTCGCCCTATGTCTAGGGTTGCATGCAACTCCGCTTAATTATGGTAGATCTACTCTTATCACAGGGACTTTTGCTGCTCTGCTTTAAGCACATCTATTTCTTGAAATAATACCTAGGATTATTAAATCAAGAATGAACAACGCATAATTAAGAACAATTCAAGTATTTATCAAATAAATCAAGAATAAATAACAAGATCTGTCTTAGGTTTTATCCCCCTAAAGTATTTGAGAGGTTTAGTTCATAATAAAGAAAAGAAACATCACAGAAGATATAAAATAACAAAACATAAAAGAAACCAAAAACCCCTGAAGGAATTTAGGGAGATCCTCTATGTTGCTGCAGAATTCCAACTTCTGAGATAAATCAATCGGCTTTCTCCTTTGGAGTAATCCCTTGCTTCTATTCGTATCTAAAAAGTATATCCAAGTTGTTGCCTCATGGGGTCTTTATATAGAGCTTTTGGGGGGCCTTTCTTAGCCTCTAAGCATCCCAATTTGAGTGAAATTCCCCTTCCTCACGACTAGAACACGTCCATGTGCCACGCCCGTGTGACTTTGACAGAGGCCGTGTGATTTTATCGGTGGAGGCACAGCCGTGTGGCCTGGCCGTACTTGTCGGGGGCTTGACCGTGTGATCTTCATGTGGCACGCCCGTGTGGCACGGCCGTGTGGCATTTCTTTGCTCGTGTTGTTCGCACATTTTGGCCCATTTTTCATCGTTTTTAGCCCGTTTTTCGTTCTTTCTTCTTCTCTATGCTCTCCTGAGTATAAGATATGAAAAAGGAAGGATTAAGAGCACCAATTCTCACAAAATTGATAAGAATCCATCCAAAATATAGGTTAAACATGGGGTAAACATATGTATAATTTAACGTTTATCAGGTAGCTAACCTATTAGCTGAAGATTGTTATACAAGTAGTTAAGCTACAACTAATCTGTTAGCAAGTTGTTAAAGAACAGTTACTCTTAAGCTCTATAAATATTATGTTCTTAATGTACATAAGTAGCTTTGAAGTTTAAATACGTAAACAATTTCTTTAGTTTAGCTTAGATTTCTATTCAATTCAGTTTAGCTTTGTTCTCTATTCACAAAATTACTTAAGCCTTCAGCATGGTATCAGTCGCCTTGTGATCCTAGAGACTTGCCCTCATGACCACTATGTCGTCCACTAATTTTGCCTTCGTCGAACCTGCCAGTCTAGCCTTCACAAGTTCTCGCATTGTTTTATCCTTTCCTCACCATGACACAGTCAAGTTAGAGGAAGGGAAGTTTGTTCAATGGTAATAAGTTATTCGATTAATTGTAGAAGGATATGGACTTACTAGATTTCTCAATGGAATATTGTCAACTCCACTGTGGTATGTACCGTCTCTGGAAGGCTTGCTTGTCCAAATTCGGATGCGACGACCTTTGTTCAATAAGATCGGGTCTTGGCCTCGTAGTTACTCTCCACGATTCATCCCTCTCTCCTACCTTCTTTTATTAAAGCTCGATCGGCGTGTGACATTTGGACAACCACCACGAGAGTCTTTGTCACGGCCACCGATGCGAAGCTGTCTCGCCTTTGCTATAATCTTCACTCACTTAAAAAATGTAGCCTTTCCATCAAAGAATATGTACAAAAATTAAAAAGCTGTGTGCTTTGCTTGAAGCATCCGGTTCTCGAATTTCAGACGAGGAGAAGGTTGAGGTCGTCCTAGCTATGCTTCTACTAGAGTTTGATGCTATTCTTACGTTGGCATCATTCTCGTTGGAGTCATTACCACTTTAGAATCTTCTTAATGTATTAATCGAGCATGAGAGCTGCCAAGTCCGTGGGATTTAGAAGCTGCCCATGCATGCCAATCTCGTGGAACTCGCTCTGTCACAGACGTTGAAGCGAACCATGCATGGTGGTCGTCTTCCATCTAGCGGTCGTAGGAGAGGTTTCTAGCCGCGCTTCTAGTGCGAGATTTGTAGCCGGTTCGACCATATCGCCTAGCGCTATTTTTATTGATTTAACCGTGACTTTGATGGTTCGTCGTCAATGGCTCGGGCATCACGTCCTAGCGATCGGCCCACCCTTGAATTTTCTTTTCCGTCGTCGGTATTGGGTCTCTCTAATGGAGCGTACTCATCTGCGCTGTAAGGAGATTTTTTTGACGAAAATGTGTGGCCTCCTTCTAGACGAATCAAGTATACCTATCCTTGTGGTCAAAATTATTTTGAGAATGGTCAAAATTGTTTTATAGCTAGACCAAACGTGGGAATATATGCTGGGTCAAATCCTCATTTTGTGAGTGGGCAACATACGCATAGGCCTGCTTCATTGGGCCAAGTAGGCCGACTATGCTTGGCAATCATAATGGATTTACTAGGCTGTTTGCTCCAAATGGCCCACATCAAGGGCCTGGAAATTTAAATGCTTTTGGGCTAAATGTTTCCTTTATTCTAACTGGGTCAGCTTCTAATTGCGTCCAACTCGGTTTACCGTTCGGACATAGTCACAATGTTGGGCTGTCGAGCAATAGCGTGTGCAATGTATCTGGCCCATCCGTTCCTTATCGAACCAAACCGTGAGCTCGCGTCTACACAGTTCTGATCCATGTATTAGGCTCCATCGGGTAGGCGATTTGCACGCCTCTGATTATTTCGATTCTTCCGGGTCTCATATAAATACTGCTCAGTTTGGGTCTAATGGTGATGGCACTGACTCTTATATTCCTATGCTTGTTGGTACTGTATCTTGGTACTGCGTCTTGGTACCCCGACTTTGGTGCTAGCCATCATATTTGTCGTGATGCGTCGATTCTGCAGGACTCTACCCTGTATTCAGGTACGTCTTTTCTCTTGATAGGTGACGGGACTCTCGTTCCGATATCATCTATTAGTAATGGTGTTTTACCTACATAATCTAAATTGCTTTGGTTATTTGATGTTTTGTGTGTACCGAGAATACGAAAGAATCTTTTGTTTATGTCACAGTTTGCCAATGATGATGATGTGTTTTTTGAATTTCATCCGACATATTGTGTTATTAAGGACATCATAACCCGGGAAACCTTGCTGAAGGGCCATATTTGTGACAGATTATACCATTTCTTTATGCTAGCTATATCTGCTCAGTCTGTTGAAGCTCCGGTTGCTGCTCATATTGGACTCCAGAATAAGTCTGTGGACTGTAATGTTTTTTCTTTGTAGCATAAATGTCTTGGTCACCCGTCTGCTTCTATTGTTATGGGTGTTTTAGAAAAATGTAGTATTGTTTCAAATAAATGTTGTATTGATGTTATATGTACTGCATGTCAAAAAGAGAAATCTTAAAAATTATTTTTTCCAATTTCCACTCCTGAATATCATGATCATTTTGCCTTAGTTGTCTCTAATCTTTGGGGACCTGCATCCGTTGCTTGTGGTAATAATTGGTATTATGTATCGTTTATTGATGTATGTACTCGCTTTACGTGGATTTATCTTCTTCGTCAAAAGTCTCAGGCTGTGGAATGCTTCGTTCGATTTCAACAACTTGTTAAGACTCAGTTTGGCAAAACTATTAAACAATTTTAGAGTGATTGGGGCAAAGAGTATCAAGCCTTCACGTCTATCCTAGCTTCTTAAGGGATTGTTCATTGGTTGACCTGTCCACATACTTCCGAATAGAGTGGCTGAGTGCAAACATCACCACATTGTTGAAATGGGCATCACGCTGTTAGCTCAAGCAAATCTATCTATGGAATACTGGGGCTATGCGTTTTTTTTTTTTGCGATTCACCTCATCAATCGTCTTCCTACTTCAGTTCTGAAAGGACAAACTCTGTTTAAGGCCTTTTATGGGCAGGAACCTATTTACGATCATCTACGAGTATTTGGATGTTGTTATTTCCCTTATTTACGTCCATTTATGCCTCATAAATTGGAGTTTTGCTCTCAACCTTCTACCTTTTTGGGTTATAGTGCTCAACATAAGGGGTATCAGTGTCTTTTACTGACTGGTAAGATTGTCATCTCACGTCATGTTGTGTTTGATGAGGGTCGATTTTTATCTTCTGAATCTGATACAAGGGTGTAACGCCTCAAAAACCCTGAACCTTTCTTTTTCGATTTTGATGAGAAATGTGAGTTTAATATTGTAGCCAAGCGTTATGAATGTGTTAATAGACCCTTGATTAAGTTTTGAGTCCAAGCTTTAAGGTGAAGGAATTTTTAATTAATTATTAAAAGAACCAAGGCAGTGGGTAGTTGGGCTTTTAAAAAAATAAAGAAAAATGACATCAAAGAGCCTTGTGGTGGAGTGGCTAAGAGACGCCACATAGGGTATAGGAAAGTGGCGTTATGGGCTAGCAAGGAGATCCTAGGTTCGAATCCTAGCTTAGTTTTTTTTTAGGAGTTTAATTTTGGCTTTCTAGAAGGTTGGAAGTGGTGTGATGATGGACTCTAAGGAGAGTGATCAGAAGAGAAAATTTAGGAAAAGGATTGGGGAGTTATCAGGGAGAAAAACGTGGAGATGGGATGTGGATGAAGTAGAGCCAATTGGGACTTTAGAGGTTTGGCTTTGGGTATTTATAGGGGGTGTCGAATTCTTTTTGAAGAGTTTTCCTTGTTTTACCAAACTGAATGCTTCATTCTTCTCCTTCTTTCTAGTTATTTTTCCTCTTTTGCAATTGCCGAATCTTTTTCTCCCAAATTCCCTTGCTCATCATTCTTTCTATTCTCAAAAACTTCCTTTTTGATCTACCTTTAGAATAACTGAATTTTCTCCTCTCTTCTTTAATTTGTGCTGAATAAACCTTATTCACCATATTAGTTTAAAAGTTGAAAAGCCAAATCTTCCTTTGGCCGATTACTCTTTTAGGTGGAATTAGTATTGAATATCTGTGCTTTAGATTTCTACCGAGTTACTCTTCACATTTCGGGTTTAGATTTAGAAAGATTTTACGATTAGTGGTTAAGGAAAACTATTAGGGCTTGTCGCACACGATTCATGATTAAGGAGATTGCAGTACGCATTATTACTAGGTGTGTACATACACTACATACACAGTAGATTGGCAAAAGCCGAAATGCCAAAAAGCTGAAAGTTTGGCTACGACAGTCTCGCGAGTGCACGAACACTCGAACGAGGGTAATCAATACATTAGCAGAGGTCCTATGAGCGATCTCATGGACTTAGGCCGTGTATTGGCCAACCGGGCCAGAATGGGCTAAATGGGCCCGATTGGCCATAGGGCCCATAAAAGGTAAAATTGACAATTTGATACTAAGTGATGGAATAAGCATATGATTGCATGAATATGAATATGATTGGGCCTGATGGGCCATATAACTGTGATTGATCCTAATGAGCCGTATAAATGTGATAGGGCTTGATGGGTCATATGAATGTATGAAAACCTATAGACTTGCTAGGGTTTTGTAGTAGACTTGTAGGCCTAGTTTCTAATAAATCCTTAAGCAGCATAAAACTTAATTAATTTATCAGATTCGTCTATGGACAAGTCATAAGGTTAGAGTATGGCAATGGGCTTATGCATGTCTAGGATTGAATCTAGGGAGAGCTTGGTACTTAAGCGGTCTTAATGACCCATCTCCTCTTCTCTGGAATCCTACCTGGTGCATAGTGTCTGTTCACTTTGGCCAACAAAGACTTGTTGACGGGCCAAAGTTCGTAATTTAAAACCCATGCTAATAAGAAATTACTAAAATACCCCTATAGGGTAGAATTACTAAAATACCCTCGATTAGTAAAATTACCAGAATACCCCTATGTGTTAAATGTAGGATTTATGTTACATGTATGATTGCTGCATTCGTATGATATTCTGTTTAGGTTGTATATGGGTTGGGAATTATGGTACGGAGGAAGAATTTGAGGATGGCATGGTTGCTTGACGACCATGGATCCACCGTTGGCTTTTTAAGCCCAATATTTGATTAGCAGCTTTGCTGCAACGTTAGGTAGTACCGCAACTGGACTAACATTGTTGTGTAACGGATGGGTGGGTCGATTTAGATATCCCCACGTATGTGTTTCGGTTAGACGGAGATGTTATATAGCTGATGGATTATTTGGGGAGGCTTTTCACAGCATTGCATACATGATAGTATTATGTTATTATGATATGGGCTTAGACCCAACCGAGGCCATTATGGGCTAAGGCCCAAAGGCCACTATTATGTGATAAGGGCTTAGGCCCAGTTGAATGTTTTTATGCTGTTCGTTTGATGAGGGTCGTACATACTGAGTTTTCGTAAACTCACCCATTCCTTTTACATTTTTTTAGGTGATCCTCAGTAGGCGGTTCGACGGATGGAGGGACTCAGCGGTGGCCACTTAGCAAGAAGTTTTTGACTTAGTCTTTTATTTAATTCCTAGTATTTTAAATGATTTTTATTCAGATTGTAATAACTCATTCCCTCTGATTATTATTATTCCATTATTATTGCTGTTCTTTGTATTTTAGAAACGGAACTTGGGTTTATTCCTTGTTAAACACATTTCAAGTTTTTCTGAAACTACGTGTTGTCTTTAAAATAAGCTTCCGTAGTTAAAGGGAATTTTTTTTAGCTTTGAATACACCTCGTTTTAAAAGCAAATACAAATTGAGATTTTACTTAAATTTTTTCTTAGAAGGGTTTTCAATGAAAATAAGGTTTTTGCTAAAACACTTCAATGTGACACGCCGGACTCAGGCCTAACTTCTAGGCTGGGTTTAGGGTGTTGCAAAGGGTGGTGTACCGGTGCATAGTCAGTCTATCTCAATATTCGTTCCTCTTGTCAAGAAAGTTTCTTCTCGAACCGTGGAGTTCCGCGCAACCTTCTATGTCGACTTCATAACCGGCTGTCTGTCCCTTACCCTTTACTTCTGGTGGTTTTCAGGCCGGGGTTGGATCTAATCATGAGCCACATAGCTCATCTTTGCCAAGTGGTGATAATGTTCGATATTCCACTAGACTTGCTGAAAGTGTCACGTCTTCTCTTGATGTTCAGGCTTCGATGCCTGTGACCAATACTCTCCCAATGGTTACTCGGTCTAAGGCTAGCCTTTTCAAACCCAAGGCTATGTCCATTGAAGCTGTGGAACCTTCCACGATTAAAGAAGCATTTTCTACTTCGGAGTGGCGTGCTGTAGCTCAAGCTGAATATGATGCTCTTATTCATAATTCTACTTGGGATCTTGTTTCGCTACCACCTAATCGCAAGATTATCGGATGTAAATGGCTTTTCAAAATCAAGAAAAAACCTGATGGCATTATTGCCCGACGAAAGGCTTGGTTAGTAACCAAAGGCTATTTTCAAGCATCTGGGTGTGATTTCAAGGAAACGTTTAGTCCGATAGTGAAACCTGCTACTATTCAGGTTATTTTGTTTGTTGTCATCTCTAAAGGTTGGCAGCTTCGATAGGTCAATGTGAACAATGCCTTTTTAAATAGCGATCTTGATAATGAAGTGTTCATGCAACAACCTCTAGGATATGTTCTGTGTGATTCAAATGGCAAACCTTTTGTGTGCCGTCTCAAGAAAGCTTTGTATGGACTTCGTTAGGCTCCTTGTGCCTGGTTTGAAAAGCTGAAGCGGTTTCTTGTCTCTGTTGGCTTCGTCGTGTCAAAATCTGATGTGTCTCTATTTGTTAGGGTTACGTCTGATTCCACTATTTATGTCCTTGTGTACGTGGATGATTTATCATAACTGGCAACATGACTACCTTTATAAATTGGTTTGTTCAATTGTTAAACGACGAGTTCTCACTTAAGGATATGGGTGACCTGCACTACTTTCTCGGGACCGAAGTTACCCGCTTTTCTATATAGTGCCTCCATCTCTGTCAGAAAAAGCATATCCGTGATCTTCTTGATAGAAGCTCTATGTCTCATGCGAAGAGTGTTCATACACCAATGATTAGCTTGTCTACCATGTCTAAGGACGACGGTGATCATCTCTATGATCTAACTGAGTATAGAAGCCTTGCTGGTGCACTATAATATGTGGTTCTTACTTGGCCCAATATTGCATATGCTGTGAATCGGATCTGTCAATTCATGCATAACCCGACTACTGTTCATATGGTCGCGTTAAAATGGATTTTGTAATATTTATGTGGCATACTTGATTATAGGATTGTTTTTCATTCGTCTGATCGGTTATCTTTAGTTGGGTATGCCGATGCCAACTAAGGGTTGGATTTTGATGATCGGAGGTCAACATTAGGCTATTGTGTCTAACACTCCCGCATCTTGGTGTTCTAAGAAACAATAAGTAGTTTCATGATCCACGGCTGATGCTGAATATCGGAGTCTTGCTGTAGCTACCAGCTATGTTACTTAGTTAATCTCGTTACTCAAGGAGTTACAAATTCAATCTGACGATACTCATACTATTTGGTGTGATAGTTCTAGTGTAGTTACAGTCGCTGCTAATCCTGTATTACACTCTAAGTTCAAACACTTCGAGCTGGATCTATTCTTTGTTCGCGAAAAGGTTGTTGATGGCTCTGTTGTTGTTGGCGAAGTTTCTGCGTGTGACCAGGTTGCTAATTTTCTTACCAAGCTACTTTCGGTATCGTATTTTACTCGGTTTCGGAATCTTCTTCGGGTCGCACCTGTCGGGAAAATGGATGAATGTTAAGGGTCTGTGTTAGCTAACCTATTAGTTGAATATTGTTATATAAGCAGTTGAGTTACAACTAATCTGTTAGCAAGTTGTTAAAGAACAGCTACTCTTAAGCTCTATAAATACTATGTTCTTAATGTACAGAAGCAGCTTTGAAGTCTAAATACAGAAACAATTTCTTTAGTTTAGCTTAACTTTCTATTCAATTCAGTTTAGCTTTGTCCTCTGTTCACAAAATTACCTAAGCCTTCAACAAGGAGCATACATGCGGCCAAGTTGTTATTGTTGAAAGGGATTCGGTGGAGGTTTTGGTACGGGTCATAGCATTAGAGTTTTCTTGAACCCTTTGCTTCTACATGAAACAAATATTTATGTCGAGTCGATTCGATTCGATTCTACTTGATGGCATGGATGATCTTTAGGTGAGTGATCTTCTAAATGCTTGGGGTGACAGTTGGGATGTTAAGCTGGTAGAAGGTAATTTGGCTCCGTATGATGCTAAGAGAATCTTGCAACTTCCTATTGCGCAAATAAGCTGACTGATCAATTTGTGTGGCATTACACACGTTCAAGGATTTATGAAGTTAAATAGGGTTATGTGTTGGTAGTTAACTCTATGTCCACAATTATGGGGCTAAAGGTGGAGGGTCCTTGGTCCTTGATGTGGAATCTGAATGTCCCTCTCAAGGTTAAGGATTTTTTGTGGAGATGTTTGTGTCGGTTAATCCCTTGAAAAGGACGCTTAGCCGAGACGGGTTGCCCTATTGACTCATTGTGTCCTCGTTGTGGAGGAGTTGAAAGCATCGAAAATATCTTACTTAAATGTCCTATAACGCTAGATGCGGAGAGGGTTCTTGGACTTGTAGAGACTGCCTCGGATGATGTATTTTTACGTTACCGTATTATGACAGTTACGTGGAGTTTGTGGTTGTATCGCAATTCTTTGTTTGGCAGGCTACAGACGTCACCTCCTTCACTATTGTTTCGGCGGCCGACCATTTCTTGCAGGACTGGAAGGAAGCCCGCAACGTTTTTGCTGGGGTACAACAGGCTACTGCTAGGACGATTGTTCACGACCAACACTAGATTCAGCCAGCTACAAACTTTTATAAATGCAAGCGCATGCTGAGCAAGATGCTTTCTCTTTTGCTGCTGTCATTCAGGATCACGCAGGTGCTTTTATCTAAGGACGTTCTGTTTGTGTCCCTTTATTTTGGAGCCACGTATAGCTGAGTTGCTGGGCATTCATGAGGTTCTTGCCTGGCTTAAGTCTGAACAGTTTGACCTTTTTTTCTTATTTAATCATATTGTAAATACGTTATTACAGCTCTTACTTCATCGACCTTGGATTTATCTGAATTTAGTGCTATTGTTCAAGATTGGTTGAAATCGTCTGTTCGACATTTGTCCTTTCATTGGACACGATGAGCTACTAATAAGGCAGCTCATGAGTTTGTTCGGGTAACTTTCTTATATGCTAATCATCAAACGTGAGATAATCTTCTCCATTTTTAATTTTTTTTGTCTTTTCTTAAATATGGATTGCTCTTTTATCTTCTTCCACAACCGTAGTAGAAGGATATAGGATTGAGTGTATTGGATAAATTTATTGGAATTTAAGCATTCTTTGGGATTTTGACTATCACTATTTTTCCTATATCTATTTATAAATAGTTTTCCTTTTTAAGATAAAATTGAAATGAAATTGGTTAAAAATAATAAAGGATCGGTGATAATGTTATATTTGATTTTTAAATTTTTAAATTTGATAAATTATTTTTAGATAATTAAAATAATTGTTTTAAAATTTGAAATACAATTGATTATGAATATTTATAAGATTAAGATAAAATTTTAATACTTTTCAAATTTGAAATTTAATATTTTTTAAAAATTTGAGATATTTTTAACATAATAAAAAAATGGTTTTATATTTTAAATTTAAAAATTCAGTAAATAATTGAAGGTTAAGTGGATAAAATATTGGAATGTAAAATTTAAAAAGTTGGATGTTGTGTGTTTTCCATTTTAAAAATTTTAATGTTAAATGAACAAATAAATATAATATTCGTCTCTTATACATTGTTAAATGGAATTGTCCACATAGACACCCAAATAAGCATCATTTGTTATATCTCTTTTTAATAGTTAATGGTACGTCATTTTTTTTTTCTAAATTTTAGTATTTTCAGTTAAATTTAATTTTTGTTAAAAAGAAAATACTAAAAAAAGCTAATATACCACTAAACTAAACTATTGGAATGAAATACAAATGACATAACATCTTAGTTTCATATAATCCTTTACCTATCAATATATTTTAAATACCTACTATCCATTTCGTAGAACTTAAAAGGAAAAAAGGAAAAAAATTACAGTTTAATGGTGGTTAGTCTGGTAATACGCTAATTTTAATATTCAAGGCAAAATAGTATCAGGATTATTTCTTTAAAATAAAATGAAATAAACAAATTACCATAATTATATTAATAAGAATTTTATCAATAGCTCTGGTAATATCAAAAGACGCTTTGGCCGAGTGGTTAAGGCGTGTGCCTGCTAAGTACATGGGGTTTCCCCGCGAGAGTTCGAATCTCTCAGGCGTCGAAATACTTTTTTTCAATATTACCAAAATGGCCTTCCCCTCTGACTGCAAACTGGAAACAAGCTTATTTGTTTGAGAACGTAATTAAACAGGATTTCGTTTCTTTTAACTATACAAAGAGAAAAAACAATGTCATATGTCACGTATTCTTTTATTACATTTTATGAAATATGAATTATTTTTATCAATTTAATTTATAAAATTGAATAACTTCTCTATTTAATATTAGTATATTTCCATCATTTGAAAACACTTTTTTAAGAAAAATCTCTCATTTACTCTCATAAGATCCTCACTTACTTTTTGGACACATACTCTTCGGCTTAATAGCCACATGTGCAAATATGAATCCTATTTATTAACTGGTACTTTTAGTCTCAACAGTCACGTCCTATTCGAAATAACTAAAAAAAGTTACATCGTCACTTTATCTAGATCTATGACAACAAACCACTTGACCACTTCCCCTCTGCTTACCTATGAAAGGTGACACATAGTACTTCAGGATTATACCTAAGTGTATATGAACCCTTAGTCCTGACTAAAGAAAGGTCTCTGTCACTGAGATACTCTTTTTTCTCTTCTTTAATATCTGATTCAATCATCACTATAACTTAAACTCTAGTTTCGACCTATCCAATTACTAGTCAGACTCGTATACTAAAAAAAGAAACATATAGTATTAATATTATTAACAAATAATAACTCATAAAACATAACCAAAAATCCAAAACCTAAATATTGAGCTAAAAAAGAAGAGAACAAGATATCACCTCGATGGCAGGTGGTAGTAGGGAGGGTGGAAGAAGCAGACTCGGCAACAAAACAAACAGCAACGATGGCTGAAGGCTAAATCAGATATGGCACAAAAAGTGGAAGGCTAAGGGTAAAGGAGTGGGAAGAAAAAGACTATATGAATTGAATTTCTTCCCTATGTTTTCTTTGAAATTTTTAAAACTTCTATCATATTATCAAAATTATTATTCATTGGTTCATTCACAAGTAATGGATACAAATTGACTTCGTATTCATCTGTTGGATGGCCCAATTCACGTCCAAACTAATAAAAAGTGAGCCAAACCATAGCTCTGGTTCTCTCCAAGCTGTCCGCCGAGATGTAGAATTGGGTAAAAAAGTTATTAGCAAAATGTAAGCATAAAAAAATTTAAAATTTTGGAAATTAATTTTGAAATGTTAGCGATTGTAATTGTTTGAGGAAAAAAAAAGCTTATTGGAATTTTATAAATTTAAAAATAATTATAAAAGATGGATAATTTTATTAAAAAATAAATAATATAAAATATTTAATATGAATATAGTTATATTTGTAAAAAATTGTAAATATTTTTAATAATTTAAAATTTTTAAAAATATATATTAGAAATAAATAAAAATAATTTTTAGAGGTTTAAGTTTTTTTATTATTATCATATAGCAGGATCATTCGTATTAAATGAAATAAAATTATGAAAAGTTTTAAAAAATAACTTTTTTAAGTGAAATTTTAAAAAAGATATTGAGCTACTAAAATCTCATTACTCACAAATATTTAAATTCTCCTATAGTTTTATCTTAACAAATAAATTTCATCAAGGCTTTATAACCATCATTTTTGACCAAATCTCTTTGATCTGACATTCACATATTTTACTTAATGTTCAATATTCAAATTAGATTCTCATGCAACATATTTCTCTTTTCCATTTCTTCGCTTTCTATTTTTACCAATAATGGCTTTCATGACAATTAATGACTTTGATCTCAAATCACCAAATTTTCTCTTTATACCATGGGCTTACCACTTCGTTAACTCATTTCCACTTAACTTAAGCCAAGTTTTATTGCTAATAACAAAATCAAATTGATTATCCATTTTTCTACTCTTTAACCCATGGTTTCAATCTTTCAACACATATTTTACTTCAACTGTTTATTACCTTCATTAATCATAAGTAATAAAGGAAAAGTTAGAAAGTCCAAGATGCACTAAGGCTTACAATCAGGCTTCAATACCCTTACTTAGAACTTGAATCCATTAATCCTTTGCCTACAACCTTTTTATCCACCAAATTTCTCTTTTCTTGATACAAAAATATAAACAAAATATCATTACACATTCTCAAACAACTTTTTCTTACTAACTATCTTAAATAAGTAAGTCCGAGATGAAGAAAACATGATTTCTTACTTCGATTGAAGGTTTGTCTCATTAATCCAAGTTTTCTCTCACTAGCCATAAAAAAACCCTAGTTTGAAAGAATGAATTTGATGGAGAAATCAAGTTTAGAAAAGGATTTTCTACTTGTTTTTAGTGAGAATTCAAAGATTTGAGTGAGATTTGAGCTTGGATTTGAAGAAAAATAAAAAAAGGAAAGGAACCAGAGAAGCTCCCTCTTCCATCCCATAGTGGACAACAAAGAGTGAGGAAGGAAGAGCAAAAGAATGCTCTCTTTTTGTGGAAAATTATATATTAGCCCCTTATCACTTATTACTTTTCTCTTTTCCCATTCATTGCACTTAACACATCAAAATTTCCATAATTTGTACTTATCATCCATAATTATCAATTATTAATGCAAAAAAAAAAAAAAAAAAAAATCATTTGCGCCATTTTTTGACAAAATGGAAAAATTACATTTGGTTCCTATGCTTTTCACTTTAATTCAATTTAGTCCAATTGAGACTCACTTGATATTATTCATATTCGTTGTCATTCTCATGCAAAATAATTATTAATAACTTATATTTCTCTATTTGGTCTAATTAACTTTAGTCCTTGCATTAATCCAACTTTTCCAATTTAGTTTTTTTTCTCAATATTCCAATCCTCGCTTAGCTTACAAATTTTCTTCTCCAAAAAAGTAATTGATCCTTTAAAACTTCATTTAATGCATTAACTTTAGAATTTTCTCATATTTTATTGTATCAGAACTTGGAACAATACCAATTACAGTATAAAAAATTTTAGGGTATTTTAATGAGGCAAAATTTAATTGTGAGCATTCCTTTTTTTCACTAGCTAATAAAAGCAATGAATTAGTTCTTTTATTTGCCATAATATCTATAACCACATGGGTAGATATAGTAAGATTATTCCTTGATAAATTTTTCCCTTCGTCTCATGCTACCTTTAGTAGGAACGAAATCTACGCCATAAAACAAAAGGACATGGATTCTCTTTATGAGTATTGGGAAATATTCAAACAACTTTGTAGTAGTTTTACCTTAACATGAAGTTCATAACAATTTCTTATGAAGTAATTTTGCAAATGACTTTTACCTATGGAGAGAAAAATGATTGATGTAGCAAATGAAGATGCTATTGTCGGCTAGAGTATTTATTTCAATCACGGTTTCCAATTGACAACAATTTGAATTTAGATATGACTCTTTAAAGGGGGACAATGAGTTAAGAAACGAAATATCTCAATTAACTTCCCTTATTTAACAAATGGCTACATGAAATATATAACAAGTTAAGGCATATGAAATTTGTGCTATCGTTAGACACCCAATTGGTCTTGTTGTTGTTAACAAATTGTAACCAGTAGAATAGAAATAAGGAAACTTGAAGAGCATAATAAAACCTTCCTTCTAAAGATTAGCTTTAGTTTGTTAACTAATGCCAATGCCTTATAGGTGGAGATTTTTCATAGGAAATAGAGAATTAAAGAGGGTTTGACCTAGGATAATTAAAAGGCACGCAACATCTTATGTTTGGAAATCTCTCGCCCTAGGTCTAGACTTTTTACTGCAAAATATTTGCTAGGATATATATATAGGAGACGACAAAGACACATGCTTTTGGGAAGATGTAGGGATCCTAATACGATTGTATCTAGTATTCATATAAGTGATATGGTTCATGAAGTTAATAACTGGAAGTGGGAAAAATTTAAAGATCAATTCGACCAATCCCCTATTTTAAAAATTGCTGCCATTCGACTTCCTAATAACTTTGCAGGTAGGGATGGTTACATTTGGAGTTGGGTGAGAAATGGTTGGTACTCAATGATTATTCTTATAAAGCTTTTGTAAAGGTTATTCGATCACCACTAAGGGAATTTTGGAAAAAGTTTGGAAACTAAAAGACCTTCAAAAAGTCAAACACTTATTGTGGCTAGTCTTAAAAGATAAACTACTTACAAATACTGAGAGGCACTGCCAATGTATGATTTTAATCTTGCTTGCTTGCTTTGCGGGCTCAACTATGAGACTATCATTCACACAATAAGAGACTGTCAAGTTGCTCGACCTGTCTAGACATGAGTAATTCCTAGACATATCATAGACAGGTTCTTTGATGTTCTTTTATCAATTTGGATCTCTAAAATCTTGATACGACTTTTAATTTGTAGTTTGATGTTATTGAGTGGCGCTCAACAACTTTTGCAACCCTTTGTTGGTTCATTTGGAAACAACATAACAATTTTGTTTTTTGCAAATGAGAGTTCTAATGTAGACAATATTATCCTACTAAGTTGGACCTAGGCGACAACTATAATGCCCCAAAATTTTGGTACAACAAATAGTACTATTTTTGAAGAGTACACAGTGAAAATTTGAGGAAAATTTTTCAAACAAATTGGTAATAAAATTCCATGGTTAAATTATTGTCCTTTGTATAATTTTCCTCATTCGATTTTACTTTAAAAGAAAAAAAAATAAAACCTCATGTTTAACTAATACTAAGTTGCATCATAGGGATGGATAATAATGCTAGAAGATAACTTATATTAGTAAGTAATCTAAATAGTCTCTAGTTAGAGGAATCAAAATAGAGGAGTTAATTCAAGGGACTATTATGTCATTTATCAAGTCCAATTGGGGAGATACCTTGTCTTAAGTATCGAAGCAAATGACTCTTAGAAAGATAGAGATGTAGGTGTGATTGTCTAGATTGACAATACATTAGATATGACTCAAGTTGAATTTATCCTAAATTTGTTTATGGATTTATTCACTTGTGATGTTCATAGTGTGACTTACCTCAGTCCTGAGTAAGTGACTAGTTATATGTATGTAGCTCATATACTTGATATATTGAAAGCATGTGCTAAGTCGGTATCAGAGTCAAAAGTTGGTATGTTAGGTATATGGCTTATTTATGGCATGACTTCACTTAAAATAATTGAATTCATAGCTCATTCAAAGAGTAAATGGTATCCTCTCACTAACATTGCATATATTATGGAAAATGTGTAATCTCATTAACCTAACCTAAACATTAAGGCCAAATCGCAAAGACTACATTAATCATCGAAATGACTAAGTAACCCTATGAATAATAAAAACCCTAATTCAACTCACTTTGAAAAATTGCTGTTGAACTTGAGTTAGTTTGGAAAAAAAATACATTTATTAAGTCATCTATTCTTGAGTTCCATTTTGTCATTGATAGTGGTGTTTTTAGAAACCTGTTATTTGTTGTCTTGTTTTGCAAAGTTTCGTTATCTTTTAATCCAACGAAAAACACAATTCATGTTAAATTTTAATTAAGTTGAGTAACATGCATTTTTTGGTTAACATATGTTTTCAGTGTGTTGAATAATGCATGCATAAAACCCAAATCCAAAAACCACAAACCACGGTCCAAAATAAGGCTTTGCAATCCAAAAATCACATAAAAATTTATAGAAAAATATTTAAAGTAAAAATAGTCTGAAGTCCATTATACATCTGCATGCCGGGTTCGATCCTGATCTCAATCGTTACCTGAGAAGTTAAGACTAGGGGGTGAACTTAAAATAGCTCAGTGTGAGTCAAAAACAATATAAACAATCAAGAATTTCATTACAATACAGTACATATCAAATTTCAATAACTCATGAGTATGTAATGAGTATGATGCAATACAAAAAGGCTCCTACCCATCCATCCACTACGCACCTCGAGTTTCTCAAAACTCTTTTGCCAAACACCAAACAATATGAGTCGAAGCTCGATATAGATAAACCACTGGTATAGTAACGTAGATAAATTACTAATAAATATGTAGACAAACTGCCAATATCGTGGACGAGCCACTAATAATACGATAAAATTGTCAATCTCCTCGGTACTCCTGATGTAGTGTACTGACAATAATAATAAGAACTTTAATTGTCGCCAGTACTTCACAGACCTCCTCCGTCAATCACATTAACCCACCCCATGTTGGAAAGAGCCCAGTTTAAAAACAGTTTTCTTGCACAACGAAAAATTAAAATTTTGAAAACTGACTCGGTTTGTGATATTTATAGCAATAAACCCTAACTGAATTCATACCTGTGTTTTTGGATAAGTGAATCCATAATATTTTTTGACTTTCGACCAAACGATCTTCTCTTCTATTCTTGTACTGTCAGAACCATTTTTTTGAAAGGTCGACTTTAAAAAAAAACGAAAATGGAGTCGCCACCAATCCTTTTTATTTAGGTGCGATCGGATCACCTCGTACTTCAATTATTTTAATAAAAGTTTAAATTTACTAAAACGATGATTTTTGGTCTACAAAATCCAGAAGTCGGGTTTGGGAATCAGTTATGCATGAGGAAAGATTAACACCCTCGTAACGCCCAAAATTGGTACCTAATTGATTAATTAATGTCTTAATGTCGAAATTTGAAAACTTGAAAACAATTTAAAATACGATCCCTCTTTTTATTAATGTTAATTTTACCTGAAAACTGCTTAAATAAATTGAAACAAATGTTAAAGATCCTCTAATCTCGAAATAACAAAATGTCACATCCCGTAAGTTAGGACACGACTTTTTGAACCCTCAAGAGTAAGCTTGCCTTTTAATTTAAAACTCATGTATTTTAGTTTTAAAAGGATATTTGGTTATTTAGGTTCAACAAGAAAAATTGAAACCCAGTAAGTTAGGGTAAGACTTTTCGAATCTCTAAATACAGAACATTGCCTTATTTTGAAAATTTCCTTTTTGCATATTTGAGTAAGAATTAATGTAATAATTAAAAATGATATGTTTAATTTATTCGATTATAATAAAAAAATAACTAAAACATAAATGTATCATGTTTTAACTAATAATGATGATGTGACGTAAATTCATAATAATCTAATAAAGCGTAAAAGTATGATGATAACAATAAATCATGGCAATAATATACATAACAAAAAAATAATAGTGAAAGGTGATAATAGTGATAATAATAACAACAATAATATCAAGATAAAATATAATATAATATAAAAATATAAGAAAAATATAATATATATATATATATATATATATATATATAAAAGAATGCACCATAAAAATACGAGCCAATTAGAAATTCTAAAAGAAAAGAGATAATATATAAATAAATAAAAATGAATACTAATAAAAGTTTAATTAGAAATTGAAACTAAATAAATAAGTAAAAAAATCGAATGGAATAGTAAAAAAAAATTTGCAGTTGAATCGATTGAGGATTGAATTAGACTTAGAAGGAAGTTTTGAGCTTGAATTAAAATTAAAAAAATGCAAAAAAAGGACCAAATCGAAGTTAATATGAAATTTTAGGGACAAATCTAGATAAAACAAAAATAAAAGACTAAACTGAAATGCGCGAAAACGATCAGGGACCGAATGGGAAAATATCCCAACTTCCTAATGTGCGTCGTTCAGTAGGACCAAAATGAAATAAAAATAAAATTACATGGCAAAATTAAAAAGGAAGAAAGGAAAAAAAAACAAGGACTAAATTGCAACGCGATGCAAAAGCGAAAGGACCGCGCGTGTAAATAACCTGTGTGTTTAGAAAACACGCGGATCCTAGAATGGGTCGGGTCAGACCATAGGTCAGCCCAAAACCGCACCGTTCCAGGTGCTTACTGTAATAGGCCTATTTCGCCCGGCCCATTAGAAACAAAAAAAAAAATAAAACAAAATAAATAAAAAACAAAATAAATACAAAAATAAAAAAAACCAATAAATAAGTTTATAAATCCAAAGTCCTTTTACAAATAAATGGCCCAAATTCGGAACCCAAATTAGAACATAGGCCTAGTGACCCAAATCAAATACAAGACCAGACTTGAATAAACCTACCCTAACCTATTACCTAAATTAAGAGCCTAAATTAGGCATAGCCCAATTCCTAATAAGACCCGAATGGCCCAATGCCTATTCTAAATCCAAAACCTGAACAGAATCGGTTCCAAGAGCCCAAATACAGAAATGACCCAACCCGATTTGGAATTTCGGAAACCCTAGAGGCTTCTAGGGTCTTCTAGCGCCTCTATTTGCATGAATGCAGCCTCCTGGACTCCCACGAACGGCCATGGACACGAACGGCTCCTCCACGCACACCTCCTCCAGCTGTGCCTGCAACAAACAGCAACAACATGGAGCAACAACAATAGCCAACTAACTGAATATACAGCTAGGCAAAACGTTTTTTGTATTTTATTTTCTTTTCATTTTCGGCTATAAAAGGAGGCCGAAATCAAATGTAAAAGGATCCCCAATCCCGATCCCCGATCTCGATTCTTTTGTATTACGCTCGCATATTGTATACATAGGTAAATATACAACAAAAAAAGAAAAGGTGATTTTCAATTTCAAATTTTCTTTGTTATCTAGATTTTGATTTTTTTTCTTTCTTTTGATTTTTTATTTCACTGTTTATTATCTATAAAAGAGAAATTGAAGTAAAGAGAAACTTATCTAAAGAGAAACTTATCTATCGTACGCCATCGCCGAATCCCTCGTCGCTTCGTCAAAATCAAAGTTAGAATAGGGTTTCGAAGGTTGAAAATGGCCAAATCATCTGGTTTGCTCACAAACAGAGTCATATTCGGCCTTCACGAACACCTTTCACTGACTTCAATGGTGGATTGGTGATCAGATGGTTTTGATGCGGCTGAGAATAAAGAGGCGGGGAGGATTGCTTCTAGGGTTAGGGATTTCAATTTGAAAATGGGGGTCGTGCTGTTTTGTTTCAGAAAATAGCAAATAGCCATTTAGGCTTTGTTTTTAATTTTAATTATACAATCAAATGACGCTGTTTGGATAGGCAGAGGACCCGATGACCCGATCCGAACATTGCCTAACCCGCGTGTTCAGGTATCTGAGGGAAAAATTACGCGATTGATCCCTTTGTTTTGCGTCACCATTCAATCGAGTCAAATTCCATTTCTTTTATATTCTTTTAATTTTGGCCCAAAATTTTGTACAGTTTTCATTTTAGTCCACGATTCAACTCTATGTTTTGAAACCTGGAATATTTATGTTTTTAATCCTCATTGGTTTGCGCGTCTTGTATTTTGGCCCTTAAATTTGTTTTAATAACTTTATTTGTTTATAAATTATCCTTTCAATTTTGTTTTTTTATTCCAATTGAGTTCATTTTAAATTTCAGTTTATTTTTTTATTCTTTGTAATTTATTTTGAAACTATTTTAATATATTATTTATTTATAAATTGTTATTTTTACTTTCATTAGTTTAATATATTATTTATTTATAAATTGTTATTTTTACTTTCATTAGTTTAATTTTTTTAAATTTATTTTATAATTTGTTTATTTTAAATTCTCTTTTATACATTTTTTTCATTTTAAAGATTTGTATAATATTTAATATAATTTATTATTATTTCAAATATTTTTATAAATACTTTCATGTATTTTTTATTTTATATATTATTATCTTTAAACCAATATATTATGTTTTAAATTATTTTGTATATTATTAATCTCCTATCATATAGATTTTGTTATTCATATATATATATATATATTTGGTATAATCTTTAAATCATTTTTCTTATAGATGCTTGTTCATTCTTTTGTATTTTGTCATTTAAATCATTTATATTCTTTTAAGTTATTAACATATACATGGTTTGTTTTTGAATTTTGTGTAGTTTTTCAACATTTTGCATGCATAATTATATTATATACATAATTTTATTAGATTTCCATTATTTATAAAATGTGCTTCAAAGTTGTATCATATAATATTTTTTAGGTATAATGTTTATTTTCAAAATTTATATATATATATATATATATATAATACAACTTATTTTTATGTTAAACTCTTATATTTGTTTCTAAATTGTATTTTATGTATTTTATTGATTGTATATTGGCAATTTCAAATTCTTCTATTTCTATTTGTTTTTAAAGTTTATTACCTCATATCTATGAAAGTTTGTTTGGTTTTAGTTGTTAATTTGTTGTTTTTAGATGTTAATATTGGTATTCATGTGGTGTTAATGTAAAATTCTTATATTCATATGTGATTATTGTTTTTGTAGAAGCAATCTTATTATATATTTTATTCTATGCTTATTCGTTATATCTTTGTTCATCGTTATAGCTTCATGGTTTCAACTCAAACATTTGTCCAATTTCAAACTAAATGTATTAAATCATTTTCAAATTTGTCCATTTAAATAATTTTGAAATAAGGCAATACTTAGTATTTGGAGAGATTGAAAAATTGTGCCCTAACGTGCTGGGTTGTGATTTTTCATTTGACCAAATAGCTAAATACCCTCTTAATTACATGTTTTAAAAATTATGAGATGATCTCGGTTTTGAGAATTTTAAAATGTTATATCCTAACGTGCTGGATATGGCATTTTATTCTTTCGAAATGAGGGAATCTTAAAATCCAATATAAAATATTCAAAAGGAATCACATTTTAAATCTTTTCAAAATTTTCAATATTGGGACAATTGTTGATCAAAGTGGTACCAATTTTGGGTGTACGAAGGTGCTAATCCATCCTCGTACGTAATCGACTTCCGAACCTTATTTTTTTACGCAGGCCAAATTTTTATAAAGTGATCCAATCACACCTAAACAAAAAAGATTGGTGGCGACCCCTGATTTTTAAAGTCGATCCCGTTTTTCCAAAATTTAAAAAAATGGTTTCAACAGCTTGGCGACTCCACTGGGGACTGGTTGAGAGTCAGGCTATAGATTGATTAATTTTTGTCCTTTTGATTGAAAATTTGAAAAATTGTTTTTTAAAAATCATGTTTCTTTTAATGCATTCATTGGTGCTATGATTACTATAACGTTGAGTGTTGTACAGTACTTGCATCTGCATTGCATGACTGTTGTGGTTACACCTTTAAGTGGAAGTGAGAAGCTATGCCTTCGTGAGGTTTTCACCTCCGCATGCGCTAGTGGACCGCTTTCGGAATACATCTGTACCTATGTGCTTCGTGAGATTTTCATCTCCGCATGGCAATAGGGAAATGTGTTCCCGTGAACTGAACTCAATTCATATGATCCTATAATAGGTGAGGGTTGAGGAGTCTGCTGGTTCAGGTACCCTTTCTCTAGAACCAAACCACAGGTTCTATGTTATTTATTTCTCTTGTGCTAATGTTTTTTCTTTTGTCTTTGATTGCATTGCATTGCATTGCATTATCATAGAAAGAAGGTGTTGATTTAAATTCGATTGTTAAATAGAGGAGCTTGTCATAAGAAAATGGGTTTCTTGATAAAGTGGATTAAAATACGGCCACCCAAATGGGGTCTAAGTGGACATAATAGGAGAAGTTTATGAAGGAATACGACATTGTTTCCTGACCGAGGATTGAAGCCGATGAAGATGGTTCAAGAGTCGTTAATTTTCTCGAGGAAGTTAGCGAGCCTCACAAGGATGACTAAGCAATGGTCATAACCCGGATCAAGCGAGAAGGAGCTAACAAGAGCATCTATTGGAGGTTCGACCTTAACATCTGAATATGAAGAAAGAGATCGGTGTCTTCGTCGAGAGTACGAGGGCAAGGTTGTATATGTAATCTGCTTTATGTAAAGAAGTTTGTTTTCTAGAAAAGTTGTTCTAATAAATTGAATCCAAAATCAATGCCTCTTTTTCTTACATTCATCTCATGCATTTGCATTTCATGCATTTTCACTTCATGCATTTACATTATATCATTTGCATTGCATTATTAAATTTTCACAAAAAAGACCCTAATTAGGTGAAATTATTTCAGTTAATCTGAAGCCAATAAAAACCAATCAACCAAACATCGTGACGATACTCACACTAAATCAAAAGATATGGATCAGAGAATGGAAAAGTTGGAACAACTTTAAAAGGAAATGCAAGATCAGATGCAAGAACAGTTGGTAAAGATTCAACAGGATATGATGGGTCGAATGTTGGAATCACAAAGAAACATGATGAATCAGTTGACTCAGTTGTTGGCTGGGGGATTGGATAAGGGAAAGAGTCCTGCGGTCAATGTTGAAGAGAATAATGATCCTCTCTATCCTTTAGGATTCACTCCAACTAATGTGCAGGCACAATATGAAGCATATCCGCGTAGACCATTTGTTACTGTTAGGCCGCAACAATTTCAAGCTAGTGTGTCAATGCCGATGAATCATCAAACTGGCTTAGGTTCAGGAGATAATCCAATCAATCCTGATGTTCCTGATTTGAATGAAGAGCTGAAAGAGAAATGACAAAGGCTGAACTGCTAAAACAGTTAGAAGATAGATGTAAATGGCTTGAAGAAAAGTTTAAGGCGATAGAAAGTGTTGATAGTTGTTTCGGAATTGATGCTAAAGATTTGAGCTTGGTCCCGAACTTGGTGCTTCCATACAAGTTCAAAATGCCTGAATTTGAGAAATACAATGGAACAAGCTACCCTGAAGCTCATATTACTATTTTTTTATAGGAGAACGACTGGATACATTACTAATGATCAATTCTTGATCCATTGTTTCCAGGATAGCCTGGTGGGAGCAGCAGCCAAATTGTATAACCAGTTGAGTCGTACCAGAATTGGGTCATGGAGAGATTTGGCTCAAGCATTCATGAAACAGTACAGTCACGTGACAGACATGACTCCTGATAGAATTACCCTTCAAAATATAGAGAAAAAGCCGAATGAAAGTTTTAGGCAATATGCACAGAGGTGGAGGGAGGTTGCTATCCAAGTTCAGCCGCCGCTTTTAGAAAAAGAAACTACAATGCTCTTTATCAATACTTTGAAGGCCCCGTTTATTACCATATGGTAAGAAGTACCGCAAAGAGCTTTTCTGACATAGTGATGGCTGGAGAAATGATTGAGAATGTAATAAAGAGTGGAAGGATAGAGGCTGGAGAAAATAATAAAAGAACAACATCGAGGAAAAAAGATAATGAAGTGAATAATACGAGTACTTATAACAAAGGTTACTCCAAATCAGTTGCTGTGAGTCAACCAAAAGTAGTGACTTCTAGTCAGGGTTCATCAAGACAAGAATCTGGTACAAACAAAATGAAAAAAATACAGTTCACACTTATCCCGATGACATATAAAGAGCTGTATCAGAATTTTTTTGATGTGCATGTAGTGTCTCCATTCTATTCGGAACCTGTGGAACCTCTGTTCCCAAAATAGTATAATGAGAATGCCCAATGTGAGTACCATGCGGGAATAACGGGGCATTCAATTGAAAACTGCACTACATTTAAAAAATTGGTTGAAAAGCTCATTAAATTGGGAGTCGTGAAGTTAGATGATTTACCAGAGCCTCATTACTCTAATGAAACAGTAAATGCGATAGCTGAAGTGGGGGCAAATGAGTTGTGATACATTGAGCAAGTTAAAAGTCTGGAGGAAACATTAATGACAGATCCGAAGAGTGAACCAGAGAATAAAAGTTTCCAGGCCTTTACATACTTGGGAGTGTTTTAAGCAGTGGGACTGTGGAAGTCATCCCTATATTTTTAGAGTTTACTCAGAGTAATGTTCAGAACAAACTTGTTGTTTTAAGCCTAAAGGCAATAAGAGTCATTTTGTGAAATAGGCTTGTGTCTAGAATTTTTATTTCAATAAAATGCATCTTTCTATTTCATACATTCTTTTGTTCTTTTGATTCTTTTTTAAATATTCTTTCATTCTTTATTGATGATCATACCATATAAATAATCTTCCTTAGAATCATTTATTCTTTGGAAGCTGCTTTTGTACTTATAATAGGTACCCAGATATCAACGATAAGTTTGCTGACTTCCTTTTGGGTGAACTATGTGTCAGGAGGGATCTCAGGACTTTGAAGATGACAGAGATTGTGACCTACCTGCTGATTTGTAAAGGACGGTAGAACAAAATAGATCTTGCATTATAAAGGGTCAGTTGACATTGTGAGCTTGGGAAATTGAAACATAGCTCACCATAGAAACAAAGCAAGATGTCATTGAGTTATTTCAAGAATTCAAAGATGTCTTTGCATGATCACATCAAGATATGCCTAGGCTAATAAGATGAAGGACATTGTTTGAAAAGACACATGCTAAGGGCCAGGCTAATTAAGAAGTTTGGGTATTACTGGTTTACCATAGAAAGGGATTGTATCAGTATGCTATAAATGCTAAATTTATATACTTCCTACATTTCTTCACAGATTTTCTATACGTGGGGCACAGATGTTATGAGGTCAATATAGCCAACATCAATTCATTTTCGTGGTTGTCGATTACTTTACTAGGAGAGTGAAGGTCGCTTCATATACTAAAGTTACAAAGTAAATAGTCATCAAATTCAAATCCAAAGCCAAATTCAAATCCAAATCCAAATAAAAATTCAAAAATCCAAATCCAAATCCAAATTCAAATTCAAATTCAAAGCCATATTCAGATTCAAATTTGAATTAAAAAAAAGCGGCAATAAAAAATACCAGAATGGAACATGTTTAACGTGATTGCACTATTAAAATTTTACAGTCTGTTCAAAAATCATACACCAAATTAGTGCAGAAAAGACAACAAAAAAACCATCCACAAAGATTTTGAAAGATGATTGAGACTTGTAAAGGTTGGCATAGAGAAGTTACTGTTTACCCTCTATACTTATCAAATGTTGGCCAAAACTTTTGCCGGGGCAACACATTTCTCATTGGTCCTGTCCATTGAAGTTGAAATTCTGTCGAGTTTTATCAGAGCTGAAGCTGGATGAGGTAGAATGGATCCAATCTTGATATGATTAATTGAATTTGAGGAGAAGTTAATCCGCCACAGTCAGATGATGTGGGTTTATGACAAAAAGGTTCATCTTAGAGAATTTCAAAAGGGTGACCTCATATTGAAGAAAATCCTTCATATACAAAAGGACTTCAAAGGAAAATGCCAAACTGAGAAAGACATTATGTAGTGAAGAAGGCCTATTTTGGGAAAATCATCAACATTGACCAAAATGGATAGCAACGACATGCCCAAGCTGGTGAATTCAGTTAAGAAGCATTTCACCTAAAAAGGAGAGGCCAAGCTGAAAACCCGCAAAGGACGGCTTGAGATTTTTTTAAAAAAATCAATTAAAAAAATCAAAAAAGGAAGAAATTGGGAAAAAAGAGAAAAAAGAAAAAGGAAATCAATCAAAAAGAAAAAGAAAAGGAGAGGCCAAGGCGAAAACCCGCAAAGGGCGCTTTGAGACCAAAGGGGATTTGAGTTGAAAACCCGAAAAGAGCGGCTCAAATTTTGATCGAAAGTGGGGCATACAATAGTCTTGTTATGCCTAAATTAACATTGAAGAAGTATGCTACGTCTTGGGGCATCGACAAAGTACTCCGGATCCCCTAGACACATATTGAGCTTAGAATGGTTCTTAAGAAGTTGGAACAGAGAAGCTCAGGCTGCGATATCTAGGGCACCTAGTTTCTATCTTACCCCTTCTGAATATGCTATCTTTGAATATTTTATGCGTTTTAAAACACGCACCCAATAAATTTCTTTCTTGATTGCAGTTGCTATCTTTGCTTAACTTGTTTGTTTCGAGTTATGCTCTCATTCAATTTCCTTCCTGTCCATTGGTATGATCTTTTTCAAGCATTCGGCATTGAAATAAGGATTAGTGGACTAATAATATTTTCATAAAAGGAGTTTCGCATATTACTCTTGAAGCTTCTAAATAATACAGGAACCTAAAGCAGAACTAGTGTTTAAGAATTCACCAAGTGTAAAGGTTGGAAATATTTGAGCCCAAATTGAGTCTATCTCTTCGAATCTTCTGTCAAAGATAGTGTTGAACAAGAATGAGGTATTACGTTAGAGATATGATCTCGATGGAAACAAGCAATGATAACCCAAGTGTAAAAGGGAAATCATTCTCAAGAAAAATGATATTCTGCATTTATGTGAGTAGCATGCATACACATCTGGGTACGTCACCCAATAAGTGATCAGTCGATTAAGCAAGTTACAGCCCTCTACCACTGAGAGACAGTAGAATGGATTGAAAATTGCTACAAGTCCTATACCCCTGAGTTGTAGTGGGATGGATTGAAGTCAATACAAGTCCTATACCTCTGAGTTGTAGAAGGATGAAGGGAAGAGACTAAAATTTATTCCTCTAAAGAAAAGTGAGGCAAACCAATTGAGCAAAATACGACGACCGATGACCCTTTAAATAAGAGGGAAACGATGGCAACAGCAACAAGGGTAAAGTGTTCCCTTTTTATTTTATGTTATTCCTTTGAAAATAAAAGTAAATATCAAAATAAAAAGTAAAAGGAACACCTTTTTTTGATGTTTATTCTTTTGATTCTCTTTTTTTTTTGTATTCAAATCACCGTCCAAATTACAAGGTTTGTTCGTGGCTTTTATAGTTGAAATAGATACAATATTTTATTTTTTTTACTACTGTTTGCTTTCAATCTCTACTACTATTTTCTGTCTGCTTCTATGTTCTTTGCAGGTCAATAGAGGCGGTTTTGGTGTAAGGCAGTAGACCTCGGGCGACGTGCGCACTGCGGAGGCATGTGGGTGGCAGCAGGGAGGTGCGGTGAATTAAGGTTTCTGCTTCTTTTTTTTTTTGTTGAAATTTTTTTTAGATTTTGGGTGATTTGGGCGTAGGTTTTTGTTCGTCATTGGGACTGGATTATTTATTTGGGCTTGTAATTTTGTTTTATTTAGTTTTTATTTTTTTGGTTTTTTGTGTTGGTTTGAGCCCGGGCAAATTTGGTCCGTTACAACTGCCCCTCTTTGCTTGTTGACATGTAATAAAAAATGGCGTAAAGACATTTAAAAGGGCCAAATTTGCCTAGTCTTGTAGAATCTCGACCTCTTTAGCGCTTCTATTTTTTCAAGTGGCTCCATTCTAATCCACTGTAACTTCAGAGGTATAAGATTTGTTGCTTCAATCTTCGATTTACTCCACTGCAACTTCAGAGAGGTGAGATTTGTGACTTCAACCTACTCCACTGCAAATTCAGGGAGATAGGATTCACCATAATGACTTCAATCCGTTCCACTACAACTTCAAGGGAATAAGATTTATAATTTCAATCTGCTCCATTGCAACTTTAGGGAGATAAGATTTGTAACTTGAAGCTTTAATCTGTTCCACTGTAACTTCAGGGAAATAAAATTCGATATCTTCAGTCCGTCCACTGCAACTTCAGGGAGATAAGACTTGTAACTTCAACCTACTCCACTACAACTTCAGGGAGATAAGGTTTACGGCTTTAATCTGCTCCACTACAACTTTAGGGGGATAAGATTTATAGCCTGTCTTCAATTTGCTCCACTACAACTCAGGGAGATAAGATTTGTTTATTTTTAACCTGCTCTACTACAACTTTAGGGAGATAAAGTTTATAGCTTTAATATACTCTACTACAACTTCAGAGAGATAAGATTTGCTATCTTCAGTTTGCTCCACTGCAATTTCAGGGAGATAAGACTTGCAACTTCGACTTGCTCCATTATAACTTTAGAGAGATAAGGTTTGTGGCTTTAATCTACTCCACTGCAACTTCAAGGAGATAAGGTTTGTAGCTTTAATCTGCTCTATTGCAACTTCAGAGAGATAAGATTTGCTATCTTCAGTCTGCTCCACTACAACTTCAAGGAGATAAGACTTGTAACATGCTCCACTGCAACTTCAGGGAGATAAAATTTGTTTATTTTTAACTTCCTCTATTGCAACTTCAGGAAGATAAGGTTTATAGCTTTAGTTTGCTCTATTGCAACTTCAAAGAGATAAGATTTTCTATCTTCGATCTACTCCACTGCAACTTCAAGGAAATAAGATTTGCTATCTTCGATCTACTTCACTGCAACTTCAGGGAGATAAGATCTATAACTTCAATCTACTTCATTGCAACTTTAGGGAGATAAGATTTGTAATTTGTAGCTTTAATCTGTTCCACTGCAATTTCAGGGAAATAAGATTCTCTATCTATAGTCTGCTCCACTGCAACTTCAATGAGATAAGACTAGTGGCTTCAATCTGCTCCATTGCAACTTTAGGGAGATAAGATTCTCCATGTTAGATTTGATCAGACCTATTGCAACTTTAGAGGTATAGGAGTCGTGGCTTCAGTGATTTGTTACACCATTCTCTGGGTAACATGACCTGTAGAATCCATTTCATGGGTCTATTTATGACTAGCGAATAGGATGTCATGATTAGAATGAATCAAGTGCTCCTAACTAGATGTGTATGACTAATATTTGCATGAATGTAGAAGGTCATTTTTTCTCGAGAATGTTCCCCTTATTTAGGTTGACATTTCCCGTTGTTTATTAGGGTTTTATCACTGACGTATTACTCTGCCTTCTTGTTCAACTAGTATTTTGACAGAAAACTCGAAGAGAATATTCTTTTCCAAATGTTTCCAACTCTTAAATTCGGTTAGTTTTGATCAATGGTCTTGTTTCAGGTCCTTATACTATTTAGAAAACCTTTCAGAGTAATATGCAAAAATCCTTTTACTTAAATATTACTTGTAGAAGGCCTGTTTTGCCTGGGCACCAATGACCATACAAAAAAAAAAAAAATTATTATTTAAAGTCCAAATGTCCTCTTACATGGCCTAACAATGACAGCCTAATTACAAAACATTAAATCCAATTTACACTACCCAAATTTCAGCCCAAAATTACATGGCCCAAAATGGCCCAAAACCTAAAAACATTTCAGCAAAACCTAGGGCAAGCTTCAGCCGCACCACAACCACGCGCACCCCCAACTGATTCCTCTACTCCAACTGGTCCTTGCACCTGTGAAACAGAATTACAGCAATGCAAGTAACCGCAACAGCACAGAAGAAAAAATAGAATACTTTTGTATTTTTATTTTTATTTTCGATTGTTTCTCTCGGCTATAAAAGAAAGCCAAAAACAAATTGTAAGGGGATCCTTTTTTTTTTCACAGAAATACAATACACAGAATACTCAGAGAAAAAAAATACAAAATCAAAGAGGGAAATCCGATAGCAATTGAATATCTACAGAGGAGATCTTTATTTTGATTCTATCTACCTTTTTAATTTTTTTTAAAACAAATGGATGCGAAAATGGAAAGGGGGAGGAAATCCTTTACCTTGGGCCCATCTTCGCGCGTTGTAGACCACCGATTACAGTGGTAGTCCTGCTGTGCGATGGAGAGTTCACCACTAGAGAAGAAAAAGGGAGGAGCCTTTAAATTTTAGGGTTAATCGTGAAGGGAAAGGGAAAACCCCTTTGTTTTTTTTTGTTTTGTTTGAAATAACAGCAGTAGAAATATGTCTTAACAAAAAAAATATGGTTTTAATTGCTTAATAAAACGGCGCCGTTTGGGTAAGTAGTGAAACCCGTGCGTCGACCCAACCCATAATTAGACCCGCGTGCTTTTGATGCCCAAATGGGCTAATTGCGCATGAAGTCCCTCTGTTTTGTGATAGAATGCAATCTAGCCCTTGCTTGTTTCTTTTTTAACTGTATAATTTTCTATCGGATTCGTTTTGGTCTATGGCAAAATGCAGCGCATAGAGGGTTTGGGACTTTTGCTCTTTTAGCCCCTATTCCTTCTCGCGCGTGCTTTTTAGGTCCTTGGTAGCTTTATTTTTTTCTACAATTGGTGCCCTAAATTTTAGTTCTATTTTAATTTAACCCTTAGTCTTTTTAATTCATTTATTTATTTAGTTTTAAACTGTTTTATTAAATGATATTTTAAAATATGTTATACGCTATTTATCTTAAATTATTTTTATATATTATTTATTTTAATTTGTTCTAATGTACTGTTTATTTTACTATTTATTCTAAATTGTTTTATATACTTTATTTATTCTATTTTTTATATATTATTTATTTTAGATTCTTTTCACATATTATATATATAGTTTATTTCAAATTGTTTTTTTTTACACTTTATTCTTTTAAAACTGTTATTATATACTTTAATTTTCTCTTTTACATATATTGTTTAAACTTTTATATATATTATTTATATTAAATTATTTTGTATATTTTATTTTAGACTCCATTTATTTTAAAATGTTTCATCATTATTTATATTAAAATTTTCATATTATTTATTTTACACTCTTATATATATTACCTATTCAGATTTCTTATATATCATCTATTTTATATATATATATATATATTATTTTATTCAATCTTTTTTATATGAAGTTTTACCTTATTTCTTGGTTTTCTATTTTATATATATATATATATATATTTTAAAATTGTCATAATTTATTTTATATTTTTATTTGTTTATTTATTTCCTCAAGATTTAGATTGTGTTATTTTTATTATTTTCATTACTATTTTCATGATCGCATTGGTGTTGTTATTGTACCATTTACGTTACTTCATATTCTATTATTCTTTCTCTTGATTGTTTATATTAGCTTGAAAATTGGTCTATCATGTAATTATCATGAATTGTTTTTTTTGTTAGTGTATTTATGTTTTGTTATTCATTAGCGTGACAATTTTATCTAAATTATCGTTTTAAATAAAAAATACATTTCATTCAATTGCTATATTTTTTAGTTTTCAAAATAAGACAATACTCGGTATTTGGGAGTTTCGAGAAAATCATGCGCTAACTTACTGGGTTTCGATTTTTCTCGTCGAATCTAAATAACCAAATACACTTGTTAAATTAAAACACAGGACATTCAAATAAAAGCTTATTCTCGAGAATTCGAGATGTTGTGTCCTAACTTACTGGATGTGACATTTTGCTATCTCGAGGTAAGGATTTCTAAAAACAAAGACAATATTCTATGTTTAGAATTTTGAGAAATTGTGCCTTAACTTGCTGGTTTTCGATTTTTCATTTGACCCAAATAATTGAATATCCTTTTTAAACCTAAGTGCATGAGTTTTAAAAATCAAAAGACAAGCTTAGTTTCGAGGGTTTGAAATGTCGTATCTTAACTCACTGGGTGTGACATTTTATTTCTTCGAGATAAGAAGGCCTTAGCATCTAATTTGATTTATTCAAGTGTTCTTTTAAATAAAAGGATCGTATTCTAAAATCTTTTCAAATTTTTGATATTAAGACATTAATTAATCAATTAGATACCAATTTTGGGCGTTACGAGGGTGCTAACCCTTCTTCGTGCGTAATCGACTCCCGAACACGTTTTCTTGAATTTCGTAGACCAAAACCATTTTTTTAATAAATCAAAATGTTTTATTAAAATGATCAATCTCAAGGTGATCCGATCACACCTCGAAAAAAGATCGGTGGCAATGCCATTTTCGTTTTCAAAGTCGACTCCCGTTTTTTGAAAAATAAAAAAATGGTTTCGACAGCTTGGTGACTCTACTGGGGACCAATAAGAGAGTCAAGCCGTAAAATTGCTTATTTTTTATCCTTTTGTCAAAAATTGAAAATCTGATTGTTAAAATTACGATCCTTTATCTGCATTTGTTTATGTCATTTCGTATGATTGTTGTGGTTTCGAGTCTCGTAGAATACTCTTGCATCATATTGCATAAAGTCCGTTTGGTTTTTACCCTTTTAAGTGGGAGTGAGAAGCTATTCCTTCGTGAGGTTTTGACCTCCGTGCAGGATAGTGGATCGCTTTCGGGATACATCCGTACCTATGCCTTCATGAGATTTTCATCTCTGTGTGGCCATAGGGAAATGTATTCCCCTGAACTGAACTCGGTTCGTATGAGCCTTTAATGCGCGAGGATCGAAGAATCTGCTAGTTTGGGTACCTCAACTTTAGAATCAAACCACATGTAGAAAACCCTAAGAGCCCATCCTAGGTAGAGCCATGGCAAACCCTAGTGGTCACCCAGATAGGTGCTCTATTTTGTCTATTTCTTCTATGCTTTGTTTTGATCACATTGCATTTTCATCATAAAGGTCCTTTCATTGCATTTCACCCGTCTTTGTCGTGATCCTCATCATTGTGATTTATATTTATTGTGTTGGTTTGAGTCTTTTTTCACATTGCATTGCATGATCGGTCAATTTTACCCCTTTTAAGTGGAAGTGAGAAACTATGCCTTCGTGAGGTTTTCACCTCCGCATGGGCTAGTGGATTACTTCCGGGATACATTCGTACCTATGTCTTTGTGAGATTTTCATCTTCGCATGGCCGTAAGGAAATGTATCATCCTAAACTGAACTCGGTCCATATAGCGAGTAATTTGCTGGTTTAGGTACTCTTGCCTTAGAACCATGCTACATATAGCGAGAGTTAGGAGCCTACTCTAGGTAGAGTCGTGCCAAACTCTAGTGGTCACCTAATTAGGTGCTCTATGCTGTTATTTATTTCTCCTTTGCTAACGTACTTTGTTTTGTTTATGACAACATTGTATTGCATTTTCATTATAGAAAGGAGGTGTGGATTCAAATTCGATTGCTAAATAGAAGAGCTTGTCATGGGAAAATGGATTTCTTGATAAAGTGGATTATAATACGGTCGTCCGGATATGGTCCAAGTAAACACAATGAGAGAAGGTTGATAGTCCACGGAGGGATACATGACTTTGTTTCGTTGCCCAAGGGTTCAAGCCAACAAAGATTATCCGAGAGCCATCTCGAGTTTTTCGAAGAAGCTAACGAGTATCACGGAGATAAGTGAGTAATGAGTCGCGGCTCGGATCAAGCAAAAAGGAGATAATAGAGGTGTCTTTTAGAAATTCGCAAGATTTGACTATAACATCCAGATATAAAGAAAGGGATCAGTGTCTTCACCGGAAATATGAGGGCAATACCGCATATATAGTCCATTTTATGTAAAAAAATTGTTTTCTAGAAAAGTTGTTCTAATGGAATTGAATTCAGAATTAGCGCCTCTCTTTCTCTTGCATCCATTTCATGCATTTGCATTGCATTGCATCATTTGCATTAGATTTTCACAAAAGGACCCTAATTAGGTAAAATTATTTCAGTTAACCTGGAAAACATGGAACAAAGGTTGGAAAGATTAGAGCAAAGGCAAATACAGATGCAGGAGCAATTAGCCAAAATTCAACAAGATATGCGAGATCAGATGAATGCGATGTGCCAGTTAACCCAGTTACTAGCCGGAGGACTTGAAAAAAGGAAAAGCCTGGTGGTCAATAATGGGAATGATAATGAAGACCTCATTTATCCCCCATGTTTTACTCAATAATTGTCCCGACCCAACCAGACGCGCATCCGCAAGGGGTACCCGTCATTATCGGACCCTAATATCAAGCTGATACCTCAGCACTATTGAATTTCCTGATGGATTTAGGTTTTAACCCGAACGATGATTGAGTCAATCCTATTGTTTTAGCCTAGTAGAAACAAAGGAAATGGGAGAGTGGATTTTAAGGGCCCCAAAGAGGGAGGAAAAGGAAGTGAATAGTACGAGTAGGTATAACTAGGGCTATTTGAAGCCGATTACAGTAAGCCAGTCAAGGACGGCAGCTACTAGCTATCAGGTCCCCCTAAGACAAGAACTCAATCCAAAATAAAACTCAGAAAAACCCCAGTTCGTGCCCATCCCAATCATGTATAGGGAGTTGTACCAAATTTTGTTTGACGCACATGTTGTATCCTTTTTTTACGTGGAACCAATATAGCCTCCATACCCTAAATGGTACGATGTAAACGCCCAATGCGAATACCATGCAGGGATCCAAGGGCATTCGATCGAGAACTACGTTGCTTTCAAAAAGATAATTGAAAGATTCATCAAAATAGGTATTGTAAAATTCGATGATTCCTCTGGTGTAAAAAATCCGTTACCTAACCATTCTGTTAAAGGGGTAAATATTGTGAGTTCCATGATGGATAAGGGTATGAGATCCAAGAGTACATCGAGTTCAGGGCTCTAGTGCAAGACTTGATATTGGAAAATCTGAACATTAACGATGTATCCGAAAAGGGAATCGAGGAATAAAAGTTTTCCAAGCATCTGCCCTTAGATACTTGGGAGTGTTTTGAATAATGAGACTGTGGAAGAGATCATTGTTTTTTAGAGCTAATTTAGAGTAATATTCAAAACACGCTTGTTGCTTTAAGCCTAGAAGCAATAAGAGTCCTTTTGTGAAATAGGCTTGTGTACAGAATCTTTATTTCAATAAAATACATCTTTTTGAGCAAATATTCTTTTATTCTTTCTATTTATAGATTCTTTTATTCTTTGGACTTTCTTTCAAATATTATTTCATTCTTCATTCATGATCATACCATACAAATAACCATCCTTAGAATATTTATTCTCTAGAGTTTGCCTTTGTACCTACAATAGGTCCCCAGATATCAACGACATGAGCGGCATTACTACTGACTCAAAATCTCCTTTTGAGTGAGATATATGTCTAGAGCGATCTCAGGACTTTGAAGATGACAGAGATTGTGACCTATCTTCTGATTTGTTAAGTATGGTAGAACAAGATGAAAAATAGATCTTACCTTACAAAGGGTCAGTGGACATTGCAAGCCTAGAAAAGGGGTGAAGATCGAAGCCGAGCTCACTACAGAAATAAGGCAAGACATCATTGAATTATTTCTAAGACTTCAAAGATGTTTTCACGTGACCATATCAAGACACACCTGGGAAAATCTTAGAAAAGGTCTATAAGGGTGTCTAAAGAATACATGCTAATGGTTCTACAATAGCCAGGCCAATCATGAGGTTCGGGTATCACTGGTCCACCATGAAAGGGAGATTACATCAGTTATGCCAGAAATGCCAAATTGAGGAAGAAAAGACTTTTTCACATATTTTCTATATGTGGGCCATAGATGTTATAGGGCCAATCTCATCAAAAGCTTCTAGCCAACATCGATTCATCTTCGTGGTCGTCAATTACTTCACTAAGAGGGTGAAAGTCGCTTCATATGCCAATCTTACAAAGTCGACAATCATCAAATCCCACTCTCAACACCAAAAAAAAAATCAGGTGCCAACAAAGAATGCCAGAAAGATCATGTTTAACAATGCATAACCGTACAATGTCAAAAGTTTATAGTCTGTTCAAAGATTAGGCCCTATATCAATGCAGCAAAGGCAGCCAAAAAGAAAAACAAAAGTAAAAAAGGAGAGAAAAAAACAAAGAACAAACAAAAACAACCAAAAAAAATCATAAAAGATGACCAAGACTTGTAAAGATTGGCATAAAGAAGTTACTATTTACCCTCTATACTTATCAAACGTTGGCCAGGACCTTCGTCGGGGGAACACATTTCTCATTGGTTTTGCCCATTAGAGTCGAGATTCATTTTTTCTGAGTTTTATCAGAACTGAAGTTGGATGAGGCAGAATGGATCCAATCCCGATACGATCAACCAAATTTGAAGAGAAAAGTTAATAGCTATCCGTCACGGTCAGATGATGCAGACTTACGACAAAGAGGTTCATCCTAAAGAATTCCACAAGTGGGACCTAATATTAAAGAAGATCCTTCCTATACAAAAGGACTTCAGAGGAAAATAGATGCCAAACTGGGAAAGACCTTATATTGTGAAGAAGGCCTATTCTAGAGGAGCATTGATATTGACCAAGATGGATGACAATGACATACCCAATCCGGTGAATCCAAATTCAGTCAAAAGGAGAGAGGCCAAGGTGAAAACCTGCAAAGGGCGCCTTAAGACTTGAAAAAATAAAAATAAAAAAATAAAAAAAATAAAAAAATAAAAAAATTAAAAAATAAAGAAAATTAAAAAGTCAAAAAAAGAAGAAAGAAAAAGGAGAGACCAAGGTGAAAACCTGCAAAGGGCGCCTTGAGACCAAATGTAATAGCCCATTTTAGACCCTAATCGAAATGAGTGGTTTCGGGACCACTTAACCGAGTTGAAATATTATTTTTATTACTTTAATATGTTTTACAGTATGATAGTATTACGGTATGAAAGTTTCGTTTAGAAATTTTACCGATTAAATAGTTAATTCGGTAAAAAGGACTAAATCGCATAAAGCGATAAATAAGAGTTCTATTGCATAAAGGGCTTAAATGACTTTGGCTTTATATTTAGAAGTCCTTAAAGTGAAAATTTTCCTTTATAATTGTATATGGACGGTAGTGGGTTTGATTAAATGATTTTCAAATGGTTTTATTAAAGGCTAAAATGGTCATTTGGTTTTATTATATGTTTTAGTTAAAAAAAACATGAAAAATCTTTAATTTCTATCATCTTCCACCGATTTCAAACAAAACAAAAGGGTTTGGAAAGATTTTGTATTCGGCAAGCTTAAATCCACCAATTAAGGTATGGTTTTGTCTCGGTTTTTAATGATTTTTATGTTTTTAAACTCGTTGCAGCTCGGTTTAACTGACCTGTACCTCAATTTATGAAATTTGTTATGTCTTCGAAAAATGCCATTGATGAATACATGTTATTTTGATGAATAATGGTGAATTTTTGATGGTTGTTTGAAAATATACAAATTTTATAAAGTAGTTTTTGACAAAAATGCCGAAAAAGGGTTAAATTGAAAAAAGGTAGAATTTTTGTGGTTGGAATTGTGAATAAATGAAATATATGTGCTTATATGAGGTATATGAATATTTGGCTATGATGAATTGAGGGTCTTATAGTGTAAATTGCTATTTTGTGTTTAATAGACTAAATCGCAAAGTGATTAAAAGTTAAGGGCTACTTTGTAAATAGGCTAAAATACATATTTTTGGATTAAATTGAATATATTGGTGATTGAATAGTTGAATTTGTATTAATATAGATAAAGACAATCAAATCCCAGAACTTGATCGGGGAAAACGAAAGGTAGACGAGTAGATATCGGGAAATCGAGGTAAGTTCGTATAATTAGAATTGAATTGTAAATGCTTATAATTGTGGTTTAATTTGTCATGTGAAAGTATAATACATTATTGAAATGGAATTACCTATTGATTACACGTATATGAATTGATATGGAAATGTTTAAAGATTACAAGTGTGATATGATTTCCGAGTTCCGTTCGAACCGTAGAAGTCGTAGGATACAAGTGACATGTCACTAGGCTACAGGGTGGTTTGAGCTCCTGCATTTGTTGCGGAGTCACCACAGCTTATGAGCTATATGTTCATCCTTCAGGATTACATGTTCAGTCTTCGGACTTACCGTTCAGCCTATGGGCTTACCGTTCATCCTTCGAGATCACATGTTCAGCCTTTGGGCTTACCGTTACAGGCTCGAAAGAGCATACATGATGCATTTGCGGATTACAAGTTATACGTATATACATTGTGTATGTATCACTCGAGTATCCCTCGATGTTCTCAAAGGTTCAATGGGTAATTATCGATACGTGTTATATGACGATCAAAGGATATACGAAGTACATGTTACATGAGCTACATGATATATATGAACTATATGGTATGAATATCAATGAATTATATGACATAAGTAAATGATATATGTTGTGCTATGTGAATGATCCATTTAGAGAATGAATGATCACAAGATTTTACAAGTACTAACTTGTGTATGAATGATGAATAGGCAATATAAGCTTATGACTTGGTTTGACATTAATTATGTACTTATTTCTAATGTTCGGTAAGTTTAATTCTACATTACACGGGCTTACTAAGCTTTTAAAGCTTACTCCGTTTACTTTTCCTCTGTTTTATAGATTCGGAAGCTAGCTCGATTTTCGGACAAGTTGGAGATTTGCTATCACACTATCCATCAAGCTTTTGGTACTTTTGAACCTTTGTAAATGAGATGGTCATGGCATGTATAGGCTAGTTGTAAAGTGAATGTTTATGGTTGAATGTGGTATGTTTTGGTACCTATTCAAGCTATGAGATGTGGCTTGTTTTGTATATGCTAATCTATTTTGAATGACTATCAGGATGTATTTCTATGTGATAAATTGCAAAGTGTTATGATGTTATTTAGGTAGCATAATTAGCTATTGAATTGATGAGTGAATTAGTAAGAAATGATGCATATTTGGTACATGTTTAGATGATGAATAATGCTTGTAAATTGTGTTTGAAATGACCCATTTTATGCATGAAATGCTTGTTTTGATTGCCAAATGGTGTATGAAAGGTTGTGGTTACTTTGATGCTTGTAGGAATGACCCATTTGGGTGGAAAAATGGCTTAAACCAAGCCTACATTGTGCCACACGGTCAGAGCGCACGAGCGTGTGACTCAGCCGTGTAACCCCTGCACCTAATAGATTTTAGGCAGTCTTGCACACGGCCTAGACACACGGGCGTGTCTGGTAGCCGTGTGGTAATTGACAGTGTTGGCCACGGACTGGACACACGGGCGTGTCTAGTGACCGTGTGGGGTTTGGTAGTGTTGTCTACGATTTGAGTGTTTGGGTGTGTCTAGTAGGGCATGACCGTGTTGATGTGCACGGGCTAGGGGCATGGCCGTGTGTCCCTAACTTGAAAATTTTCTCAATGTTTTCCCTATCTTCCATATGTTTTCAATTGGATCCCAAATGAATGTATGTACCTTTATATGAGCTTTAAAGCCTGATTGGATGAATGATTTTAGAACTATGTTATTGATTGTAAATTTCAAAATTTTTCTAATCTGATCTGAGTTACAAGTCCGGTAATGCCCCTTACCTATTCCAGTGACGGTTACGGGATAGGGGTGTTACACCAAAGGGGATTTGAGTTGAAAACCCAAAAAAGGTGGCTCAAATTTTGATCAAAAGTAGGGTATACGGTAGTCTTGCTATGCATGAATTAACAACGAAGAAGTATGCTATGTCTTGGGGTATCGACAAAGTACTCCGGATCCGCTAAACACATATTAAGCTTAAAATGGTCTTCAAGAAGTTTGTACAGAGAAGCTCAGGCTGCAATATCTGGGGCACCTAATTTCCATCTTACCCATCTTTGTATTTGTTATTTTTTATTACCTTATTCTTTTCAAAATACGCTCCCAATAAACTTTCTTCTTAATTGCATTTGCTATCTTTGATCAACTTGTTTGTTTCGAGCTATGCTCCCAATTAATTTTCTTCTTATCCATTGGTATGATCATTTTCAAGCATTTCGCATTGAAATAACGATTATAGGACTAATAATACTTTCATAAAATGAGTTTCGCATATTACTCTAGAAGCTTCTAAATAATACAAAAACCTGAAATAAGACTATTGTTTAGAACTCACCAAGCTTAAGGGTTGGAAATATTTGAGAAGGAAAAGTCTAAATTGAGGCTATCTCGTCGGATTTTCTGTCAAAAATATTGATTAAACAAAAAGACAAGATATTGCATCGGTGATACAATCTCGACGGAAAACGAGCAATGACAACCCAAGCATAGAAGGGGTCATTCTTGAAAAGAAAAAAATGATATTCTGCATCCATGTGAATATCATGCATACACATCTGGTTGGGTCACCCGGGGAGTGATCAGTTGATTAAACAAGTTATAGATCTTATACCCTTGATTTGCAGTGGGTTGGATTGAAGAAGATGCAGATCTTATATCCCTGAGTTGCAGTGGATGGATGGAAGTTGATACAAATCCTATACCTTTGAATTGCAGTGGGAACGGATTAAAAACGTTTCAGATCCTATAACCATGAATCACAGTAGGATGGTTTAAAGATGGTACAAACCTTATGTGTCTGAGGTACAGTGTAATGGACCTTGAAGTTACAGTGGGGGAAATTATTTGAGCAAAATATGATTGTTTCTTCGAGTTTTCTAGCAAAGATACCAGTAGAGCGAGATGGCAACGTAATACGTTAGAAATAAAACTCTGATGAACAATGAGCAGTGACAACCTTAAGCATTAAAAAGGGATCATTCTCATTTTGCATTCATATATCATTCATAGCACATCTAATTAGGAGCATTTGACTCATTTCAATCATGGCATCCTAATCATTCGACATAAGCGCAAACCCATTCTACAGGTTGTCCTTTAGATGACGATGTAGGAAAGTAAATTGAAGCTATTAGCCCTTGTCTCCTTGTGTTTGCAACGAAGCAGACTGAAGACAGCAGATTTTGTCTTCCTAAAGTTACAGTGAAGCATATCGAAGAAACCAGCCTTGCGTCCCTAAGTTTGCAGCGGAGCAAACTGAAAACAGCAGATCTTGTCTTTCTGAAGTTATAGTGAAGCAAATTGAAGACACCAACCTTGCCTCATTGAGTTTGCAGTGGAGCAGACTAAAGACAGCAGATCTTGTTTTCTTGAAGTTGCAGTGAAGTAGATCGAAAACACTAGCCTTGTCCCCCTGAGTTTGCAGTGGAGCAGACTGAATACTGTAGATCTTGTTTTCCTAAAGTTGCAATGGAGCAGATCGAAAACACTAGCCTTGCCTCCCTAAGTTTGCAGTGGAGCAGACTTAAGATAGCAAATCTTGTCTTCCTGAAGTTGTAGTGAAGCAAATCAAAGACACCAGCCTTGCCTCCCTCAGTTTGCAGCGGAGCAGACTAAAGACAGAAGATCTTGTCTTTCTGAAGTTGTAGTGAAGCATATCAAAGACACCAGCTTGCGTCCCTGAGTTTGCACCGGAACAAACTGAAGACAGCAGATCTTGTCTTCCTGAAGTTGTAGTGAAGCAGATTGAAGACACCAGTCCTATCTCCCTGAGCAGCAATGGAGTAGGTTGAAGATTGCAGATCTTGTTTCCCTGAAGCAACAGTGGAGTAGATCGAAAACGGCAAATCTTATCTTCCTGAGGTAGTAGGGGAGTAGATTTAAGCCACCAGTCCTCTCTCCCTGAGCAGCGGTGGAATAGGCTAAAGATTGTAAATCTTGTTTCCCTAGGCAGTAGTGGAGTAGATTGAAGATGGCGAATCTCATCTTCCCGAGGTAGCAGGGGAGCAGATTTAAGCCACCAGTCCTATCTCCCTGAGTAGCAGTGGAGTAGGTTGAAGATTGTAGATCTTGTCTCCCTAAGCAGTAGTGGAGCAGATTGAAGATGGCAAATCTTATTTTCCCAAGGTAGTAGGGAAGCAGATTTAAGCCACTAGCATTATCTCCCTGAGCAGCAGTGGAGCAGGTTGAAATCATCAGCTTTTATCTCCTTGAAGTTCCATTGGGGTAGATTGAAACTACAAATCTCTTCTCCTTGAAACTATATTGGAGCGGTTCGAAGCCACAATTCTCATCTCCTTGAAATTGTAGTAGAGTAGATCAAAGTTACAAATCTCTTCTCTATGAAATTGCAATGGAGCGGATAAAAGCACCAATTCTTATACCCCTGAAGACATAGTGGGAAGGAATGAGGCTACTCAAAGAAAAGAAGTGCCAAGAAGTTAAGATTCAGCAAGACCGGGCAAAATTAGCCCTTTTAAAGTCTTTGCTCCATTCTCATTACATGACAATGAGCAAAGAGGGGCAGCTGTAGGAGGCCCATTTTGCCTGGGCCCCAATAACCATACAAAAAAATATAAATTATTATTTAAAGTCCAAATGTCCTCTTACATGGCCCAACAATTACAACCCAATTACAAAACATTAAACCCAATTTGCACTACCCAAATTTCAGCCCAAAATAAGAAAAAATTAGCCTAAAATTACATGGCCCAAAACCTAAAAACATTTCAACAAATCCTAGGGCAAGCTTCAGTCGTACCACCACCACACACGCCTCCAACTAATTCCTCCACTCCAGTTGGCCCTTGCACTTATGAAACAAAATTACAGCAATGCAAGTAATAGCAACAGCACAGAAGAAAAAATAGAATAATTTTGTATTTTTATTTTTATTTTCGATTATTTCTCTTGGCTATAAAAGAAAGCCGAAAACAAATTGTAAGGGGATCCTTTTTTTTTTTACAGAAATACAATATAGAGAATACTCAGAGAAAAAAATACAAAATCAAAGTGTAACACCCCGAACCTGGCTCGGACGTTATGGCCGAATCTAGCGTGTCACATTGAAGTGTTTTATCGAAAACCTTGTTTTCATTAAAAAACCCTTCTAAAAAAATTTTAAGTAAAAACCCAGTTTGTACGTTCTTTTATAACAAGCTATATTCAGAAGTCATTTTTAACTTTTTACTTCATGTTAAAAGTTACTTTGGAAAAATTTACTTTAACTGCAGAAGCTTATTTAAAAAAAAAAACCAGTGGTTTCAGAAAAGAAAAAAAAAGCTTAAAATGTGTTTAAAATGAATAAATCCATGTTCCAGTCTTAAAGCATCATAATGAACAATAATAACCAGAGAAAAGGCCTTATTACAATTCGAACTTAAACAATTAAAATACTAGAACTTTTAATAAAGAAAAAGAATCAAGTCTAAGTTGTCTTGCTAGTTGGCCACCTCCGAGTCCCTCCATCCGTCGAACCGCCTACTAAGGTTCACCTGAGAAAAATAAAAGAGGGAGTGAGTTTCGAAACTCAGTGTGTATAACCCTCAGCAATAATATATATATCATGCAACACAAGTCATCTTGGGCCTGAGCCCAATACCATAGTAGCACAAAATCTTGAGCAATCATATATGCAATAATGCAATGATGCAATGCCCACCCCATCCAACCGATACACATCATCTCCGTCCAACCGAAACACATCCTATGGGGATAACTATATCAACCCACCCATCCGATACACATCAATGGTAGCGCCGGTTGTGGTACTACCTAACGTTGTAGCAAAGCTGCTGATCATATATTGGGCTTGAAAGCCTTCGTTGGATCCACGGTCATCAAACGACTATGCGATCCTCATATAACACTTCCTCCAGCATAATTCCCACCCACATGCAACATCATAACACATAAGTGTAACATATAGCATACAATATACATAAATCATACTTATAACACACAGGGGTATTTCAGTAATTCTACCTTACAGGGGTATTTTAGTAATTTACTAACGTATGGGTCCTAATTATGAACTTTGACCCGTCAACAAGTCTTCATTGACTAAAGTGAACTGACACTATGCACCAGGTAGGATTCTAGAGAAGAGGAGGTGGATCATTAAGACCGCTTAAGTACCAAGCTCTCCCTAGATCCAATCCTAGACATGCATATGCCCATTGCCACACTCTAACCTTATGACTTGTCCACAGACGTACTCGATAAATTAATTAAGTTTTATGCTCGCTTAAGTATTTATTAGGAACTAGGCCTAAAAGTCTATTATAAAACCCTAGTAAGTCTGCATGCTTTCATACATTCATATAGCCCATCCGGACCAATCACATTTGTATGGCCTATTAGGCCCAATCACATTCCAAACCATTCAACAAATTTATCAACTCATCACTTATTATCAACATATCAATTTCTGCTAGTTTGGGCCCGCAAGCCTGTCGGCCAATTTGACCCATTCTGGCCCAGTTAGCCAAAAGGTGACCCAGGTCCATGAGATCACTCATGGGCCTCTAATAACATATCGAATACCCTCGTACAAGTGTTCGCGCACTTGCAGGACTACGGTAGCCAAATTTTCAGCTTTTCGGCATTTCAGCTTTTCATCTTTTTGGCTTTTTTGGATTTGCCGATCTATCGTGTGTGTGTGTAGTGTATGTGTACACCTGCTTAACAAAACGCGCTGCGAACTCCTTAGCCACGAACCTACAATTGATGTCACTCAACAGTTAATCATACACTTATCAAATACTATTACCAAAAGCCGAAATCCTACCACTTCTCCTTACCTTGCGCGATTGAACCTAATAGCCCTTGCTTAATCACTAACCGAGATTATTTCCTAGATCTACATCAACTTAACCATTAAAGATTGAATCATGAGTGATTCGCATCTATCTTAAGTCATCCACACATCATCTAAGATCATTCGGCCATCAACCAAGCCAAAATAAAGATGAGATACTTACCAAAACCCAAAATGCATAAGGAGTAATTCGGCAAGAATATAAAGAACAAAGATTTGATATCGATCCCCAAGAATCAGTCAGCCAAAGTTGAAGAAAATAGTGGCGGCACAGAAGGGATTCAGCCAAAGTGTTTTCGGTTCTAGAATATGATGATGAAAGGAGATATTCGGCACAAGGAAATCAAACAAAGAAAAGAAAATTATTTGTTGAGAAGGAAAAAGAGAAGAATTGGCACAAGATAGAAAGAAGAAGAAGAAGTCGACACTTACTGAAAAAGGGGTTTCGGCTTCTAAATACTCTGAGAGAAAGGTGTTTAGAATGGCTAAAACTCGAAAGGGTAGATGCTATATTCGGCTCTTTGAAGGAGAACAAATAAATTACGAACGAAAAGAAATTACTTACTACCTAGATGCACGAAAGCAAGTCAAAACCAAAAGAGAAAAAATGCGGAAAGAATGACAAGAGAATTCGGCATAACACTAATATAGCCAAAATTGCCTTCCCCAATTGCCTATTTGGCTCCAACTCCTCTCTTATCCCAATCTCCTAATTTTCCTCCAAATTATCCATATGATCTCCTCCTTGAATTTCTCACATGGACACCTCCTTCAGGAATTTAACTCCAACGCCACTACTAACCATCCAAGCATAAAAATTAAATCCCCAAATATTACCATGCTAGCACTCGAACCTAGGATTCCCTTGCCAGCTATTGACGCCACCTCCTCGCTCCCTAAGTGGCTCCACTTAGCCACTACACCATAACCTCCTTTGTGTCCTATTTCTACTCCATTTATTTAAAAGCCATGCTACTCGAAGTCAGGGTTCTTTTAGTACTTAAACTAAAATTTCTCCACCTCAAAGCTTGAACTCAGAACTTAATAAATGGCCCTTTAACAGTAGAGCAGACATTTAATTTTATCATTTCCTTGCACAATTAAATACTTATGAGCCGTCTCCTAATTGATCCCTTGCTCAAGGCCCAATACTTCTAGGCCCAAAATCGGGGCGTTACACAAAGAGGGAAATCCGATTAGCAATTGAATATCTATAGAGATGATTTTCATTTTGATTCTATCTACAAAAACAAATGGATTCGAAAATGGAAAGGGGGAGGAGATCCTTTACCTTGGGCCCATCTTCGTGCGTTGCAGACCACCGATTATAGTGGTAGTCCTGCTGTGCGACAGAGAGTTCACCATCGGAGAAGAAAAGGGGAGAAGCCTTTAAGTTTTAGGGTTAATCGTAAAGGGAAGGGGAAAACCCCTTTGTTTTTTTTTTTTTGTTTTGTTTGAAATAACATCAGTAGAAATAGGTCTTAACAAAAAAATATGGTTTTAATTGCTTAATAAAATGGCGCCGTTTGGGTAAGTAGTGAAACCCGCGAGTCGACCAGACCCATAATCGGATCCGCGTGCTTTTGATGCCCAAATGTGCTAATTGTGCATGAAGTCCCTCTATTTTGTGATAGAATGTAATCTAGCCCTTGCTTGTTTCTTTTTTAGCTATATAATTTTCTATCGGATTCGTTTTGGTCTATGGAAAAATGCAGCGCATAGAGGGTTTGGGACTTTTGCTCTTTTAGCCCCTATTCCTTCTTGCGCGTGCTTTTTAGGTCCTTGGTAGCTTTATTTTTTTCTGCAATTGGTACCCTAAATTTTAGTTCTATTTTAATTTAACCCTTAGTCTTTTTAATTCATTTATTTATTTAGTTTTAAAATGTTTTATTAAATGATATTTTAAAATATGTTATACGCTATTTATCTTAGATTATTTTTATATATTATTTATTTTAATTTATTTTGATGTACTTTTTATTTTATTATTTATTCTAAATTGTTTTATATACTTTATTTATTCAATTTTTTTATATATTATTTATTTTAGATTCTTTTCACATATTATATGTATAGTTTATTTCAAATTGTTTTTTTTTTATACTTTATCCTTTTAAAACTGTTATTATATACTTTAATTTTCTCTTTTATATATATTGTTTAAACTTTTATATATATTATTTTATATTAAATTATTTTATATATTTTATTTTAGACTCCATTTATTTTAAAATGTTTCATCATTATTTATATTGAATTTTTCATATTATTTATTTTACACTCTTATATATATATTACCTATTCAGATTTCTTATATATCATCTATTTTATATATATATATATATTTTTATTCAATTTTTTATATGAAGTTTTATCTTATTTCTTGGTTTTCTTATGTTACTTCATATTCTGTTATTCTTTCTCTTGATTGTTTATATTAGCTTTAAAATTTCTCTATCTTGTAGTTATCATGAATTGTTTTTTTTGTTAGTGTATTTATGCTTTGTTATTCATTAGCGTGACAATTTTATCTAAATTATCGTTTTAAATAAAAAATACATTTCATTTAAATGCTATATTTTTTAGTTTTCAAAATAAGGCAATACTCGGTATTTGGAAGTTTCGAGAAAATCATGCGCTAACTTACTGGGTTTCGATTTTTCTTGTCGAATCTAAATAACCGAATTCCCTTTTTAAATTAAAACACTTGAATTTCAAATAAAAGCTTATTCTCGAGAATTTGAGATGTTGTGTCCTAACTTACTGAATGTGACATTTTGTTATCTCGAGGTAAGGATTTCTAAAACAAAGACAATATTCTATGTTTGGAATTTTGAGAAATTGTGCCCTAACTTACTGGGTTCCGATTTTTCATTTAACCCAAATAATTGAATATCCTTTTTAAACCTAAGTGCATGAGCTTTAAAAATCAAAAGACAAGCTTAATTTCGAGGGTTTGAAATGTCGTATCCTAACTCACTGGGTGTGACATTTTTATTTCTTCAAGATAAGAGGGTCTTAGCATCCAATTTGTTTTATTCAAGTGTTCTTTTAAATAAAAGGATCGTATTTTAAAATCTTTTCAAATTTTCGACATTAAGACATCAATTAATCAATTAAGTACCAATTTTGAGCGTTACGAGGGTGCTAACCCTTCCTCGTGCGTAACCGCCTCCTGAACACGTTTTTTCGAATTTCGTAGATCAAAATCATTGTTTTAATAAATCAAAATGTTTTATTAAAATGATTGTAATAACCATATTTTGCCCGGCCTGTTGGAAGCCATTTATAATCTTTAATAAAACAGAAAATAAAACATAAGTATTAAACAGTCTGTTTTATAAAGTCCATTTACAAATACCTAATACCTAAAACCCGAAGCCCAATTACCAACCTAAAACACTACCCGGCAAACTTAAATACCCCAAGACCCAAACTAATACCTGTAGCCCGTTATACAATACCAAACCCTATTTAGCCCAAATATATCAGGCCTATGACGGACCCAACAAATGAAGGCCCAACAAGGGCCAAACATTCGGACACCAAGCCAGAAGCTAGGTTTTCCAGCAAACCCTAGCGCCGCAAGCAGCAAACAGTGACCCCTTGCCTCGCGCCGTAATCAGTACCCGAATCAGCTCCAAGGCCAGATCTCTCGTCTCGCACCTCAAATCGGAGCGCTAATGCGCTTTCATCGCCAGAATCCATGCTAGTACTTGCAAGAAGGAAAGAAGGACTTAGCAAATATAGAAAGAAATCTTTTTTTCTTTCTTACCTATTTTGTACTCTAAACAGAGGCTATAAAAGCCTGAATATTCGATGTAATTGGAGACCTTTTTCCCACACGATTTTTACACATACAAACAGTAATAAACACAAGCAGAGATTTTTTTTAAAAGGTGATATTATTTTCATTTTTCCGATTCTATTTTTTAAATATATATTCAGCATAGCATATTTTTGAAATAAGGAAGCACTAAAACAAAGAAAGAATTGAGATCTACCTTTTGAGAACTGAAAAAACGGCGGTTTGGCCTCCGGCCACCATAGGTGGTGGCGCGTGTGGCGGCGCGTGCGAGGTCCGATGATTGGGGCTAGAACGGCCGATGGCCGGAGCCCGGAGAACCTACATAGCATTTTTGGAAGTTTTTTTAAAAAACCTAAGCTAAGAATGTTTTTTTTTCCTGTTTTTTAACTTATATAGAACCCGATCACCCGACCCAGCATCCAATAAGATCCGCGTGTTGACCCCAAACCCGGGAAGGATCTGCGTGTTTTTGAATCAAAAGGGTTAATTATTCAATTGGTCCCTCTGAGTTTTAAAATGTTGTAATTCGTATTTTATTTTATTTTAATTTGGCCCTATTAATTTATTCGTGTTTTAATTTGGTCCTAGAAGCTTAATAAAGGCCTGTTTATGGAACGACGTCGTTTTAGGGATTAGGGTTAATTACTCAATGAGTCCCTGGACTTTAAACCCGTGTTCTCAAAGGCCCAAATTCATTTTATTATAAATTGACCCTAAAGTTTAATTCTTTTCCCATTTTAATCCCTTTAAATTTATTATTTTAAATTTATATATTATTTTATTATAAAAAATATTTATTTTATATTATTTTCATGTATATTATTATTATTATTTTATTATATTATATTATTTAAAATTTTAGAGTTTTTTTTAAATATACTATGTTCTTAATTTACAATTTATATTTATTTTATTATTTATATTATACATTATTTTTTTAAAAAAAAGACCTATATATTTTTATATTAAATGCTATAAAATTATTTTATTATGTACTATCACCTTTGTATATTTTTTATAATTTATTTATTTTAAATCTTTAAATATTATTTATTTTATTATAAATATCATTTATACATAAAAATTTATTTTATTTTATATTATTTTCATATACACTTACATTATTTTTATATTATATTACTTACTTCTATTTATATCTTATTGTATGTTATAATATTATTTTATATTTTATTATATTTTTATATTTCATATGTTATTGTATATAGTATATTATATTTTTTTATTATATTTCTATTTTTATTATTATTATGTATATTGATAAATTTTGAAATTTTTGTTATTTAATATTACGATTTTATATATTATCATTATTTTATAAAAAAATCATTTTATTGTTTAATCATATTATGCATTACTATTTTATGGATTACATTATTTTTTTGATTATCATGTATTATAAATATTTTATTATATTATTATATAACTAGTAAATTTATAAATTATTGTTAAGTATTATATTGGTACATATTAAATATATAGTGTACATTATTGAAAAATTTTATCATTTTACATATTATATATCATTTTAGCATGTATTAAACATTTTAAAATCTCTTTTTTATTATTCATGGTGTCAAGCATATGATTTTTTCCCTAAATTCTTATTTTTTGATTGCTTTTTGTTCTACATATTTCATTAAAATATTTGTATTAATTTATTGTAAATTTCATTATATAAATTATTCGTTATTATGTTTTGTGCATATAAATTGACTATTTATGTTATATTTTGCTTAAGATATTAATGTATGAAATGTTGTTATATTTGTATTAAAACATGTGTTATAGTTATTTAAATTGTATTATCTTATAATGTATTATTTTAATGGCATCTTATTAAAATGAAATATAAACAAAAAAAAAAAGTTTTAAAACAAAGGTAATATTTTTGTGTTTAGAAATTCGGGAAATAGTGCCTTATTATGCTGGGTTGCAATTTCCCATTTGTCTAAATGCCTAAAATACCCTTCTAAGTGATTTTATAAATTACGAGACGATTTTAGTCACAAAAGTTTTAGAATATCATGTCCTATCATGCTGGATGTGATGTTCGTATTCTTTTGAACGAAGGAATCTCGGTTTTAAACTCGAACCATTCTAATTTCAAAAGGGATCATATTCTCAAATATTTTCAAATTTTAGCATTAAAGATAGAAAATTATTTGATTTGGTACCAATTTTGGGCGTTACGAGGGTGCTAACCCTTCCTTGTACGTAACCGACTCCCGAACCCATTTTATTAATTTCGTAGACCAAAACAAATGATTTCAAACAAAATGGTTTGAAAGTGGTTCAATCACACTTAAACTGATTGGTGGCGACTCCCATTTTCAATTTTCAGAAGTCGAACCCCGTTTTTCAAACTCGTTTAAAAATGGTTTTGACAATGATCAATCTCAAGGTGATCCGATCACACCTCAAAAAAAGGTTGGTGGCAACTCCATTTTCGTTTTCAAAGTCGACTCCTGTTTTTTCAAAAATAAAAAAATGGTTTCAACATTACTAGTCCATTAATCGTTATTGCAATGAAAAATACTTGAAAAAGATTATCAGAATGGACAAGATGAAATTTCCTTGAGAGCAAAGCTCGAAATGAATAAATTAATCAAGATAGCAAATTTTGCTAAAACACAAAATGGATAAGATGAAAATAGGTGCACCAGATATCGTAGCATGAGCTTCTCCGTACAAACTTCTCGAGGACCCTTCGAACTTGATATGTGTTTAGAAGACCTAGAATACTCTGTTAATGCCCCAAGATGTAACATCCTTCATTCTTGTTAATTCAAAGAGGACAAGACTACCATACGCCTCACTTTCGATCAAAATTTGAATTGCCATTTTCTTGGGTTTTCAATTCAAAACCCCTTTGGTCTCAAGGCATCCTTTGTGGGTTTTCACCTTGGCCTCTCATTTTTCTTTTCTTTTTTGTTTTTTTAAAGTGAAGTATTTCTTAGCTGAATTCGAATCCATAGGATTGGGCAAGTTTTTGCCATCCATCTCGGTCAAAATCAGAGCTCCTCTAGAAAATGCTTTCTTTACCACATAAGGTCCTTCCCAGTTTGGCATCCACTTTCCTCTAAAGTCCTTTTGTATAAGAATGGTATTTTTCAACACTAGGCCTCCCTCATGGAATTCTCTAGGGCAAACATTTTTGTCATAAGCTTGCATCATTCATTTTTGATTCATTTGACCATGATCGATAGCTTTTAACCTCTTTTCTTCAATCAAGTTCACTTTATCATATCAAAATTGGATCCATTTTACTTCATCCAACTTCAACTCAGTTAAAACTCAGAGAGAAGGAATCTCGACTTCAATGGGCAAAACCGCCTCCATTCCATAAATCAATGAGAAAGGCATTGCCCCGATAGAGATCCTGACAGACGTTCGATAAGCATAGATGGTAATTTCTCATGCCAATCTTTATGAGTCTTAATCATTTTCCCTACGATCTTCTTAAATTTTTAATCGTTGCCTCCACTACACCATTCATTTTTGGGTGATATGGTGTTTGATCTTGAACAGACTATAAACTTCTAATATCGTACTGTTGTTCAAATTTAGTGTATTGTCAGATATGATCATTTTTGGCATTCCATACCGACATATGATTTCTTTTTTTCAAGAACTTGCTGACTGTCGACTTTGTGACTTTGGCATATGAAGCAGCTTCCACCCACTTAGTGAAGTAATGGACGACCACAAAGATGAATCGATGCCCGCTAGAAGCTTTTGGCGAGATCGGCCTACTGACATCCATGCCCCACATAGAGAAAGGCCATGGAGAAGTCATAACATGAAGAGATGAAGGAGACACATGAATCTTATCTCCATAAATTTGGCACTTATGGCATTTCTTTGCATAACTGATGCGATCCCTTTCCATGGTGGACCAACAGTCCTAAATCTCATGATTTGCCTGGCCATTGTAAAACCATTAGCATGTACTCCTCAGATATTCTTATGGATTTCTTCTAAGATTTTCTTAGCCTCAACAGTTTCCACACATCTTAATAGCCTAGGCATATCTTGATACGACAATGCGAAAACATCTTTGAATTCTTGAAGTAACTCAATGAGGTCTTGCTTCGTCTCTGCAGTGATACAGGCTCCGATCTTCACCTTTTTCTCTTCTTCTAAGCTTATAATTTCCACTGATTCTTTGTAAGGTAGGATCTGTTTCATCTTGTTCCACCATCCTTAACAAATCAGGAGATAAGTTATAGACTCAATCATCTTCAAAGTTCTGAGGTTCCTCTGGACACATATCTTACTCAAAAGGAAGTTCTAAGTTAATAGCTGTGTCGCTCATATCATTGATATCTGGAGACCTGTTGTAGGGACGAGAGATGACCCAAAGAATAAAAGAATCTAAGAATAACTATTTGTATGGTATGATTACGGATGAAATGGAAAAAATAAAAGATATTTGCTCAAAATGATACGCAAAGATGCATTTTATTGAGATAAAGATGTTGGACATAGGCTTATTTCACAAAAGGCTTTTTATTGCTCCTAGGCTTAGAGTAATAAGCATGTTTTGAACATTACTCTAAATTAGCTCTAAAAAATACAGGGATCTCTTCCGCTGTCTAATTGTTCAGAACACTTCCAGGTTCATAAGGGCAAATGCCTGATAAATTCTCTTCCCTAATTCCTTCTTCGAATATGGTGTTGATGTTCAGATTTCCCACCATTCCTTCCAGGCCTTTGACCTCTTCAAAGAATTCCAACTCTTTTGATTAATTAGGGTCTTTTTGTAAAAGTTAATGCATATGATGAAATGTAATGTAGATGAATGAAATGAATGCAAAAAGAGGCATTGATTTTAATTTAATTCTATTAGAACAACTTTGTAGTAGAAGACAAATCTCTTTACATAAAATGGATACATATACGGCCTTGCCTTTATACTCCAAGCGAAGACATCGGTCCTTTTCTTCATATCCAGATGTTAAGATCAAATCTCGCTAATTTTCTGAAAAATACCTCTGTTATCTCCTTTTTGCTTGATCCGGGCCGTAACCCATTGCTCACTTATCCCCGCGATACACGTTAGCTTTTTTAAGAAAGTCAGGATGTTGACGGCTCTCGAATAATCTTTGTCGGCTTGAATCATCTGGCAACAAAGTAAAGTTGTGTACTCCTCCGTCAGACTATCACCCTTCTCTCGTTGCGTTTTCTTAGACCATATTCGGAAGGCTGCATTGTCTTCCACTTTATCAAGAAATCCATTTTCCACGACAAGCTCTCTATTTAGCAACTGAAGGTGAATCAACACCACTTTTCTATGATGAAAATGCAATGCGATCATAACAAAAAAAAAACACGTCAGTACAAAAAAAAACAAATAGAGCACCTATTTGGATGACCACTAGGGGTTTGGTGTGGTTCTGCCTAGGGTAGGCTCTTGAGGCTCATTATATGGGGTTCGGTTCTAAAGTAAAGGTACCTGAACCAGTAGATTCCTCGATCCTCACCCATCATAGGCTCATATGGATCGAGTTTAGTTCAAAGGGATACATTTCCTATGGCTATACAGAGACGAAAATCTCACGAAGACATAGGTACGGATGTATCCCGAAAGCGATCCATTATCCTACATGGAGGCAATAACCTCACGAAGGAATAGTTTCTCACTCCCACTTAAAAGGGTAGGATCAAATGGTCATGCAATGCAATATGCGGGAATAAACCAAAAGACTCAGACCAATTCAAACAAATATGAACAAAGTGATGAAGATTACAACAAAGTTGGATGAAATGCAACGAAAGCATCGTAAATTTAAAACGAATTTTTAATTTTCGACAAAAAGATAGTAAATCAATTTGTGGCTTAGCTCTCTTATTTTTGCTCTCTAGTGGAGTCGCCAAGCTGTCGAAACCATTTTTTTTGAAAGGTCAACTTAAAAAAAACAAAAACAAAAATAGAGTCACCACCAATCCTTTTAATTTAGGTGCGATCGGATCACCTTGTACTTCAATCATTTTAATAAAATTTTAAATTTACTAAAATGATGATTTTTAGTCTACAAAATCTAGAAGTCGGGTTCGGGAGTCGGTTACGCACGAGGAAGGATTAGCACCCTCGTAACACCCAAAATTGGTACCTAATTGATTAATTAATGTCTTAATGTCGAAATTTGAAAACTTGAAAATAATTTAAAATACGATCCCTCTTTTTATTAATGTTAATTTTACTTAAAAACAGTTTGAATAAATTGAAACAAACATTAAAGACCTTATAGTCTCGAAATAACAAAATGTCACATCCAGTAAGTTAGGACACGACTTTTTGAACCCTCAAGAATAAGCTTGCCTTTTAATTTAAAAACTCATGTATTTTAGTTTTAAAAGGATATTCGGTTATTTAGGTTCAACAAGAAAAATCCAAACCCAGTAAGTTAGGGTACGACATTTCGAATCTCCAAGTATGGAACATTGTCTTATTTTGAAAATTTCCTTTTTGCGTATTTAAGTAAGAATTAATGTAATAATTAAAAATGATATGTTTAATTTATTCGATTCTAATAAAAAAATGGCTAAAACATAAACATATCACGTTTTAACGAATAATGATGATGTGACGTAAATTCATAGTAATCTAATAAAGCGTACAAGTATAATGATAACAATAAATAATGGCAAAAATTTGCATAACAAAACAATAATAATGAAAGGTTATAATAGTGATAATAATAACAACAATAATATCAAGATAAAATAAAATAATATATATATATATATATATATATATAATGCACCATAAAAATACGAGCCAATTAGAAATGCTAAAAGAAAAGAGATAATATATAAATAAATAAAAATGAATACTAATAAAAGTTTAATTAGAAATTGAAACTAAATAAATAAGTAAAGAAATCGAACGAAATAGTAAAAAAAATTGCAGTTGAATCGATTAAGGATTGAATTGCAATTAGAAGGAAGTTTTGAGCTTGAATTAAAATAAAAAAAATGCAAAAAAGGACCAAATCAAAGTTAAAATGGAATTTTAGGGACGAATCGAGATAAAACAAAAATAAAAGACCAAACTGAAATGCACAAAAATGATCAAGGACCGAATGGGAAAATATTCCAACTTCCAAATGCACGTCGTTCAGTAGGACAAAAATGAAATAAAAATAAAATTACACGGCAAAATTAAAAAGGAAGAAAGGAAAAAAAAACAAGGAGTAAATTGCAACGTGATGCAAAAGCGGAAGGACTGCACGCGCAAATAACCCTTGCACTTAGAAAATACGTGGATCCTGGAATGGGTCGGGTCGGATCATGGGTCAGCCCAAAATGGCGCCGTTCTAGTTGCTTACCTATTAAAACAGTCTAAGGACCAAATTGAAGCAAAACTAAAAGTTTGGGGCAAAAATTAAAAATAAAGAAAATAGGATAGGACCGAGTTGAAACCAGCCTCAAAAGCGGAAGGACTAAGGGCGCAAATAGACCCTTTGTCCAAAAACACGCGGATCCTAGGCGGTTCAGGTCGGGTCGATCCGGACCAGCTTAAAATGATGTCGTTTTGGGGCTTTTTGAACCCTTCCATAACGATGCCGTTTTGGCACCCTATATAAGTTAAAAAACCTTAAAAAAAATCATTTCCTCCCTCTTTAAAATTTTTTTTTTTAGAAAACTCTCTCCTATTCTCCAAACGACTATCCGCCAGCTCTGGCTTTGACCATCGGCCACCTTGGCAGTTGCTGGTCACCGGCGATGGCGCCGCCGTCCACGGTGGCCGAAAAACCTAAAAGTCCTCCCTCTTTAGTTTTTTGACCTTCCAAGCGTAGATCCGAGGGCCCAAATACAAAAAAAAAGCAAAAGAACCTTTTGATTCAAGGGTTCCCCGATGCTACTTTTCGACGACTAGCGGCCCTTCAAATCAGAGGGAAGCGATGGCGACGACAACAAGGGTAAATAGTTCCCTTTTTATTTTTATGTTATTCCTTTGAAAATAAAAGTAAATATCAAAATAAAAAGTAAAAGGAACACCTTTTTTTTGAAGTTTTTTCTTTTGATTCTCTTTTTTTTTTTAATTCAAATCACCGTCCAAATTAAAGGTTTTTTCGTGGCTTTTATAGCCGAAATTGATATAGTATTTTATATATATTTTTACTACTGTTTGCTTTCAATCTCTACTACTGTTTTTTGTCTACTTCTATGTTCTTTGCAAGTCAACGGACGCGGTTTTGGTGCAAGGTAGCAGACCTTGGGCGGTGTACGCGCTGTGGAGGCACGTCGGTGGTAGCAGGGAGGTGCGACGCATTAGGGTTTCTGCTTCTTTTTTTGTTGAAAGTTTTTTTTAGATTTTGGGCCATTTGGGCTTAGGATTTTTTTTTTGTCATTTGGATTGGATTGTTTATTTGGGCTTGTAATTTGGTTTTATTTATTGTTTTTATTTTTTTTGGTTTTTTGTGTTGGTTTGGGCCCAGGCAAATTTGGCTCGTTCACGTACCATGAATTGCTTAGAGTGTGGCTTCGAACCAATTGAATTGAAACACAAAACTAGAAAATCTTTTCCTTTTGGGGTGAAAACAAAAATTCTCTCTTCTTTAATAGAAACCGGTAAAATTGTTATTCTGAAAATATGTTTATAAGTTACAAATAAATTATCTCTATTTTTCAGCAATATATCAATCGATATAATATGTAAAAGTTGAGGGTTAAATTTGTTATTATATTAATTTTTTATTGCCTAAATTTGTTATTATACCAATTGTGATTTTAATGGGAGTGACCAAAATGGATGAATTATGTAACACGGGTACTTAAATTATAAACTTTTTATTTTTGGTGCCTAAAATGAATTTTTTTTTTATAATTGGGTGACTATGTTTGTAGTTTATCCTATTTTTTTAGATCAAACTTAGCACTCCATTGAAGGTAAAAAGGTCAGAAATCCATACGAGATAAAAATCAAAGGCCTTTAGGATTGCTAGACTAAAAAGTAAAAAAGCTCATAGTTAAGCACATACAAAACCTGAAAAGCCTGAAAAGGCCCATCAAGAGTCAAATTTCCAAAATTGGTGGCATTAACGCCCACAAAAGTAATTGTCACAACAACCTCTAAAGAGAACTAAAAACTCATCCATAGAAGTGGAAAGGGAACCTATGATTGACAAGAAGCCCCAAGAGATGTGATGGTAAGAAACTCAGGCCATGGTTGTTGGTGGTCAAGAGAAGATGAGGCGGTTGTCAAAAACATAATTAAGATGAAAAATAGAAATGTATGAAAGAAATAACTAGATGAAAAAAGGGTTGACGACTAGATGTGGCACTTTCTGGTAAAGAGGTAGACGATGAGAAATAGGCTAATGAGAGAAAGCAAAAGAGAGAAGTATATGCAGGAAAAAGAGAGGAAATGATCAATGAGTAGGAGAAGATGAGATGAGAAGGGCAGGAGACCGTCCAGGAGCAAAGCTAGAAAATTTCAAGAGGGGGACAAGATAATGAACAATAATAATATTTTTTGAAATAAAAACTAATTAAAGAAAAATAATTTAATAAATAAAAATAAGCTAGAAAGAAATTTTAAAATTTATTTTAATTGCACTTTTCTATCCTTGATCTCACTAAAATAATCAATTATTTCATTTACATTAAATTTTTCTGCAACTTTTTTCTCAATGTACAAAACTAAAGAACTTCTCAAAAAACCATCTTCCATCTTGCTATGAAGTCAAGTCTTCATAATCTTCATAGCAGGAAAAGTACATTATGAGGATGCAGTTGAAAATGGAAGAGTCAATATAATAAGAATCAATCTATCAACAAGTGAGTACATGATTGACTTTTCACTCTCAACTAAGCTTATACAAAGTTCAGAAAGTGTTGATATTTTTTTTTTAAAATTTGGATGCTTACATACATCAAGTTCATAATGCTTCAACTCATATGGGAGACCTTTTTTTCTCTTGTTGAGAAAAATCTTTTGGATAGAACTTATTTACAAGAATATAAATTTTATCAATATCAAATAACTTGAAAAACTCATTGAGATCTAAATTTGTAGTAAGAGTGAAAAGCTTGACAACATGTTCGTGTAGCAAAAAAAAAAAAATTCACTTGATAGTGATGCTCCACTATAATATCTTCCTTCTTGTTACAGCTACGGTCCACAATGTATTGAGAATTCATATCTGGAAAATTTTACTCCCAAGTTTCACAAAAAGATATCACATTTTTCAACAATTCATCCTATCCATCATCTCTGAACTTTTGAATTAAATCTTTTGTTGTCGAAACTAAACTCATGGCATTTAATATATCTTGAGAACGACTTTGCAAAGCTTAACAAAGATTATCAGTAACCCCTAAAACTTCATTCATCATATGCAATATAAAAATAAACTCAAAAGATCTCAATCTATTATATGCGTTATGAGCATCTCCTCACTGAAAATAGTTAGGAATGGTATTTTTTAGATTTTCAAGAACCATGCTAGTAGCATTGTACATTATCAATAAGCTTGTAACTGAATTTAAATGAGAACTCCATCGAGTCTCACCAGGAAGTTGTAAAGTGTCAATTTGATTCGTTCCTATTCCAGTTGCTAACTTATTGATGGATAGCAAACAAGTAATTTCAGATGCTTGGGCTCTTTGTAATTCATTGTGTTGTTTGGAAAAAGCAGAAGCAATACTAAAAATATTAGACAAATCTTTAAAAAATTGATGCATTTCAACCACTTTTCTATCTGCTATAACCAATCCTAACTAAAGACAATGAGCAAAATAGTGAACATAAGAAGCATATCGACAATCATTCAAAATCAAAGCTTCCAAGCCGTTAAATTCCCCACGCATATTACTTCCTCTGTCATAGCCTTGACCTCGGATATTTTGTATGTCAATGCTATGTTGCAAGAGAACATTATACTTCTCATTCTTCAAAGTCAATGATGCAATATCTTTTATATTAAAAAATCGTTCTTTTACCAATCCTTGTTTATCAACAAATCTAAAAACAATTGCCATTTGCTTTTTTCTTCACTCGTCTCTCACTTCATCCACAATAATGCTGAACTTTCAGTCACCAATTTCTTCACGAATTACATTACGAACTCTACTGGCATAAATTTGCAGTATATCTTTTTGTATTGTTGAAGTATAACTAGCACTCTCTGGAGCACTTTTCAAAACATCTTTAATTTTCTCATCATAAAATGCTAATAGTGATAACAATTCAAGAAAGTTCCCACGATTTTTTCATCTCGAGCTTTCATCATGACCTTTAAAAGCACACCCTTGAAATGTCAACCATCGAACAACATCTATACTAGTTTTTAGACGTAGACGCTTAGCTACAATTTGGTATGTTGTTTGTCTATCAAGTGATACTTCAATATGCTGAGCTTGATTCATTAAATCTATATAAGCTCATTGTGCATTGTTATGTAGTGAATTCAGATCTTTTCCCATATGTGTCAAAAACACACAATTGCATCTATGGTGTACTTTTTTCCAATTTCTAAAGCCACTATGAGTAAATGCAGTTGATCCAAAACGACTACTTGGATTGCTATTAAAAAGAAAATTAGACAAACAAAATACTTCATCTTTAGAAGGTGAATATTCTAACCAGGAAAATTGTTTAAACCATGATGTTTGAAAATAACGAGGATGCTTTTTGAATTAGAAGTTGGATATTCTGAAAGAATAGGTTGATATGATCCAGTCTTAATATAAGCTCTTCGAATTTCATCATGCATATTAATCGAATACTCATATATTTGCTTACGTAACCCAGGTTCACGTTGTAAGTTAGACAAATCAAGTGCCTCATCTTCCACCCTATGAATTTTAGAAGGATGAACGTTAGAGTTTAAAGGAGCAAATGATGAAGGAGGTATCTCAATTTGTGATGCTTCTGAAGATGATTGTGTTGTCTCTATACTTTTCTTTTTAAAAAATCGAATAAATTGTTTTCAACTTCATAACTACAATATATTAAAAGATAAAAAAATTAATAAATATAAAATAAAATTAAACTATAAACTTTAAAATACAATAAAAAATAGTAAAATTGTAAAAAAAATGAAAAAAAACCTTAAAAAATGAACTTGATGTCGCATTTGAAGGACTGGTGTTGATAACAATGGTCATTAATAGTAACAATAAAAGAGACTTCTTTTTTACTAGTTAACAAATTGAATTTTAACCTAAATTTATATTTAATATTAAATTAAAAAGTGATCAACTACCTTAAAAAAAAGAAAGAAAGAAAGAAAGTTGATATAAATATTTAAAGTTAAAAGTTAACATATGTGATATGGAACAAAAAATAGAAAGGAAACATTTTTTATTATTCAAATTTGAAAGGGGCCAAACTTTTCAAAAGTTAAGGGATTAAATGCCAATTATACATTTTGATAGGGGCGGAGCCCCTAACAGCCCTCAAATTCGCCACTGCAACTGGAAACACTTCTTGGCAAAGTTTTATGAACTTGTTTTTTTAGATATATCATATAACTTTTGAATATATATGCATGCTATTGCTTTTTCTTTCCATACAATTCGCACATCATTGGTAGAAGCAAACTATTGTCGACACACAACACAACAAGTGACACTCCTGTGATCCGAATCCAGTCAATTCTTACAGAAGCTGAACACATGATCAATAGTCCACAACTTGGGTCCAACACTATATTTAAATTATCAAAATAATATATATATATTAATTAGTTATTAACTGAATAGTATTGATTTGTCTTAATTATATGAAGTAAAACTCGAATATAGTAAAAATATTTTGATTATGATTTAAAAATTATTATATCTTAAACTAATTCTATTAATTATGAAAAACTTAATTATAAAATTAAAATGCTTAAAATAAGGTATAAAACATGTTATATTAGAAAGTAGGGAAGGAAAATGTGTAAATCTGTCTGGACATGCTGCTGTTGGAAACTTCTCTAGTGCTAGCTAGCTGCATTAACAAAGATATGATGAAAACAGACTTATAGAAGCGTAAAGCAATCGAGGCCAACCCATAAACCCTACCCATGGCTGTCGGCAAAACATGAAAAATTGAAGTGCTCGACTAATGGCCATCCCCTTCTCTTTTCATTCAGTTACATTAAATATAGAGGTAATCATCAATAAGTTACTCAACATAATATCTTTAGAAAGAATCAACCATCCCATTACTTAATTCTCTAAATCAAATTTCTATAACATTTACAAGCATTCACGAGTTTGTTATGGGAATGTTAAAATCCAAAGGGAAATGATTTAGAGTAGTACCTGCTTTCAATTCTTCATGCCATGCCGTCATTTCACTTGACAATTCATTAACCTTTTCTTTTTTATGAATAAGAAACAATTAGTAAATATTAATTTTGAATTTTTAGATTTAGTAACACCTTAATTAGACAAATCAAATTAAATTACCAATTTATAATTTATTTATTTAATTAAGTATTATGTAAATTATTACCAATCATGTTTGGTTGCCAGCTGGCATGCTCACTTTATTTTCTCCTCCACAAAATGTCCAAGAAAATCGAAGAAAATGGTCATCGAGCTTATAATTACTCTTCCTACAGCTAGCTACAAGACAAACCATGGAGACTAATTATCAAATGAAATAATGGAAATCAATGACCAAAATTTACATTTAAAGCCGATGGGATATTTTTTGTACAAGCTAAGTGGACTTCTTAACCCTTAGCCTAATTATATAAAACCAATAATTATAAAACATTTTTCATTACGTTATATCTAATGCTTCCTTTCCAAGACAAAGACTACAACTAATATCTAACAATAATAAATATCATATATCTAATGTACTTATAGATTTTGAGATCAAGATTTTCTGTTACTTTATTTATTTATTTATCAAAATGCAACAACAATACAACATTATTATTTCTCTTCATTGACATTGCTTTGTACATCGATCTCAATCTTATATATATTCCTTGAGATGTTCCTTTCTAACCTTGTTTACATGACTATATTCACATTGCGTAATTAATTATTTCATTTTCATGTACTCAGATGCTTCTTCATCAGTCAATCAAAGCACCCTTTTGCCGCTCCATATGAAACATATTTACTTACAAAAGATTTTCATGGTCCCAAATCCCCACCCTTATTCCAAACTCACCAATTCCCTACAACTTATACAAATGGTTGTTTTTTTTTTTTTTGACTATGTATGACTAGGATATATATATATATATATATATATATATTTTCAAGTGTTGATGATCAAAGAGAGGAGCTTAAGGTTTGAAAAGGGCTGACTAGAAAAGGAAAGGATTTTGAAACTATATATATTCAGCTTTGGAAATCAAGAAAAGGAAAGGAAGAAACATCTTTCATCAAATCCTCCAAGTCCCATTCTCCAACTTTTATCTCTTCACCTATCCAAAAATTCCCAACAGCCGCATTGCCTATGTTGTCTGATTTGCTATTGTTGTTTTTACAGTTTATTATATTGAAAGGGTTGTTGTTGATGTTCCAAACATCAACTGTCGTATTTTCAGTTTTAAGGTTTTCTCCAATGCTTTCTAAAGGAGGGACATATAGTTCCTTTTCTGCCCCATTCTCAACACTGCCCAACATCTCGTTTTCACCGTAAAAGCTCTCTCCATTTACCCCAACTTGTGTCACACATGAGGCTGGATCGAAGTATCCGGACGCCCCGAACACGTTTAGGTCATGCTCGAGCATCGGTAATGAGTTGCCGGCCGTGTGATTCAGGACCATGGATTGCAAGGAAGAATTGGACGATGCTGATGGTAAGTCCATGTACATAGGCAAAATGCCTTGTTCTTGCATTGACATGAGCCCTTGCATGGCATCGTTATTAGGCTCCGACGTCGATGAATTACTAACCTTTGGTGAGGGAGTGGATGATAAATTCTTTAGCCTTTTCTTTATTGTTGAATTCCAAAAGTTCTTTATTTCATTGTCTGTACGGCCAGGTAGACGAGCCGCTATTTGAGACCACCTTTGAGGGTTTCAAACCATGAATGCAAAGAGTCAGTTAAGTACTTTTCATCTGTATATATATGTTATACGGTCGACAGAAGCAAAGAAACTATAAAAATTTCAATATCATTTCCATGCCAAGCAACGACTTTACAAAGCAGTCACATCTAATGGCAATGATATAGGGCTTGCAACTTGCATGCAAGCAAAAATGTACTAAATAAATGTTAGTTTGAGTATCTTCAACACAAAGGTTTAGTGGGGATTTTCGTTTAATATCTTTTCTCCCCTAAAAATTTAGAATAAAGAAAGAGAGAAGAAATGAACAAGTATCAAGGGGTAAGGGCAGGGACAGTCCAAGTTTAAACTTGAATTTGATGTCAACAAAGTCTTCATAACTAGTTCACTCACCATATATTTAAAAGAAAAATAGAACCTTGATGGGCTAAATTCACTCTTATCTTATGTTCCTTTCAACTTAATTCATCATATCTCCATAAACAGGAAAGAAAAAGAAAATCCAACTACTCAAAATTAACAAACATGGCTTATTCATGGGCACATATTGTTACTTTGTCCTCACACTTTAATAATTAATACTTGCTTTTGCTTCTCTCTCCACCACCTACTCTAAAACCCCCATTGACTCGAGGCTTTATGGCTTGCATGTGCAAAGCAAACAAACAAGGAGAGATCTTGAATGATGTTTCTCTCCTCAAATCACTCTAAAATTCTCTTTCCACATCAGCCTTTCAATTAGCCTTTTATGTTTTGGTTTTTTTTTCCCTCAATTTTTGCAACTTAGTCATAAGAGAATGACTAATAAGTTGGAATTTGAATCGTAGCTATAGTATATTCCTAGACCACACAAAGATGGTTAGCCTTTTTCGATCCCAAAAAACTTCACTTTTTTCATCTCATAATTTTAATCCGACTATATATCCAAGGCATCCGATATGAAAGTTCAAGTTTTAACCGTTGAGGTATCCCTTTCAAGACTACATACACGTGATAGAGGCAAAAAGTATTGCTCTATTTTTTTTTCCCTCTAATTAGGGATTGAGATGAATATAATCATTTAAGTAGAATACTAAGATCATATGCCTATTTTGTCAATGAAATGATAAAGAATGTAGAAGTTATGGTTCACCTCATGAAGAAAGCGATTAGAATATTTCTATCTATTTATCATTGCTCAGCATTAAAATGCACGTAAAGTGTGCTACACCTAGCTAGAATATCATAGCAGTAAATAACCTAGAAAACAAAATAGAGCTTGGAATTAGAAAGCATTGGAACGAGTGTTTTGTATTCAAACGTAAAATTAGGTATATATGGATAGAACAACCTTTTTTTTTCTGGTTTAACATATAATAATATACTACAACTATTTTAGGTGACCATAATTGAGAGTTTTGCATAAAATTTTAGGTTTGGAAAACAAAAAGAAAAAAACAGATTAAAAATTCTTCCTTTGGTCTTTCACTTCCATGATTTTATTCATATAAATGTTCTTGTAGTCCTATGACCATGAGCTGAGACCCAAGAAAATGAAGCAAGGAGAGGGAAAATGTTATTAAAGTTACGATGGAATAACACACGCACATAAAAATATAGAAATAAGCATGCATGAAAGACAAAGAAGCAGACCTGTTGCCAAGAATGGAATGTAAATGGACGATAAGCTCTTCTTCTTGGGGAGAAAAGGCTCCTCGTTTGAGATCAGGTCTCAAATAGTTGATCCAACGAAGGCGGCAGCTCTTCCCACATCTTTGCAGGCCAGCATTTCTAGCTACATCACTCCAACATCCCTGGCCATTGGTTAACATATAGTTGATGAGCTTGTCATCTTCCTCAGGTGACCACAATCCTTTCCTAAGCTTATTAGTAGTAGTACCATTATTATTATTAGTATTAGTATTATTATTGCCTCCACTGCTAACCTTCACGGATGGATCAGGCTTCCTCATCATGGATTCAATCTCCTAATTTAAGAGCAAGAATGTTGATGGGTGGATTAATTTGTTGATCCTAACTAGTTTGATGGTAGAGATTAGTGGAGACTTTATAGAGTGAAAAGAGAAGAGGAGGCTTCATGGAGTGGAAATATTGGTGGTGATGATGATGGTGATGGTTGTAGGGTTTGCTTAGAATATAGGAAAGAAATAAGGAGAGATAGAGTTGGTTGATGGGTCTAAGTAGAAAACGGTTTGGAAGGGGACTTTAGAGAGAGAAATGGAGAAAAAGATAAGAAGAGAGAGTGGTCGTCTTGTCTTTGACTCCATGATCTTGTCTTTCTTTTTTTTACTTTTCATTTTTCTTCACTCACAAGGTAATCATCATAAATGAATCATAGAGAGAAGTGAAAAATGAAAATAACAAAGAAAAATTAAAAGAAATATATAGAAATCTATAGGCTTTGTTTTTTTACCAAGCCAAGATATTTGCTTCAAATTCACATAATCTTCCCTTTTTTTTTTCTTTTATAAATTGCATGAACCCACACACGTGTATTTGAAGCTATAAATATGGAATGGGTGACAAAATAATGGAAAAATAAATTAATAATTAATACACACTTGACACATGTTTATTAATCTATATATTAATTATGTAAGTGTTTAAGTGGTGCATCTTGCACATTGATATTACACATTTTAAGTTTTGATGATGGAAAAAGGGAAAAAGTAAAAGAGACTCCTTCTTACTTTTCGATTTGATATATAATACAATTCTTTTATATATATATATATATAGGGTTATGCAGAGAAATTTGACAAAAGGAGGGATATGGACATTTTTGAAGGCATCTATTATTATTATTATTATTATTATTATTATTATTATTATTTGAGATGAGGATGGAAGTATAGGTGCTCATGGATTGGGTAGGATTGGGTTTGAGATGGACGGGGTTCGGGTCAGGTTTAAGCATGATATTAACATATTAATGTTTGTTTAAGTTTGGTCTAGCTTGAAATTTGGTTTTAAAAGTTTACTTAAACCCGGCCATATTTGCAAAAGACTAACCTAAACCCATTTTAAGTCCGCCTATATAATTTTTTAATTATTATTATTTTATTTTAATATTTAATAATTTTATACATTTTTATTTATTGAAATTTTTATAGTCATTTTAACATTATTTTAATGTTTACATTAGAATAGTATTATATATTTAATATATGTTTATTTTTTTAATGTGTTAAAAATTACATAATATAAAGTATTATAAACTTAAAATGGGTCAGGCCGGGCTCGGGCCTGGTCCATATTTTAAATGGGCCTAATTTTTTTGCCCAAGTCCATTTTCCAGGTCTAATATTTTTGCCCAAACCCTCCCAAATTTCATGCGGGCTTTTGGGCTTGAGCGGGTAGCCTAACCCATAAACAGGTCTAGATGAAAATAATATGACTTGAGTCTATGTTAAACGAGTGTTTGAAAAAAATTTTAATAAATATACCATATAGTTAAGATATTATTTATATTATTATTTGATACATAGACATCTATTATTTTAAATGTTTTATTATTATTAAATATTAAATGTATAGATACAAATTAAACAAAAATATTTTTTTTCAATAATGACATAAAAATAATTCAGTGTATCAGAACTCCAAAAGTAAATATGAAATATTTCTCTTACCAAAAAATTTGATATATTTCGAGTTAATGTAATTATCATATTTAAATGTATAATTTTATATGATGTTAAAAAGGATTAAATTTAGTTTGAGTTTGATATGGGTAGCCATCACTATTCTTTCTCAATTTTAAAAGAAAAGAAACACTAGAGGGATATTACCATAGCTCACATATGTTAAGTTGCTAAAAACAGTTATGAGAGCCATTCTAAAAAACACACTTTGTGTGGTCTATTAATATAATAATGTTAAGGCATCAATATCTAATTTTAACACCTAAAATGTAATACCCCAAACCTGACCTGGACATTACGGCCGAATCTGGTAATGTCACATTGAGGTGTTTTTCGAGAAGTATGTTGGTTCTAAGACGTGATATTTCACTTCAAAACTTGCGTCATTATCAAAAGTCATTTACTTTAAAAGCGTTATTAATTTCAAAGTATCATTTTATAGCGGAAGCTTTTTAAAATAGTTGCGTACTTATGTTTACTTTGAAGAAAACATTTGATTCATTTTGAAAACCTCAATTATTCCTACTACTAACAGTTGTAAACTAGAAAAGAAAAAATCCAAAATTAAGAATGAAAATTTAAAGAGGCCATTATTACAATAGAATACCCCAAAATTAATTAAAAAATTATAAAATGCTAAACAGAATTGAAAAGTTCGTATGGCCATCGCTCAGTCCTCTGCTACACCGATCCGCCTATGACTGGGGATTACCTGTACAGTTAAAATAGTAATCCCATATAAGAAAACAAACAGAAATTAAGCACAGCCTGGGCCTAAGCCCTTTTCGTATCAGTGACAATATTAGTTTGGGCTTTAGCCCATCTCAGTTAGGGGTGTTCAATCGGTTAACTGACCGGTTAACCGACCCGAAACACCATTAACCGAATTAACCGACCCTTCAAAAATTTTAACCGTTAACCGAACAGAAATTTTTTCAAAAAAATTAACCGAACCAAAATTTTTTCAGTTAATTCGGTTAACCAACCGAATTAACCGAAAATTATATATTTTTTTTATTTTTGGTTAAAATAAGTATAAGAATAACCGAATTACCCGAATTAACCGAATTACCCGAATTAACCGAATTAACCAAATTAATCAAATTAACCGAATTATTTTTATTTTTATTTTTTATTTTTATTTATTAAATTATTTGTAATTTTTATGATTGGGTTGGGTAATTGGGTTGGGTAATTAATTTTAGTTTGATTGGGTTTATGTTAGATTGGGTTTGAATGAATAGTGGGCTATTTATATATTATAATTTTATTTATTAATTTTTTCGGTTAATCGAAAAAATTCGGTTAACCGACCGGTTTCGAACCGAATTAATCGTTAACCGAAAACTCAAAAAATTATTAACCGACCCCCGACCGAAAAATTCGGTTAACGGACCGATTAACCGAATTCGGTCGGTTTTACTCGAATTTTGCACACCCCTAATCTCAGTACAAAATAGTCATGTATTTGGGCCCTGGCCCACTACAGTATCATCAAGCATTGCAGTAATAGATTAATCAGTATATATGTCCTACCTATCTAGCCTCTACACTTCATCTCCGTCTAACCCTACACTATTGTGGGGGATAAATCACCCATTCATCCCTACACTTACAAGTTAGCACCAGTTGCGGTACTAAACAGTATTAGCAGCTGAGCTGTTAGTAATATAATCGGCTTAAAGCCATTAGTGAGGTGCAACAGAGCTGCCAGTACAGTACACTTCCTCCAATCATAATATAAAACCCCTCATGCAATGCATCATGAAATCATGTCATGTCATATCAAAAAATCATACATGTATTCAGTATAATTAAAATAGCATGCTAAAGTACAGTCATACATGCACATATGTATATATACACCACACAGTGGCAAAACAGTCATTCAGTCAATTAGGGGTCTAGATAAGCTTACCAACCCAACAGTAGGTCCACAGTCATCTCTAGTGACCCGTGCAATGTTAACAGTCAAACAGTGAAAATGGGCCTATGGCCCATATTACGGGCCCATGTGGGCCCACACGCTTGTGTGGCCCACATTGCTCAAAATGGCCTTGGCCATGTGGATCACATAGATTTCCCCAATAATTTCTACGCGCTCATGTGGTTTATTCGTATGGGGCCCACATGTTCGTGGGGCCCACATGACTCAGTTCGGCCCAATATGGCCTAATACGGCCCAGCCCATGCAATCGCTCATGGCCAACCTCGTTGATCATACGCTCATGTTTGGTCGCATGACTTACCTACATGGGTGCGGGCATGCCCATGTGGCGTCGATGTTCACTTATTCCGGCTTTTGTCGATTTCTATAATCAAATTCGTGTTTACACACACACACACACACACACACACACACACACACACACACACACACACCTGTTATTTGTTTGAATGTAGTACAACCCCAAGTCTTCAAGCACCTATCATTTGCCATTAACACTACAGTTAAGTTATTTGCTAGAATTTCAACCAAGTCGCAAACGACGACTTAATGACAAACTTACAGATATATCACCTAGAAAGAATGACAATGCTTCCTCCTTTCTTCAGCACCGATCGAATCTCTACAGTCACTATTGGTTACCTAAACACCAATTAAGCCCCTATTAGAAAAAAGACTCAACAATCTTAACATAAAGCATACTTTACCAACTTTACCTTAATGCACAAAAGAGACCACAAATCCAAAAATCACCAAAACGTTACCTTCAAATGTACCCATGGAGTTTCGCACACTTTGCACGTTGGTCAGAGATCACCAGCCTTCTGAATAATAGCTATCGCCAACAAGACCCCATCTTAAACAATATTAAAAAAAACGACAAGGCTAGCACCTAACGAACTTACCGAACAAAAGGAGACAGGAGTTGGTACAAATGAAAAAAAGAATCAGTAGAAGAGATGAAGAGGATAAAGAAAATGGTGTAGAAAACATAGAGGAGTAGACAACAGTACTGTGACAAAACGAAATCGAACAATAGAAGTTCGGGCCAAGGAGAAAAGTATAGAAAATGAGAATGGCCTTATTTAAAAAAAACTAAAAGATAGCAATCGCCCCAAAGAAACAAAACAGTGGAGATAGGTAGAAGATAAGAAGGAATGGACAACAGAGGAGAATTTGGAGAAATCCACTTTGGCATAAAAAAATAGAGAAGAGAAAGAAAAGAGCAAAGAAACAAAGAGAGAAAAAAACTGAACGAATGAGCAAATGAGGAGCCAACCACACCCCTCCAAAATTTTGAGTACAAGGCAGTTCAAACTCGATTCAAACACTAATCAAATCCATAAAAATTCTCCATAAAATCCTCCTAAAATTCAGCCATAACACCTCACACCATTCAAACACTCCAACTACCTACTAGCTTTAAAATTCAACTAGTACTCAAACACTCACACAACACCAAGCAAAATAAAACACTCATCTGCACGCACAGGGACTCAAACTCAAGACTACCAGCATTTTAGCTCTCCACCTAACCACCAGACCAACAGGCCCATTCTGTCATGTTTTACTATCATTTATTAATAAGCCTACTAGTTAAGGATAGGGGTTTATTTCAATTAAAAAGAAAAAATTGCCCAGGCTAAGGCTTGAACCCAAGACTTCCCAGACACTTTTCAGAACACTTAACCAGTGAAGCAAACAGATATTTGTGTCTCAAACATACGAAAATAAAAATTAAGAATTATTGGGGCGTTACCATAACAACCCAAATTTGGGCTTAGTCGGAGTAGTGATTTTGGAATCACTTACTCGAGAATAGAGAAAACTATTTTAGCATTATTTTATGTGTTATAGCATGTTTTTAAGGATGCATGAAAATTTTGGTAAATTAATTTACGCGATTGAAGGTTTAATTGTAAAAAAAGGACTAATTTGAAAAAAAAAAAGGCAAAAGTTGTGTTTTGATGGTAATTGGTTGATATCATGTGATATGAAGTAATAAAATTTATAAAGAACTTGTTTAGACTAAAACCAACTAATATCACAATGTTGAGGTAAGCGCACCTATCGAACAGTAGTATAGCTTAGTGGCAAGACCGAGTTATCGTACCCAAGGGAACCAAAAGTACTAGTACTCATTTCTTTCCTATTATCTAGCCTAAAAATAAAAGAGGATTGTTTAAACTAATTTAAAACTAACTAAGAAAGTATAAAAGTAAATTGGGAAAACTTTTAGGGAAAAGCTGATTTATATGGACAATACTCAAGGGAGAATCCACCTAGACTTCACTTGTTATTATTTTCTTGAACTATATGATTTCTTTACTTGACTTGATCCGTAGAGATCCCTAACTTATGCTAATCCCTCCGTCGAGGTGAAGAGCAACTAGGCCTAAGTTATTAATTAAAGTTCCCTTATTAATTAACTCCCTAGGTTGCATTAATTCGATCTATGGCTCCCCATATTAGGTTTGACCCTAATCCGGCAGATTTATGTCGCCCTATGTCTAGGGTTGCATGTAACTCCGCTTAATTATGGTAGATCTACTCTTATCACAGGGACTTTTGCTCCTCTGCTCTAAGCACATCTAATTCTTGAAATAATACCTAGGATTATTAAATCAAGAATGAAGAACGCATAATTAAGAACAATTCAAGTATTTATCAAATAAATCAAGAATAAATAATAAGATCTGTCTTAGGTTTCATCCCCCTCAAGTATTTGAGAGGTTTAGTTCATAATAAAAAAAGAAAACATTTCAGAAGATATAAAATAATAAAACATAAAAGAAACCAAAAACCCTTGAAGGAATTTAGGGAGATCCTCTATGTTGCTACAGAATTTCGGCTTCTGAGATGAATTAATCGGCTTTCTCCCTTGGAGTAATCCCTTGCTTCTACCCTTAATATGGTAGAAAAAACGAGAAGAAAAATATATCTAAAAACGTATATACCTCTGCCTCATGAGGTCTTTATATAGAGAGCTTGTGGAGAGCTTTTCTTAGCCTTTAAGCATCCCAATTTGAGTGAAATTCCCCTTTCTCACGACTAGAACAAGCCCGTGTGCCACGCCCGTGTGACTTCGACAGAGGCCGTGTGATATTCTGTTTATGGGGCACGGCCGTGTGGCCTGGCCGTGCTTGTCGGGGTTGGACCGTGTGATCTTTATGTTACACGGCGGTGTGCCACGGCCGTGCGGCAAATCCTTGTGCCGTGCATTAAGCTATTTTTGGCTCATTTTCCTCATTTTTGGTCCATTTTTGGTTCTTTTCTCTTTCTTATGCTCTTCTGAGTATAAGATATGAAAAAGAAAGGTTAAGAGCACCAATTCTCTCTAAATCATTAATAATTCATCCAAAATATAGGTAAAATATGAGGTAAAAATATGTATAATTTAGCGTTTATCAAATACCCCTACACTTAAGCCTTTGCTTGTCCTCAAGCAAAATCTCAATCCCTAATAAGAATCATTCTTCTCAACCTATAATCTTTATCAATAATGTTTCAAACTAATCCACAGGTAATCATACAATGAAAAATTCAATCAGAAGAACATTAAAGATTCAATCAATTTAAGTTGAGAATTTTGTCATTGAAAACATAAGTCTCTTCTTTCTTTCTAAGTAGTTATCTCTCCATCTTAATTAACAGAAGTTGACATCCTCACTAAAGGTTCACTCTATCCACTCAAAGTGTTTAGGGTTCAAAATTTAAGCACTCTCTAGTCAACCTGGAAAGTTATTACCATAAGCTTGCAAGAAAATCAAATCTCCACCACTATAGTTTGATATGATACATCGATCAAAAGGTCTTTTTATGGTTGTAACGGGGCTTGGTTAAGGGTGTTCAGGCTGTAAAAAGAGGGTTAGAATCGAGATTGAACTGAAAATTATCTAGCTAGAAAAATCTCTATTACTGAAACATAATTTCAAAGCTTAATAACATCATTTTGGTAGCTTTAAGAGAGAAATATCAAAAACTTAATTTGAACTATTACACATTACAACTAAATTTGACTGTATATACACATGGTTTTTTTAAGAACAATTCAAGTGATACAATGAATTTAGTAAAGATTTACATATGGAAAAGAGAATAAAGCTTAAATAAATTCAACTCAAATCTCGACAAAAATAGGGATCAAAAGTAATTAAATAGGAAATTCAACAAAAATGGGTTATTGGTTAATAATTAGAGGGTGAGTCAAGGAAAAGGTTGTTAGGCTCAATGGGGTTTACTAGGGGTTAGATTATGGAGGTAGGCTTTTGTGGAGTAAGTGAGTTAAATCCTAGGTGCCTTTATCATCTCGGTATATCAAATCAATGATGTGGTCTTGACATGTATAATCAAAGCAAGTTCTAGAATAACAATTGTATTGACTTACTCAAAGCAATAATAAAAGTGAGCATGAAAGAATGTATGCTCAAAAGGTTCAAAAGTCTCACAAAAATTATGGCTTTTGATGTCAATCCTGTGAATTTCAAATCTCAAGATAATACTTAAAATTAGGGAAGATAACTTATGCAAAAATGGGGTTCTCAAAAATTTCAACTTATTATGTTTGATTCCCTAATGTTTTTAAAGTTTGAATAATCATAGTACAATTGCCTATTTCTTGATTCTCAACATATCAATAAAAATCATAAATTAATCAGAATTAATTCCTAATAGTAGATTGAAGATAATGCTATTGAGGACAGTGCAATTAGTTAGAAAAATTTCAAGGATTTCAAAGAGAGTGAAATAAAATTTTAAAGTATGTTCCCCCCCACACTTAAGATATACATTGCCCTCAATGTACAAAGATAGCATTAGTAGCAATAGAAGCATAATATCATAAGATAGGGGGAGGTATGAAACTCCCTGAAATGTGGATGGATTTGTGAGACAGAAGTTGTGGCACGGTGTTCCATTTTCCATAGAGATTTGAGCTGTAGAGCTCCTTTGAAACTGCGAAGGGATTAATTAGTCGTGGGAGGTTAAGATGAAGAGGGATTACTTTGTTAGGAGGTAGCCGTTATGAAAAACAAAACAAAATATGAAAAATAATAATATTCAAGTAAAGAAAATAAACCTGAAAAAGAAAAAGAAAAGAAAGTTAAAGGAAAAAGTGAAAATTAAGATCAGTGTTTAATAGTTAGAATAAAGTAAAAATAAAAGATTAAAGATGAAATAAAAGTAAAACAAAATAAAAATAAAAATAAAAATAAAAATAAAAGAGGATCTAGTCCTCTGATGGATCTCGTGGTGGTGGGAAAATGCCGAGGTGCTGACATATGTGCGCTAAAGTGGCGTCGATGTAATCGAGGTGCTGCTCAAATCGGTCCAGGCGCTCGTGTATGTCAGCATGTAGGGCTGCTGTCTGGGTGGGTTGTTTGGGGCGTGGTGGCTTGGCGGGCTCATCCTCTACTGGCGGTGGCGGTGGGACATCATCAGCAACATCCTCTGAGTCCTCGCATTCCTAGACAAGGCGGAAGTGAAAGTGGCCGCCACCTGGCCATCGCTCTACCATCCTCATATGTAGCATGCTCTGGATGCCTTGGGAGGACATCTGGCCAAGTAGGGTATAAGAGGATGTCTGGGCTGCGGTGTTGAATAGGCCGAAGTAGCGGCCTAGTCTCGTGATGTACGGGCCCATGAAAATGATGCCTCTCCGGTGCCTTTCGGTTTGGTGTTGCATAGCAAGCGCGATGAAGTATGCGAGGTCGATAGCGTGGCCATTAGCCATGCACCAGAGGAAGTAGACGTCGTGCGTGTTGACAACGCCTGTACTCTCTCGTCTACCTGTCAAGGTGTGAGCAAGGAGGGCGTGAATGTACCTTAGAGAGGGAGGGAGGGTGGTCACCTTACTGACGCTGGGGTTATAAACTTGCCGCCCTGGAGCGATCTCGTTCCAGCAGTCGAGGGGCCGGATGTGGATGCGATGAGAGAGGGTGAGAAAGTCTTCTTCTGCCATGAATTGCTCGGTATAGAGACCGAGAGCCGTGCCGAACTCTAGGACACTCAGCTGTCGCACAAGACCTCCTAATCGAAATTGGACCATGCCGGGATCGTCGAATCTGTTCATGATGGTCTGGAGGTGGAATATGGAGCAGAACTCGAGAGTGAGTTCTAGGTAGGTGGGCTCTATAATCCTAAAGAACTGGTCCCATGGGTCGGTAGCTAGCAGGGCTCGGACATCGTCCACCAAGTTTACTTGTGCGAGGGCCTCCCAGTCAATACACCGGCCCATAGAGATAGTGCGTGCCTGGAGTAGCTGATAGCGTTCCTCCTGGGAGTCTTGGGTGAAAGTGATGAACGGATGGCGTGTCTCAGAGGTGGGCCTCGATGAAGAACTTCCCAGTCCCTTTTGTTTCTTGGAGATGGGGACAGCAGCTTTTCTGGCACGTGATGATGACATGGTATCTGAAATAAAAAAAGTATTAGTCCTAAATATTGAAATTAAAAATAAATAGACAATAAGAAAATAAAGAATGAAATGTGAATGAAGGAATGAGGATTAACCTAAATAGTAGAATCTAATCATGTTAGAACTTGTAACAAAGTGAAGAACTATAGGCATGTATATATATACTAACTTATTAGAAAAATGGTATGCAAATATGTGTTTAAGTGGCAAAGAGATGGAATTCTAAATGGCAAGCAAAGTACAATCCTAGTTGATTCTATATTGTTCTAGAGTATTCATCCTATATTTCCTAATTCCATGCTATAAATCAACAAAATGCAAGAAAAATGTCATAAAAAATAAAGAAATGAAATAAAACAAGAATAATTGAGGAAAATGAGAAAATAGAACCAATTTTTGGGCTTGCACGGTCATGGGTTGAAGGTTGCACGGGCGTGGGTTGTCGGAAATGAAGAGTGGTGGCGTTTTTAGGGCTGGGGTGGTGTTTGTGGTGGTTAGAGAGGGAGTTTTCTAGGGTTTGAGTGGAAGTGGAGATGAATAGTGGTTCTCTATTTATAGTTTTAGTGTCACACGGGCATGTCACACGCTCGTGTGAATCGTGTTTGGCCCGTGTTTTTCAAAATTCGGTCGTTATGACGCGCCTGATACGATGAGCACGCTTGTGTGACTGGTTCACACGGCCGTGTGAGATAGATTCTTCGTCACTTACACGGGCGTGTTCTATGTTCCACGGCCGTGGGAGATCGGTTCTTCGTGTTTGACACGGGCGTGTGCTAGGATCCACGGCTGTGTGAAATTTGGCAGTGTCTCCCACGGGCTGTAGGCACGGGCGTGTGTTTGTGTATGTGCCCGTGTTGATGCTACAGGATTGCCACGGCCATATAGCACGGTCGTGGGCATGTTGTTAGTAGCCCGTGTGAAATTCGAAAGGTCGCCACGGTCATGTTGCACGCCCGTGGAATGTATCGGTGGCCCGTGTTTTGGAAAAATTTTGCTCTGTTTGTACACGGCCTGGGTACACGACCGTGTCCCTATTTTTAAAGTTCGCACAGCCTTAGGCACGCCCGTGTGCCTGGCCGTGTGGTCCTAAATTTCTGCATTCAAAAGTTAGTTTATGCATGAAAAAATACTAAAAATCATAAAGAAAAGAAAAGTTACTAAGTTAGTGTTTGGGTTGCCTCCCGAGAAGTGCTTATTTAGAGTTTAAGCTCGACTCTTCCTGGATATATCATGAAGGGATTTCGTGGAGCCAAGCTCGTCCCTGTTATCTGTGAAATTCTCACCTCTATAGTGTTTAAGTCTATGACCATTTACCTTGAAAGTACCGTGACTAGGGTGAGTTACTTCAATTGTGTCATATGGAAAGACAGTTTGTACAGTGAATGGACCTGACCATCTTGACTTGAGTTTCCCAGGGAATAATTTCAGCCTCGAGTTGTAGAGTAAGACGAGATCACCTGTTTTGAATTGCTTTAGTTGTTTCAGCCTTTTGTCATGGCGTCGCTTCATGGCTTCCGTATATAGTCGCGAGTTCTCGTAAGCATTGAAGCGCCATTCATCAAGCTCATTCAACTGCATTAATCTCTTCTCTTCTGCACTTTTAAAATCAAAGTTTAAAAATTTTATAGCCCAGAATGCTTTATGTTCAAATTCAAATGGTAGATGGCAGTTTTTTCCATAAACAAGTTTCTAGGGAGATGTTCCTATGGGTGTTTTAAAAGCAGTTCTATAAGCTCATAATGCATCATCTAATTTTCTTGACCAGTCTTTCCTATTTGTTTCTATTGTTTTCTCTAGGATGCGTTTCAGCTCTCTATTTGTCACTTCGACTTGGCCACTGGTTTGTGGGTGGTAAGGGGTAGCTGTTCTATGGTGTATTCCATACCTTTTCAAAACCTTTTCAAATTGAGTATTGCAAAAATGTGTACCCCTATCACTAATGATTATCCTAGGTGTTCCAAATCGAGAAAAAAGTCTTTTCAAGAAGCGTACTACCACCCTAGCATCATTTGTCGGTAGAGCTTGGGCTTCTACCCATTTTGACATGTAATCTACTGCTACTAGTATGTATTTATTCCCAAATGAATTAGGGAACGGACCCATGAAATCAATACCCTATACATCAAATATTTCATATGAAAGTATATAGTTCTGAGGCATTTCATTATGCTGAGAGATATTACCTATTCGTTGGCATTTATCACAAGAGGTCACATACCTGTTGGCATCTCTGAAAAGTGTAGGCCAGTAAAAACCTGATTCGAGTACCTTATGAGCAGTTCTAGTTCCACTGTGATGTCCTCCTGTGGGTCTTGAGTGGTAGTGATTCAAAATTTGGTATGCTTCTGTGTCATCAACGCATCTTCGTATAACCTGATCTGCACAAATTCGAAAAAGAAAAGGATCTTCCCAAAAGTAGTTCTTCACATTAACAAAGAATTGCTTCTTTTGCTGATGGGTTAGCCCTTTTGGGGTTATGTTAGCTACTAAATAATTTGCAAAATCAGCAAACCAAGGAAGTGTCGTGTCTGCTAAGGCTAGGAGTTGTTCCTCAGGGAACAAATCGTTCATCTTGTCAAGATATTTGGGCTATACGTTCTCTAGCCTTGAGAGTTGATCTGCGGCCAAGTTTTCGGCTCCTTTCTTGTCCTTTATTTCCAAGTCGAATTCCTGTAACAATAGAATCCATCTTATTAATCGAGGTTTTGCATCAGTTTTAGTTAAGAGGTAGCGAAGAGCTGAATGATCAGTATAAACAATGACTTTTGACAAAATTAAATAAGATCTAAATTTGTCAAATGCAAAAATAACAGCTAGCAATTCTTTTTCTGTGGTCGTGTAATTTGCTTGAGCAGTTGTCAAGGTCCTGCTAGCACAATAGATCGGCTGGAAGTGTTTGTCCCTTTGCTGTTCCAAAACTGCACCTACTGCAAAATCACTTGCATCGCACATTAGTTCAAAAGGTAGATTCCAATCAGGTGAAATCATAATCAGGGCGTTAACTAACTTTTCCTTGAGGTTGTTGAAAGATTCCAGACATTCTTGGTCAAAGTTGAAGGGTGCGTCCTTTTCTAGTAATTTAGTTAAAGGCTTAGCTATTTTAGAAATGTCTTTAATGAATCTTCGATAAAAACCGGCGTGTCCTAAAAAGCTTCTTATAGCCTTAACTGAATTAGGAGGAGGTAGATTTTCAATAGTTTTAATTTTCGCTTTATCTACCTCTATTCCTTTACTAGAAATTTTATGTCCTAAAACAATACCCTCTTGAACCATAAAATGGCATTTTTCCCATTTTAGCACTAAATTTGTCTATTCACATCTGATCAAAACACGTTCTAGATTATTAAGACAAAGTTGGAAAGAATTATCAGAAATTGAGAAATCATCCATAAATACCTCCATGATGTCTTCCACGAATTCATTGAAAATAGCTAGCATGCATCACTGAAAAGTAGCAGGAGTGTTACATAAACCAAAAGGCATTCTGTGATAAGGAAACGTACCGTATGGGCATGTGAACGTTGTTTTCTCCTGATCTTCTAGAGCTATCGGGATCTAGAAGTAACCAGAGAGGCCATCTAGGAAACAATAATACATATGACCTGATAATCTTTCCAACATCTGATCATTAAAAGGCAATGGGAAATGATCTTTTCGAGTGGCGTCATTCAGCTTCCTGTAATCAATGCAAACTCTCCATCCTGTGACTGTTCTTGTAGGTATTAACTCTTCTTTGTCATTAGACACCACGGTCAATCCACCTTTCTTAGGAACAACCTGCACAGGGTTTACCCAAGACCTGTCAGAAATAGGATAGATAATACCTGCATCTAGGAGTTTAATTACCTCAGCTTTTACAACTTCTTTCATGTTGGGATTCAATCGTCTCTGGGCTTGCGCTAATGGTTTGAATTCGTCCTCCATTAAAATTTTGTGGGTGCAGAAAGAAGGATTAATTCCCTTGATATCTGAAATTTTCCAAGCTACAGCACGTCTATGTTCTCTTAACACATAGAGTAGTTCCTCTTTCTCTGCAAGGCTTAAATCGGATACGATAATGACTGGTAAAGTTGATTCTTTCTCTAAAAAGGCATATTTTAAATGATCTGGCAGTTGTTTTAGTTTTAATTTAGGGGGTTCAGTAATGGAAGGTTTCTTTCTAAATTCATCACTCATCTTTAAATTTTCATAACTTATGTGCCTAGCGATGATTTCATTAGAATCCAATTCTTTCCTTACTTCCTCGATTTTAGGGGTGGTTTCATCTTTCCCCCCTTGAACAAGACACAGTTCCAACGTGTCTATGAGAGAAAGTTCCTGGAGATTATCTTGAACAAAATAATCAATAATATCAACAAAATAATACGAATCATCTTATTCTTTAGAGAATCTTATGGCATCATAAATTTTAAAGACAACTTCTTCTTCGCCAACTCTAAGTACTAATTTGCCATCCCCTACATCAATAACAACTCTAGCAGTGGCTAAAAATGGTCGTCCCAAAATCAAAGGTACTTCAATATCCTCATCCATGTCAAGCACAACAAAATCAACAGGGAATATAAATTTATCTACCTTTACTATCACATCTTCAATGATTCCCCTAGGATATTTAACAGATCTATCGGCTAATTGAATACTCATCCTAGTAGGCTTGGGTTCCCCGAGATGTAGTTTTTTGAACATTTTGTAAGGCATGAGATTAATGCTAGCACCTAAATCAGCTAAAGCTTTATTAATAAGTAAACTACCAATCAGACAAGGGATAGTAAAACTCCCTGGATCTTTCAGTTTTGCTGGCAGTTTATTTTGGAGAATAGCTGAGCATTCCTCGTTGAGTTCTACCGTGGCCAATTCTTCCAACTTCCTTTTATTTGTCAGAAGTTCTTTAAGGAACTTCGCATACTTCGGCATCTGTGAAATTGCTTCAACAAAAGGTAAGATAATGTGTAATTGTTTGAAAAGTTTAAGGAACTTACCGAATTGAGCGTCTGTATGGTCCTTCTTCAATTTTGCCGGATATGGGATGCGCGGTTTGTATTCCTTGAGTGGCAGTGGAGTGTTATCCTTAGGTTCCATCGCTTTTCTTCTGAAATTTCTGGGATAGTCTTCTTTTCGGGTTCGGCTAGGACCTTTCCATCTCTTAAAGTAATCGCTTTGACATGTTCTCTGGGATTTGGCTCAGTATTACTTGGTAATCCTCCCTGTGGTCTTTCTGAAATTAATTTTGCAAGTTTACCAATTTGGTTTTCAAGCCCTTGAATTGATGCTTGCTGATTTTTCAGTGCCATTTCAGTGCTTTGAAAACAGGTCTCTGATGCAGCCATAAATTTGGTAAACATCTCCTCAAGATTCGGCTTCTTCTCATGTTGCGGTGGTGGTTGCTGAAATCTTGGAGGAGGTTGTTGTCTTTGATTTCCTTGTCCTCCCCATGAAAAATTTAGGTGATTTCTCCAACCTGCATTATAAGTATTACTATAAGGGTTATTTTGAGATCTAGAATTGTTACCCATATAGTTGGCTTGTTCAGTTTCCATGCTGTGTCCATAAGATGCGAAATCTGGATTAAACGTATTTCCTTGAGTCGTGTCGCATTGCATCACTGGTTGTGCCTGCGTAGAACTAACAAAATTATCAAACTTTTTATTCAAAAGTTCTTCTTGGTTAGTAAGCATGGTGACAGCATCAATATTATAAACTCCTGCGGCTTTTGTTGGCTTTATCCTTATGACTTGCCACTGATAATTATTCAATGACATCTCTTCAATAAATTCATAAGCTGCTTCAGGTGTTTTATTATTGATCGTCCCTCCTGCGGCTGCATCGATCATTTGTTTAGTTGACGGGTTTAAACCGTTGTGGAAGGTTTGAACTTGTAGCCACAAAGGTAGACCATTATGAGGGCACCTTCTCAAAAGATCTTTGTATCTCTCCCATGCATCGTATAACGTTTCTAAATCCATCTGCACAAAAGAAGAAATATCATTTCGTAATTTGGCTATTTTAGTTGGAGGAAAATATTTGAGTAAAAATTTTTCAGTCATCTGCTCCCATGTAGTAATTGAGCCTCGTGGTAAAGAATTTAACCACTGTTTGGCTTTATTTCTCAAAGAGAATGGAAATAGCCTCAATCGAATGGCATAATCAAAAACGCCATTTATTTTGAAGGTATCACAAAGTTCCAAAAAATTGGCTATGTGTGAGTTTGGATCTTCGTCCTGTAAACCATCAAACTGCACCAATTGCTGTATCATCTGAATAGTGTTAGGCTTTAACTCAAAATTATTAGCAGCAATAGTAGGTCTAAGAATGCTAGTTTGGATACCAGCCAAACTAGGTTTAGCATAATCATACATAGTGCGATGAGCTTCTTCTTGATTTGCTTATGGCGCGACTATTGCGGGAGGTGGTGGAACATTTTGATTTGCTTCCATCTAGTCTGTAGGTTCTGGCTCTTGCTCAGGTTCTTGTTCTGGATAATGTAAACTGCGTCTAATTTCTCTGCGATTTCTGCAAACTGTTGCTTCTAGATCGTCGTCAAAAAGTAGTGGTCCTGTTGGGTTGTTTCTAGTCATAAACTAAAAATACCTAAAAAGAAAAAGCAAAGAAAACTCAAAAATTTTAAAGAAAATAAAAAATAAAAAATAAAAATAAAAGAAAATAAAAATAAATAAAACTGAAAATAAAAATAAAAGAAAAATAAATAAATAAATATATGTATATATATTGATGGCTAGAGTAATAGAAATCGAGCTTTCGTAATATTTTAGTTCCCCGACAACGGCGCCAAAAACTTGATATCGCGTGATATGAAGTAATAAAATTTATAAAGAACTTGTTCAGACCAAAACCAACTAATATCACGACGTTGAGGCAAGCGTACCTGTCGAACAGTAGTATAGCTTAGTGGCAAGACCGAGTTATTGTACCTAAGGGAACCAAAAGTACTAGTACTCACTTCTTTCCTATTATCTAGCCTAAAAATAAAAGAGGATTGTTTAAACTAATTTAAAACTAACTAAGAAAGTATAAAAGTAAATTGGGAAAACTTTTAGGGAAAAGCTGATTTATATGGATAATACTCAAGGGAGAATCCACCTAGACTTCACTTGTTATTATTTTCTTGAACTATATGATTTCTTTACTTGACTTGATCCGTAGAGATCCCTAACTTATGCTAAACCCTCCGTCGAGGTGAAGAGCAACTACGCCTAAGTTGTTAATTAAAGTTCCCTTATTAATTAACTTCTTAGGTTGTATTAATTTGATCTATGGCTCCCCATATTAGGTTTGACCTAATCCGGCAGATTTATGTCGCCCTATGTCTAGGGTTGCATGCAACTCCGCTTAATTATGGTAGATCTACTCTTATCACAGGGACTTTTGCTCCTCTGCTCTAAGCACATCTAATTCTTGAAATAATACCTAGGATTATTAAATCAAGAATACAGAACGCATAATTAAGAACAATTCAAGTATTTATCAAATAAATCAAGAATAAATAACAAGATCTGTCTTAGATTTCATCCCCCTCAAGTTTTTGAGAGGTTTAGTTCATAATAAAAAAAGAAAACATTTCAAAAGATATAAAATAATAAAACATAAAGAAAACCAAAAACCCCTGAAGGAATTTAGGGAGATCCTCTATGTTGCTGCAGAATTTCGGCTTCTGAGATGAATTAATCGGCTTTCTCCCTTGGAGTAATCCCTTGCTTCTACCCTTAATGTGGCAGAAAAATGAGAAGAAAAATATATCTAAAAATGTATGTGCCTCTGCCTCATGAGGTCTTTATATAGAGAGCTTGTGGGGAGCCTTTCTTAGCCTCTAAGCATCCCAATTTGAGTGAAATTCCCCTTCCTCACGACTAAAACACGCCCGTGTGCCACGCCTGTGTGACTTTGACAGAGGCCGTGTGATATTCTGTTTATGGGGCGCGGCCGTGTGCCACGGCCGAGCGGTAAATCCTTGGGCCGTGCGTGAAGCTATTTTTGGCCCATTTTCCTTATTTTTGGTCCATTTTTGGTTCTTTTCTCTTCCCTATGCTCTTCTAAGTATAAGATATACAAAAGAAAGGTTAAGAGCACCAATTCTCACTAAATCATTAATAATTCATCCAAAATATAGGTAAAATATGAGGTAAAAATATGTATAATTTAGTGTTTATCATTGGTGTTAAATAGCTTGAATATCAAAATGTAGGGTATTTAAAAAGCAATTAGGTCTTTAGCCAAGGCATGGCCGGCCATAGGGTCAAGGAAATTAGAAAATGTCAAAATTTGGGTAGTGTTAGGTGACTTAATTTGACTAGATTTCTAATAAAATAAAACAAAAGGGTTTTATTCCTATTCATCTTCTTCTCTATCAAAATTTTCAGCAAATTTGGGACTTTTGAAAGCTTGAAAAACTCAGCCACTTAGTTCTCATCCAAGTAAGTGGCTTTCATGGTTGTTTTTGATAATTTTTATACTTTTGAGACCCTTGAAGCATGGGTTATCAAATGAGGGGACTATCTTGCAAAATGATGAAAAGTTTAGGGTTTTACCATAAGAGTGTTTAAGTTGTTTTCTGGAACTTTATGAAAGAAAATGAATGTAGGTTGTTAAATAAATAACTTTTGTGAAAGGGGTGTTTAGGAAAAACACCTAAAATGGACTTTTTTTTTGTAAATGTTGTAAAATAGATGATATTGGTGTGAAATGATGAGAATATGGGGTTGTCCTAAGAGTGAAAAAGATTCGGTTAGGCTTGGTAAATAAGGAAATTTGATAAAAATCGATTTCCGAGCCTAGGGGAAAGATGGTCATTTTACCAAATGTCTAGGGGCAAAATGGTCATTTTGCAAAATTATGAATTTTGGATTGTTTTAATTAATATAGTGATTAAATGGGTGAATTTGTATTCATATAGATCAAGAAGAGTGGAGAGTCAACCTTGACCGAGGTAAAGGCAAGGCTCTGGATTAAATTCCACATTTCTCGCATTTTGTATACCGAGGTAAGTGTATATGTAAATGATACCTCTTTTATTAATGTTTTTACTCATAAATGCCTTATATGATATGTGGCTAAATGTTATGCACATTGAATGAAATCAAAAGAAATGAGAGTATGGGTAAATTTCCATAAATTATGAGTAAATGTGGGCTATGTGCGAAACCACCGGATAATAGTTGAAATCAGTGAGCTAAGTGCAAATTGCCTTATTGGCGAATAATATCAATGGGTTAAGTGCGATACCATCGAAAGCATATTAATAAAGGTCGGCTAAGTGCGGTACCACCGTAAATTATTATGAAGGTGGGCTATGTGTTAAACCACCTTAAATCATTAATGATGGTGGGCTAAGTATGGAACCACCTTGTTAGTGTTAATGTCATTATAAATGACTATATATGAATCTATCTTACATGGATTTGTTTATTGAGAAATAACTCGAATGAAGTTTATGTGTGTTGTGGTGATAAATAAGTGTAGGGATTGTATGTGCTAACAATATGAGCTTTGTGCGTAAAATTGTGTTGAGAATGTTGGATAAGTTGTGGGAAGAGTAAGTGAATCTATGTTTGGAAGCATTGGTATGTTGATGCTACAGTTTAATTGTCTAATGTCTGGTTTTGGTATTAAATGTTTGCATATAGACTTACTAAGCTTTATGCTTACTCCTCTCCTTTCCATTTTCCTATAGTGCCGCTTAGCTAGCTTGTGGATCATTGGATGTCGGACGTCTCGTTCACACTATCGACTTGATCACTCAGTATAGTTAGTTTTAGCATTTTGAAAATATGGCATTTATAGGACTTTATTCTTTTGTAAGTGTCATTTCATTTTGGAGCCATATGTGTTGGCTTGAAATTGAAATAGTTTATTTTGTATAAGGCTAAAGTTCATGGCTAACTTTTATCTTTGGTTATCAAATGAAATTGGAAATGTTTTATGAATGAGAATTTAGATAGAGTAATAGATTGGATTTGGTTGATGGCAATGTGTGTGGATGGCAATTTATGGCTATTGGATGAGTTACCTAGTCTTGAATTGTTTAAGTATGTGTTTTATCTTGTTTTAGGGTGGCAAAGAGTTTGGGAAATAACTTATTCTTGCCCACACAGGTAGACACACGGTCGTGTGTCTAAGCCATGTATGACACACGGTCTGCCCCACGGGCATGTGGCTAGATCATGCGTCCCCTGTAACTTGTATGACTAGAATTGAATGCCCAGTAGTAAACGCACGGGCTGAGACACAACCGTGTGGAGGCCACAACCAAGCACACGGGCGTGTGCCATGGCCATGTGATTGCTGACATCAAAAACAGAATACCCAGGTCTTTGCACATGGGCTGCGACATAGGCGTGTCATGGCCATGTGAGAGACACTAGCTAAGCACACGAGCGTGTGCCATGACTGTGTGTCTGCTGACGATAGAAACAGAATGTCAAGGTTTTTGTACACAGGCCGTGACACAGGCTTGTCATGATCGTGTGAGGGGCATGGTCTGAGCACACGGGTGTGTACTAGGCTGTGTGGAAACCCCTCTAGGTTCAAAGTTAGAAAACAAATTCGCACGGGTGAAAGGCACTGACATGTCCCTAGGTGCTTAGGCCGTATGAGGTACATGGGCCTTCAGCACGGCCATGACTAGAGGCCACACAGGCGTGTTGCCCTTCCACACGAGCGTGTGCCCTCCTTGTAGTGGATTTTCTTGAAAGATTTTTTAGTGCCCGAAATGGTCCCAAATCGTTTCTAACCATATGTTAGGCCTCGTAGGCCCTTATAAAGGTCCGTAGGATATTATTTGAAAAATTTTTAAATTGGGACACTTTTCAATGAGTGTAAAGTTAAAGAATTGTAAGGTAACGTCTCATACCCTATCCCGACGGCGGATACGGGTAAGGGTGTTTCATTTAGTGGTATCAAAGCTATGGTTTAGTCGATTCTAGGACTGACCTAGCTTGTGTTCAAGTCTAGCTATAAATGCCATAGTTATAATATTATAGTGTGACGACTCCTAACGATTATGAATTGTGTTTTTCATATAGTAATAGATCTCAATCAGCCTATGGCGACGATGTGGAAAGTAATACACCGGCTCTCGCAGAAGGGACAACGCCGGTCAAGAGTGAGCCCGCGACGATGAGTCAGGGTAGAAGGGCTAGAGAAGCCTACCTCTAAATGATGGACGCTTGGTACACGGAATACATTCGTGCAAACTGAAACACTCCTCTTCCCCCACCTCCTTCAATCTATCACCATGCCCCGATAGCTCCTCAATGAGCAGATTTGAGTAGGAGGGAAAAACCTTCGATAGACAGACTTAGGAAGCATGGGGCGGAGGAATTCCAGGAAAATAAGGATGATAACCCAAAGAGAGTCGAGTTTTGGTTGGAGAACACCATTAAAGTGTTCGATGAGTTATCGTGCACACCCGATGAGTGCATAAAGTATGTAGTGTCGCTTTTGAGGGATTCAGCCTACCAGTGGTGGAACACCTTCGTGTTAGGAGTATCGAGAAAGATGGTGACTTGGAATTTCTTTCTAGAGGAATTCCATGAGAAGTATATTAGTCAGAGGTTTATCGACCAGAAGAGAAAGGAGTTCCTCGAATTAAAACAAAGTTGACTAACAGTTACTGAGTATGAGCGCGAGTTTGTGAGACTCAGCAAGTATGCACGCGAGTGCGTGTCGATGAATGTCACCATGTGTAAGAGATTTGAAGATGGTTTAAATGAGGACATCAATTTTGATGGGCATTCTAGAAATTTAAGAGTTTGAGGTGCTAGTTAAGAGGGCGTGTAAGGCCAAAGAGTTGGCCAAAAAGAAGAGAAAAGCTAATATGGAATCTCGTGACTCCAAGAAGAGACAGATGGGGAAATCACATCAATCCTCTTCTAAAAGATCAAGAGAGTTCCCTACACGATTGATTGCTTCAGTGGGATATTCGGACAAAAGTAAGAATAACCAACACACGACGCCTAAAGCTCAGACTACCTCCGTTGAGAGTGTTTGTAGTGCTCGATCGGATAAACCTAAATACTCACAATGTGGTAGGCAACATTTTGGTGAGTGTTGGGGAAATAGTTGAGCCTGCTACAAATGTGGTTCTTGGGACCACTTTATTAAAGACTGTCCTGAAAGTGCTGAGGAATAAGGGTTTCAGAATGCCCAACTGTGTAATGCACCGTCGAGGGGTAGACCATAGAAAAACCTGATGAGTGGGGCCAGTAGCAAGGGTGCGCCTAGAGATCCGACCGTGTGGTCCAAGGGCTGAGCACCGGTAAAGACTTATGCCATTTGCGCTTGTGAAGAAGCCTCGTCCCCAGATGTGATTATAGGTACCTTTTCTATCCACGATATATTTGTTCTTACTCTAGTTGATCCGGGATCTACCCATTCTTACATTTGCATGAAATTGGTACCTAGTATAAATGTGCTAGTTGAGTCTACGAAATTTGTAGTAAAAGTGACCAATCCGCTAGGCAAGCATGTGTTAGTTGACCAAGTATGTAGAAATTGTCCCTTGACAATAAGAGGCCATTATTTCCCAGCTAATCTTATGCTTTTGCTGTTTGATGAGTTCGATGTGATCCTTGGTATGGATTGGTTGTCTACTCATGGTGTAATAGTGGATTGTTGGAGGAAAATTATCAAATTGAGATATGAAAATGAAAATAACCTTCGGGTAGAAGGGAGTTGACCTAATAACTTGCTGGGAATAGTTTCTTGTTTAACTGCAGAAAGATATTTGAGAAAAGGGTGTGAAGCTTATCTCGCTTTTGTGTTGAACACCCAAGTATCCGAAAAGAAAATTGATTCAGTGCCAGTGGTATGTAAGTACCCAAATGTGTTTTCGAAGGAGTTGCCCAGCTTACCTCCAGAGAGGGAAGTAGAGTTTGGTATCAAGTTGATCCCTGGTACGTCACTTATCTCGATTGCTTCATATAGGATGGCACCGACGGAGTTAAAAGAATTAAAAGTAAAGTTACAAGATTTAACGGATAAGGGATTTGTTAGACCGAGTTATTCTCCGTGTGGAGCACTGGTTTTGCTTGTCAAGAAAAAGGACGGTTCAATGAGATTGTGTATAAATTACCGGTAGCTCAACAAGGTTATAGTGAGGAATAAGTATCCTTTGCCAAGGATCAATGACTTATTTGATCAGTTGAAAGGAGCGACTATGTTCTCTAAAATTGATCTAAGGTCGAGGTACTATCAGCTAAGAGTCAAGGAACAAGATGTGCAGAAAATCGCCTTTTGGATGAGGTACGGCCATTACGAGTTCCTCGCATGCCCTTTGACTTGACAAATGCTCATGCGGTATTCATGGACTTGATGAACTACACTTTTCGACCTTATTTGGACAAGTTTGTTGTCGTCTTCTTTGATGACATACTCATCTATTCTCGCGATGAAAAGGAGCATACAGAGCATTTGAGGACTGTCCGGCAAACTTTGAGAGATAAACAATTGTATGCCAAGTTTAACAAAAGTGAATTTGGGCTACATGAGGTTAGATTCTTGGGACACATCGTGTCGGGAGATGGGATCTGAGTCGACCCGAACAAGATATCGGCTATTGTTGAGTGGAAACCATCGAGAAACGTAACAGAGATTAGGAGTTTCTTGGGCTTAGCAGGCTACTACTGATGATTTGTAAAAGGGTTTTTGGTAATTGCTACTCTGATGATGAGGCTATTTCAAAAGGATGTTAAATTCGAGTGGACCGACAAGTGCCAACAGAGTTTTGAAAGATTAAAGGCTTTGTTAACTGAAACCCAGTTTTAGTACAACCTGAAATGGGAAAACAGTTTGTGGTGTATAGCGACGCTTCCCTAAATGGATTGAAGTGCGTGCTAATGCAAGAAGGAAAAGTAATTTCATACGCCTCGAGACAGTTGAAGCCACATGAGAAGAACTACCCTACTCATGACTTAGAGTTGGCCGCCATCTTTTTTGCGTTAAAGATTTGGAGACACTATTTGTATAGTGAGAGATGCCGAGTTTTCATGGGCCACAAATGTTTAAAGTATTTGATGACACAAAAAGAGTTGAATCTACGGCAACGAAGATGGTTAGAGCTAATAAAGGATTATGAGTTGATAATCAACTATCACCCCAGAAAGGCAAATGTAGTTGCAGGTGTATTGAGTAGGAAGTTTTTGTTTGCCTTATGGGCTATGGATGCTTGGTTGTCTATGATCGATGATAGTTTAATTTTGGCTGAGTTGAGAGCTAGACCGATATTTTTGCAAGAGATTATTGAAGCTCAAAAAAGTGACAAGGAATTACAAGCTAAGATAGCTCAGTGCGAGACGGGAAATGAATTAGACTTCAGAGCTGGTGCCGATGATTGTTTGATGTTTCGAGACTAAATTTGTGTACCTAAGGATGCTGAGCTTATTCAGAGGATTTTGTAAGAGGCACATAGTAGTCGTTTATTGATTCACCCGGGTAGCGTGAAAATGTTTAATGACTTAAAGAGAATGTATTGGTGGTCAGGAATGAAAAGAGACATTTCAGAGTTTGTCTCAAAGTGCCTAGTGTGTTAGCAAGTAAAAGTCGAACACCAAGTACCTTTTAGTTTACTTCAGCCCATAATGGTTCCCGAGTGGAAATGGAACCGTATTACTATGGATTTTGTTTCCGAGCTGCCTTTGTCACCAAAGAAGAGATATGCAGTATGGGTCATTGTTAATAGACTAACGAAGTTGGCTCACTTCATACGGTTCGTACAGATTACTCACTCGAGAAACTAGCCAAGTTGTACATTTTCGAGATAGTAAGATTGCACGGAGTGCCCTTGTCGATAATTTCAGACAGAGATCCTAGGTTTACATCTCGATTTTGGAAAAAGTTGCAATAGGCGTTGGGGTCAAAATTGAATTTTAGCACGGCTTTCCACTCGTTGACTGACCGCCAGTCAGAGAGGGTAATTCAGATTCTTAAAGATATGTTGAGATGTTATGTTCTCGAGTCTCAAGGTAGTTGGGAAAGGTACTTACTGCTTGTTGAGTTTTCCTACAATAATAGTTATTAGTCAAGCTTGAAAATGACACCTTATGAGGCCTTGTATGGGCGCAAGTGTCAAACGCCCTTATATTGGTCAGAACTTAAAGAGAGTTAAATACACGGGGTCGATTTGGTTAAAGAGACTGAAGAGAAAGTTAAGGTAAAATGAGACTGCTTGAAAGTCGCCTCAGATAGACAAAAATCCTACTAGGATTTGAAACGGAAAGAGATCGAGTATCAAGTCAGGGATAAAGTGTTTCTGAAAGCATCGCCGTCGAAGAAAGTTCTCAGATTCAGTAGGAAAGGCAAATTAAGTTCATGGTTTATTGGACCTTATGAGGTGACTGAGAGAATTGGACCGATAGCATACCGTTTAGCATTACTTCGGGAGTTGGAAAAAATTCATGTTGTCTTTCATGTGTCTATGTTACATCGTTACTGATTCGACCCTTCACATGTGATTGCGCCGACTGAGGTCGAGATTCAACCAGATTAACCTATGGTGAAGAGTCGGTTAAGATTTTGGCTCGAAAGGTCAAACAATTGAGAAACAAGAGTATAGCATTAGTGAAGGTGTTATGGCATAAACATGGAGTCGAGGAAGCTACATGGGAACCAGAGGAGACGATGAAAGATCAATACCCGGACCTCTTTAGTGGTAAGATTTTCGGGGACGAAAATCCCTAAGGGGGAGAATTGTAACAACCTAAATTTGGGCTTAGTCGGAATAGTGATTTCAAAATCACTAACTCGAGATTAGAGAAAATTATTTTAGCATTATTTTATGTGTTATAGCATGCTTTTAAGGATGCATGAAAATTTTGGTAAATTAGTTTACGCAATTGAAGGTTTAATTGTAAAAAAAAGGACTAATTTGCAAAAAGGGCAAAAGTTGTGTTTTGATGGTATTTGGTGTTAAATAGCTTGAATATCAAAATGTGGGGTATTTAAAAGGCAATTAGGCCTTTAGCCAAGGCATGGCCTACCATAGGGTCAAGGAAATTAGAAAAAGTCAAAATTTGGGTGGTGTTAAGTGACTTAATTTGACTAGGTTTCTAATAAAAATAAAACAAAAAGGTTTTATTCCTATTCATCTTCTTCTTTACCAAAATTTTTAGCGAATTTAGGGCTTTCAAAAGCTTGAAAAACTCAGCCACTTAGCTATCATCCAAGTAAGTGACTTTCATGGTTGTTTTTGATGATTTTTATGTTTCTGAGACCCTTGAAGCATAGGTTATCAAATGAGGGGACTATCTTGCAAAATGATGAAAAGTTTAGGGTTTTACCATTAGAGTGTTTAAGTTGTTTTCTGGAACATTATGAAAGAAAATGAATGTTGGTTGTTAAATAAACAACTTTTGTAAAATGGGTGTTTAGGAAAAACACCTAAAATGGACTTTTTTTGTAAATGTTGTAAAAAAGATGATGTTGGGGGGTGTTTCAGTTACACAAAAATTAGGGGTTAAAATTTATAAAGTTATAAAAATTTGGGCCCTAAAATTAGTGGTTAACAGCTTAGTGAAAACCTTAGAGAAACAAGGTTTAACTCACATTATTTTTGCATATTTCCTTTTTATTTTTCAGCAATTAAGGATGAAAATCAAGTTAGTATAAGAAATGGGCAATAACCCAATGGCTAAGTATTAGTTTGAAGTTTAATCCATGCCAATTTCCTTCCTCTTTTATTAAATTTAGGCAAATTGGGTAATTTACCACATTAGCCTCTAAAATTTACTTAATCTTGCCATTTGGTCCCTTTCCTAATCACTATAGGATTTTGATTATATTTTCCAACCTTATTTAGAATTTATTTTCCCTTTTTTTTAGATACATCTTTTTATTTTATTCTCCCACTTTTCTTTTTCATATTATTTTGTTGAAAAGTTATTACGAATTCCACCCTGTCCAATTCGTTCTTCGTATTGTTTTAGCGTAACACTGTCAAAATTAATTTCTAACGTGCCAAGATTGGAAAGAATTCTTATTTTTAATTCTATAGTACCTTAGCATTTTGAAATAAATAACGTTCTTGTCAATCTTTCAATCGATTTTGAATCTTTTATGAGTTTTCCCGAAAATCTTGATAAATTCGATAAATCTTAAACATCGATAAGTAATTCTTGCATTTTTTCGATCAAAAGACCCATTATGGGTGACACTTGGATAAGATTTGAATGTAAGGATCGTCGTACGAGACCTCAAAAGTTAGGTGTGTGTTATTTACGAGAAAATTGAGTTTATAACAATATGTTTTATGTAACACCCTGAATTTTAGGGTTAGAAATTTTGAGTCTTGTGGTTAGGGTCAATGAGAAGGTTACGCTATTGTGTTTAGTTGTGCGTTTAAATGTCAGAATGGGTCGTTGGTTTGGTGGTTGAGTGAGTGTTAGTGTACCTCTGGGTTCTAGGTTTCAGTCCTTGTGTGTGCGTTTTGTAGAAATACTTTTATTTTGTTAAGTAATAGACTTGTTTTAAGTTTAAAAAAAATTATTAGTTTTATGTTATTATTTATTATTTATATTTTCTTGAACTGCTTTCTTTTCACGTTCCCCTCTTCCTCTTCCTCTCTTTCTTTCTCTTTGTTCTTTTTCTTTTCTTTTTGAAAAAATGGTTTTGCTTGTGGATTCTGGAAAGCTTCGTTCTTTGTCATCGAGTTAGCATCTAGACGTTTTTTATCGCGAATCAAATGTGGGTTCCGTATTTTTTCTAATTTATTTACGAATTCTCGATTTAACTCTGTGAAAATTTGCATCTTATGTGTGTGTTCGCAAGACGGTCATTTACAATGTTATACCACTATTTTCATGCTTAGAATTTGTTTGATTGGGAATTAGAGGTTTTAGTGTGGCTAATTTGGGAATTTAGGGTTTCCACATGGGCGTGTGTTTTGTATACACGGCCATGTTTGGTAGACATACGGGCGTGTGGGGCCTTCACACGGTCGTGTCTACCCTGCACTATTTTTCGTACAAATGGATAGAAAGTTACACGGTCTGTTCACATTGCCATGTGCCTCCTCCCACACGGGCGTGTTGACCTCCCATACCCAGTTGGTTTAGGCATTTCTAGAAGGCCAAAGCACACGACTATGTGGTCTTAAGTCACTGATTTTAGTTCTGTGTATGTTTGTGATCTGAAAATTATGTCTGTGTGTTCTAACCCTTGGCTAGGTTTTAGTGAGGGTAGTTAAGACTCTGATTTGAGCTCTAGCTTATGTGTAATTTGTGTCTGTTGTATGAGATGTCTGACTCTAAACCCGGTTAGCTGGGTATGTGTGCATATTTGTTTTTGTTTGACTGTCTGTCGATGTGTTCATTGATTCTGTGAGGTTGTAAGCATACATATACTTGCATAAAAATATTTTGGGATTGGTTGTGAAGAGAACGGTGACTAAATCTGATCTGATTTGGTAGTTTTACTGCAACTTGTCTGTACAGTGGATTACCGTATTGCACTATACAATATATACGTCAACTTTGCTGCGTATTATTATCTGATCTGACAGTTCAAACTGCATGTCTTTACAGTGGATTACCGTATTGCACTGTAGTGCATATACGCCAGCTCTGCTGCTTATTAATATTTGAGTGGCTTAGTCCACATACATAGAGTGTAGGGTTAAATGGCCTTTCGAGGTCCTATGTGGTGTATTTGGTTGGATGAGCTTAAATAACTCTTTTGGGGTGTGATCGGGGGGATGGAGAGGTGTTTTGGCTGGATGGTTTTTATTATCTAATTGTTTTCTGTTTGACTGAAAAACACTTGTAACTAAGTGTCTGTGTGTGACTTGGTATGCTTGAGTTGTTTCGTTCTGTTGGGATGTTGGTTCCAAGGTTACTTTTTGACTCTGTGAATATAAGTAGGTCTGTTTTGTTATTGATCTAAGTTTCATAATTCTGTTATTAGTCTCGTGTCGGACTCACATTGAGCTTGTGTAGCTCACCTCTTTAGTGTTTCCCCTTATAGGTACACTTTTATTTTTTGTAGCTCAGACTTGGCATACTTGAGGTGTAACACCCTTACCCGAAACTGTCATCGGAATCGAGTAGAAGGCATTACCAAACTTACCGGACTACAAACTCTAATTTTTAGCCAAATTATTATAAATTTATCTTATTGAGGGTTTTCTAAATCAATACGGACATCTCGGATGATTAGGATTCAAATCCTATCACATCAGAAACCAAAAAAAATTTCTCTCTTTCAAAACAATGTCACACGTCTGTGTAACATACAGCACGGCCGTGTGATAAGGCCATGTGGCCTTCACACGCCCATGTCCGGAGACCGTGGTCGAATTTGTCAAATTTGCCACGGTCACCCTACACGGTCGTTTGGGGGCCGTGTACTCCACACGGTCAAGACACACGGCCGTGTCTCTAGCCCGTGTGGTACTCAAAATTCAATTTAAAGTGCAGGGGAGGCACGGTCCAGGGACACACCTATGGGGTCAGACCGTGTGTCACCCACGGCCTAGGCACGCCCATGCCATGAGACCATGGACATTCTGGCAAATTCCACACGGTCATGAAACACGCCCGTGTGTCCTGCTGTGCAGGCCGTGTTATGCTATATGCCAAGCCTTGGCCCTTCCAAACCCAACAAACATCCATACCATTCAAATTCAACCAAAATAAGGCATCTACCCACAAGAACTATATTTACAAATACCATTTACAAGGCAATTATCATTTACACACCTACTTGATAGGCTTATAAAAGAATATCTATGCTAAGACTAGCCACCTATACATGCCAAAAATCAAAATACAAACTATGTTTTCAAATACCAAGATGGCTTGATAGTGTAGGACGAGCTTCCTTCGATCACCAATCCAAGTTGTAATGTGCTCGGTAATCTAAAAGAAGGGCAAGGAAGAAAAGTGAGCTACAAGTAGCTTAGTAAGACATAAGTAACTTAAAAGCAGATGCACATTATCTAATTAAGGCAATTGATTTCCACATAATACAAATGCAACATTCATGAACTTACTCATTACATACTCTTACCACATTGTTCACTTATAGATATTCCATGCACATGTCCTATTCAATTTTATTACCCTGCACCATGGCTTCGCACATTAACGTTAATCTTTTCCCGTTAAACTTTTAGAAAAGAAAAAGGATATGCAGAGATTTGCATCAAGTGCCTCACAATAATATGGCCGAAGCGACCACAATACGTAGCTGAAGCTACCTCAATATGTAGCCAAAGCTACCATAATATGTAGCCGAAGCTACCACAATATGTAGCCGAAGCTACCACAATATGTAGCCGAAGCTACTACAATCAATGAATCGCAAACGTAATCTACGGGTCTGCTCACAGAAGCTGACAGGTGACTGCAACACATGCTAGTACACCCAGCACCCAGGATACGGAAGCGGAACCCTCAAGTGACATGTCACTCATATCCAAAATCAATCTTACAGTTCAAACGGGATTTTCCATAATATACAAATTATACAATTATTCAATTCACCATTCATATTCATACATTTTCACATGTAATTTATCAAATAATTAACGATAATGCAACTGCATGATAATTTACTTATGACTTACCTCGATTACGAAACGACTAGCTCGTATTAATCTACTATCTTTTCCTTTCCACGATTTCGATCAACCTCTCTTCTTTCTTGATCTAAATAAATGCATTTAACACATTTTATCAATATTCTATCCAAACACATTCATAAACCGGACTCTTGGGCAAAAAGACCATTTTGCCCCTAGTCTCAGAAATTCAATTCCACTTCATTTTCTTGCATTTTAGACTCAATTAAACCTTTTTACCAATAAAACAATCCAAGAATCACTCACATTCACATACTTATAAACAAACTTACATTCACATACTTATAAACAAACTTTTCTCTTTTCTCATTTTAGTCCCTTAGGGACGTTTTTATCGAAAACTACTTGTAAAAACACGTAATTAATACATTAATAACTCATTTACTACCAAAACTCATCAAATAACAGATTTCTCAAAAATGGGGGATTTTCAAACCCTAATTTCTTCTCAAATAAATGGCAAAATCATGAAATTCAAGCCTCAAGGAACTCAAAAATATGAAAATAATTGAAAACGGGGTTGAAATGCACTTACAAATTGCTTGAAAAAGTCCAAAGCTCTCTTGGCTATG